>CM058230.1:53409757-54040320 GCA_030180135.1 Orychophragmus violaceus
TGTAAAAGTTATGTGATATATGTTTAATTGTTATTTTAATTATCTAAAATATTTTTTTATAAAATACATGTTGTAGTCGTATATATAATTTGCAAATTTGATGGAACTATCCGTTAAAAACTTCATTCAAACATAAAGCATAATTTGACGCTTCAAATATTTGAATAATATAAGTATGAAATTATTTTAATATTTTATTAATTTTAAAATATATCAACTGAAATTATTTACTATATGCGAATTTTTTTTTAGAAAATTTATAATCGAGATTGGCTAATTAATTTTTCAACCCGTTTAATTAATTAAATATTTTTCAGTTTGATAGAAAAACCTGCTAAAAAGTACAATCGTAAAAACATCAATCGTAATATGTGTGTATATATATATATATATATATATATATATATATATATATATATATATTTGAAACAAAATAAAGAGATATTAAAATATATTATAAATATATTTTGAATTAAATCATAAATTAGAGAATCTTAATTTATATATAATAGTTGATGTATAAATTATTAATTATATTTATCAATTAATTTGTTTTGATTTTAATTAATTAGGAAAGTGGGACCCATTAGATTTTGGTTGTTTGGCTACATGTTTAATAATTGTCTTGTTTGGAAACATGGATTGTAGAGATAATAAATCAAATATAAATTGTTTTACAGTTTTACCCTTAATGAATGTTACAAATCCTAATAATATCAAGGGCAAATTCCGGGAACAACATTTATGTACCATGGCAAACCTTCCTGTTTTAATAGATTAGATTCATTGAAAGTTATTAGGAGCCGAGTTTTTCAATTATTGACAGTTATCTATATTGTTTTATTAAATATTTATTTCAAGTTGATTCACCTTCGACATGTTTTTTATATTTTTGTTTCCTAAAAAGAAGTATTTATTTTTCATTGAATACAATTGCGATTCTATTTAATGACTTCTCACGATTAAAATATTTTCATATATTTTGTTTCCTAAAAAGCTTAAAACCTAGGTATAGTCGTTTTAGTCATTGATTAATTTTGAACGGATATGATTTCGATTCATTTTGATCAACAATCATGTTTAAAACCTTACATCTGCGTATTAATCCAGATGACAATCCGGGTCTCGCCCGTTTTTGTTCCTTCTGTATTATCCAATTAGACAATTATACCTTTAATGATATATTTTAATTTTCATTTACCCTAATAGCAGATTATGTAATATCACACGTAAAAGAAGATTTTTTCCTACAAAACCCTCATGTTTTAATAAAATAAACTAGATTTTGACCCGCACTTAGAAAGTGCGGGTTTAATTTTCTTTATAAATTTTACTTTTTATTCATTTTGTTAATAGTAGTTTAGATTTTTAATTATGTAATCTAATTTTGATTATAATTGTTTAACCAACATTATAAACAGTGAGTTAACAATTTAGTTTTTTTTTTTAAAATGAATTATGTGTTATTTGGAGGAGATATATCGTAAAGATTAAGAGATTAAAATAACGATTTCGCATTATATATTTTAATCTGTGTTGTATTGTAAGATCATAGTTTGGAAAAAATATATATATGTGAAAATAACTATTGTAAAAGTTATGTGATATATGTTTAATTGTTATTTTAATTATCTAAAATATTTTTTTATAAAATACATGTTGTAGTCGTATATATAATTTGCAAATTTGATGGAACTATCCGTTAAAAACTTCATTCAAACATAAAGCATAATTTGACGCTTCAAATATTTGAATAATATAAGTATGAAATGATTTTAATATTTTATTAATTTTAAAATATATCAATTGAAATTATTTACTATATGCAAATTTTTTTTAGAAAATTTATAATCGAGATTGACTAATTAATTTTTCAACCCGTTTAATTAATTAAATATTTTTCATTTTGACGGAAAAACCTGCTAAAAAGTACAATCGTAAAAACATCAATCATAATATGTGTATATATATATATTTGAAACAAAATAAAAAGATATTAAAATATATTATAAATATATTTTGAATTAAATCATAAATTAGAGAATCTTAATTTATATATAATAGTTGATGTATAAATTATTAATTATATTTATCAATTAATTTGTATTGATTTTAATTAACGCTTTTGATATATATAATAGTTGATGTATAAATCTTAATTCAACCTGTTTTATTAATTTTAATGATTATATAATTTATAAAATAATTATGTATTAAGTTATATAATTATATGTACCAATTGATTTAGTAACTTAATTATGCTTGATTTTATTTCTTTAAGTTAAATTTTAGTTAAGAATAATTTATAATATTTATTTTAATATTAATTTCGAATTTAATTATTATTTTATTAAATTTTTGAAAAAATATTTTCGTTAGATATAATTAGGATAGAAAAAGGAAAACAAAAGATATTATAAGATATATGAATAAATCAATTATAAATTGTTTTACAGTTTTACCCTTAATGAAGGTTACAAATCCTAATAATATCAAGGGCAAATTCCGGGAACAACATTTATGTACCATGGCAAACCTTCTTGTTTTAATAGATTAGATTCATTGAAAGTTATTAGGAGCCGAGTTTTTCAATTATTGACAGTTATCTATATTGTTTTATTAAATATTTATTTCAAGTTGATTCACCTTCGACATGTTTTTTATATTTTTGTTTCCTAAAAAGAAGTATTTATTTTTCATTGAATACAATTGCGATTCTATTTAATGACTTCTCACGATTAAAATATTTTCATATATTTTGTTTCCTAAAAAGCTTAAAACCTAGGTATAGTCGTTTTAGTCATTGATTAATTTTGAACGGATATGATTTCGATTCATTTTGATCAACAATCATGTTTAAAACCTTACATCTACGTATTAATCCAGATGACAATCCGGGTCTCGCCCGTTTTTGTTCCTTCTGTATTATCCAATTAGACAATTATACTTTTAATGATATATTTTAATTTTCATTTACCCTAATAGCAGATTATGTAATATCACACGTAAAAGAAGATTTTTTCCTACAAAACCCTCATGTTTTAATAAAATAAACTAGATTTTGACCCGCACTTCTAAGTGCGGGTATAATTTTCTTTACAAATTTTACTTTTTATTCATTTTGTTAATAGTAGTTTAGATTTTTAATTATGTAATCTAATTTTGATTATAATTGTTTAACCAACATTATAACAGTGAGTTATCAATTTAGTTTTTTTTTAAATGAATTATGTGTTATTTGGAGGAGATATATCGTAAGGATTAAGAGATTAAAATAACGATTTCGCATTATATATTTTAATCTGTGTTGTATCGTAAGATCATAGTTTGGAAAAAATATATATATGTGAAAACAACTATTTTAAAAGTTATGTGGTATATGTTTAATTGTTATTTTATTTATCTAAAATATTATTTTATAAAATACATGTTGTAGTCGTATATATAATTTGCAAATTTGATGGAACTATCCGTTAAAAACTTCATTCAAACATAAAGCATAATTTGACGCTTCAAATATTTGAATAATATAAGTATGAAATCATTTTAATATTTTATTAATTTTAAAATATATCAACTGAAATTATTTACTATATGCGAATTTTTTTATAGAAAATTTATAATCGAGATTGACTAATTAATTTTTCAACCCGTTTAATTAATTAAATATTTTTCAGTTTGATTGAAAAACCTGCTAAAAAGTACAATCGTAAAAACATCAATCGTAATATATGTGTATATATATATATATATATATATATATATATATTTGAAACAAAATAAAGAGATATTAAAATATATTTTGAATTAAATCATATATATATATATATATATATTTGAAACAAAATAAAGAGATATTAAAATATATTTTGAATTAAATCATAAATTAGAGAATCTTAATTTATATATAATAGTTGATGTATAAATTATTAATTATATTTATCAATTAATTTGTTTTGATTTTAATTAATTAGGAAAGTGGGACCCATTAGATTTTGGTTGTTTGGCTACATGTTTAATAATTGTCTTGTTTGGAAACATGGATTGTAGAGATAATAAATCAAATATAAATTGTTTTACAGTTTTACCCTTAATGAAAGTTACAAATCCTAATAATATCAAAGGCAAATTTCGGGAACAACATTTATGTACCATGGCAAACCTTCCTGTTTTAATAGATTAGATGTATAGTGGATCACATTAAACAACTATTAAAATATTTTGACCTTTAAACATATCCATCAACAAAAACCTCTTCTTTGATTTTGATTTTGTAAGCAAAACAAAAATGATGTTTACAAAAATGTTCTTTGCATTGAAGTTAACTTTAAAACTATCCTTACCCTTTTCCTTTCTCTCTTTTCTTACAAATCTCCTTAATAATTTGAGTATTCACGATAATGATATCATTATATTTTTTATGAAGTCTAATTTTTTTACTAAAAGACCAAAAAACCTTTTCAAATTTAACTTAATTACGAAACTGTCATTTTTTCCAATTCATATAACCACCATTAACAACCAATTCGAGCTTCTTGAAGGAATTTCTAACAGTTCTAATCAGGATTAGCAACCCTAGTCTGAATTCCGAGCCTAGGATCTAAGGTTCATGTAATTGAATCTATGGGATCTCAGATTTACCTGTTGATTTGCAGCGGAAGTATTAGCAGATAATCGAGATCACGAAGCGCCTCAAATGCTGCGCCTCTACTGGTATCCACACGCACACAAACTGGACCGCAGGGATGCTAGTGCCTTACAGAGATCTAATCTCCAGAGAGGTTTCTATCTGTGTTCTGGAGGCTGTGTATTAGGTTAAGGACGAGTTTAGGTCGACCATATATCTTATATATGTCGGCTTAAACCACAACGGAGTTAACCAACGATTAAACCGAATTAATATGATTAATCCGCGAGTGCATCGATCGATGCACTACTGCAACGATCGACGCTTCCCCAGAACATTGATATCGAATGCATATCACATATGCATTCACTGGATCATTACATTAATGATCAACCTCGTCTTTAATGCCCAGTTTTCTTAGGTGTGTGACCCTGTAGGATCATATAACATTAGCAATGAGTTCTCAACTCATTGATCATAAGTGGCTTCTAGCAAAGCGTTATGACTACCTAGTGTTATGTGATTGTCTCATCTCGACTATACGACTTTCACTTAGAGCAAGTACAGTAGATTTCAGGACATTCCCAACAATCTCCCACTTGTACTGGAATCATCTATTCCTTTAATCCCTTTGTAGCTATATCTCAATCTGGCATAAGGCAAGCACTGTGTCATCCTTATTCAACCAGATTACGTTTATCGAATCCCGATTTGTACTGATGAAAAACAAACGACTGACAATCACCTCGTTTGAGCGCGGCCACGCATTTCCAGTATCAAATCTTCGATAGGCCCAGAGATATTTAACTCCTGTTATATAGGAGGTACAAATCCCATCTTGTCCCATCCATGTCTCTTTCATATTTCATGATACGCCTAATCAGTGTCTTTATGATCACCAGTTACGGCTGACGTTTTACAAGGTCAAGACGCACCAATCCATATAAGAGAGGACATGATGAACTCAGGTCTAAGGACTACTCTCTTTAGTCGTAATGAGAAACTCTTATGACACTCTTGTAGAGTTCTCATTAACGGGTCAAGTCCGATCATGTGTTCTCTAACACATATCTATGTGATTGACTTTAATACACTTATTAATGACTCCATGAAACATGGTCATCAGTCACCTCACATACTAGTCTCACGTGGTTGTTAATGTCCCACGTTAACAACCTCGACCAGAGACCATTATAATTTATGTCATTTATTGCTTATAGGGTTTCATGATCAAGTCACATACTTGATGGCCTATAAAATGTCATAAATTACTTTGGGACATATATATATATATATATATATATATATATATATATTTAATTAACACAATTAAATAATGCTGAAACAATTTCATTAAAATAACATAACTATTATGTCTTTGTGAACATCATGTCATAACTAAAATAAATACAACTCCCATTGAAATCAAGATCATATCTTAAGAAATCTAATGCCTACAGCAGTTGTATGAAACTCATGCTTAGGCCTTGGGAGGGGCTTGGTCAGTGGATCAGCAACATTGTCATCCGTAGGGACTCTGCTGATCTTCACATCTCCTCTATTCACAATATCACGGATAAGGTGATATCTCCTTTCTATGTGTTTGGATTTCTGGTGTGATCTAGGTTCCTTTGCTTGCGCAATGGCTCCATTGTTGTCACAATACAAAACCACTGGCTTAGAAATGCTAGGAATCACACCAAGTTCAGTGATGAACTTCTTGATCCAAACAGCCTCCTTTGCCGCTTCAGAAGCAGCGAGGTACTCAGCTTCAGTTGTGGAATCTGCTACAATGTCCTGCTTGGAACTCTTCCAGCTTACTGCACCGCCATTCAGGCAGAAGATGTAACCAGATTGCGATCGGAAATCATCTTGGTCTGTCTGAAAACTTGTGTCTCTGTAACCACTTACTACCAGCTCATCACTTCCTCCATACACCAAGAATTTATCCTTAGTATTTCTCAAATACTTCAGAATATTCTTGACTGCTGTCCAGTGACTTTCACCTGGATCCGATTGGTATCTACTCGTCATGCTTAAAGCACAAGCAACATCTGGATGAGTACAGAGCATAGCATACATGATGGATCCGAGGCATAGGGAATCCGACTCATGCGATCTCGCTCAGCAGGTGTCTCAGGACACTGCTTCTTGCTGAGACTTATGCCATAAGACATTGGTATGAAGCCCTTCTTGGAATCTTGCATTATGAACCTGTGTAAGACCTTATCGATATAAATGTCTTGACACAGTCCAATTAACTTGTTTAATCTATCTCTATAGATTCTTATTCCAAGAATATACGCGGCTTCACCCATGTCTTTCATTGAAAAACAACTTCCGAGCTAAGTCTTAACAGACTGTAACAACGGAACGTCATTTCCGAGAAGAAGTATGTCATCTACATACAACACGAGAAATGCAACTGCGCTCCCACCAGTCTTCTTGTAAACACATGGTTCTTCTTCGCTTTTGATGAAATCAAACTTTTTGACTGCTTCATCAAAACGAAGATTCCAACTCCGAGATGCTTGCTTCAATCCATAAATGGATCGATGAAGTTTGCATACTTTCCTAGCTGCATTTGGATCGATGAAACCTTCGGGTTGTGTCATATACACATCCTCTTCAAGAATTCCATTAAGGAAAGCTGTTTTCACGTCCATCTGCCAGATCTCATAATCATAATGAGCAGCTGTTGCTAGGAGAATCCGAATGGATTTAAGCATGGCGACAGGTGAATAGGTTTCTTCATAGTCAATACCATGAATTTGTTTGAATCCTTTTGCCACTAGCCTTGCTTTGTATATCTGAATATTTCCATCCACATCAATTTTCTTCTTGAAAATCCATTTACACTCAATGGGTCTTGCACCATCGGGTAAATCAACCAAAGTCCATACTTGGTTCTGTGACATGGATCCCATTTCGGATTCAGCGGCTTTCAGCCACTTTTCGGAGTCAGGGCTCATCATTGCTTCTTCAAAATTCGCTGGCTCGTCACTGTCAATGATCAACAAATCATGACAATTGGTTACGAGAAATCCATATCTCTCGGGTTCGTGACGGATCCTTTCGGATCGGCGAATTTCAGGCTCCACAGGCGCCGTCTCTACAACTCTTTGTAGATCCAACTGTTGCTCTTCCTCTACGGGTTGAGCATCTTCCTGCGGTTCTCGAACTTCTTCGAGTTGTACTTTACTCCCACTGTTTCTCTTGGAAAGAAATTCTCTCTCAAGAAATACGCAGTTCCGAGCAACAAACACTTTGTTCTCGGATTGGTTGTAAAAGTAGTATGCCTTGGTTTCCTTAGGATAACCAACGAAGTAGCATTTATCAGATTTGGGCTCGAGCTTATCTGTAATTAATCTCTTAACATAAGCTTCACAACCCCAAATCTTCAGGAAAGACACATTCAGAACATTTCCAGTCCACATCTCATGTGGTGTCTTTGCAACTGATTTTGACGGAACCCTATTTAGTGTAAACGCAGACGTTTCTAGAGCGTATCCCCAAAAGGATAATGGAAGAGTTGAGAGACTCATCATTGATCGAACCATATCTAATAAAGTCCGATTCCTCCTCTCAGACACGCCATTCCATTGTGGTGTTCCAGGAGGAGTGAGTTGTGAAACAATTCCACAATCTCTCAAATGATCACTGAATTCTTGGCTTAAGTATTCTCCTCCACGATCTGATCGAAGAGCCTTAATACTTTTGCCAAGTTGATTCTGCACTTCATTTTGGAACTCTTTGAACTTTTCAAAGGATTCCGACTTGTGTCTCATTAAATAGACATAGCCATACCTGCTGAAATCATCAGTGAAGGTAATGAAGTATCGAAAATTTCCTCTGGCACTTGTGCTCATTGGGCCGCATACATCTGTATGTATAAGGCCCAACAGGTCACTGGCCCTTTCGTTTGATTTGTTGAAAGGGGCCTTAGTCATTTTGCCTAGTAAACAAGATTCACATTTCTCACATGATTCATAATCAAATGAGCCCAAAAGTCCATCACTATGGAGCTTTTGAATCCGTTTCTCGTTTATGTGGCCCAAACGACAATGCCATAGAAAAGTCTGATTCGTGTCATTTGATTTGAATCTCTTGGTGTTAATGTTATAGATTTATGTGCTTTGGTTTAGAACATAAAGCCCATTCTCTAATGGGCTGCTACCATAATACATATCATTGTAATCAAAAGAACAACATTTATTCTTAATTGAAAACTGATATCCTTCCAAATCCAAAACAGGAATAGAAATAATATTTCTGCTTATAGCAGGTACATAGTAGCAATTATGAAGTTCTAAAACCAAACCAGAAGGTAAAGACAAGTTAAATGTTCCTATGGCTAATTCAGCAACTCTTGCTCCATTCCCCACACGCAGGTCCACTTGTCCCTTTTCCAACGTCCTACTGTTGCTTAGGCCCTGCATATTTGTACAAATATGAGCACCACAGCCGGTATCCAATACCCAAGAAGTAGAACCAGAAGTAGTAACATTTACTTCTATAACATAAATACCTGAAGATGAAGTCTCGAAAGTCTTCTTCTTCTTCTTCTTCTCTTCCAAGAATTTGTTGCAATTTCTCTTCCAATGCCCAGGCTCTTTACAGTAATGGCACTTATCATTCTCAGATGGGCCCGGCTTGGGCTTCGGGGCTGGCGCAGGCGTGTCCTGGTTCTCAACCGGGACTGCCTTGCCCTTTCCCTTGCCTTTGCCAAGTTTCTTAAACTTCTTACCTCCTTGTACCATAAGTACATTTGGAGTGCCCTTCTTGATATTAGGCTCAGCTGTCTTGAGCATCCCATGCAGTTCAGTCAACGTCTTCGTCAAGTTATTCATGTTATAGTTCATAACAAACTGATCATAACTTGATGGCAGTGACTGCATAATGATGTCAGTAGCCAACTCTTGGCTAATGGGACAATCCAGCTTCCCCAGGTTATCAATATAACCCATCATCTTAATGACATGAGGACTGACTGGACTGTCCTTTGGTAGCTTGCATTCAATGAGAGATTTAACCGTCTGGTATCTCTCAGTTCGTGCTTGCTCCTGAAACATACTTTTCAGGCTAGTGATCATCTCCACGGGCGACTCCACGTTCTCGTATTGCTTCTGCTAATCCGAGTTCATGGTAGCCAACATGAGACAATTCACATCGACCACATCATTAGAATGCTTATCCCAAGCATTCCTTTCTGCATGTGGAGCATTGGCTCTCGGTTTTTCAGGGAGAACATTTTCAAGGACATAGTCCCGCTTCTCCTGCTTGAGAACAATTCTCAAGTTCCGATACCATTCGAGAAAATTCGATCCATTTAACTTGTCCTTCTCAAGGACGGATCGCAGGGAGAAAGAATTATTATGAGTAGTAGTCATAGCTGAGAACATAGAAAAGAAAAAGGTTTAGTTATGATGTTCAAGAAATGAGAAATCTTAACTTTTAAGAAAACTCGCATTATATTCAATCAATGCTTCCTCAGATGAATATAATGATCCAAGATCCATACTTCACTAATCTTGAGTGAGCCACTGGCTATCACCCAAATTTAGCTATATAGGTAAGCAACAACTTTGCTAGTTATATCCAATATAACTCTTGGTTGTGGATCGACATCTCATGTCCAATCCACCTGATGTCTCTGGGCCCAAAACGATTTTGATAGCCCAGTCAAGCAAACCAATCTCTTCAGTCATGTAATTGTTGATGCCTTGCACTGCAAGCCCATTAACACGATTACTTCCTGCCTTACTCATGTAATTGTTGACACCTTGCACTACAAGCCTATCGTACAATGAAATGAGTCTTGACAGTTGACAAGATTGGAAAGATATCAAGTATCACTTGATATTTGGTTGAGGAACGGAACCATTTAAAACGTTCAGTTTTACTATGTTTTAATTCTTATAATTAATTAATCCGCGATAACCGATCAATCCAATTGATCCTGTTTTGAATACCGGTAAGCATCGATCGATGCTACGTTAGCATCGGTCGATGCCAACCTAATCAAAACAATCGCCATCAAACCATTCACAGTGTTCGACCATTATTAACCAAGCTCGATAACCGGTCTAATCCAATTGAACTGATCCAACAATCTCGCGAGGCTGTGTCGATCGGTGCAACAATTGCATCGATCGACACTAGGCGAAAACTAGGTTTATTCGGGTTTTCGCCCTGCATCGATCGTTGCCGGATTGGCAACGATCGATACCATGCGAAAATCCCTAAGTTTATTCGGGTTTTCGCTCTATGTCGATCGATGCCCGATTGGCAACGATCGACACTATGCGAAAAACCTTAAAACGTTTTCGAACAAACCCTAAACTAGGTTACTTTGATCAAAACGAGTTTTAGCATGCTTGAATCAACTATACACAGATTCAGATTCAACCAATCTAATCAACATGCTACAGATTCAATGGAACCCTAAAGCTCTGATACCACTGAAGGAATTTCTAGCAGTTCTAATCAGGATTAGCAACCCTAGTCTGAATTCCGAGCCTAGGATCTAAGGTTCATGTAATTGAATCTATGGGATCTCAGATTTACCTGTTGATTTGCAGCGGAAGTATTAGCAGATAATCGAGATCACGAAGCGCCTCAAATGCTGCGCCTCTACTGGTATCCACACGCACACAAACTGGACCGCAAGGATGCTAGTGCCTTACAGAGATCTAATCTCCAGAGAGGTTTCTATCTGTGTTCTGGTGGCTGTGTATTAGGTTAAGGACGAGTTTAGGTCGACCATATATCTTATATATGTCGGCTTAAACCACAACAGAGTTAACCAACGATTAAACCGAATTAATCTGATTAATCCGGGAGTGCATCGATCGATGCACTACTGCAACGATCGACGCTTCCCCAGAACATTGATATCGAATGCATATCACATATGCATTCACTGGATCATTACATTAATGATCAACCTCGTCTTTAATGCCCAGTTTGCTTAGGTGTGTGACCCTGTAGGATCATATAACACTAGCAATGAGTTCTCAACTCATTGATCATAAGTGGCTTCTAGCAAAGCGTTATGACTACCTAGTGTTATGTGATTGTCTCATCTCGACTATACGACTTTCACTTAGAGCAAGTACAGTAGATTTCAGGACATTCCCAACACTTCTAATACCTCACACATCCAATTTCCTGCCATTAAAATTCTATATTAGAGTTCACAACTTTCTATTCTCATATTTCCTCTCCAATTTCATCCAAAACTCTCTAATTCACGTTTTAAATTTTAAAATCTTTGGATCTCTTGCGATTTTGGTTATTTTTACATAAAAATAGTTTGTTTTTTTGGGTATTGGTGTAACTAGAAGTTATGGGCGCTTGATGAAGGTAAAAACGAGCTCAAAACCATATTTAGGCAATTTTTCACAAGGTTTGCCGATTTGAAAATCCGTTTCGCGATTTCGGACTTCCCATGAAGTCTACATAAGTAGAAGGTAGTTTTGCAATTGATCGAATTTTGATTTTTTTTTTATTCAGACTTCTTATGTAGTCTGGCAAAAATAATGAGTGAATTTGACCGAATCTTGACTTTTCTCAGACGGAATTTGAAGTCTAAAAATAAAATAGGGGTAGAAAGAGTACTCGACCGAAATTTTTAAATGTTGAACAAAATAAGGAAAAAAATTTCAGACTTCTAAAGATGTCTAAAAACAAGGGGAAAAAATATCAGACAACTTTAGAAGTTCGAAATGATAAACTTTTGTGAGCGGCTACAGAAATCTGAAATACCAAATTTTGGTCAACGCTAAAATACCCCCAAAATGCGAAGCTTTTTATTATAGTTCCCTAGCTGTCTAAATATCTTCTCAGACTGCAATAGAAGTCTGTTCTAAAAAGTCAACCCCAAAAATACTTTGGTCAACCCCAAAAATAGTTCCTACTTTTTGTCAATTTGTAGCAGAAGTTTGAAAATCTTCAGATTTTTTAGAGAAGTCTGATAAGAACTCAATTGCAAAACTACTCTTTTTTTGTTCTTACACCTCATAGCTGTCTGACAAAGATGTCAAAATTTTGCAAATCAGATTGCGTGCTGTCTGAATGGCTGTCAGACTGCATTTGTAGTCTGCTTTATAACATTTTAATTGCAAAATTACCCTCTCTTTCAGACTGCAATAGAGGTTTTGGTAAAAATACTATCAATTTGTACATTATATATAATGTATTCAATTTTTTTAGCTTTCCCATGTGTTATACTTAATTATGTTGCGCCACTATCATTTTTATAAGATGATGTGTTATATTTATTTGATAATAAAGTTTCTTAAGTTATTGGCAATGTAACTAAGTTTATACGCTTTTAACGCATAAGAATCATACTTCCTTTGAAGTCTGAGTAGTCATTTTTTTTTAAGTACCAAGAGAAGTGCTAGTCATTATGTCTCTTTGTAACTTGTCTATTTCCGAAAAAAAATTACGAAATGAGGAAACATCTAATCTAATATTAGACTTCATAATTAGTCTAGTATCAGACTTCATGTTGAAGTTCTACTCTCAGAGATCCACTCTCAAACTTCGTTGCAATCCGTCAACAATGGCTTACCTCTAATGGGTGATACCTAAATAAGATAGGTATTTGGTTTCAGCTTCACCACCAACTCGCTTAATCTGCCAGATTTTATCAGCCTCTATCTTTTCGTTTGCAGCTATACGACCATATCATCAGAATTTTTTGGCAGTATGGATATTACAATTGTAAGAAAATTCACCACCACTTAAGGTTATTTTAGTTTTTCATATGTTTGTTTATGCAATTTAAGGGGTAATGTTTTCTAACCAATTTTCTTAATTCATGACTTTTCTAAGCAATTTTTCTCCAAGGTTAAGGTGACCTATTTTTCGGATATTGTATACTTTCAATGAACAAAATTCCTTGTTGATTTGAGTAGACAAAAGTAAATTTATTCATCTTTGTTACTAATAATCTAATACAATAAAATGTGTTCAATAAGAAGAATAATAACCAGTAAAAATTAAAAAAATGAGAAAACATCTAATCTAGTATCAGGCTTCAGATAAAAGTAGTCTAATATCAGACTTCATGTTGAAGTTTCACTCTCAGACTTTGTTGTAGTCTGATATTTCACTCTTAGACTTTGTTGTAGTCTGATATTTCACTCTCAGACTTCACGTTCCTTGAAAGCCCCCTCTATAATCCCACATAATCTCCTGGAATTCTCTTCTCTCTTCATCAGTCGGATTATAAGCTGCAAAATCGAGAAAAAATTGTTTCCTTATTAGCTAATTAAATAAACAGAACTTGTTGAGAATCCATGATGGACTACAAAAAAATAGAACTGGATACAAAAAAGAATAGAAAGTTGCTGAATCAAACAAGAAAATTAAATTAGATTCTATTGGTTTTGTTCGCAAAAAAAGAGAGAGAATTATTTTTTGTTTGGCTGTTGCATGTGTGAAAAATGAATTTTATACAAGATTAGGTTTATATAGATGGAGAGAAATTAGAGAGAAATTTTGCCGGGTTTTTAACAATTTGACATTTTTAGGGTTGTAAGAGCTCCGGTATCAGACTTCATATGTAATCTAGGATGGAACTTCTGAATCGAGCGGGAATTCTGAATTTTTTTGGCGGTAAACTCTCCCACATTTTCTAAAATTTTTCATGCGAAAATTTTCAAAAACTTCCCAAATTTCAGACTTCATATGCAGTCTCAAATAAGACTTCATGTGAAGTCTAAATACTTGAACCAGATTTACCTGGAAGTCTGAGAAATCTTAAAGTTTCAAATTTCACTCTCAGACTTTGGTTGTAGTCTGATATTAGAATCAAACTTTGCGTTCTTCCTACTTCAATGAAGTGTAAGGAGCCATTAGTAGCATAAGAAGCCCGAATTCCAGCCTCATTGGGGAGTCGTCTTGCTCAACCTTAAACCAAGCACCTGAACACAAAAACACAGAGCTCTTGCATTAGTTATCGAACAAGTCTTCAAGAAGTTGTTAATAAAGAATTGTTTGATAACCTACAGAGAGAAAAAGAATGAGCATATTAAATTGTATTATCAAATAATCCATGTCAAGAGAGTAAAGAAACTAGAATTCAGAACCTATTTTTATTTCCAAACCCAAATTAAGATTCAAATTTATAAAAGAAACTTCAAATCATCAAATCAGAACCTACTTTCCCGATCAAGTAAATTTTAAAAAAAAATCTAACTAGTTCAGTTAAAAAACCCATTGAAAACCCTAAATCAGAAAAAAATCCACTCACCGATTTCACAACTCAAAGAGAATCGGCGATGAATAACATACATAAAAACTCGGATGAGAAAATAAGCTTTAGAACCTTCTTGGGTAAGAAATTCAAAAGAGGTTTTACAAAAGAGAGAGAAAGCGAGGTTGTGAGAGAAGGAAGAATGTGAAGATTGTTTTTGGTTGTTATATGTGTGTGTGGCTTAAATTGTTTTTTTTTACAAGATTATAATTAGATATGTGGAGAGAAATTGGAGGGAAATTTGCCGGGGCCGAATTTTTAACAACTAAAAATTGTATAATATCCAGTATCAAGACATTTGCAGTCTGAGAAGAAACTTATGAATCGAGCGGGAATTTTGAAGTTTTAAGGCGGAAATTTCCCGCCTTTTTCAAAAGTTTTCATGTGAAAATTTTCAAAAACTTTCAAATTCCAGACTTCATATGCTGTCTGAAATAAGACTTCATAAGAAGTCTAAATACTTGAACCAAATTTACCTGGAAGTCCGAGAAACACTAAATCTAATAATTACTCCTTAAATACCATCATATTATATAGAAAACTTATAATAAATATCAAATTCGTTTAACACAGTTACAAACTAACTAGTTGATGTAAATGTAACATAATGAATGAAAACTTCACAAACCCTCAATCTAACCCTACATATAAAAAATGATATTCAACTTCATATGTCAAAAATAGATCATAATACATGGTGTTTAGAATCAAATTTACCTTCAACAGTTAAATTTTACTAAAGTTTATGTAATTTTAATTTATATACGTCAAAATGCTTAAGTGTAATTTATGTATTAAAAATTTGTATCAAATTATTTTTTATAATTTTTTAATTTAAATTTCAACTTAAATACGTCACAGACTTCACTGAGAAGTTTGATCAACCCCAATTGCAGACTTCTCCGAGAAGTATGAGAAACCCTAAATCTAATATCTATCACTTATAAGTAAGAAAACCAAAATACCTAGGAAACATCAAATTTGTTAAATATATGCACATTATAACACATATGTGCAAATTTAAAATTTTCAAATGAAATTTAGTAAACTATGAATATAACCCTAAAGTTATATATAAATGTTCCATTACAAAGCATATTTTGAGGTTTAGTATGTACTCTACCTTACATATTATTAATTTGACGTAGTTTTATCAAATTTTTATTTATATGCTACTAAATTATTTATATTTAATTTATGTATGTTAAAGTTTTAACAATATTTTTTTTGAAAATTTAAAATTTAAATTTAATTATTTATCATGTATCAGATTTTTCCTAGAAGTCTGATAGAAGAAAGTCATTTAGACTTCTATTAGAGTCTAACGCATCAGACCTCTATAGAAGTTTGACACATTGTGAAGGTTATAATGGTAATTGTGGTTTCTGTTTTTTTGTTTGGTCAAAAGGAGGTAAAGGTAATTTCTTTAGCGCAAAAGGACAATTTTACATTTCTTTCAATTTGAGGGGTATAATTTAGAATCAATTTGTGGGGCATTTTAAGCAATTCCTACCTAAAAATAAAATGGGTGTTATGGAGAAGAAACTTGGTTCACTAAAATGTGAAGTGAGAATAATAGAAGCAACAAACGTCGAGATTAAGTCATCACAAGCTAGTTCTTCTCTATTTGTTAGACTCTATCTTTCCGCATGACAAAATAGAAAAATCGAAGCAAACACATGAGAGATCGTTATGTTATGTCCCACTTTCATAAAACCGGAAACGACGACGTTATGACAAGCTCTATGTCCGAAGGCTACCGGACATGTCCTTCCATGGTCCCAAGAGTCCCACACACTTTGTTCTATTCAAAACCACCAAGATAAGCAGAAATTGTAATCTTGCTACCAGTCATGTGGGAAAAGAACGGGGAAATGAAAGGACTGGGTAATTGATTAACAAATAATTACCCAGTAAGTGCATGTCCTAGGGACCTACGATCTCGACCTAAGCAAGTACAATAAAAAGAAACAAGTCTTAAGCTAATAATATCTTGCAATCATCCGCCCGAAAGTACTGAGTAAGCCTACACATCTACTCGTCCATTCGGCTTCGCGAGCCCACATCTCACACACTTATGAACCTACACGGGCCGTTACATCCACACACTATGCAACTTATGTCACCACTTGGAGGGCTCTTCACACCCCCTAGACGAAACTAACATGGCCGGAACCCCCTAAGTTGTGTCCTGCAAACAATCTCCATCACAAGAACTTACCACATCTACTCCACACATAGCCTACAATCATGATAAACTTTTTCGATTTTAGATGATAACCTATGATTCTATGTTTTTTCAATCGCACCACCACAATTCAACAACTAGATCTAAACTAACTAGGAAAGACGATATTAACAAATGAATCATGTCCCGATGTTGAGATAGATTAAGGTAGAGACCACGATTGATTCTCATCTTGGCCAAAAGGGAAAAGCGTAAATTAGAGACTCCTGGCGCCTGAACGGACTTCAAATCAGGAACCATGACAGAAAATTGAGTGAGATAGGCATTCATTTACTCAAAACGGATAAGGGACGAGCAAGTTATGATTAATTAGAAAAGTCAACTAAAAGTCAACGGTAAACGTTCCAATTCAACCCGGTCAACCCAAACCCAAACACAGACCCAAATCCACTGACCCGACCCAACCCAACCGGATAAGACCCAACCAACCAAATCAAACTGGGTCCAATTGCATAACCAGACCAAATAAAATAAACCAAATTAAATTGAAGGAATTGAACTAAAACATGATTAAACCGGTCAACCCAGACAGGAAACTGATCGCCGAGTTGACTCAGTGTAGGCAATGACAACTCATCGAAGACGGCAGCGGCGGCGGATGGCGGTTGTCGGCGACGACGAACGGCGGATCTCTGGTGCATGGCGGCATGCGCCTAGCTTCTTCCCACGCTCGAAGGCATGTACGGCTGCTGGCGGCAGAGCGGTTGGTGGCGCTTGCTTTGTGATGATGGGCTGAAAGTTGTGGTGGATTTACCTTGAAATGATGGTTGATTAAAGAATATGAACTCGAGAGGCAGTGGCTGCGATAACATATGAGTAGGGCTTCTCCAAAAAATCTCCTTTTTATCTCTTTCTCTTGGGTGGCAACACACACATTTATACGAAAAGAGGCAAGGAGGTTAGGGTTTTGGAAAAGGGTATGGGTTTAATTGGGCCAGTTTTTTACAAACCCAAACTCCAAAAACTTGGTCCATGAAAATCCTCTCCCACTTAACATGAATTGGTCCCGAATTCCAAGGCGTTCGATTACTCAGAAAGCTTCTGAGCTCCAATGATCCGTCCCCATGAATGGGCACGGAAAGTCGCAATGTAGGAGATATGTCGAAAAAGAAAAGCGGAGCTCGATAGGTAAATAAAATAATGAATCTTATAAATTAAATAGGATTAGGACTACAATAGTTTAGAAGGAACGTAAATAAGAAAGCTCAATGATGCGGAATCGGCGAAAAACAAAAAAGAAAAGCCCAAACGATCAAAAACAAAAACGGCCTTAATCCTAGGGAAGAATGGGCCCCCGATTAGCCACTTGGAGATCCTAGGGTCATCCACGAACTGAAACAAGGTAGGCTACCGGAGCTCGCTTTAGTCGGAGCGTCAATCACATAGTGTGGGTCCTTTTTCGGGTCTTCTTCATCCTCGTAATTGGAACCTAAACTGGAGTTGGAAATGGTGATCACAAGCGGGGGATCTACACTTTGGCACGCCTCAACCATCTGGGCGTATGGGGCTGCCATCACTACCAAATATAAGTCATCATACTCATCTCCATCCTCCATGTCTCTTCGGATACTAAGCTGGAGTCCACCCAAATACAAGTCTAGCCACTCGGCACGGGCCAGGCTCTAGATCGTGCAACCTCACTCAAAAACTCATCAGTGTACTCCTCTACATCCAATTTGCCATGACGCACCTGGTTGGGCACATACATTGGGGGAACATAGACCTGAGGGGTCCGCTCGGTCACATATTTGTGCACCTCTAGCACGTTCCTCGGTATGCCACGTTTTCGTGGAACATTCATAGCTTTGGTCACAAACAGAATAGTCATCGGCGTTTTCCTTGGTCGGCTTCATTTTCGTGGAGTTTGCGTGGCTGGAGCTGCAGATGGGGGCGAAGACGCGGGCTCGAATGCTGGTGATACATAGATGGATACAACACTTGGTGACAGTCGGTTAGCTCTGTAAATGGGCACGGGATACGCATCTTGGCGGTCTCGCGGGTCATGAAGACAAATGCGAGGCTGGAGTTGGCGGCGGGGAACATCGTGCAATACACACAACGGGGCAAGAACAATAATAGAGATCAATCGATGATATAGTTGGTGTTTTGAAACATCATTTCACAAAGTTCACGTGCTTTTTAAACTTTCGTAAACACTTTTAACAAACGAAAATAAGATTATTAGAAAACGACAGAAGCTGATCCCTCATGGCAGAACTTAGGGACCTTAACCCAGGCTCTGATACCAATTGTAATGCCCCGCTCCCAGAGAACCGGGAACGATGACGTTAGGATAAGCGTCTATGCCCGAAGGCTAGCCGACATATCCTTCTATGATCCCAAGAGTCCCGTGTGCTTTCTTCTGTTCAAAACAACCATGTAACTAGCAATTGAACTTCTGATACCAGTCCTGAGGGGAAAGAACGAGGAAAGGAAAAAGACTCAGTAATTGATTAACAAACAATTACCCACTGAGTGTAGGTCCTGGGGGCCCATGATCTCAACTTACGCCAACACAATAGCAAGAAAAAGTCCTAATCTAATATGATTTTTTAATTATCCGCCCGAAGGAACTCAATCAACCTACACAACTACTCGTCCATTTGTGCTGTACGAGCCCACAACTTACACACTCATGAACCCACACGGGCCGCTACGCCCCAGACCGCTATGCCAACACATGATGCAACTCATGGCACCATTCAGATGGCTCGTCACAGCCCCTAAACAAAAAGAAGACGGCCGGATGCCCCTCACTTGTGTCCTACAGACAATATCCCTCACGGGAACCTACCAAATCTACTTTATGCATTGCCAACATTTACAATCAACATCTGCGGTTTAAGATGATAACCTACAAGTTTACGTTCTTTCAATTAGATCACCAAAATTCAACAAACAGATCTAAACTAACTAGGAAAGATAATATTAACAAAAGATCCGATATTCATAAAGATTAATGTAGAGATCACGATTGGTACTCACCTTGGTAAAAAGGGCAGAATCGTAATTTAGAGACTCTTGGCGCCTGAACGGGCTTCTAATCTGAAATCAGAACAAAAATCGAGTGAGATAGGCTTTTGTTTTACTCAAAACGGATAAGGGACGAGTAATTATGATTAATTGGAAAAGTCAACTAAAAGTCAACAATCAACGGTCCAAGTCAACCCAATCAACCCAAACCCATTCCCAGAACAAGATCCACTGACCTGACCCGACCAGACCCAACCAGGTTAGACGCAATTAACTAAATCAAATCGGGTCCAATAGGATAACCAGCCCAAATTACCTAACCAAATTAAACTAAAGGATTTGGATTAAACCGGTCAATCCAGACAACAAACCGGTCGCTGAGTTGACTCAGCTGGTGGCGACTCACTGGAGACGGCAGTGGCGAACGACGGCTCTCCAGCGCATGATGGCGGTACATGGCTCACACACGCCAAGCTTCTTCCCGGCGTGTGCGGGCGCGTACGGCGGTTAGCGGCAGAGCAGTTGGCGACTCTGGCTTTGTCTCAACAAACTAAATGCGTTTGTGGCTTTAACTTTAAATGCGTTGAAGGATATGAACTCGAGAGACATTTACTGCGACATAATACGAGCAGAGTTTCACCAGAAATATCCTTTTTTGTCTCTTTCTCTAGAGTATTGGTAAAGGGTTTAGACTTAATTGGGCTAGTTTTTGACAAACCCAAAATCCAAAAACCCAAGCCATGACAGATTTAAATAAAAAACTTCATTTGGAATCAATCTTTTGGTCTAGAGTGTCAAGAGAACGAAGGAATTGAAGCAACAAAGATTTGTTTTCGTACGAAGGAGTAAACACAGGAAATCGTAGAAATTAGAGGTTTTAGGTAGAGGAGAGGTTTCATAGGAATCGGTTATCGAGTCACTGGAAATGGAGATTGGGAGATTTGTGGTGATGGATGAATGGAAAAATTTGATTTTAGGAGATAAAAAGCCTGTTTTGTTGAAGGTGGCTTTAAAGATTCAGGGCAAATTGCTAAAAATGCCCCTAAAATTGGTTTCAAATTAATGCTGGTGAGGATATCTTTCTTTGGCGTCACTCAACTGATGATTACAGGACTGTTTTCTCTGCGGCTAGTACCTGGGATCAAATCAGGGGTCGAAGGAACACTGTGACATGGGGAGACATTGTTTGGTTCAGTCAAGGTACGCCTCGCTTTTCCTTCATTGTGTGGCTTGCATTGTGGAATAGGCTGTCCACGGGAGATAGAATGAAAGCTTGGGGAATTCATCAACCCTGTGTCTTTTGTGGCGAGCCTGACGAGACACGTGACCACCTTTTCTATGCCTGTCCGTACACATACACCGTTTGGTTGAGCCTAGCTGGTGGACTGATGGGTGCTGCTATAAACCCGGATTGGACAGACACAATCAATTACTTGATTCAAGCACAGTCGGCAGGTATGGACTATGTACTAATCCGCATAGTTTTTCAGACCTCGCTCTACTCGATATGGCGTGAGCGTAACAATAGACGACATCATCGGGGGTACGTTACTGCAGGCCAATTGACTCGGCAAGTTGACAAGACAATCCGAAATAGGATTACTTCTTTGAATTACAAGTCTCCACATAAGTATGAAGTATTGATGCGTCGTTGGTTTATGGTGGCTCCTCCATAGGTTTTTGATATCACATTCTTTACACTTCCTTCTTTAACATTCTATTAATTGTTATGCTCTACCCCATGTAAATGCCACATTCTTTTTACACAGATCAATAAATATGATATTTCATCAAAAAAAAAAAATTGGTTTCAAATAAAAGTGTTTTCCCGAAATTGAATCAAATGCAAAACTTGTTTTTCGGCCTAAGAAAATTACCGCGAAGCCCTTACGACCAATAAAAAAACCAGAAAACGCAATTACTATTATAACCTTCACATGTGTCAGACTTTTATAGACGTCTTTTCAATAGGAGCAAAACTATCCATTGCTTTATTTAGCCCGCCTCTGTATTCCAATTCTCCCTTAGAAAACATCAAATTAGTAAATTTAAATTTTAAAATTATAAAAAATATTTTGTCAAAACTTTTATATACATAAATTAAATATATACAATTTAGTAGTATATAAATTAAAAATTGGTAAAATTGAGTCAAATTAAACAATGTTAGTTAATTATGTCTTCTTCCAAAAGACTTTCAGACTTCTTGTAGAAGTCTGAAGAAGATTAATTTAGTAAATTTAAATTTAAAAATAGTAAAAAAATATTTTGTTAAAAAAACTACACATATATTAAATATAGACGGTTTTGAAATATATAAATTAAATTTCGTAAATTTGAATTAAATTAAAAATATATAAAGTGGTTGAGTAGTTTCTAAACCTTAGAACATGCTTTGTAATGGAACATGATGGAACATTTACATATAACTTACATATAACTTTAGGATTAGATTCATGGTTCACGAAATTCACATTTGAAAAAAATTATATTTGTGCATGTATGTTATAATGCGCATATATTAATGTTTCCTAGGTGTTTTGTTTAAATATTTTTTCACTGTTTAGTGATAAAAATTAGATTTAGGGTTTCTCAGAGAAGTCTGAATGTTGGAGTTTCGTAGACTTCCGAGAGAAGTTTGAGAAGTATTTAACTAATCCCGAAATTAAATAAAAAATAAATACTTTGAACTAAATATACCTTAAATGGTTAAATTTGACTAAAGTTTATGTACTTTTAATTTACACATGTCCAAAATTTCCATGTTTAATTTATGTATCCAAAATTTCTCTATAAATATTTGTTTTATAATTTTATAATTTAAATTTCCAAATTTAATATCTCTCAGACTTCTCGTATATTTTTAGGGAAACTTTTGATACATAAATTAAACATGGGAATTTTGGACATGTGTAAATTAAAAGTACATAAAATTTAGTCAAATTTAACCATTTAAGGTATATTTGGTTAAAAACACCATTTTGCTTGATCCATGCTTGACATTTGAAGTTCGATATCATATTTTCATATGTAGGGTTAGATTGAGGGTTTGTGAATTTTCATCCATATTGTTACATTTGCATATAATGGTTAGGTTGCGACTATATTAAACGAGTTTGATGTTTTTTACAAGTTTTCTATATAATATGATGGTATTTAAGTAGTAATTAGTAGATTTAGGGTATCTCAGACTTCCATGTTAATCTGATCCACGTACATGATTTGTCAGACTTACCAAAGAAGTCTGACTAAACTCGACCTAATAAGTTACCCTACTTGAGAATTTACCCCATATATAAACGAAAGTTACCAAAATTAGTCTGTAAAAGTCATTTTCAAATTTCACTCTCTAAAACGGAAACACACTCTCTCTCTCTCTAAACACTCTCTAAAAACTCTCCAAAAATCCTCCTCCCCACCACCGTCGTCATCCTCTTCATACGTGTAATTATCTCTCCTTTTTCGTCTCTCCTGACCAGTCCCTACACCGCCTTCGTCATCTTCTAAGCTCTTCTTTCTGCAAATTTTTGAAATCTATACGGTTTTAAGTCCGAGGCATCCTCTTTTTCACATGTACTTTGTCTAGATCTGAACAAAAATATAGGTTTTTATATATTATTCGTTTTAGATCCATACGGTTTTGAGTCCGAGTCATCCCCTTTTTTCGTATGTACTTTGTCTAGATCTGAACAAATATATAAGTTTTATATATTTCTCATTTTAGATCCATACGGTTTTGAGTCCGAGTCATCCCCTTCTCTGTATGTACTTTGTCTAGATCTGAACAAAAATATAGGTTTTATATATTTCTCGTTTTAGATCCATACGGTTTTGAGTCCGAGTCATCCCCTTCTCCGTATGTACTTTGTCTAGATCTGAACAAAATATTTTATATATTTCTCGTTTTAGATCCATACGGTTTTGTTTTTGAATTAGACTGTATTAGAAGTCTGAAATTGGATTTGTTTTTGAATTAGAATCTATTAGAAGTCTGAAATTGGATTTGTTTTTGAATTAGACTCTATTAGAAGTCTGAAATTAGCCTCTGTTTACAATTGTTTTATGGTACACAGGATGAGACGATTCAGTCAGGTTCCAACGTCGAGTAGTAGTAGTTGATACTCAAGTTCCACATTTCGACAACGATCCGGATCATGCAATGGATTCCCCAAGAAATGTTTATGCGGTCTGGACCCTGTCATGCGAACCTTCACTGATGCCGATAATCCGGGAAGAAGATTCTTTGGATGTCGTAACTGGGATGTAATTGCCTTTCTCTGTTATGTAGCCAGTTTTATTTTATCTTTACTTATTCGAGCATATATTTGGAATCCGAAGATGATTGTATATTTAAAATGTGGCTGTATAGGATGGTGGCTACCATATTATGAAGTGGTGAGATGAGGCTATGATGGTGGAGTTTCACGAGTTAAAGCTGAGAGTGGACCAACATGGTGAACAAATTGATTACATCTTCCTTTGTTATGCTGAAATGGAGCGTGTTACCACCTTGCACGATGACCTCAAGATAGCGCAAACAGAGATAGCTCAATTAAAGGAGCTGTTGACTGAGAAACCATCTAACCCGACAAATGGCGTCAAGTATAAGTATTTGATGTTTGCTGGTGCTATTATTATCGTCCCGATCATCTTGAGGGCAATTGGTTTCTTGTAATATGTTAGTCCTATGAATCCAACTACAATTTTATGTAATATAAGACGAATTTCAGTCATCATCTGATTCCAAATTTCATTATGCGAATTATCCTCTTCAAATAATATGTTTTCAGACTTCAAGTAATAAAAACTATATAGTCAGACTTCATATGAAGTCTAAATTTTTTTTGTCAGACTTCATATGATGTCTGGATAATAAATTCTATATTGTCAGACTTTACATGAAGTCTGAATAATAAATAATATGTTTTCAGACTTCAAATAATAAAAACTATATTGTCAGACTTCATATGAAGTCTAATAATATTTTGTCAGACTACATATAATGTCTGACAATGTTAAAATGCGCGAGAGTTCCATTGTTTTTGTAATTTACGCCAAAAATGAGTGGCAGCAGTTATGTAAAAGGGAGACGAAAAATGCGCGGCAGTTACGTATGTGGTAAAACCATCGTATCGTGTTAAAACCGTCTTGTTTTAACTGCCCCTTATGACCCACATATAAATAGGATTTTTATCCTCTTTTATACAGTTTCGAAGGAAGGATAAAAAAACCCTATTCTCTCTCTCAAAGCCACTGAACCGACATCTTCATCTTTTTCTGGGTATCGTTTCCATATCTGGTTTCTCTCTTCTCCGCCGCAGACCTTCGACGGTAAGATTCATCGAATCCCCCTTTCATGAATAAACTTAGCATAACTATTAGTAGCCAGATGGCTAATGGTGTCTGCCTATAGTCCTTAGGCTACAAATGGAGTCTGATTGTAGTCGTCAGAATGCAAATGGAGTCTGACTTTTTTCTCGTACCTTCGTTGAGCTTTTGTTTTTGTTTTTTAAATTCCAGATCTTGATTCTCTCTTCTCCTCCGTCGTTTTCATTCGACGGTAAGATTCATCGACTCCTCTTTTCGTCAATATAATTAAAATAGATATTAGTAGCCAGACGGACTATGGTGTCTGACTAAGTTACTCAGACTGATAATACCGTATGGATATTTATTTGGAACGTTGTTGGGATAATCTTTCGTTTTTTTAAATTCCAGATCTGGTTTCTCTCTCCTCCGCCGGTGTAACGCCCCCTTCCCGTTATCCGCTGACCGACGAGCTGACCGGCCAACAATCAAACAAGAACATGACCGATCGAACCCGAGCAGTCACACGAGAAGAGTTTGTCACAATACGAAAGCTAGAGATAGTCCGGTTTGAGACAAAGGATCGAACCAAACCACCTTTGACTCCGTTTACCTCGTTTCCACGATACGAAGCTTTTCAACCCATACCGCTTCCACGAGTTGTGTTTGGTTCGAACGAAACCATATATCCGGGAAACATTCCGTTTTTATTACTTTGAAAATACAAATCTCATTCATAATAAAATATGATCCAATACAAATCATTTAACTGGGCCCATAAAATCCGAAACCAAAAGTAAGTCCAAAATGTATAAACAATCGATACCCAATGCCAACACGAGCCTACTCCGAGTGTCCTACGCGTCCGCCGAGCTACACCAAACCTGAAAAACACAAAAGAGTCTAATGAGTAATCTAAGATTACCCAGTGAGACGGCTCCCCACTACAGCTTCTATTCTATCTAGCATATACAAATTCCCGTCCCGAAACCCCAAAATAACAACAACAAGATAACGGTCGATCATGCATTACCACGTCGTGTCAAACCCACAACACACAAGCACTTCAGCACAATAGCACAAAAGAAACCAAGGGAATCGAGAACACTGCGGCACATGCTCTCGATTGAAACTCTATCTATCTATCGCGCAACACCATCATCATCACCAACACACCACTGGGCCCTTACGCTTCTTGGTAACGTCCACGGGTTTCCACCATTACCGACAGAGTAACAAACCCCCGCGATTCCCAGACGTTAACATAAAGTCTCACTATCCAAGACACTGTTCTCAGTCCATCGATACGCAGTGACTCCAGTTACCCCCGACAACCCGAGCTTCCATGCAATCCGGCCCTAAAACGCGACCCCGTATTCTCCGGACTACACACCTACGGACGTCACTCCATAGGTTCGCACCTGCCAGAACCACTACCGAAGGTACGTTGACCAGGTTCTCAATTCCCAAGGATCCAATCGGGTCGGAAGTACCAGAACGTATCCATTCACCTAGACTTGCGGGATCTAACGCACCCTAGAGTCCTAGTGCAGAAAAGTAAACACGCCGACTCGCTCGGACTCTAGCAATCAATCAGAACAATCAACCACAATCTCATCACCGCATTCGCAAGTCTACACACACACCCGCACCACCGCCCTGACTTGGCACCATCCGAGTCAGCATCTACTAACTTAACCGGCCCCGTGACCGGGTTAAGTGCACACACGGATCGCTCGGCCCAACACCGAGACAATCTAATAGGCCTGCACAACAAGGCTTCACAGCCACAACAACGCAATCACACAATACAAACAATCATCACACAAGAAAGCCTATTAGGGTTTCTAATGTCTTTTAACTCATTCACGTCCGCTACACTGGATTAGCGGATTGCTAACCCGTAGACGGCTCACATCTCATTATCGTCCGCTACCTTGGATTAGCGGATTGCTAACCCGTAGACATTTTCCAATCTCAACACTTTTCTTTTCTTAACCTTTCCTAGGTATCTTTTATAAACTCCCCGATCCGTCGGTTTAGAGCTTGTAGCTTACTAAACTCCCCGACGTCTCACCGTTTATTTATTTCATTCGTTTCTTTACCATTAAACCTCAACCGGGTATCATTCCATATGCTATACGTTTGTTAAGTTTACCTCCGTCTTTTATAGCGTCTTAATTCTCGTACTTAGATTCATTCAAGATCATTCTTCTTATACATAGATATATATGCATATACAGCCCTAACATGCAACGACTATATGTATGCATCATACAACTACCAACCTAACGGCACACAACAAGTTTATTCCGTTTAATCTTACGATCCTAGTATGCGTCTCGAAACCCTAACCGGTTTATTGTTAATCCATCAATTCAATTCTCAAACGCCATCAATTCATATCTTGGTATGCAATTATTTAATTTACGGTTTCTCGTTTCCCGATCTATATGCGATACTACTCTACGGTGTTTGAGCCGACTCACATTGCTATTATGACGACGAACAGACGGATTGACGGACTAACGGAACAACGAGACCGGGCACGAACCCGACGCTAACCCGAACCTTCCCCGAACCTCCGCTGTTTTGACCCGACCATTACCCGCACTTGACCATACCATCGACCTTCGTGATTCCGACCGAGCCTCCGGACTAATTTCTTCTCTCTCCTCTGGTTCTCTTTCTCTCTCTTCCGGCTCTCTCTCTTCTTTCTCTTTCTACTTTCTCTCTCCTCTTTCTCTCTCTACTTTCTCTCTCTACTTTCTCTCTCTCTTCCTCTTCCTCCGGTCTTCTTCTTCTTCTCTCCTCTTCCTCCTCCTTCTTCTCCTCTCTTCCTTCCTCTCCCTCACGCTCTCTCCTCTTCCTCTCCTTTATTCTTGTGAGTTTTTGAGTTGTGAAGAAAAGGGAGGGAGAAGTCCTTTTTATAGCAAAAGGGAGTTAATCTCCTTCCTCCACTTGTCTCTTCTCTTCCCCCAAACAAAGCCACGACTTTCCTCCAGCTGTTGGCTCAAAACCACTCTTCTTTAGCCTCCTTCTTACACCTGGAAGGCCTATGAAGAAGCCTCTTGAGTTTGGGCCACCAACCTTTGGAGATCCATTGAATCTAGCTCACAAAGCCCCTTTTATTTTTCTCTTGCATAATTTCGTGGCAAAAGCTTTTAAATGGGCTTTAATTAGGTCCATAGTGACTTCAAACATCAGCTATAATCATCCCAAACCAAGCCCAAGCTCCCTTGAATTTATTTTGAAGTTTTAGTCATTAATTACCCCTTAATGATCTAAAATATATAACTTAATCTAGGCAATGAATCCTAATGAATCCTTTCAACCATGTCTTCTACATCTTCTCATGAAGCTGTGGTAAAAATTTCATAATTTTTAGTTGACTCTAGAGGGTACTCTCGCTTGCCCGAACATTGTATCGGTTTCTCAGAAAAACTGGTTTTATGTTTAATATTTTAAAAACTCTTTAACTGCTTCTATAAATCCACCCAGACTCATTTTCAGATTCCAGATGCTCTTAAATGAATTTAGAAATTCTTTTTTCCTCAATACGACACCGTAGCTCCCGTAATGAATTTTACAAGTTTTATCGGTTTTATCGGTTTCCTTTCCCGATAGTCCGATAAACTCGCCTACGGTCCGTTTCCACCATTCTTGATCTTCTAAATGTTTTCTTTATTTAAGAATAACATTTGGCCCGTCTTTGCTTTCGGCTCACATTTTGGTAAAATTACCAAAATGCCCCTTAACTTCTCAAAATTACGAAAATACCTTTCGTTGACTTTTCTGCTGCCCGTTGACCATTTCTTGATACAGGGTATTACATTCTTCCCCATTACAGGAATTCGGTCCCCGAATTCTCCGTTACCAACAAACTTCGAATCGGAACTGAACCCCATAAGTTACTACTGTAACCGATATGTCTGCTCCAACACCCGAACGCTGAATCGAGTGGACTATACTCTCGATGCGTACTGACTTCTGAAACCCCGTCTTGCTCAAGCTGACATCTCGAACTTCCCATACCAAAAACATAACTCATGATCACTTCTGGTTTCTCATCTTCTCGCTTTACAGACTCCGATCTTGATTCTCAATGCCAACGGTCGTGATTGAACTGCTTCACTCGGTTTTTTTTTTTTTTTTTTATTCCAATCTAATTCTGATTTGATGCTTACATTCTGATCTCAAGGTACGCTTCTGATGTATGTTGACTTTCGGACCATCGGTTTTCACACAACTTCTCTACACCATCCTTCTCTCTGATTACATATGCATTTCTCTTAACTATACGACTCCCTCCTGAGACTTGTTCCCATCTGCGCCATATGATACTGCTTGAACTTTGAATCTATAGCTACACTCCCGATGCTTCAACTGATTCTTGAACCATGGTTTTGCGTCCACTCTCATCACATTGAATCTGTCTCTGGTTTCCAAACTAATACTTCTGATGCCCAGATGACTTCCTGCTATGCAATTATGCGCACCCTAACACGCTGTCGCTTTGAATTCCTGACACCGAATTGTTTGATTCCTGATCGCTTCCTGGTTCTTCATCTCCATTGGACTTCTGACTCATTTCCGATCTCAGACCATTGGTTCCGTCTGACTGCTTCATTCTGATTCTTTCAAAGACTTTGCGCCAACTGATGACTTTTTGAATCCACATGCGCCAATTGATGCCTTCCCCACTTTGCTTTGACTTCTCCAAATCACGCAATAATGACTCGTTCTCCATTCCCGATACTCGTTCCGCCTTTACTGATTATCGCTTCCCATTACTGTTCTGATGGGATTGATGATCCTCCTTCCAACGAAACCGCCATACTCATACATGCCTCGAAATTCCTCGGTCACTGATCTCCACGCTTTACCGACTCCAAAACTGTTCTTCCCACTAATATCCTCGAACGGACTCCCCGCTGACTTTGATGTTTCTGAATCTCTTTGCGAACTCATTAAACTCATTCGCCTTGATTCCTTCTACCACTGATACCCAAATGCTTTCATGAATCCACACTGACTAGTTCTTCGTCGCCAACTCGGGTCAAACCGCTTCCTGCAATAACATCTCGTCTCTCGGGTTCGGGTTCGGTCTCGTGTCCTCGTCAAATCGTCCATCACGTCCTACATTAACAACCTATACAACACCAACACGGTCAGACCTTTCTAACATACTCCCGATATCGCTTCCTTATAGAGATATTGGTATTTAGTCACGGACCTAACGGTCCTATGTGGCTAATAAACAATATCTTATAATTCCGCTTTGCCACCAAACAAATATCTTAACGATCAAATCAATGCAATGATTCAAAATCATCGACTACCAACCAAGCCAGCAATTAATGCATCAACCAGTTCAACATTCTAACACCCTAGCAAGGCAATCAATCACACACAATCAATCAATCAAGCAAATCGGCAAATACGGTCATCTCTTAGGGTCGTAGTAACCGCCTGCTCGGGCCATCATTTGCTTTCACGTTATAACCGTATTGCATTTATTATCCCAACACATGCAATAAGTGTTGGGAATGTCCTGAAATCTATTGTGCTCACTCTAAGTGAAAGTCGTATAGTCGAGATGAGACAATCACATAACACTAGGAAGTCATAACGCTTTGCTAGAAGCCACTTATGATCAATGAGTTGAGAACTCATTGCTAGTGTTATATGATCCTACAGGGTCACACACCTAAGCAAACTGGGCGTTAAAGACGAGGTTGATCATTAATGTAATGATCCAGTGAATGCATATTTGATATGCATTCGATATCAATAATCTGGGGCAGTGTCGATCGATGCAGATAGTGCATCGATCGATGCAACTCGCGGATTAATCAGATTAATTCAGTTTAATCGTTGGTTAATTCCGTTATGGTTTAAGTCGACATATATAAGATATATGGTCGACCTAAACTGTTTTCTGACCTAATTCACAGCCACCAGAACTTGAACACAAACCTCTGAAGAGATTCGATCTCGATAGGCACTAGCATCCCTCCTGTCCAGTTTGTGTGCGTGTGGATACCAGTAGAGGCACAACGTTTGAGGTGCTTCGTGATCTCGATTATCTGCAAACCTTCCGCTGCTAATCACCAGGTAAATCTGAGATCCCATAGATTCAATTACATGAACCTTAGATCCTAGGCTCGGAATTCAGACTAGGGTTGCTAATCCTGATTAGAACTGCTAGAAATTCCTTCAGTGGTATCACAGCTTTAGGGTTCCATTGAATCTGTAGCATGTTGATTAGATTAGTCGAATCTGAATCTGTGTATGGTTGATACAAACTTGCTAAAATTCGTTTTCATGAAAACCTAGTTTAGGGTTCTGTTCGAAAACGTTTTAGGGCTTTTTCGCATGGTGTCGATCGATGCCAATCCGGCATCGATCGATACAGGGCGAAAACCCGAATAAAATTTTAGGGTTTTTTCGCATGGTGTCGATCGATGCCAATCCGGCATCGATCGACACAGGGCGAAAACCCGAATAAAACTTAATTTTCGCCTAGTGTCGATCGACACAAATGTTGCGTCGGTCGACACAAACCTCGCGAGATTGATGAATCGGTTCAATTGGATTGGACCGGTTATCGAGCTTGGTTAATAATGGTTGAATACTGTGAATGGTTTAATTGCGATTGCTTTGATTAGGTTGGCATCGACCGATGCTAATGTAGCATCGATCGACACTGACCGGTATTCAAAACCGGATCAATTGGATTGATCGGTTATCGCGGATTGCTTTTGGTCCTTCTGCATCGATCGACTCTATAGTAGTGTCGGTCGACATCAGATTTGATGATTAGGTTATTGAACCTGAAATCACAGAACCGAAGCAAGATAAATCAATTAATTATAAGAATTAAAACATAATAAAACTGAACGTTTTAAATGATTCCGTTCCTCAATCAAAATATCAAGTAATCCTTGATGTCTTTCTAATCTTGTCAACTGTCAAGACTCATTTCATTGTACGATAGGCTTGCAGAGTAAGGTATCAACAATTACATGAGTAAGGCAGGAAGTAATCGTGTTGATGGGCTTGCAGTGCAAGGCATCAACAATTACATGACTGAAGAGATTGGTTTACTTGACTGGGCCATCAAAATCGTTTTGGGCTCAGAGACATCAGGTGGATTGGGCATGAGATGTCAATCCACAACCAAGAGTTATATTGGATATAACTAGCAAAGTTGTTGCTTACCTAGATAGCTAAATTTGGGTGATAGCCAGTGGCTCACTCAAGTTTAGTGAAGTATGGGTCTTGGATCATTATATTCATTTGAGGAAACATTGTTTGAATATAATGCGAGTTTTCCTAAAAGTTAAGACTTCTCATTTCTTGAACATCATAACTAAATTATGACTAACACTCATAATAACTCTTTCTCCCTGCGATCCGTCCTTGAGAAGGACAAGTTAAATGGATCGAATTTTCTCGAATGGTATCGGAACTTGAGAATTGTTCTCAAGCAGGAGAAAATGGACTATGTCCTGGAAACTGTTCTCCCTGAAAAACCGAGAGCCAATGCTGCACATGCAGAAAGGAGTGCTTGGGATAAGCATTCCAATGATGTGGTCGATGTGAATTGTCTCATGTTGGCTACCATGAACTCGGATTTGCAGAAGCAATACGAGAACGTGGAGTCGCCAGTGGAGATGATTACTAGCCTGAAAAGCATGTTTCAGGAGCAAGCACGAACTGAGAGATACCAGACGGTTAAATCTCTCATTGAATGCAAGCTACCAAATGACAGTCCGGTCAGTCCTCATGTCATTAAGATGATGGGTTATATTGATAACCTGGGGAGGCTAGACTGTCCCATTAGCCAAGAGTTGGCCACTGACATCATTCTGCAGTCACTGCCGTCAAGTTATGATCAGTTTGTTATGAACTATAACATGAACAACTTGACAAAGACATTGACTGAACTGCATGGCATGCTCAAGACAGCTGAGCCTAATATCAAGAAGGGCACTCCTAATGTACTTATGGTACAAGGGGGTAAGAAGTTTAAGAAACTTGGCAAAGGCAAGGGAAAGGGCAAGGCAGTCCAGGTTGAGAACTAGGACACGCCTGCGCCAGCCCCGAAGCCCAAGCCGGGCCCATCTGAGACTGATAAGTGCCATTACTGTAAAGAGCTTGGGCATTGGAAGAGAAATTGCAACAAATTCTGGGAAGAGAAGAAGAAGAAGAAGACTTTCGAGACTTCATCTTCAGGTATTTATGTTATAGAAGTAAATGTTACTACTTCTGGTTCTACTTCTTGGGTATTGGATACCGGCTGTGGTGCTCATATTTGTACAAATATGCAGGGCCTAAGCAACAATAGGACGTTGGAAAAGGGACAAGTGGACCTACGCGTGGGGAATGAGGCAAGAGTTGCTGCATTAGCCATAGGAACATATAACTTGTCTTTACCTTCTGGTTTGGTGTTAAAACTTAATAATTGCTACTATGTACCTGCGATAAGCAGAAATATTATTTCTATTCCTGTTTTGGATGTGGAAGGATATCAGTTTTCAATAAAGAATAAATGTTGTTCTTTTGATTACAATGATATATTTTATGGTAGCAGCCCATTAGAGAATTTGCTTTATGTTTTAAACCAAAGCACACCAATCTATAACATTAACACTAAGAGATTCAAATCAAATGACACGAATCAGACTTTTCTATGGCATTGTCGTTTGGGCCACATAAACGAGAAACGGATTCAAAAGCTCCATAGTGATGGGCTTTTGGGCTCATTTGATTATGAATCATGTGAGAAATGTGAATCTTGTTTACTAGGCAAAATGGCAAAGGCCCCTTTCAACAAACAAAATGAAAGGGCCAGTGACCTATTGGGCCTTATACATACGGATGTATGCGGCCCAATGAGCACAAGTGCCAGAGGAAATTTTCGATACTTCATTACCTTCACTGATGATTTCAGCAGGTATGGCTATGTCTATTTAATGAGACACAAGTCGGAATCTTTTGAAAAGTTCAAAGAGTTCCATAATGAAGTACATAATCAACTTGGCAAAAGTATTAAGGCTCTTCGATCAGATCATGGATGAGAATACTTAAGCAAAGAATTCAGTGATCATTTGAGAGATTGTGGAATTGTTTCACAACTCACTCCTCCTGGAACACCACAATGGAATGGCGTGTCTGAGAGGAGGAATCGGACTTTATTAGATATGGTTCGATCAATGATGAGTCTCTCAACTCTTCCATTATCCTTTTGGGGATACGCTATAGAAACGTCTGCGTTTACACTTAATAGGGTTCCGTCAAAATCAGTTGCAAAGACACCACATGAGATGTGGACTGGAAATGTTCCGAATGTGTCTTTCCTGAAGATTTGGGGTTGTGAAGCTTATGTTAAGAGATTAATTACAGATAAGCTCGAGCCCAAATCTGATAAATGCTACTTCGTTGGTTATCCTAAGGAAACCAAGGCATACTACTTTTACAACCAATCCGAGAACAAAGTGTTTGTTGCTCGGAACTGCGTTTTTCTTGAGAGAGAGTTTCTTTCCAAGAGAAACAGTGGGAGTAAAGTACAACTCGAAGAAGTTCGAGAACCGCAGGAAAATGCTCAACCCGTGGAGAAAGAGCAACAGTTGGATCTACAAAGAGTTGTAGAAACCGCGCCTGTGGAGCCAGAAATTCGCCGATCCGAAAGGATCCGTCACGAACCCGAGACGAGCCAGCGAATTTTGTTGATCATTGACAGTGACGAGCCAGCGAATTTTGAAGAAGCAATGATGAGCCCTGACTCCGAAAAGTGGCTGAAAGCCGCTGAATCCGAAATGGGATCCATGTCACAGAACCAAGTATGGACTTTGGTTGATTTACCCGATGGTGCAAGACCCATTGAGTGTAAATGGATTTTCAAGAAGAAAATTGATGTGGATGGAAATATTCAGATATATAAAGCAAGGCTGGTGGCAAAAGGTTTCAAACAAATTCATGGCATTGACTATGAAGAAACTTATTCCCCGGTCGCCATGCTTAAATCCATTCGGATTCTCCTAGCAACAGTAGCTCATTATGACTATGAGATCTGGCAGATGGACGTGAAAACAGCTTTCCTTAATTGAATTCTGGAAGAGGATGTGTACATGACACAACCCGAAGGTTTCATCGATCCAAATGCAGCTAGGAAAGTATGCAAGCTTCATCGATCCATTTATGGATTGGAGCAAGCATCTCGGAGTTGGAATCTTCGTTTTGATGAAGCAGTCAAAAAGTTTGATTTCATCAGGAACGAAGAAGAACCATGTGTTTACAAGAAGACTAGTGGGAGCGCAGTTGCATTTCTCGTGTTATATGTAGATGACATACTTCTTCTCGGAAATGACGTTCCTTTGTTACAGTCCGTTAAGGCTTGGCTCGGAAGTTGTTTTTCAATGTAAGACATGGGAGAAGCCGCGTATATTCTTGGAATAAGAATCTATAGAGATAGATTAAACAAGTTAATTGGATTGTGTCAAGACACTTATATCGATAAAGTCTTACACAGGTTCAGAATGCAAGATTCCAAGAAGGGCTTCATACCAATGTCTTATGGCATAAGTCTCAGCAAGAAGCAGTGTCCTGAGACACCTGCTGAGCGAGAACGCATGAGTCGGATTCCCTATGCTTCGGCGTTGGGATCCATCATGTATGCCATGCTCTGTACTCGTTCAGATGTTGCTTGTGCCTTAAGCATGACGAGTAGATACCAATCGGATCCAGGTGAATGTCACTGGACAGCAGTCAAGAATATTCTGAAGTATTTGAGAAATACTAAGGATAAATTCTTGGTGTACGGAGGAAGTGATGAGCTGGTAGTAAGTGGTTACACAGACGCAAGTTTTCAGACAGACAAAGATGATTTCCGATCGCAATTTGGTTACATCTTTTGCCTGAATGGCGGTGCAGTCAGCTGGAAGAGTTCCAAGCAGGACACTGTAGCAGATTCCACGACTGAAGCTGAGTACCTCGCTGCTTCCGAAGCGGCAAAGGAGGCTGTTTGGATCAAGAAGTTCGTCACTGAACTTGGCGTGATTCCTAGTATTTCTGAGCCAGTGGCTTTGTATTGTGACAACAATGGAGCCATTGCGCAAGCAAAGGAACCTAGATCACACCAGAAGTCCAAACACATAGAAAGGAGATATCACCTTATCCGTGATATTATTAATAGAGGAGATGTGAAGATCAGCAGAGTCCCGACGGATGAGAATGTTGCTGATCCACTGACCAAGCCTCTCCCAAGACCTAAGCACGAGTTTCATACTACTGCTGTAGGCATTAGATTTCTTAAGATGTGATCTTGTTTTCAGTGGGAGTTGTATTTGTTTTAGTTATGTCATGATATTCACAAAACATAATAGTTATGTTATTTTAATGAAATTTGTTTCAGCATTATTTAATTGTGTTATTAAATAATTGTTCCAAAGTAATTTATGACATTTTATAGGTCATCAAGTATGTGACTTGATCATGAAACCCTATAAGAAACAAATGACATAAATTATAAATGGTCCCTGGTCGAGGTTGTTAAAATGGGACATTAACAACCACGTGAGACTAGTATGTGAGGTGACTGATGACTATGTTTCATGGAGTCATTAATAAGTGTATTAAAGTCAATCACATAGATATGTGTTAGGTAACACATGATCGGACATGACCCGTTAATGAGAACTCTACAAGATGTTATATGAGTGTCATAAGAGTTTCTCATTACGACTAAAGAGTGTAGTCCTTAGACCTGAGTTCATCATGTCCTCTCTTATATGGATTGGTTCGTCTTGACTTTGTCAAACGTCAGCCGTAACTGGTGATCATAAAGACACTGATTAGGCGTATCATGAGATATAAAAGAGACATGGATGGAACAAGATGGGATTTGTACCTTCTATATAACAGGAGTTAAATATCTCTGGGCCTATCAAAGATTTGATACTGGAAATGCGTGGCCGCGCTCAAACGAGGTGATTGTCAGTCGTTTGTTTTATCAGTACAAATCGGGATTCGATAAACGTGATCTAGCTTAATAAGGATGACACAGTTCTTGCCTTATGCTAGATTGAGATATAGCTACAAAGGGATTAAAGGAATAGATGATTCCAGTACAAGTGGGAGATTGTTGGGAATGTCCTGAAATCTATTGTGCTCACTCTAAGTGAAAGTCGTATAGTCGAGATGAGACAATCACATAACACTAGGAAGTCATAACGCTTTGCTAGAAGCCACTTATGATCAATGAGTTGAGAACTCATTGCTAGTGTTATATGATCCTACAGGGTCACACACCTAAGCAAACTGGGCGTTAAAGACGAGGTTGATCATTAATGTAATGATCCAGTGAATGCATATTTGATATGCATTCGATATCAATAATCTGGGGCAGTGTCGATCGATGCAGATAGTGCATCGATCGATGCAACTCGCGGATTAATCAGATTAATTCGGTTTAATCGTTGGTTAATTCCGTTATGGTTTAAGTCGACATATATAAGATATATGGTCGACCTAAACTGTTTTCTGACCTAATTCACAGCCACCAGAACTTGAACACAAACCTCTGAAGAGATTGGATCTCGATAGGCACTAGCATCCCTCCTGTCCAGTTTGTGTGCGTGTGGATACCAGTAGAGGCACAGCGTTTGAGGTGCTTCGTGATCTCGATTATCTGCAAACCTTCCGCTGCTAATCACCAGGTAAATCTGAGATCCCATAGATTCAATTACATGAATCTTAGATCCTAGGCTCGGAATTCAGACTAGGGTTGCTAATCCTGATTAGAACTGCTAGAAATTCCTTCAATAAGATCACTTCGTTACTTAAACGACGAATACCGAATACTCCACATCCATTCCGGAAATAAAACATCTATTCACCACATAGAGTTTCAAATACGTAGGTCCTTCGGAGTCTACATTCTCGCGGTTACTCATCCGTCCCAAACGAAACACCACTACACACAACCGAATTGTCAGAGACGAACGCAAGCCGATATACACACACATCAAAAAGTGAGTTAGAGCCCTTACTTACCCGGGCCTAATCTACTTCCTAACATTTCCACCATGAGCGGTTAAACACATGTGGATCCTAACCGACAGGTGTGCCAGGAGGATGGAATGAGTGCGGTGGTGGTGACGGAGCGACGCGGTCTCGATCATGATAGAAAGGAGCACAATGATCATCTCGGCCGCAAATGTGATAAGTCGGAATCGGCGTAAATGTTTCGGTGACTGATATGCTCGGCCAAACTACCGACACTGAATGGAAATGAAAGACACATGTCGCCGCAGGCAAGGAACGAAGAGTCCAATGCGTCAGACTAGTGGTCGGATAGCAGGCGGTGATAGCTCCCATATCCCGATGGTGTACTTGATCGCCATATCTTCGGGGATGAATATCGACGGTGCGCGCTACTGTCGGTGGTACTCCGGATGTAATAGTATCATAAGGCGGCTATGGAATGGGTGGAACGATAACAGGCTCGGCACCGGTAATCACATACTCCGGAGTAGGCTGCAATTTACGGGAACATTCCGCATGCTGGGAGTACGGACCTCGACTAGCTGGGGTAGATCCACCGGATTTATGGTCATCCATAATGTTGTCCCTTATCTTGTCGTCGCAAACCACACACACACACACCAATCCCCCTAGGACAACTCTGCTGCGTGACTGTAACAAAATACCAAATGATTAGCACAATCTTAATAAAATACCCATTTCCCCGGATTGACGGACGCGACTCGTATTCCTAATGGTTGCATTGGCGAGACATTTTGACTCGATAAAACATTGAAAACTTTGAAAAACCAGAATTTTCGAACCCATGACGAACCATGCTCTGATACCACCTTTTGTAACTCCCCCTTCCCGTTTTCCGCTGACCGACGAGCTGACCGACCAACAATCAAACAAGAACATGACCGATCGAACCCGAGCAGTCACACGAGAAGAGTTTGTCACAATACGAAAGCCAGAGATAGTCCGGTTTGAGACAAAGGCTTGAACCAAACCACCTTTGACTCCGTTTACCTCGTTTCCACGATACAAAGCTTTTCAACCCATACCGCTTCCACGAGTTGTGTTTGGTTCGGATGAAACCATATATCAGGGAAACATTCCATTTTTATTACTTTGAAAATACAAATCTCATTCATAATAAAATATGATCCACTACAAATCATTTAACTGGGCCCATAAAATCCGAAACCAAAAGTAAGTCCAAAATGTATAAACAATCGATACCCAATGTCAACCCGAGCCTACTCCGAGTGTCCTACACGTCCGCCAAGCTACACCAAACCTGAAAAACACATAAGAGTCTAATGAGCAATCTAAGATTACCCAGTGAGACGGCTCCCTACTACAGCTTCTATTCTATCTAGCATCTACAAATTCCCGTCCCGAAACCCCAAAATAACAACAACAAGATAACGGTCGATCACGCACTACCACGTCGTGTCAAACCCACAACACAGAAGCACTTCAACACAATAGCACAAAAGAAACCAAGGGAATCGAGAACACTGCGGCACATGCTCTCGATTGAAACTCTATCTATCTATCGCGCAACACCATCATCATCACCAACACACCACTGGGCCCTTACGCTTCTTGGTAACTTCCGTGGGTTTCCACCGTTACCGACATGGTAACAACCCCCCGCGACTCCCAGACGTTAACACAAAGTCTCACTATCCAGGAAACTGTTCTCAGTCCATCGATACGCAGTGACTCCGGTTACCCCCGGCAACCCGAGCTTCCATGCAATCCGGCCCTAGGACGCGACCCCGTATTCTCCGGATTACACACCTACGGACGTCACTCCATAGGTTCGCACCTGCCAGAACCACTACCGAAGGTACATGAACTGACCAGGCTCTCAATTCCCGAGGATCCAATCAGGTCGGAAGTACCAGAACGTATCCAATCACCTAGACTTGCGGGATCTAACGCACCCTAGAGTCCTAGTGCAGAAAGTAAACACGCAGACTCGCTCGGACTCTAGCAATCAATCAGACTCGATCGATAATCAACCACAATCTCATCACCACACCCCGCAAGTCTACACACATACCCGCACCACCGCCATGACTTGGCACCATCCGAGTCAGCATCTACTAACTTAACCGGCCCCGTGACCGGGTTAAGTACACACACGGATCGCTCGGCCCAACACCAAGACAATCTAATAGGCATGCACAACAAGGCTTCACAGCCATAACCACGCAATCACACAATACAAACAATCATCACACAAGCAAGCCTATTAGGGTTTCTAATGTCTTTTAACTCATTCACGTCCGCTACACTGGATTAGCGGATTGCTAACCCGTAGACGGCGCACATCTCATTATCGTCCGCTACCTTGGATTAGCGGATTGCTAACCCGTAGATGGCTCCCAATCTCAACACTTTTCTTTTCTTAACCTTTCCTAGGTATCTTTTAGCAAACTCTCCGATCCGTCGATTTAGAGCTAGTAGCTTACTAAACTCCCCGACGTCTCTCCGTTTATTTATTTCATTCGTTTCTTTACCATTAAACCTCAACCGGGTATCATTCCATATGCTATACGTTTGTTAAGTTTACTTCCGTCTTTTATAGCGTCTTAATTCCCGTACTTAGATGCATATACAGCCCTAACATGCAACGACTATATGTATGCATCATACAACGTTACTACCAACCTAACGGCACACAACAAGTTTAATCCGTTTAATCTTACGATCCTAGTATGCGTCTCGAAACCCTAACCGGTTTATTGTTAATCCGTCAATTCAATTCTCAAACGCCATCAATTCATATCTGGTTATGCAATTACTTAATTTACGGTTTCTCGTTTCCCGATCTATATGCGATACTACTCTACGATGTTTGAGCCGACTCACATTGCTATTATGACAACGGATGGACGGATTGACGGACTAGCGAAACAACGAGACCCGACACGACCTTACCGTCGACCTTCGTGATTCCGACCGAGCCTCTGAACTAATTTCTTCTCTCTGTCCTCCGGTTCTCTTTCTCTTTCCTGCGATTGTCTCTCTTCCGGCTCTCTCTCTTCTCTACTTTCTCTCTCTACTTTCTCTCTCTCTTCCTCTTCCTCCTGTCTTCTTCTTCTTCTTCTCCTCCTTCTTCTTCTTCTATCTTCCTTCCTCTCCCTCACGCTCTCTTCTCTTCTTTCTCTCCTTTTCCTCTCCTTTATTCTTGTGAGTTTTTAAGTTGTGAAGAAAAGGGAGGGGGAGAAGTCCTTTTTATAGCAAAAGGGAGTTAATCTCCTTCCTCCACTTGTCTCTTCTCTTCCCCCAAACAAAGCCACGAATTTCCTCCAGCTGTTGGCCCAAAACCACTCTTCTTTAGCCTCTTTCTTACACCTGGAAGGCCCATGAAGAAGCCTCTTGAGTTTGGGCCACCAACCTTTGGAGATCCATTGAATCTAGCTCACAAAGCCCCTTTTATTTTTCTTTTGCATAATTTCGTGGCAAAAGCTTTTAAATGGGCTTGAATTAGGTCCATAGTGACTTCATACATAAGCTCTAATCATCCCAAACCAAGCCCAAGCTCCCTTGAATTTATTTTGAAGTTTTAGTCATTAATCACCCCTTAATGATCTAAAATATATAACTTAATCTAGGAAATTAATCCTGATGAATACTTTCAACCATGTCTTCTACATCTTCTCATGAAGCTGTGGTCAAAATTTCATAATTTTTAGTTGACTCTAGAGGGTCCTCTCGCTTACCCGAACATTGTATCGGTTTCTCGGAAAAACTGGTTTTATGTTTAATATTTTAAAAACTCTTTAGCTGCTTCTATAAATCCACCAAGCCTCATTTTCAGATTCCAGATGCTCTTAGATGAATTTATAAATTCGTTTTACCTCAATATGACACCCATAGCTCCCGTAATGAATTTTACAAGTTTTATCGGTTCTATCGGTTTCCTTTCCCGATAGTCCGATAAACTCGCCTACGGTCCGTTTCCACCATTCTTCGTCTTCAAAATGTTTTCTTTATTTAAGAATAACATTTGGCCCATCTTTTCTTTCGGCTCACATTTTGGTAAAATTACCAAAATGCCCCTTAACTTCCAAAAATTACGAAAAATACCCTCCGTTGACTTTTCCGCTGCCCGTTGACCATTTCTTGATACAGGGTATTACAGCCGGTGACCTATGTCGGTAAGATTCATCGACTCTTCTCTTCGTCTACATATTTACATAACTATTACTAGCCAGATGGCATAAGATGTCTGACTGTGTAAGGTTGACTGCAAATGGCGTCTGGCTAGCAGTATTCAGACTATTCATGATATTTTCCCCCTTGTTGTTTCAGGTTTTTGTTATGGCAGATGTTGAATTCCCATAAAGGATGTTCTGCCGGTTATGAACCGGTTCCAGATAAAAGCATACACTACTTTAGTGGAAGGAGAGATCTGATTAATGATGTTAGAATAGCTCTGTTACCGGGAGAATGACAACAACTCCTCGATTCAGAACTTGAGATTTTTTTGAGATTCCATGACCTGCACTTCAAATGGTGTTCAAGGATGGTGCACTACATGCTCTGTTTGAAATTAGACTGCAAGAAGAAGTATGAGATATGGTCTCTTCTCGGTGTTCAGCCAACTAAGTTTTCCTTTAATGAGTTTCATGCCATAACCGGACTCAACCGCGACTATATTGAGAACCTGGAGTACCCTGAAGTTGAATATACCGATCCGATGAGAGCAATGTGGAAGCTTCTTGGGGTGGATTTCGGTTTAGGCCCAAGTTATTCAGAATTATTTGAAGCTTGTAAAAGATGTGCTGGTTGGGAACCGCAACAAAGGATATGGCTGGGCTATCTAGCCATCTATGCAACCTTTATTGAGGCTCAACACTGGACAACTTCCACAAAGGCTGACATGACTAAGCTTCTACTGGTTCCTGGATCGTTAAAATCATATCTATAACGCCCCCTTCCCGTTTTCCGTTGACCGACGAGCTGACCGGCTAACAATCAAACAAGAACATGACCGATCAAACCCGAGCAGTCATACAAGAAGAGTTTGTCACAATACAAAAGCCAGAAACTGTCCGGTTTGAGTCAAAGGCTCGAACCAAACCATCTTTGACTCCGTTTACCTCGTTTCCACGATACGAGGCTTTTCAACCCGTACCGCTTCCATGAGTTGTATTCGGTTCGGGCTAAACCGTGTATCAGGGAATTATTCCGTTTTTATTACTTTAAAAATATAAATCTTATTCATAATAATATATGGTCTATTACAAATCATTTAACGGGATCCCAACAAAATCCGAAACCGAAAATAAGTCAAAATGCGTAACAAACGATACCCAATGCCAACACGAGACTTCTCCGAGTGTCCTACGCGTCCGCCGAGCTACGCCAAATCTGAAAAACACAAAAGATTCTAATGAGCAATCTAAGATTACCCAATGAGACGGCTTCCAACTAAAGGCTGCTAACAATCTAATAATCTAGCCCAAACCCAAAATAACAATCAAGAACAATAGCTGATCACGTGCTACCTGTTGGGAATGTCCTGAAATCTATTGTACTTACTCCAAGTGAAAGTCGTATTGTCGAGATGAGACAATCATATGACACTGGGTAGTCAAAATGCTTTGCTAGAAGCCACTTATGATCAATGAGTTTAGAACTCATTGCTAGTGTTATATGATCCTACAGGGTCACACACCTAAGCAAACTGGACGTTAAAGACGAGGTTGATCATTAATGTAATGATCTAGTGAATGCATATTTGATATGCATTCGATATCAATATTCTGGGGCAATGTCGATTGACACAAAGAGTGTGTCGATCGATGCAACTCGCGGATTACCAGATTAATTCGGTTTAATCGTTGGTTAATTCCGTTATGGTTTAAGTCGACATATATAAGATATATGGTCAAGCAAAACTGATTTTAACCTAATACACAGCCACCAGAAAAGAAACAGAAACATCTCAAGAGATTAGATCTCTATAGGCACTAGCATCCCTTCTGTTCAGTTTGTGTGCGTGTGGATACCAGTAGAGGCGCAGCATTTGAGGTGCTCTAGATCTCGATTATCTGCAAATATTCCGCTGCTAATCACCAGGTAATTATGAGATCCCAATGATTCAATTACATGAACCCTAGATCCTAGGCTTGGAATTAAGACCAGGGTTGCCTAATTGGATTAGGAACTGCTAGAAATTCCTTCAGTGGTATCAGAGCCATAGGGTTCCCTTGAATCTGTAGCATGTTGATTAGATTGGTTGAATCTGGATCTCTGTATGAATGATACAAGCATGCTAAAACTCGTTTCGATCAAAGTAACCTAGTTTAGGGTTTTGTTTGAAAAACGTTATAGGGTTTTTCGCATGGTGTCGATCGATGCTAATCCGGCATCGATCGACACAGGGCGAAAACCCGAACAAAATTTAGGGTTTTTCGCATGGTGTCGATCGATGCCAATCCGGCGTCGATCGACACAGGGCGAAAACCCGAATAAAACTTATGTTTCGCCTAGTGTCGATCGACACACGAGTTGTGTCGGTCGACACAAACCTCGCGAGATTGATGAATTGGTTCAATTAGATTTGACCGGTTATCGAGCTTGGTTAAAGATGGTTAAACGCTAAGAATGGTTTATTGCGATTGGGTTGGTATCGACCGATGCTAATGTAGCATCGATCGACACTGACCAGTACTCAGAACCGGATTAATTGGATTGATCGGTTATCGCAGATTGGTTTTGGTTAATCAGCATCGATCGACACTAAAGTAGTGTCGGTCGACACAAGATTCGATGGTTTAGGTTATGGAACCTGAAACCACAGAACCAAACCAAGACAAATCATTTAATTAGAAGAATTAAAACATAATAAAACTAAACGTTTTAAATAGTTCTGTTCCTCAATCAAATATCAAGTGATACTTGATGTCTTTCCAATCTTGTCAACTGTCAAGACCCATTTAATTGTGCGATAGACTTGCAGTGCAAGATGTCCACAATTTCATGAGTAAGACAGAGGTAATCGTGTAGATGGATTTGCAGTGCAAGACATCGACCATTACATGACTGAAGAGATTGGTTTACTTGACTAGTCCATAAAAATCGTTTTGGGCTCAGAGACATCTGGTGGATTGGGCATGAGATGTCAATCCACAACCAGGAGTTATATTGGATATAACTAGCAAAGAGTTGCTTACCTAGATAGCTAAAATTTGGGTGATAGCCAGTGGCTCACTCAAGTTTAGTGAAGTAAGGGTCGTGGATCATTATATTCATCTGAGGAAACATTGTTTGAATATAATGCGAGTTTTCTTAATAGTTAAGACTTCTCATTTCTTGAACATCATAACTAAAACCTCCCTTGTTTTTCAGATATGTCTAGCTCAAACCATCGTAAAAATTTCTCCCTGCGATCCGTCCTTGAGAAGGACAAGTTAAATGGATCCAACTTTCTTGAATGGTATCGGAACTTGAGAATTGTTCTCAAATAGGAGAAAAAGGACTATGTCCTTGAGAAAGTTCTCCCTAAGAAGTACCGAGCCAATGCCTGGCAGTCAGATAAGGATGCTTGGGATAAGCATTCTAATGATGCGGTGGATGTGAGTTGTCTCATGTTGTCTACCATGAACTCGGAATTGCAGAAGCAATATGAGTACGTGGAGTCGCCAATACAGATGATCACTGGCCTGAAAAGTATGTTTCAGGAGCAGGCACAAACTCAGAGATACCAGACGGTTAGATCTCTTATTGAGTGCAAGCTACCAAAGGGCGAACCAGTTAGTCCTCATGTCATTAAGATGATGGGTTATATTGATAACCTGGGGTAACTGGATTGTCCCATTAGCCAAGAGTTGGCTACTGACATCATTCTACAGTCACTGCCGTCAAGCTATGATCAATTTGTTATGAACTATAACATGAACAACTTGACGAAGACGTTGACTGAATTGCATGGGATGCTTAAGACTGCTGAACCTAACACCAAGAAGGACACCCCAAATGTCCTTATGGTACAAAAGGGTAAAAAGTTTAAGAAACTTGGTAAGAACAAAGGTGATGGCAAGACGAGCTCGATTGTGAATCCAAGCGAGTTTGGCCATGTTCCTAAGGTTAAAACCAGTCCTTCTGAAGATGTTAAGTGCCGTTATTGTAATGGTTATGGGCATTTGAAAAGAAACTGCAATAAATTCTTGGAAGATTATGAGAAGCTGAAGAAGACGTACGAGACTTCTTCTTCAGGTATTATGTTATAGAAGTAAATGTTACTTCTTATAGTCCTACTTATTGGGTATTGGATACCAGCTGTGGTACTCATATTTTGTGAAAATGTGCAGGGCCTGAGCAAAAGTAGGACTATGGAGAAAGGACAAGTGGACCTATGAGTGGGAATGGAGCAAGAGTTGCTGCATTAACCGTAGGAGTATTTCATTTGTTTTTCCTTTTATGGCATGTTTTGAACTTAAAACTGCTACTATGTACCTGCTATGAACATAAAGATTATTTCTATTCCTTGTTTGGATATGGAAGGATATCAGTTTTCAAGTTAAGAATAAGTGTTATTCATTTGATTACAGTGATATATTTTATAGTAGCAATCCATTAGAGAATGAACTTTATGTTCTAAACCAGAATGTGCCTAACTATAACATTAATACCAAGAGATTCAAGTCAAATGATACGAGTCAAACTTCTCTCTGGCATTGTCGTTTTGGGCTACATAAATGAGAAATAGATTCAGAAGCTCCATAGTGATGGGCCTTTGGGCTCATCTGATTGAGAATCATAATGAGTAAAGTGGATCTTGTTTATTAAGTAAAACGACAAAGGCTCCTTTCAACAGAGGTAGTGTCGATCGACACAAACGGTGCGTCGGTCGATACAGGTTGCGAACGATCAAAATGAAAGGGCCAGAAGCTTATTGGGCTTTATACATACGGATGTATATGGACCGATGAGCACTAGTGCTAGAGGAAAATTTCAGTACTTCATTACCTTTACTGATATTTTCAGAAGGTACGGTTATGCCTTATTTATAAGGCATAAGTCAGAATCTTTGAAAAGTTCAAAGAGTTCCAAAATGAAGTACATAATCAATTTGGCAAAGGTATTAAACCTCTACGATGAGATCATGGAGGTGAATACTTAAATCAAGAATTTAGTGATCATCTGATAGATTGTGAAAGTGTCTCACAATTCACTCCTCCTGTATCAGACTTTATTAGATATGGTTCGATCAATGATGAATCACTTAGATCTTCCATTATCCTTCTAAGAATACGCTCTAGAAATGTCTGAGTTTACTTTAAATAGAGTTCCATCAAAATCAGTTACAGAGATACCACATGAGATGTGGAATGTAAATGTTTCTGATTTATCCATCATGGAGATTTGGAGATGCGAGACTTATATAAAACGTTTAATCTCTGATAAGCTCACACCCAAATCTGATAAGTGCTACTTCATTGGTTGTCCTAACAAAACCAAGGCATGTTACTTTTACAACCAGTTCGAGAACAAATTGTTTGTTGCTCGGAACTATGTTTTCTTGAGAAAGACTTTCTTTCCAAGAAGAACAGTGGGAGTAAAAGTACAACTCGAAGAAATTCGAAAATCACAGGAGACTGCTCAACCTGATGAGGAAGAGCAGCAATTGGATCTACAAAGAGTTGTAGAACCTTCACCTGTGGTGCCTAGAGTTTATAAAGGATCTGGTGAATGTATATTCGATATACATTTAAATGGCGAGTTTCTGAAGAAGTGTCGATCGACACAAAAGTTGCATCGATCGACACAGATCGTGAACCAAATATTGATTTTGGTTTATGACTTAATTAACTACGGTTTAAATCTTGGTTAATTAGGTCGTGGTAAAAGTATACATATGAGATATGGGTGCGCGACTTTTACAGAAAAACTGAAGCTCGCAGATCCGAAAGGATCCGTCACGAACCCGAGAAATATGGATTTCTCGTAACCAATTGTCGTGATCTACTGATCATTGAAAATGACGGGCCTGCGAATTTTGAAGAAGCAATGATGGGCCTTGACTCCGAAAGTGGCTGAAAGCCGCTGAATCCGAAATGGGATCCATGTCACAGAACCAAGTATGACTTGGGCTGATTTACCCGATGGTGTAGAAACCATTGTGAGTAAATGGATTTTCAAGAAGAAAAGTTGACATGGATGGTTATATTCAGATGTACAAAGCAAGTTTGGTGGCAAAAGGTTTCAAGTAAATTCATGGTATCAACTGTGAAGAAACCTAATCCCAGTCACCGTGCTTATGTCCATTCGGATTCTCCTAGCAACCGCCACTCATAATGGTTATGAGATCTGGCAGATGGATGTGAAAACAGTTTTCCTTAATAGAATTCTGGAAAAAGGATGTGTACATGACACAACCTGAAGTTTTTCATTGATCCTAATGAAGCTAGGAAGATATGCAAGCTTCATCAAACCATTTATGGATTGAAGCAAGCATCTCAGAGTTGGAATCTTCGTTTTGATGAAGCAGTCAAAAGGTTTGACTTCGTCAGGAACGAAGAGGAACCGTATGTTTACAAGAGACTAGTGGGAGCGCAGTTGCATTTCTAGTATTGTATGTTGATAACATACTACTTCTCGGAAATGAAGTTCCTTTTGTTTCAGTCTGTTAAGACTTGACTCGAAAGTTGTTTTTCGATAAAATATGGGAGAAACCGTATACATTCTTGGAATAAGAATCTATAGAGATAGATTGGATAAGCTAATTGGATTGTGTCAAGATACTTATGGTGATAAGACCTTGCACAGGTCCAGTATGCAGGATTCCAAGAAGGGCTTCGTGCAAATGACTCATGGTATTACTCTTAGCAAGACGCAGTGTCCTTGGACACACGCTGAGCAAGAGCGAATGAGTGTCAGACTACTACTAAAGGCATTAGATGTCTTAAGATGTGATCTTAATTTTAGTGGGAGTTGTTGTTGTTAATTTTAGTTATGATATGATGTTCGTATAAACATAATTTGATTATGTTATAGAAATCTGACATCTGTATTATTTAATAATGGTTATTAAATAATAGTCCCAAAGTAATTTATGACATTTTATAGGTCATCAAGTATGTGACTTGTTCATGAAACCCTATAGATAATAAATGACATAAATTATGTTGGTCCCTGGTCAAGGTTGTTAAAGTGGGACATTAACAACCGTGTGAGACTAGTATGTGAGGTGACTGATGACTAAGTTTCATGGAGTCATTAATAAGAGTATTAAAGTCAATCACATAGATATGTGTTAGAGAACACATGATCGGACATGACCCACTGATGAGAACTCTATGGGATAGTTATATAAGTGTCATGAGAGTTTTCATTACGACTATAGAGTATAGTCCTTAGACCTGAGTTCATCATGTTTTCTTACATGTGAATTGGTCCGCTTTAACCTTGTCAAACGTCAGCCGTAACTGGTGACTATAAAGGCATTGATTGGGCGTATCATGAAGCGTGTGAAGAGACAGGGATGGAACAAGATGGGATTTGTCCCTCCTATATAACAGGAGATAAATATCTCAGGGCCCATCGAAGATTTGATACTGAAAAATGTGTGGCCACACTCAAACGAGGTGATTGTCAGTCGTTTGTCTTGTCAGTATAAATCGGAGTTCGATGAACATGATCTTGGCTAAATAAGGGTGACACAGATCTTGCCTTATGCCAGATCGAGATATAGTGACGAAGGGATTGAAGGAATAGATGATTCCAGTACAAGTGGGAGATTGTTGGGAATGTCCTGAAATCTATTGTACTTACTCCAAGTGAAAGTCATATTGTCGAGATGAGACAATCATATGACACTGGGTAGTCATAATGCTTTGCTAGAAGCCACTTATGATCAATGAGTTTAGAACTCATTGCTAGTGTTATATGATCCTACAGGGTCACACACCTAAGCAAACTGGACGTTAAAGACGAGTTTGATCATTAATGTAATGATCTAGTGAATGCATATTTGATATGCATTCGATATCAATATTCTGGGGCAGTGTCGATCGACACAAAGAGTGTGTCGATCGATGCAACTCGCGGATTACCAGATTAATTCGGTTTAATCGTTGGTTAATTCCGTTATGGTTTAAGTCGACATATATAAGATATATGGTCGAGCAAAACTGATTTTAACCTAATACACAGCCACCAGAAAAGAAATAGAAACCTCTCAAGAGATTAGATCTCTATAGGCACTAGCATCCCTTCTGTTCAGTTTGTGTGCGTGTGGATACCAGTAGAGGCGCAGCATTTGCGGCGCTCTAGATCTCGATTATCTGCAAATCTTCCGCTGCTAATCACCAGGTAATTATGAGATCCCAATGATTCAATTACATGAACCCTAGATCCTAGGCTTGGAATTAAGACCAGGGTTGCCTAATTGGATTAGGAACTGCTAGAAATTCCTTCACTACCAAGACGTGATGAGCTCCACAACACACAACCATTCAAATAACAACGCATAACATCAACGAAGGAAATCGAGAACACTACGGCACATGCCCTCGATTAGACTCGATCTACACTAAACACATTTCTAACGCAATCTCCACACCATGGTCCCCAAATGCGAACTCGGTAACTTCCACGGGAACACTAAGCTACCCCATGGTAACTAAAACCTCCCATGACTCCTAGACGAAAACACGAAGTCCAACGACTAGGACACCGTTCTCTGTCCATCGATGCGCGGTGACTCGGGTTACCCCTAGATAACCAAAGCTTCCATGCAGTCCAGCCCTAGGACGCGACCCCGTATTCTCCGGACCACACACCTACCGACGTCACTCAGTAGGTTAACACCATAACCAGAATCCCAACCCGAAGGTACATGAACCGATCAGGTCACTACCCGAGGATCCAATCGGGTCGGAAGTACCAGAACACCATCTCTAGACTTGCGGGACCTAACACACACTATAGAGTCCTAATAACGGCAATGTAAAAGAGCAGACTCGCTCGGACTCTATCACGCAATACCAACAAGGTCAAATAGAAATACCATCTCAATACCCAATCTTTCCTGTAAGTCCTATCTCCAACTTCCACATCACCCGACCTTACCCAGACTTACCCGGTTCCGCAACAGAGTAAGTATCTACCAGTACAGTCTACTCTGCCCAACACCAAAGTAGATAAAAAATCAAGCAATCAACAGTCTATTCGGCCCAACACCGAAGTAGATGAGCAATCAAGCAATCAAGCAATCAATAGTATTCTCGGTCCCAACTAATCCGGTAGACGGCCCATCAATCACACCACTTCTTTTACTTATCTCCTCCTAAGTATCTTTTAATAAGTTCTCGATCTGTCGGTTTAAAGTTAGTAAGATTACTAACTCCCCGACATCTCATTATTCATTAACTTCCATTCATTACCCTTAACCCGACTAATTAACCCACCTGTTATTATATTCTAAGTGTGCTATGTCTTTTAAACGTATTTTAATCAACTCATAATTTCCCGTATATAGATTCCTTTAGGTATGTTCTTAAATACTTATATATGCATATACGTCCTAGCATGCCGTTCTATATGTATGCTTCACCCAATCAAGCAATCAACGAACTATCAATCACTTAATGCAACACCAAATCAAGCAATCAACGAATTATCAACGATTACGGATATAAGCTAACTAGCATGCATCCCTTAACCTAACCATTTAATTAGTTCACCGAGTTATTAATCAACCTAGCTGTTCTAACCAATTCAATCAATCGGGTATGCAACCTAAACCGAGGTTTATCATTTCCGGATCTATATGATTCTAACTAAATGCAACACACAATTTAGCCGACTCACAGTGTTATTATGACGACGGACGGACGGATTTACGGACTAGCGGAACAACGAGACCTGGCACGAACCCAACGTTAACCCGAACCATCCTCGAATCGTCAACTTTCTTTGACCCGACCTTAACCCGCACTTGACCGTAACATTTACTTTAGTGATTCCGATCGAGCCTCCGGACCATCCTCATCGTCTCTCTCCTCTTTCCCTCCGGTTCTCTCTCTCCCCTCTGGTTCTCTCTCTCTCCTCCGGTTCACTCTGTCTCCTCCGGTGTTCTCTCTCTTCCGATTCTCTCTCTCTCCCTTCTTGTTCTCTCTCCTCCATCTCTTTCTCTTCTTCTCCGGTTCTCCTCCTTCTCTCTCTCTTCTTATTCTCTCACACTTCTTCTTCACTCTCTCTCTTCTTCTTTTTTTACGCTTCATCTTCTCTCTCTCTTCTTCCTATTCACGCTTCTTCTCTCCCTCTTCTTCTTCTTCAAGCTTCATCTCCTCTCTCTCTCCTTCCTCTTCACGCTTCTCCTTCTCTCCCTCTTTTTCTTTTTCACGCCTCTCTCTCTCTCTCTCTTATTCTTACGCTTCCACTCCTCTCTCTCTTCTTCTCCTCCTCCTCCTCCTCCTCCTCCTCCTCCTCCTTCTTCTTCTTCTTCTCCTCCTTCTTCTGCTCCTCCACGCTTCTTCTCTTCCTCTCCTTCTCTCTTTCTCTTCTTTTTTGTGTGTGTTTGTTTGTGATGAATAAGGGGAGACCATAACATCCTTTTTTATAGCAAAACCATGTTGGTAATCTCATGACAAGTGTTCCTCTATTTCTCTCCTTCCTCCATGTTTTGGATCCAACAATGTGAAGTGTTCAGTGTATTTCTTTTCCATATGTCATGCCCTTCCCCTCCTTAACACACGACACAATTCACGAATCACTTGAAGATTCATTTGATCATGTGATCAAAATCACATGCATTGCATTTCTTCTAAAAATGCCACAACACCTCCTCATCTTCTCTAGGCTTGCCACGTCTCCCATCTCTTCCCAAATAATTTTATTCTTCAATTATATCTTAAGCTTAATTATCCACTTAAGCTTTTAATTCTCTAAATTCCCCATAGCTGCTTCCATAAATCTTACAAGATACATAATCATATTATTGATGAATTTATATGAATTTAGCAATTTGAATTACCTTAAACGGACATTCGTAGCTCTCGTTATAAATTTTACAAGTTTTGTCGGTTTTATCAGTTTCCTTTCCCGATAGTCCAAAATTTTTATCTATGGTCCGTTTTCACCATTCTTGGTCTTCTAGATGTTTTTTTATTTAAAAAGAATAAAATTTGGCCCGTCTTAGCTTCTGGCTTGCATTTTGGTAAAATTACCAAAATGCCCCTCATCTTCCGAAAATTACGAAAATGCCCCTTTTTGACTTTTCTGCTGCCCGTTAAACAATTTAGTGAGACCGGGTATTAAAATATCCATGGGAAAGATTCACCTTCAAGCTTCTGATAGAATCTGTTAAGGAGGCAAACAGAAAACTCGTGGACGGAAAAAATTATCAGATCGGTGGTTTTGCTGAGGTCCTGAACATCTGGGTATATTGGGCATGTCCCGCTATGGGGAGAACTTACGGAGAGCCCTTCCCGAATGCCCCAACCCCACCAATTCCGGCGTACCAGGGATCACGGAGTCGCAAGAAAGTCGACGAAATCTTACGCATACAGGTATTTCTTAGACTGTTTTGAAGTCTGAAATATTTTTTTCCATATTGAATTAGAAGTCTGACATTTTGTGTCAGACTTCAAATGAAGTCTGGCGTTTGTGTCAGACTTCATATGAAGTCTGGCATTTGTTGTCAGACTTCATATGAAGTCTGACACTTTGTTCCAAGTCTCGTATGATGTCTAACGTTGTGATATTATAAATGCTTATGTTCAATTTCCTTTGTGACTTGTAATTTGCAGTCCCGCGTCAACAACCTCGTACTCAAAGAGGATTATGATGACATGTTCCCCGTGTGGGACAACGATGATAAGGAGGACGACAAAGTTGATAACCTTGTGAAAGCAATGCATGGACAGCTTGGGACTGCGGCTTGGAGGTGGGGTTCTAAATACTGGAAAAGTGAAGGTGTGTCCAGGATCAAAGCTGGCGGTCCTGTCAAGCTTGAGGTTAAGTCTGAGGAAGTTGCGGGTGAGGTTGGTGAGAAAAAGCGAAAGGTTCTGGGAGTCAAGAGAAAGTTGGTACATGCTGTTGCTGATGATGAGGATGAGGAAGAAGAGGTGGAGGTAGCGAGTAAGAGACCTAGACAAAGAAAGGCTGGTCCCACGAATGGGGATGTTGTTCAAAAGATTGAGGATCTGCAAAAATCATTTGGAAGTCGGATTGACGTATTGGTAGATATTTTCAACAAGGGTTTTCATCTGATGGGTTTCATAGTTGATGATCTTGCCCAGAATGTCAAGACTTTGAAGGAAGAAATTGCTGGGGTTGGACAGAAGGAAAATGAGAAGAATAAAGATTCTTCTGGACAGAAGGAAAATGAGAACAAGAAAGCTGGTACTGGAGGGAAAGGTAGTGAGCTGAAGAAAGATGCAAGTGTTGCGGGTGATGAGATGAATAAGGCTGGAGTTGGTGAGGATGAAGAAGATCAAGCTGAAGATATTCAGGATCAAGATAAAGTAAGTGCTGCTGCGGGAGAAGGAAAGAAAAAGGAATGGGCTCTGAGGGTCCCGAGAAAATTGGTAGTGAAGGTAAATAATCCTGTTGCTGATACCGAACCTGCACCTGCAGGGAAAGCGAAGGCTAAGAAAACAGTGGTTGCAGACAAACATGACAAGCTAGCTGAGGCCACCAATCAGACAGCGGTTGATGATGGGGTTAGTCTCCAAAACCTTCAAACTCTGAATACAAATAAGGAAAAGAAAGATGAGCCTAAGATAAGTAGCAGACTTCAGAAGAAATCCTTTAGGGGAAGTAGCCTTCTTAGCAGTATGAATAATCTTGATTGTAAAAACATGAGCATAACCGTATTTGTTTTTTCCCCCTTGTTTTTGTATTTGCTTTGAACATGGATCCCTGACATTAGACTTATATTGCATTGGTTTGGTGTGATTTTAAGGTCAGGATTCAGAACATATCAGACATCTATAGATGTCTGTTAGTGATATATTTTAGTTACCAGACTTCTAGTGCAGTCTGGTTCTTGTGTAAATTTTTAGATCGAACTTTATGTTTAACACGGGTTGTTAAATTGTATATGCAGAGTATACCCGAGAGCACAAATCCGAGTGTCTTGATCGTTACATAGTCTGATACGGGCATAGACTACGATGCTACGCAGAGGTTTAAACAGGATACTAAGCAGGCTGCAGCTGAAGCTTATATGAAAGCGAAGGCAAAAGAGGTTAAACAGAAGGAGAAGGTGAAGACTCCAGTTAAACCTGTTTTCCAAGCACAGGTTACACCGGGATATAACCCTTGTGCTGCTCTTAACAAGATGCAAGTGAAGGCACTAAATGATTACAACAAAAGACAGCCGTATGTCTTAACACTCTACCTAGACGAGTAAGTTGTATACCTAATCTCTTAATTCGATGTCTAATAAGCGTATTATTCTTTGTAGGGGTTATCCGACTAGGACATTGAACACATTACTCCAATGGTATTATGATCTTTGCACTCCAAAGGAATGTCTGCATGACACCGTCAATATCACTCCAATGGCTGTGAATTAAGAATTCGATTCCAGTCTGGATATATATTCAGACTTCCTAAGAAGTCTGGTTCTATATTCAGACTTCCCAAGAAATCTGGTTGTATTTTCAGACTTCCACAAAAATCTGGTTGTATTTTCAGACTTCTGCAGAAGTCTGGTTGTATATTCAGACTTTCGAAGCTGTTTGGTTGTGTTTTATTTTTTTATATTAACACATACTTGTCTTGATATAGGAAATTAATGCCGGGATTGATCTGCTAAGGCTTCATCAACAGAGCCATCCAGAATGGTTCAGGAGCGAGAGGATATGCTTCATTGACACACTCCTTCAAGCATTGCGGCGTCAACACTATCCAGATTTTATTAAGAGCGGTGCAGAAGAGAATAGTTCTGCCTCAACTAGAAGGCTTCCTCCTGGGGTTTGAGATTACTATACTGGTCATCTACCCACATTCTGCAAATCAATGAAGTCTTGGGGGCTGGAAATTGATTATATCTACACTACACTGCACATTAGCGGAAATCATTGGGTAACAAATATGATTTCTATCCCGGATAAGCACGTAACAATCTGGGACAGCATCCTTAATGAGAAAACTGATGAGTTGGTCAGAGAGGCAATGGCACCAATCTGTGAGATGTTTCCTTATGCGTTGCACGTCTTGGCCCCAGCTATGATGGGTGGCCTTATCCTTTGGAACGTTACACCTACACGATTGTTAGGAGCAAAGATCTTCCCAAAAATGACCAAACAGGTGACTGTGGAGTGTTCTGCTTGAAGCTCATCGAGTTCCATTCACTTGGAATGGCGTTCCCAAAGTATCTTTGTGATAGAAACATCAAGCAAATCAGGGACATGCTAGCTTATGACATAATGTTTGACTCGGCGAACAGGTGTAGAAGAACGTTCCGAGTATGCATTGCTAGACACCTACGGTGACAAATAGACTTCCGGTATCTTTTGGATTCCCAAACAATGGATTTCTTGCATATATTTATCTTTTGTAGGTGTAAAAAAAACAAATCCATCTTTTGGCCTACTTTTGTGCTTGTTTAGTTATGTAACAAACTTAAGCACTAATCCTAGTTATGTTTATTACTACGCTTGATGAAACAGAACACAAACAATCGAGAAAAGTTTCAATATCAGACTTCTGAAATACATCCATTACTACCTCAAACTTCAGTGAACCCTACAAAAATATCAGACTTCAACCAGTTATTCGTTAAAATATATCAGACTTCAATAAACCCTAAAAGTTATCAGACTTCACTGAACACGAACACATATCAGACTTCAGCAAACCCTAAATCACATCAGACTTCAACCATTTCTAGTCAGCCTCAGGGTGTGGACAATTAGGTTTTTTGTGGCCTGATTGTCTGCAATTCGAACAACAATATTGCTTGTGTAGTTTCCGCGGTTTACTGCCCTTCTTCTTGGCGATTTCAAGCATAGATTGCCACCTCGACTTTTTTGGTCTTACAGGCTTCCGCCTCTCTTCCGGCGGAAGGACACGTACGGTGCCATGACCAGCTGTGCCAGTTAAATTCTTTGGTAAGATGTTGCGCGAGTATGCAGCGTAGAAGTAGTCCATTCTGTAAGATGGACATACAAGGGTAGAAATGTGTAGCTCAAGTTCCGGTGCAGCGCATATGGCATGTGAGCAAGGTATCTTTTCGTAATCCCAAACACCACATTCACACTTCTATTGTTCCAAATCGACAACACAATCCTTATGTCCTCCCTTAACAACGAACTGATACGTATCTACGCGTTCTGTCGTCATCATATCTGCATAATATTCACGAATAGCCAGCAAATATTCAACTCCTCGGCTAAATGTTGTTGAGAGACTCATTGCATCTAGCCGCCTTTTACAAAACCACGTCCCTAGTTTCTCATGTTTAAAATCTAAAAGGAAAGATATGGGATATCCTTTTGCCTTCTTAATTGCGGAGTTTATAGATTCAGCAATGTTGCTCTTCTTTATGTTGTACCTGTATCCAACAATTTGAAAGAGGTCTACACAAGTAAGAACTAGAAAGTATTAAGAAAAACAATACGCTTTCAGACATCTCCTGTCGTCTGGTAAATAATGAGACAACAGGAGAAGTCTGATTACAATATCAGACATCACTAGAAGTCTGCGTAGAAATATTAAGTCTGACACTTTTCAGACTTCTCCGGAAGTCTGGTAAATAATCAAACAGTAGGAGAAGTCTGATAATAATATCAGACATCAATAGAAGTCAGAGAAGAAAATATTAAGTCTGATACTTATTGTCATACCACACAAGTACCTCTCTCCGCCGAAGTGCACGCGTGACCATACGCTCACCAAGCCGCGTATATTGCGTAAGCCGCGTTTTTCACCAAGTACATAAGATGTTTTCCCCTGAACCTGGTAACTATGCTATTTTGTAGATGGTAATAGCATATCCCTCGTTGTGCCCAATGAAAACAACTTCACACGCATTCTTGATCGACTCTCATCTATCCGAGACTATGACCAAAGGATATTGGTCTGAAATGCATTCTTTCAGCTTGGTGAAAAACCATTCCCACGAGTCATCATTCTCAGAGTCTACAATTCCGAAAGCCAACGGAATATTTGAAAATTTCCATCATGTGCGGCCGCCACTAGCATAACACCGCCATACTTTCTATTAAGATGAGTACCATCCACCACAATGACTCTTCTAAGAAATGTAAACCCATATATGGAAGCTCCAAATGCTATAAATAGAGATTTAAATATATTCTTCTCATCTAGTTCAAGAGCAGTTACTGTTCCCGGTTTTTTTTGCTTGATTCCATGCAAAAAAGAAGGCAGTTTCTTGTACCCATCTTCCGATGTTCCTCTCACAATATTTTGAGCATGTAACAATGCTCTGTATGCGGTTGTGTAGCTCATCCTAATCCCAAACTGCTTCTTCATTGATAGTTTGACATGCTTTGGTGTTATCCCCTCAATTATACCAAAACATTTATTAAACAACCAACTAATATAAACTGGAGTAAAACGTTTGCGCGTAGACATATGGTCCACCACCAAAAATGTATAGGTTTTTGAATAGCTCATCACCCAATACTTGTTTGGTTCGCTCTTCACACACGCTCGAAACATCCACTTGCATCCTTCCACACGACATTTAGTCACAAAACATGTCTTGTCAGACTTCTCTGTCGTGAATGCGAATTTCTTCATTATCGCCGTCAAACGTAGCTCTGATATTATGTCTTTCTTGCTATCAAAACACTTATTGGGAAAGATATCCTCGGATAAGTCCCTTTTGCCAACACACCGATTACTCGTACCCTCCAACTCATATTTCTTATAATCTTCATCTTCTTCCACATCTACATCTTCATGTTTCACTTTCCCATTCAGGGTATAATCAGCATCGTCATGGTAAGCCTCAGCGTGTTTCTTGAAAACATTTTCAAGCACATCCAGGTTACCAACACTATCATTACCACCACCACCACAAACAGAATCATCCGAGACTGAGTCCACATCTTCCTCATCCCAGACTTCTTCTTTGTCATCTTCGTCTACATCTTCAGATTCATATTTTTCATCATGATTCACCGCATCTTCATATTCCATACCGGATCGGCTCGAGACACAAAATGGATTAAATGCGTATTAGCTAACTCGACCAAGCTTCTTACTTGCCTATCATTTGTGACATAAACCGGAGGGCTATTCAGATCCATTTGTTTCAAGAGTGCGTTTGGCAATGGATATGATAACTCCACCAGCTCGGTTTTCTTGTCCAGCATATAATCATCTTGACCATCTCAACAAGTTCTTGATGTGTAGAACCATCACGCAAAGTGATAAACCGCCCTCCTTTTAGCTTATCAACCACAATATGCCAAATCTGGTCTCTCACAACCCATTCAACAAAATTAACAGGTAACTAAACCATTATATGCATAAACAAACACGTATAAACCACATTTGAGATCTTCTGGGAAAACCAGACTTCTTTGCGAAGTCTGATGCTATAAGCTACATTGCCAATATTATTCAAAATTTGATTTAAAAATAATTACCATATATAAGAATATAAAACTTACCCAGAAGGAATATAGAAAACTAACACACATTTATAAAAATTAAAATCAACGAAATTAATCACAAATATACAATAAAATGCATTTTAAAAGTTTTTAACATTTCAGACGTCTATAGAAGTCTAATTGTAGTACTACCAGACTTCTATGGCAGTCTGAAAAAGGGTATTTTTGCAATTGAAATCAAAGTGTCAGACAGCGTACGCAGTCTGCTTTGGAAATTTTTGAAGTTTTTGTCAGACAGCTTGTGAACTCTGAGAAAAATGGTAGTTTTGCAATTGAATTTGAATTGTCAGACTTCTCCGGGAAGTCTGATAATGTTCAGACTTCTTGGAGAAGTCTGACAAAAAGTAGAGGGTAGTTTTGCAATTGATTTTAAAATGTCAGACTTCTCTAAGAAGTCTGATAATTTTTAGACGTCTTATGCTGTCTGACAAGAATTCAAGACAGCGAGGGAAGTTTGATAAAAAACATCGCATTTTCGGTTTTTATCCAGCGTTGACCAAAATTCGATTTTTCAGATGTCTATAGCCGTCTGATATTTTTTTTCCTTATTTTTCAGACAGATTTAGAAAGTCTGACGATTTTTCGCTTATTCTGGTCAACATCTGAAAATTTGGGTCAATTGCAGTTTCTACCCCCATTATTTCCAGACATCGGATTCCGTCTGACAAAAAGTCAAGAATCGGTCAATTTCTTGCAAGACTACATCAGAAGTCTGACTAAAAAAATCAAATTTGAATCAATTGCAAAACTACCCTCTTCTTATTTAGACTTCTTGGTGAAGTCTGATATATTCTTTTTTTGCAAAAGGAATTTTATAGATTTCTATGGAGGTCTGGCAATTGAAAGTCAATTGCAAAAATACCTTCACGTTGACCATATTGAAGTTTACGAAAAAAATTAGACTTAAACGGCAGTCTGAGGTTACAATTCAGATCTGAAATCGATGATATAAAAAAATTCTTGCCAATGTCCGTTTTCAGTTTGTTTTTAGCCTCGTCGATTTCCTAGAACGTCTAATGTCACCGGAAACCCGAAATCCGAGACGTGTTTTGCTGTTTTTATAAGATGATAAACGATTTCGTTACTTTTGAATTAAAAAATCGAAGGGAGAAATCAATCAGGATAACGTCCGAGCTCTATTTTTGAGCTTTACTTTGCTTTAATGGTGGAAAACGAGCTGGATTACACATTAACTCGTTGGCGATGGTGGTTGTCGTGGTTGTTGAGCATTCATGGCGATGGCATTTTCGTAAATATCCAAAATAATTTTGGGTCTTTTTGTCTTTTAATTAAACTATCAGACTTCATATGAAGTTTGACAATGACATTCCCGTGAATACCCAAATTAGTAAAAGGATAAATTAACAAAGGAGAGGAAGGAGAAGGCCGAAGATAGTTTATGGGTTGACTTCAATTTCAGGGACATTTTTACAATCAGCCCAAAGATTCAAGCTTTAGAAGTGATGGAAAAGAAGTCAATTAACAAGAAATAGAAAAGATTAGAGAAGAAGCTTCGTGTGTGTTGTAGTAATAAAAATATTGTAGAAGTTGTGATTACTTAGATTTTGAAGCTTTTGTATTAGCTTGTGCTTTCATGAAATGAAATACATATTTTGATTTGTAAGAAATTAATGCGAAAGTGTTATATGTTTAGGTCATCGTTTCCTATTCAGATCGATAAGCCACTGGACAAAAGGAACTCGCCCAAAAGAGGTTACGATGTTACAGAGAATTCGAGCATGAAAGCGATGAGGCGGAAACAGAGGTATACATACACAAGCATACAAACATACACTCACACTGAGATAAGGTAGAGATAGAAGATCGGATTTCTTCCGCGTCAGAATCAATCTTCGCGAGCTCAAGATCAACTAATCTTGAAAGGTTCTCCAAAACTTCTTGGCTCCGTGTGTTATCAGCTAGATTCATTCGATTATGCTAATGTTGATTGTATCTGTTGGAGGTAGGTTTAGCACCTTTCTAAGGTTCGGTCCAATAGAGGAAATATCCCATAGGAGATCTAGCATAGAAGAAATGATAGAGGTCTAACACGAGGTAGTCCGGCGACATCAGCAGAGCTCGGAGACATGCTCAGACCGACGCATGGCGAAAAGATAAAAATGTTAGTTTAACATTTTTATAGGAAGATAAGTACAAATCTTTTAAGCGAATAAAATCTAAATACTTCAGATTTTGTAAATAATATCAGAGAGAATCTAGGGAAAAACCTTAGATCCTCTGATATAAATATCTTTTCCCTGCGCGGAAAAAGAATAAGTTCACACACTCGAAACACTCTGTATTCAGAAACACTAATAGTTAGCGATTTCATATCGATTCCGGCTCATATTATAAATAAGAATAGATTTTTCGGTCTGATTCTTTATTGCTTTCGATCCTGTTTAATTATTTCGTCCAAATCCCTTATTTTCTATTCAATTCTTTAAATTGAATATTGTTTGATTCTGTGAATCAATAATTGGCGCTGTCTATGGGGACTTTGGATTTTTCGATTAACTAGATTGGCGATAATAGGGGCACCACTTTCAACGCAAGAACAAGGAGGAACCAAAAACACATGCGACGTCACCAACGCCACATCAGGAGAAAAGAACCAGCCTGATCCATCCCAGCAAGGTGACGAAGCCCGCAACACACCAGCAAACCCGGGAACGCAAGAGAGAGCGCCACCCACAGGAGACTCAAACGCCCCAACTGCATCAACGGTGAGGCCAGTACAGTCAACAACTGCAGCCGCCACCCGGCGCACAGGCAACATAAAGCCACCAGCGAGATTAGTGCGTATGATGAACACTGTTGTGCCGACCAACAGAATCGGGAGCCCAACCACGGTGGAGATGCTTCGCACGCTTCTGAACCGAGTTGAAAACATGGACATGATGGCGAACGAGCGAATCACCGCGATCGCTAACCAACAAGCCTCACTCCAAGAAAGGTTACTCAGGCGTCGAAGCACACCCACAACGGAGCAAACCCCGGAATGTATCCATTTATCAGTCGACGTCCTTTTCCTGAGGCACTTCGGAGGACTGTGGGATCAATAGTCAACCCAACATAGAGCACATCGACTCCAACCACCCTGGCATTGGTATCCGGCTATCAGCTGGCGACCATACTGAACCAAATTCAAGAGCTGAATTCCAAAGTTCGTCGTGTAGCTAGTTCGGCACCAGAGTTTGGTTGTGTATTGGAGAAGGCACAACATACACCTTTCACGGCCCAGATCATGAAAGTAAGAATCCCACACATTGAGAAGGTCAAATTTCTGTTCTTCGGAGGGAAAGACTGACCACAACCAATTCATGACTGCTTTCATGATAGCACTTCGTAGAAAAACTCAGAGGAATCTCCCTCACCTGGTTTTCTCGACTTAAAGTGGGGTCTATCGACAGTTTCCAGGAGCACTCGCAACTATTCTTAAAGCACTACTCGCTCTACATAACACCCGAGTCATCGGATGCCGACCTATGGGACCTTGAGAAAGACAATATGAGCCCCTACGAGACTATGTCGATTGATTCAAGGAGGTCGTGTCCAAGATAAACGTAAACGATAGTGCAACTGGAGGAGCGCTTTGGAAAGGCCTACTTCATCATTAGGATTTCAAAACAAATCTGAAACTCAACAAGCCCACGTCCTTAGAAGATGCACTCCACAATGCAGTAGCATTCATTGAACTGGAAGAAGAGGACGCAATATTCTCTAAAAAACAAGCCGGCTTGGCCAAGAAAACCAAAAAACGATTCCCAGGATAGCAGCAGTGGAAAAGCAGCTTCGACCTTTGTAGTCGGTAGCACGTCCCAAGGATGGAACAAGTTTGTTCGAAACCAACCGCGATCAGAGGACGGCAACGATGACCGACCATAATGCGAGTATCATAAGAAAAACTCTCACGATACCGCATCATGTCAAAACTTGGCCGAATACCTGCTAGATCAGTACCAAAAGGGGAAGATAGTCAACCCCGAGCGAGGTGGAAGTCGACCTAGAAATAATGATAAAGGACATGGGAACCGAGAGGAAGCCCCCCACCAAGAAGAGCCGGAAGGACACCCTCAGGATACAGAGCCCAATAGGCGCCCTCAGTATGAAAACGACGAAGGACGGGTCGAACTGCAACCTCGTCGCAGAATCAATATGATAACAGGCGGGCTACAAGTGTGTTCGGATTAGGTGCTGTCCATCATAGAGTACATCCAGAAAGCGACGACATGCAAGCGTAACCCACTCCCGATCGAGGAAGGCATACTGCTGTCATTCACCGAATCTGACGCAATCAGAGTAGATGTATCACATAACGACCCTCTGGTGGTCGATGTCATGATCAGAGATTGCGAGATCTCCCACATGCTGGCCGGCACGATAATTCGGTCGTCATAATCTTTAAAGAAGCGCTGGAGAAAGCAGAATTCAGGAACTTACATGTTAGACCAAAAGTGCAGCCATTAACTGGATTTAATAGTGACCAAACTATGACAATATGCACGGTTAAACTCCCAATCTATGTCAGCGGAATGGAAACAATGACGAAGTTCGTCATCTTGGACTGTCCCGCTCGGGAACACCTTGGTTACATTCGATGAAAGTGGTCGCCTCGACATACATTCAATCTGTCAAATTCCCGACCCTCAACATAATCCATACGTTGAGAGGGGATCAGAATACCTCGAGGTTATGCTTCATAAGTGAACAAAAACTTTGCCACCCCTCTGAACCAAAAGGAAAAAGAAGATAAGACCAGGACCGCCCACAGGAAGGAGGGCATCCGAAGGAAACGCATGTGCAAATGCACGTCGGCAGGACCAGGCTTAGACACGAAGAATGACTAAGTCGGCGAAGCTATCTTATGGTTTTTACGCCAAAAAACTATTACCCTATGTATTATGAACTACGAACGGCTTGATCCTCATCTTCAAGGTACATAGGCAAATCTACCTAGAGTGCAGCTTGATATATCATGGTTTTTACCGGTTTTAGACCATGATATAAGTGTGTTTTAGAGTCTTTTATTGTTTCTTTCGAGTCTTTTATAGGTATTATTAGGTACACGCACGTTTGGAGTGGATTTGGAGATTATGGAGCTATTTGGAGCATTTTGGAGTTTTGACCCGAGAGATTTAGCTCACTGTCCGAAACAGAGCAATGTGTCGATCGACACATATCTGCATCGATCGATGCATGACGAGTTGGGCCAGACTCGCGAGAGTTAATGAAGAATGATGATATTACAAAGTTGCCCAGAAGTTCCAGATAATTACACAGAAGCCCCAAGACTTGTTTTAGCTATTTAATTAGGTTTTTAGATCAGTTTTTGATTACGCTTTCATAGGCTATCATACTTGAGAGCAGAGAGTTTTTTAGAGCTATTTGGGGCTGATCTGATCATGTCCTACATCTTGTTTTTGGAGAAGATTTCGAACCCCTTTACTTGTTTAATCTCTTTTATGATATCTAATTATTCATTGATCATTTTTACATTATCTATGTCTGAGTAGATTCATAGTTAGATTTAGGGATTCTCAATAAGGATTTTATAGCTTGCTAGATATAATTAATTCAGTTAAGGATTCATATCAATAGATGTTCTTCAATCTAAATTTGTGTTTAAAGCTAGTTCTAACTTGATCACTTAGAATCTAGATCATAGGTTGCTAGATTGACACGAAAGTGTGGTTTAGAATCTGAACTATTTAGGTTGAGCAATTGAATTACTCGCAAAGAAATTTGGTTTAACTAAATTGTGAACATATCGAACTTGATCATTAAAGCTGGTTTAATCTGTTAGGAATTACAAAGACATTTGGATTTCTGCAATTAGGCTTAGAGAATTCTCACAACGAAAGTTGGTTAATTCTATATCAGTGCTTTGAGTTCTAGAACTGTACCTAATTTGATCATGACTGAATAATTTGTCTGCTTGTCTGATTTCCTGAGAACTCGCTAGACTTAGCGCCCTTAGTTAACTGCTTACAACCACAACTTGCTACTTGTTTACTTTCTCACATTGCTTTTAGTTTCTCAATACAATTTGCTTTCTCCTAGTTTAATCTTTTCTGTTCTAACTCTATCGTTGCCCAGATTCCTCGTGGATTCGATCCCTAAGTACTACATTGATATTACTCTGCACTTGCAGTTAGTATAGGGTTAAAACTCTGAGACCTATCAAGTTTTTGGCCCCGTTGCCAGGGACTCTTAGAGTCTTCGATAGATTCGAACTTTGGGTTTTTACTAGGATTTTTATTTTTATTTTTATTTTATCTTGGTTACTGATTTTTCTCTGTTTTCTCTCTGTCGCAGGTTTCAAAATCGCATAGCATCGACCGTTGCACTTTCTGTGTCGATCGTTACTAGGCGATTGGAGTTGAATCGATCGTTGCACTGTTAGCATCGATCGTTGCCTTGCGATTACAGACGGTTTATGCAGACGCGTGATACCATAAGTAATCCAAATACTAATCTCGTAAACCTCCAACTCGAAGAGCTTGCTAGACTAGAGAGGACAAACAGAAGAGTTCAAAGAGCAAGGATGGTTGTACAACGTGTGATTATATTGCCTGATGCTCAAGGTGTCCTGAGAGACTGTGCTGGGAATCCGTACAATGCTGCTGGGCAACGGATTGACGCTGAAGGGAATGTTATCCCTGATCCTCCTGAGCAACCACAACAGGAGCAGAACCAAGGCCAAGGACAGGCCCAAGGTAGACAGGAGCAGAGGATGGTCGTTCATGAGAGAACATTATCTGACTACAACCGACCGGACGAGTTTCATGCCAACCGGTCAGCTCTTGTACCTCCTGGTTTTGAGAGGAATGATTTTGAGACCAAGACCATCTACTACTCTCTTCTGAAGCAGAATGCCTTTCATGGGTATCCGACTGAGCAGCCAATGGATCACATAGATGAGTTTGAGGACATAGTCACTGAGATGAAGTATGATGGAGTAAAACTATAAATCTAAAATATTTTTATTCTGAAAATTAAAACAAAAAATAATATAATTTAACCACAAGATAGTTTTTGTATTTAGAAATCATAATAATCAAGTTATATAAGACTATAAACCAAAATAAAAATCTTGAAATCAAATAATATTATTAAAAGTAAAGAAAAACAAATTGATGATATTTAAAAAACAATTTTATAAATATGTAATACAAATAAACCACGGTTAAAAAAATAAGCTTAAACAAATATAAAATAGAAAACCTAAATAAAATATTAACTTGTTACAAAAAAAACACTGAATTGTATGTTAGAATTGACAATTATTCTCCAAAACTTTTACAAAGAAAAAAAATTGTTGTTCAAAATATTTACAAATCTTATCTTAATAATAAAAAAACATCCGCGCGGATCAGAGTCTAGTTTAACGTTAATTTTGAAACAATATAAAAGTTATCTAAACATGATTTAAACAATTAAGGTAGTTATTAGTGATGATAAAGTAATAACAATAAACTCAGTTAATCTAACATCTATTTTATTAATATCAATACTATTAAAAAATTAGAGTCAAAAGTAAACTAACCTTTAGAACACGTGTTATTTACAATTTGTGCCATTAGAGATTTAAAAGTGTTTTTAATATTTTCTAAGGGTAATTAAAGAATATAACATTTTCTCTACTGTCCATGTTTCCAAACAAGACAATTACTATACATGTATCCAAACAAGTTAAATATAATGGATTTCACTTTTCTAATTAATTAAAATAAAGAAATAAATAAATAAATATATATATATATATATATATATATATATATATAAACATGAAACTATTAAATCAATTAATAAATATAACTAGAGTGGGGCACATATGTCTTCTTATCGGAGGATGGCTGGTTTTGAACCTATTACTCATGCCTATTACTCAGGCCTCCTTCGAAGCGAGGAGGCCTGAGTAATAACATTTGTTTTTAGACTTAGTTCATCATCTCACAGGTTTCGTTATCGGGGGCTTTTGGTCGGAGTCATATTTCATGCGTGCCCAAGTATAAATATTACCTTCCCATAAGCCATTTTCCAGTTTTCAGATCTGAACACATTTCTAGAGAGAGAAAACGTGTGGTAGAGAGAGAAAGTTAGAAAATGGTGTGAATTAGTGCGGGGCAGAGCAGACGTGGGGATGTAGCTTACGTGGCGACGAATTTTATTAATTTGGGAGAATGTAATAATGCTCCCAACGGAGTAGGACGGCTGAACAAGGGATACGAACGAACGAGAGAGAGAAAGAGCGAAGAACGGCCAAAACTCGAAAGTTGTCAGAATGAACTGGAATTTGCAGTGTAGCCTGAGTAGGACATTTTAAGAGCTCTGGTAGAAGCAGAATCAGAATGGGATGAGTGGATTTGAAGATTGTCGAGTTATTATAAGGATGGTCGAAGCTGTGGTCAAGGATGGTCGAGGCTGCTCTAGGCTGGTCGGTGGTCGCGTTATTACAAGGATGGTTGAAGCTGTGGTCAAGGATGGTCGAGGTTGCTCGAGTGGTCAAGGCTGGTCGGTGGTCGAGTGGTCGAGTGCGGTCCAGCTGTCGCCTGAACTATGACTATCTGTTCCTCAAGCTTTTCCCCCACTCTCTCGCTGGAGATGCTGCTGCCTGGCTGAAACAACTTCCACCTGGGAAGTTTGAGACATGGGATGCTGTGAAGAGTGAGTTTCTGAGACACTTCTATGATGATGCTCGCTCCGATCAGCCAAGACAGGACATTCTCACCTTCACTCAAGGTCCGACAGAGCCTCTTAAGACTGCGTGGATGAGGTTTAAGAAGTACCAGCGTGACTGCCCGCATCATGGATTTACTGAGGTAACATTGCTAGGTATTTTCTTTAGAGGCATAGATCTTCCTTATCAGACTGCGTTGGATAATTCCAGCAATGCAAACTTCAACACTAGAACTCCTGCTCAAGCTAAGCAACTAATAGATAACTTAGTAAGCAGTAATAGCTGCAAGACTACTGATAAGAGAAGGAAGGAATCCTATGGGAAGGTAGAGAATATGGGAATCTAAGCTGATCACAGTTTGCAATCTTCTAGCTGGGAAGAAAGCTGTCAATTTTTCCCAAGATGTGGAAGTAATCCAAGCTGGAGAAGATGGACGGGAAGAGGATGTGAATTACATCGGAGGATCTGGCTTCCAAGGTAATAGGTTCAGAAATCAGCAGGGAAACATGTTCTTCAATGGAGGTCAGAAGAGTGCTTTCACAAGCAACCAAAACTCTTCTGGCTTTGGACAGAATGCTGGATTTCAGAAGACCTTCCAACAAGGTAACGAGAGGACTTATGGATCTTCATCTTATCAAACTCTTCATGTTGCTAATGCTCATGAGAATAAGATGAAGAGTATGATGGAGCAGCTTCTGGAAGGACAGACTAAGATTGTTGTGGACTGCAACAAGAAGTTGGATGCTGTTTATGAGGATCTCAATGGGAAGTTTGAGTCTCTAAGTACTCATGTGAAGCAAATTGACACTCAGGTGAGCCAAATTTCAAACTCTGTCAAGGGAAAGAGTGTTGTAGACACCCACATTAAGGTCTGGTCAGTGTACATTGATTATTGATCACACCTAGGTGAAAGATTTGAGCTAAGTACAGCTGAACTGGTAGAAGAGTGTGAAATTTCTGATTTTGGGGAAAATCTCTCGGGTGGAATCTGTGAAAATTTGACTGCATCGATCAATGCACCCTTAGCGTCGATCGTTGCATGGTGTGGACAGATACATTTACAGGATTCTTATGCAGAGACAGATTAAGAGCTCAACCTTTTATTCCCTGGAGTGTCTGAGATAACTCAACAGGAGATTTATGCACAATCCATTCGATTATATCTTAAAGTGTCTGAGGTGATTCAACAAGAGATTGATGAGCTTAAACAGCTGGAAGAGACTGGTGAAGAGTTGGATGAAGTTCCACCATCTGATGATCCACCTTATCACCCTTGTGTGCAAAGGTACTTGAAGAAGATGTTGCCTATGGATGAAGAGCTGAAAGATTAGGTTATAGTTGTTCCTCAACAGATAAGTGATGTGCTATTGACCAAGATTCCTAAGAAGCTACCTGATCCTGGGATTTTTGTGCTGAGTTGCTCTATTTTTGAGGATGGTTTCAAGCGCTCTCTGTGTGACTTAGGAGCTGCTGGAAGTCTCATGCCATATTCTGTGGCAGAGAAGCTGGGTATGATGGATTTTTCACCCACTAGGACTTCTCTTGTCCTAGCTGATCGGTCAATAAGGATTCCAGAAGGAGTTCTTGAGGACACCCCAGTGAGAGTCGGAAACTAATTAGTTTCAACAGACTTCTTGGTGCTTAAGTATGACAGTGAGCAGGATGATGCTTTAATACTGGGTAGACCATTCTTAGCCACAGCTGGAGCAGTGATTGATGTGAAGCATAGCTTGATTGATCTCCATCTGGGAGATGAGCCTCTGCACTTTAAGATGGACATGCTGCGTAAGCCGCTGATTGATGGGCAGACCTTCACTATTAAGGATGGATATGGAGAGCAGATAAGCGAGACTTTGGTTTCAGATCCACCATATCAGTTTACTCCTTCTTTTCTTGGACGAGCTCACACTGATGACGCTTACTCTCCGCCTTGGATGAGGAGACTTGCACAGAGGCAATCACAGTCTCTGTCAGGATCTCCAGCAAACTGATCTTGTTCGTCCGGTCAAGCTAGTGACCTTAAACAAGCGCTGAGTGGGAGGCAACCCACTGTTAGGTTTTAGTGTTTTTCTTTCTTATTTTTGGTGTTTTTCTTAGGATTTCACGTTTTTTATTTATTTTTGCTAAGTTTTTGATACAGAACACTGTCTGGAGATGTGTGATGATCATTGCTATATGTACAACGGTCATTGCAGGGAGATATGATGAAGAGATGGGATCGCCTTGTGACGATCGTTGCGGTCCTGAGCAACGGTCGTTGCAAATGGTTTAAATTGCAAAAATTAAGGTACGCGTGCTAAACCGGAATCAATCGTCGATCTTTGCACCTATGTATTGATCGTTGCTGTCCCGACCCAGGTAAGTGCCTTAAACCTCTTCTCTTCTTTTCTTCCCCACTTTGCCGTCCGTACAACCGCGAGTGCACAACCCTAAATCTCTCATTTCTTCACCATTTTCTCTGATTCAAAGCTCGATTCTACTTGTTTTAACATCCCCTATCTATTTCTCTAACCCAATTGCAGTGATTCCAAGGTAAGAACTCTCATTTTCATCATTTTCGGAATCAGTTCTAGGGTTTAGAAATTAGGGATTTTAGGCTTGAAATTGATGATCCCGTACTGTTTAGACATGATTAGGGATGATTGGTGATGATATTAGGGTGTTTGTGTGATTTTAGAATGGATTTAGACACGCTTTTGAGGATTAGCTGTCGGCTGTAAAATCGCCCTGCAACGATCAACACACTTGTGAAACGATCGTTGCATTGCGATTTCACAGGGAGTTTTCTGCCGAGACTTATATGATTTATTGATTTTCTTGCAGATGCCTCCTCGACCAGCTCGTAAACGTAGAACCACCAGAGCAGCTACAGCTAATCATCATCCACTAGCTGAGTGGTTCCATCGAGAATCACCACATCCTGAGGACTATCAGAGAGATAGGGAAGTTATACAGCCACCATGGCCTAGAGCAGATGCGCAGCTGATTCCGACAGACCCGGTCTGGGGCATGGGGATTGATGACCTGCTCAAGACCGACACTTTTACAGAGAGGCCACTACTTGACCATTGGGATGAGTTTGACACATTGGTCTACAATGGTTGGTGTGGCATGACGCTTAAGCCGACCAAGTTTGCAGATTATTCGACTTGTAAGAGTCTGGGAATCGATGAGCAAGTTCTTGCATTGTGTAAGGGCATTGGTATGGGGACAATGCCTATGCAGCATAACGAGATGTACCCTGATCTGGTGAGACAGCTGCTAGCCACTTGCAGAGTGATTTACCCTGACCCAAAGAGCAGGAGAGCTTCAGGAGGTTTCTTTACCTTCATGTGCTTAGGAGCCAGGTATTGGATTCCCCTTCTCGATATCTGTAGGATTTATGGATTCAGAACTGAGCCGACACGTATTGGCATGACTCTTGAGTGGGATGTGGAGGAAGCTCAGTATTTCTGGGAGTGTATTGGCAATGGTCGATACAACTCGAGGACGACGAAGCTGATACAGGTCAGACATCCTGTTCTCAGATATGTCTTGCGCATCTTGGGATGTATTCTGTTGTGCAAGTTTGAAGCCAACAAGATGCGTAAGAATGAGATGGAGATGCTATTCATTGGACTGAGGGACCAGTTTGAGGATACTGTTCTGAGAGATCCCACTAGAGGACTCAACTTGGGAGCTGTCTTTGCTCATCATTTATGTGAACTGCAGAAGAAGCCATTTGATGGTAAGGGCACTGAGATAGTAGGGAGTCTGCTTACTCCCATTTTCAGGCATTGCAGGATTCCCTTAGAGGGTACAGAGTGTGATGATAGCAAGGAGTTCCTTGATTTTAGCCACCTGCAGAGCGCTACATGGCTGAAGGAGGGACGCATTTGGGTTTATTATGACCCTGCCACTGAGAAGCGTGGTGTGGATCTTCCTGCTGCTGGTCTGACACAGATTGATACGCTGGATGCCTTGAGATTCCAACCTCCTACGAGAGATCAGCGCAAAGTTCCTTTTATGGCTCATCCGCTGGGAGAGCCTTCTACACGAGCTACTTCTTCGTCTACACTTGCTGCTCATGCTGATGATATTGGTCCTTATCCCGAGCCTTCAGTGCCCTTCAGTGAGATGTCTGAGACAGAGTGGAGAGAGTGTGAGGATGGTATTTTGCGGAGCATCTGGAACTACATGCGTACCTGCACTTGCAGGAGGCAGCCGCATATCCATCATCCAGGACCTTTCCGTAGACGTAGACAGCGATCTCCGACTCCCGGTTCTTCGAGTGGTACTGATCGCATTGATGGGATGGAGGATGAGTGAGAGTAGTGGCTTCTCTGGATATCGGTTCTGTATTTCCTTTTCATTTTTCTTTTGCACTTTTCTTTTGATTTTCCTAGGATGCTTATGTCTTTGGATGATATGCTTGCATTTGAACTATCTGTTGCTTTGATTTTGCTTGTCTACATTGATTTTCAGCTTTCAGGTTCGAAAATTGATGATTTCTTACGGACTAACCTGCTAACTTGCTGACTGTTCTCGGAATCGCAATGCGTCGATCGACACAACCTTGTGTCGATCGTCACAACACGAAAAATCGCCTAGCAACGGTCGTTGCATTTATGAAGCGATCGATGCATGAGCGACATAGGTAAAATCAGACAGAACTCAACACATCCATTAACATTTTCTTTCTTTTTACCAACCCTTAGCTTAACACTACTGGGGACAGTGTGTTTCAAGTGTGGGGGAGGTAGCTACTGACATTTATCTTTCTGTTTTCTTAGAGTCAGTCCGTTTTTCAAAAAAAATTTGTTTTATTGAGTCAAAACCAGTTTAAGTAAGAAACAATGAATTTTGGAGAAGTTAACAATATCTTGCAGGAACTTAAGTAACCATTGGGATGAAGCTGAAAGATCAATCTATGACTATTAGAAAACCCAACACGGATCAACCTACTGAGGACACCCATATCAATTCAGGTGTTCAGAGGATCTTTTTACTGGCTTCACCCTTAACTTGACTTAATTTCTCACCTAAGGGCTTGGTATACCTTGAGTCGGATTCCTTTGTTAGTTCTGACACAGCTTGTAAACCTGTCCGAGTATGGTTCCCTTCTCCCCTTCCATAAAGTAAAAAAAAAGTAATAAACTGAGGATGAGTTAGTAACTCCGAAATGGTCTCTGGGAGTGGTAGCTACAACTATCATCTCCTGTGCATCCATGGAATGTGTCCAAAGTACACCTCTTAACGGGAAGAGCACTGATAAAAAAAATAACATGATACCCAATGGGGAAAAATCAGAATGATAAGGAAGGGAAAAGAGAAGAAAAGGAACCAGAAAAAGATAGTATGGTGGTCTAGAGCTGACAAAGTAAGAATCCATGTGCCCTTTGATCGATAATCCTTAGGTGAGACCGCACTTAATATGCTTAATAAGTCAGTAGGGTGAATTTGAATTGCTTGGATTGATTGTGGAGTTTACTTAGGACAGTTGCTAAGAATGAGGGAAGTACATGTTGGTCTTGATATCTTGCAGTTGATTCTTTCAGTGGTTTACTAAGGGGAATCCGAGTGTTGTTGCTTCTAGGACAAAAAGAGTTTCTGAAAGTTTTCAAACCTCTTCACCATGTTTTAGTACTCTGTTTTGCTTGAGGGCAAGCAAAGTCTAAGTGTGGGGGAGTTGATATATCATGGTTTTTACCGGTTTTAGACTATGATATAAGTGTGTTTTAGAGTCTTTTATTGTTTCTTTCGAGTCTTTTATAGGTATTATTAGGTACACGCACTTTTGGAGTGGATTTGGAGATTGGAGCTATTTGGAGCATTTTGGAGTTTTGACCCGAGAGATTTAGCTCACTGTCCAAAACAGAGCAATGTGTCGATCGACACATATCTGCATCGATCGATGCATAACGATTTGGGCCAGACTCACGAGAGTTAATGAAGAATGATGATATTGCAAAGTTGTCCAGAAGTTTAAGATAATTACACAGAAGCCCCAAGACGTGTTTTAGCTATTTAATTAGGTTTTTAGATCAGTTTTTGATTACGCTTTCATAGGCTATCATACTTGAGAGCAGAGAGTTTTTTAGAGCTATTTGGGGCTGATCTGATCCTGTACTACATCTTGTTTTTGGAGAAGATTTCGAACCCCTTTACTTGTTTAATCTCTTTTATGATATCTAATTATTCATTGATCATTTTTACATTATCTATGTCTGAGTAGATTCATAGTTAGGTTTAGGGATTCTCAATAAGGATTTTATGGCTTGCTAGATATAATTAATTCAGTTAAGGATTCATATCAATAGATGTTCTTCAATGTAAATTGTGTTTAAAGCTAGTTCTAACTTGATCACTTAGAATCTAGATCATAGGTTGCTAGATTGACACGAAAGTGTGGTTTAGAATCTGAACTTCTTAGGTTGAGCAATTGAATTACTCGCAAAGAAATTTGGTGTAACTGAATTGTGAACATATTGACTGATCATTAAAGATTTTTTAATCTGTTAGGAATTACAAAGACATTTGGATTTCTGCAGTTAGGCTTAGAGAATTCTCACAACGAAAGTTGGTTAATTCTATATCAGTGCTTTGAGTTCTAGAACTGTACCTAATTTGATCCTGACTGAATGATTTGTCTGCTTGTCTGATTTCCTGAGAACTCCCTAGACTTAGCCCCCTTAGTTAACTGCTTACAACCACAACTTGCTACTTGTTTACTTTCTCGCATTGCTTTTAGTTTTCAATACAATTTGCTTTCTCCTAGTTTAATCTTTTCTGTTATAATTCTATCGTTGCCAAGAGTCCTCGTGGATTCGATCCCTAAGTACTACATTGATATTACTGTGCACTTGCAGTTAGTATAGGGTTAAAACTCTGACACCTATCACAACTGTAAATCAATAAAAAGAATTTTGTCAAAACAAAATCTTGTCTCAAACAACGCCGACGTCCTAATCGGATGCTCGACTCAATCATATCCGCACAACACACGTGAAAAAATACTCGTCTTCCCCATGCGATAAAGACTATGATATAGGTCGAATGGCACAAGGAAAATCCGGGAATCGCACCCGCACCGTAGCTCAGAAGGACTAAATAAGCCGACTTGCCTTGCATAGCCGATCCCGAGTTAGGGATAAAAATTTAATACCCGAGCTTCGCTCGATGAATTAAAACCGAGTTTTCACTCATACAATCAAACTATACCCTTATTCAAGGTACAAACATAAGCAGCACTCTCTTCGAGAAAAGTACTCGAGAATAGCCGAGCTCTAAATTGAAACATCAAAAAATCAAACTCCTTTCCTCCAAATCCTCAAAAGGATTTCGCAACGAAAAGATGACAACTCGACTAAACAGACCGTCTTATTACCTCGTTCATACTGTAACAAAGTCTCCTCGGACTATGTTGATGAAAAACGAGATGAACCCATCATAACTCACTCAGAATACACGAAAACAGCCCGAAAGGGAAAGCAATTCCTCGCCAAAAAATAACAAAAAGCATTGGTCCCAAAAGGCAATAAAATCCCTGCCTTAACACGATCATAAAAAAAAAGACTTCACAAGAATAAAATTCCATTCCAAAAAGGGGGACATCGTCACCCCATAGAAGTTTTACAAAACGGGGGATCAAAGCCACCCTGAAAGCAAAAAAAAACAAATTACAACAACAAGACAAAAGCCTAGACAGGCGAAGGAAAATCTTGAGTTGTCTCGACCAGAGGAACAGCCGTGGCCGAGGCAGAAAATACGGGCAACGACGAAGAAACTCCTGTCATCGCGAGATCCACACCCTCAAGACTCTTCAGAGTCTCGACCACTTCCGTTGACATCACACCAACGTTGGTGCCTGAAGGAATTTCTAGCAGTTCCTAATCCAATTAGGCAACCCTGGTCTAAATTCCAAGCCTAGGATCTAGGGTTCATGTATATCGAATCAATGGGATCTCGAGATTACCTGGTGATTAGCAGCGGAAGATTTGCAGATAATCGAGATCTAGAGCGCCTCAAATGCTGCGCCTCTACTGGTATCCACACGCACACAAACTGAACAGAAGGGATGCTAGTGCCTTTAGAGATCAGATCTCTCAAGAGGTTTCTGTTTCTTTTCTGGTGGCTGTAAATTAGGTTAGAATCGAGTTTAGGTCGACCGTATATCTTATATATGTCGACTTAAACCACGACCGAATTAACAAACGATTAAACCGAATTAATCTGGTAATCCGCGAGTTGTGTCGACCGACACACTCTTTGTGTCGATCGACACTGCCGATCTGTGTCGACCGACACACTTAGTGCGTCGATCGACACTGCCCATAAACTTAGTATTGAATGCATATCAAATATGCATTCACCCGATCATTACATTAATGATCAACCTCACATACAACGTCCAGTTTGCTTAGGTGTGTGACCCTGTAGGATCATATAACACTAGCAATGAGTTCTCAACCCATTGATCATAAGTGGCTTCTAGCAAAGCGTTATGACTGCCTAGTGTCATATGATTGTCTCATCTCGACAATTCGACTTTCTCTCAGAGTAAGTACAATAGATTTCAGGACATTCCCAACAATCTCCCACTTGTACTGGAATCATCTATTCCTTTAATCCCTTCGTCACTATATCTCGATCTGGCATAAGGCAATATCTGTGTTAGCCAAGATCATGTTCATCGAACTCCGATTTATACTGACAAGACAAACGACTGACAATCACCTCGTTTGAGTGTGGCCACACATTTCTCAGTATCAAATCTTCGATGGGCCCTGAGATATTTATCTCCTGTTATATAGGAGGGACAAATCCCATCTTGTTCCATCCCTGTTTCTTCACACACTTCATGATACGCCCAATCAATGCCTTTATAATCACCAGTTACGGCTGACGTTTGACAAGGTTAAAGCGGACCAATTCACATGTAAGAAAACATGATGAACTCAGGTCTAAGGACTATACTCTATAGTCGTAATGAAAACTCTCATAACACTTATATAACTATCCCGTAGAGTTCTCATCAGTGGGTCATGTCCGATCATGTGTTCTCCAACACATATCTACGTGATTGACTTTAATACTCTTATTAATGACTCCATGAAACTTAGTCATCAGTCACCTCACATACTAGTCTCACGTGGTTGTTAATGTCCCATTTTAACAACCTTTACCAGGGACCAACATAATTTATGTCATTTATTATCTATAGGGTTTCATGATCAAGTCACATACTTGATGACCTATAAAATGTCATAAATTACTTTGGGACTATTATTTAATAACCATTATTAAATAATACAAATGTCAGATTTCAATAACATAATCAAATTATGTTTATACGAACATCATATCACAACTAAATTAACAACAACGACTCCCACTAAAATTTAGATCACATCTTAAGGAATCTAATGCCTTTAGCAGTAGCCTGACCCTCATTCACCCTTGCTCAGCGTGTGTCGAAGGACATTGCGTCTTGCTAAGAGTAATACCAAGAGTCATTTGCACGAAGCCCTTCTTGGAATCCTGCATACTGGACCTGTGCAAGGCCTTATCACCATAAGTACCTTGACACAGCTTGTCCAATCTATCTCTATAGATTCTTATTCCAAGAATGTATACGGTTTCTCCCATAATTTTATCGAAAAACAACTTTCGAGTCAAGTCTTAACAGACTGAAACAATGGAACTTCATTTCCGAGAAGTAGTATGTTATCAACATACAATACTAGAAATGCAACTGCGCTCCCACTAGTCCTCTTGTAAACATACGGTTCCTCTTCGTTCCTGACGAAGTCAAACCTTTTGACTGCTTCATCAAAACGAAGATTCCAACTCCGAGATGCTTGCTTCAGTCCATAAATGGACCGATGAAGCTTGCATATCTTCCTAGCTTCATTAGGATCAATGAAAACTTCAGGTTGTGTCACGTACACATCCCTTTCCAGAATTCCTTTAAGGAAAACTGTTTTCACATCCATCTGCCAGATCTCATAACCATTATGAGTGGCGATTGCTAGGAGAATCCGAATGGTCATAAGCACGGTGTCTGGGATTAGGTTTCTTCACAGTCAATACCATGAATTTACTTGAAACCTTTCGCCACCAACCTAGCTTTGTACATCTGAATATAACCATCCATGTCAACTTTTATTCTTGAAAATTCATTTACTCACAATGGTTTCTACACCATCGGGTAAATCAACCCAAGTCATACTTGGTTCTGTGACATGGATCCCATTTCGGATTCAGCGGCTTTCAGCCACTTTCGGAGTCAAGGCCCATCATTGCTTCTTCAAAATTCGCAGGCCCGTCACTTTCAATGATCAATGGATCACGGAAATTGGTTACGAGAAATCCACATTTCTCGGGTTCGTGATGGATCCTTTCGGATCTGCGAGCTTCAGTTTTGTGTAAAAGTCGCACACATATCTCATATGTATACTTTTACCACGACCTAATTAACCAAGATTCAAACCGTAGTTAATTAAATCATAAACCAAAAATATTTTGGTTCGCGATCTGTGTCGATCGATACAACTTTTGCGTCGATCGACACCTCTTCAGAAACACCCCATTTGAATGTAGATCGAATATACATTCACCAAATCCTTGCAAACCTCAGGCACCACATTTTCAGGTTCTACAACTCTTTGTAGATCCAACTGCTGCTCTTCCTCATCAGGTTGAGCAGTCTCCTGTGATTTTCGAATTTCTTCGAGTTCGTACTTTACTCCCACTGTTCTTCTTGGAAAGAAAATCTTTCTCAAGAAAACATTGTTCCGAGCAACAAACAATTTGTTCTCGAACTGGTTGTAAAAGTAACATGCCTTGGTTTTGTTAGGACAACCAATGAAGTAGCACTTATCAGATTTGGGTGTGAGCTTATCAGAGATTAAACGTTTTATATAAGTCTCGCAACTCCAAATCTCCATGATGGATAAATCAGAAACATTTCCATTCCACATCTCATGTGGTATCTCTGTAACCGATTTTGATGGAACTTTATTTAATGTAAACTCAGACATCTCTAGAGTGTATTCTTAGAAGGATAATGGAAGATCTAAGTGACTCATCATTGATCGAACCATATCTAATAAAGTCCGATTCAGGAGGAGTGAATTGTTAAACATTTTCACAATCTCTCAGATGATCACTAAATTCTTGACCTAAGTATTCACCTCCATGATCTCATCGTAGAGGTTTAATACCTTTTCGAAATTGATTATGTACTTCATCTTTGGAATTCTTTGAACTTTTCAAAGATTCTGACTTATGTCTTATAAATAAGACATAATCGTACCTAGGGCTGGGCATAATACCCGGACCCGAAATACCGAACCAAACCCGAACCGAAAAAGTAGAACCGAACCCGAACCCGAACCGTCAAAATACCCGAACGGGTCCTAAACTCCTATATCCGAAGAACCGAACCCGAACCCGACCCGAACCGAGAACCGAATGGGTACCCGAAATATCCGAATTACAATTATATACCTAAAATATTAATTATATTTAGACTTAATATAACAAAATTATCCAAAATTACAATTATAAACTTAAATATATTAGTTATTTTTAGGCTAAAATAACCAAATTATCAAAAATAAACAAAATATATGAAGGGTTTTGTTATATTTATCAAAATTTAACGAATTTTTATTTAAATATAACTAATTTTTATTTTGTTTTATGTTTTTTTGGGTACCCGAACCCGAACCGAACCCGAATGGAACCGAACCGAACCCGAACCGAAATTCTAAAATACCCGAATGGGTTTATATCTCTAAACCCGAAAACCCGAAAAACCCGTAGGTTGGGTTTCCATCAAACATCCTCTTGAGTTATAGGCTTTAAACCCATTCCCTTCGATGATTTTACATCTTGATCTCGTGACAAACCTTTAGTAAATGGATCCGCTAGGTTGTCAGCTGATTTGATATAATCTATTGTGATTACACCACTTGAGATCACATGTCTAATGGTTTTATGTCGTCTTCTTATGTGACGTGATTTACCATTATAGAGATTATTCACTGCACGGGCTATAGCCGATTGGCTATCGCACTGTACACGTAATGCCGGGACTGGTTTCTCTCACAATGGAATATCTTCCAGGAAATTTCGAAGCCATTCAGCCTCTTCAGTAGCTTTTTCTAGTGCTATGAATTCAGACTCCATGGTTGATCTAGCCAGTAGAGTTTGTTTGGAAGATTTCCATGATACTGCTCCACCTCCTAGGGTAAAGACATATCTACTTGTAGATTTCGAATTTTTGGAATCAGATATCCAGTTTGCGTCACTGTATCCCTCCAAAATTGCGGGTTCTCTACCATAGTGGAGACCATAACTTTTTGTATATCTTAAGTAATTTAATACTCTTGTTATGGATTTCCAGTGTTTGTGACCTAGATAACTTGTATAGCAACTTAGTACGTTTACCGCATGTGCCAAATCTGGTCTAGTATAGTTGGTTAAGTACATAAGACTCCCAATAACGCGTGCATACTCTACTTGTGACACAGCTTCACCTGAATATTTGGTCAAGTGAAGTTGAGAATCAACTGGAGTTTCTGCCGTGCCATTTGAGTAGTTTTTGAATCGCTCAAGTATCTTTTCAGCATAGTGATCTTGAGACAGAATGATTCCGTCTGAAGTTCTTGTGATTTTTATTCCTAGAATGACGTCTGCAAGACCCATGTCTTTCATGTCAAACTTTCCACTAAGCATGTTCTTAGTTTGTTGGATCATGTCTTTATTGCTGCCAATAATCAACATATCATCTACATATAAGCACAATAAAATATACCCGCTTGGTGTATTCTTTATGTAGATGCATTTATCACATTCATTTATGCTGAATCCATTTGACATCATTGTGTTGTCAAATTTTTCATGCCATTGTTTCGGAGCTTGCTTAAGTCCATATAATGACTTCACAAGTTTACAAACTTTAAGTTCTTTTCTCGGGACAACAAATCCTTCGGGTTGTTTTATATATATTTCCTCTTCTAAATCACCATTTAGAAAAGATATTTTAACATCCATTTGATGTATTTCCAGATTTCTTAAGGCTGCGATTCCAATCAGCATTCTGATTGAAGTTATTCTCGTTATAGGAGAATAGGTGTCAAAGAAGTCCAGACCTTCTTTTTGTCGGAATCCTTGTACCACAACTCTGGCCTTGTACTTATCAATTGAGCCATTTGTTTTCAATTTTGTTTTGAATATCCATTTACACCCTAGTGGTTTAAACCCTTCAGGTAGATCGGTTATTTCCCATGTATGGTTTTGCATAATGGAGTCGATCTCACTATTGACAGCTTCCTTCCAAGAAGGTGCGTCTGGTGTAGACATGGCTTCAGTGTACGTTCTTGGTTCATTCTCTAGGAGAAAGACCATCATGAAGTCAGGACCGTAAGATTTCTCCTTACGAGCTCTTTTGCTTCGTCTAGGTTCTTCTTCTTCGTCCACTTCATTTAATGAACCACCAGAAGTACTAGCCTCGTTTATAGAAGTGCTAGGGTCTTTCTCTTCACGATTTCGTTTTTTATCCTTACATGGAAAGATATGTTCAAAGAAAGACACATTCCTTGAGTCCATTATTGTATTAACATGGATATCTGGTACGTCTGATTTGTGAACCAAAAACCGATAAGCACTACTATTGTGTGCATATCCAATGAAGATACAATCAACTGTCTTAGGTATGATTGAGACCTTTTTCGGAGGTGGTATTGCGACTTTTGCTAGGCACCCCCACACTTTTAGGTATTTGTACGAAGGTACTTTACCTTTCCAAAGTTCATATGGCGTTTTGCCAGAATTAAGTTAGTTTTTAGAACAGACTTGTAATAGCGATTGATCGCTTATTGATCGTTTTAGATCGTATGATATAACGTTTCACAAACTCGCCAAAAGTCTTTCGCGGAAATCGTTTATCGAATCTGTGAAAAAATCATTTTATTGAACAAATGATCAGCGGAATCGCGTATAGCGTTCGCCGAACACTGTTTGAAAACGTTTTGTAGTATCGTATGAAAAAAGGTTTTTCTACAGTTTCTGAATCCGATTCAAGCGATAAGAATGAAGCAGATTATTTTGAATTAAGACTGTAGGTTGCTGAAATTCGGAAGCAAAAACTGTTTGATAAAACCGATGTAAAACGATTGAGGAAAACGATTTAGCGGAGGAGAGATGATATCTTTCCTTAATTCAAAATATCTCCCGCAGTGTAACGGTTTGATGAGATAATGAATCCCAGGATACAACCGCTATGAGACTAAGATCGTGACACTCGATCAAAGAATCTGCGAACTGTAATTCTATGAATACTCTCAGACTTACGTTTGGTAGAAGAAAGAAGACAGAGAGATTGCTGGTTTTCGAGTTGTGAAAGGTTTTTCAAAAAAAAGATTATTAGAGTGTGTTTCGAGTATAGAGGAGTTTCAGATATATAGAAGAGAAAAATAGTTCGGTCAAACTTGCGCAGAAAGAATCTCGCAAAACGTTTAACTAACTGCGAAGATCTCGCGAGTTAATTCTCGTATGTTACAAATATTCGAAATTAATTTGTTTTAATGGTTCAAAAATTCTTATGAATTTTGTCCAAAAAAATATACGCGCGGGAGCCTCTTTAGAGGCTCATTCCACGAGCCACGAGCCGAGCCGGCCGGACGGCGGCGGCGCGTGTGTGTGTTCCCTTCTCTCTCTCCATAGCCATGTAAATACTTGTATGACCATGTTTATATATATACTACTCCAAAACATATCTTGCCTCCAATGTGGGACAAATTAAGTTCCACTTAAGTTTGGCGAGCAAAAGGCTTGACCAATTTTATTGGCCCATACCCATTTTTTTCAACTCTTATAATATTTTATACACCAAATTGTTCATTAAAATATTAGGCACAATAGTCCTCAAAATCACCACAAGTGTCTTTGGCAAAGGAATGCTTTTTCTTTGATGGTATTCTTCTTTGATACTTTCCATATCGACTTCAGTTCGCCTAGTCACAACTAGAGTTAATCCCCATTCATTTTTTTGATAGCTAGATGCTAAACCTTCTTAAAATGCTTCTCAGGATATGTCAAACATGTGATTGCAGCTCTCAGTAGTTTCAGGTAGTCATTGTCATATGTATCTTCTTTTGTTACGCGATTTCGACCAAGTCAGAGAGAGTCAGAGCTATGATCAAAAAGGTCCGAGTCAAAAAAGAAAAAAGATTAAAAGTGGGGTGGAAAACTCTCTGTTATTAATAATTAGACCGAAGCTGAACATTGAACATGACGACAAGCTTGGGCTCGTAGTTTTATAAGTGTAGCTCAAAGCTTAGAAAGTTACAAAATGACCTGAATGAACAGTTAAAGTTTTATTTATAGTAAAAGTGGTCAAATTTCATGTTGGACTGTTGACTCCTTAGCGGGCTTTAGTCGTTGGACCAAAATGTTTTTGATAAGGTGGCATGTTTAAATTTTCTTATTGATGGGGTGCTGAACCCATATCAAATAATTACCCCCCCCCCCAGTTCGCCGGTCTTTGGCTCGGGTCGGAGTCGGCCAATTTTTCTTTAGCATTTAAGTCATAAAGAAACATGTCGGCTTATCTGGCTCATACGGCTTCTGCATTCTGTTGCAGCTTAAGATACATGTCACGATGTACTTGGGAAGACAAAAAGCGACGATAGTCGTACATATAAGAATATCGCGTATCTCTTGTGACCTCACATCCATGCAACCGTCAAATCTCAGGAGTCGCTTAGCAGCAATGATAGTGATCCCTCGGTAATTGAAAAATTATGTTATAAAAGCCTTTTGTCCAAGTTTTCTTCTTCCCATTTTTGGGTGCCTCAGTTTTCTCTGTCTTGCATCCTTCTTTTCCTTTGGATTTGTCTTCTAATTTTTGACTTCAGTTTTCCGACGACGAGTATCAAGTCCAGTCATTCGTCGTCTTCTAGTAATGATGATGACAATAAATCGTCTTCTTCCTCGAGTACGAGCTCATCTGTTTTGAAACGCTGATGAAGGGGTTGAATCTCGGGTCGGTGAAGAGGAATCGGTGTCCATGATTCGTTGTCTTCGTTTTGACGTACCAAAATATCAAATCGGTGAGACGAAGCTTTGTTAGTGGACGCGAATAGCGTTTGTGAGCATTTCGCCGTAGAGTACGTCCCGACTGGATTGCCGAAGAAGTAACCAAAGAATCAGGAGAAAGCGAAGGTTGAAAAAGAGAAGAAGAAAACCGTGGTGACTCATAAGGTTCAGAAATCTTCGTGCAAGAAAGAGACTTTGAATGAGATAAAACGGGTTCATGCTCGTCGCTCTGGTCTTGTACTTCGTTTTGAATACTCTGAAGCTCGCGCGATCGTTATTGATTCAGATGCGTGAGCTCGTCCTCTTTGACAGTTAGGGCGAGTCTGACAAAGAGTGTCCTCCAATTTTCAGAATTTTTCAGACCCGACCTTCATCGGAAGGCGGGTCGCAGTTGAGTCCGAGTAAGGGCTTTTCGTTTAGTTGTTGTTTTGAATTTTTCTTATTGTTTTTCCTTCTTCTTAGGTTCTCGTTCTTCCTTTTTTGTGGTAAACTCTTGCCAACGAGAATCGTTTTGTTGAAGCTTACGATCTTAAAACTAGGATCCTCAGGTTTAGGAAAGAGAAGCTGGATACGAGGCTTCTTGAGGTACAAGGAAAAATTAATGATCTCGAGGAAGGTGGTCAAGCCTTTCTGTAAGAGAGGTAAAAGGTTGAGCACCTTGAGCTGCAGATTGCCGATTTTCCGATTTGGACAGCGCTTCTATGGCTTGTGATTCTGCTGTGGAAGCTAAGGATGCATTGCTTTCTGCTCAGACCGCATATAAATCTGAGCGTGATAATCTTTGGGAGCATTATGCCGATGAGTTTGCTCGAACGAGGGATGACATTTTTGCTAAGGCTAAGGCTTGTTTGTCGAAGATCAAAAAGGCTACAGAAGAGGACGTTGGATCTTAGGAGAAACTTATGGAGTTGAACCAGGTTGTTTGTATTCTGGCGTCTTACCATCTTCTTTTTCATGGGGCTTAGAAGTTCCAACGTCCAAGATCGATCGATTGGTTGCTGATGAAAAGATCTTGTGAGAGGAGCTTTATTCGATGGAAGACACCGATCTTTTTGATAAGATCTTCATATGACTCCTTTGGTGAACATGGTAATAGACATAATCCTCTGACGGATCGCCCCATATGCAACATGCTTGGTTTGTAGGATCGATACCAGTCATATCACTGGTTGACCAGGCAAAGGTCAAAGCCTTTTGGCAGAGGAATTTTCGACTAGGTCCTTCAAATCCTTCCTTAGCTCCGCGCCTATTCCTACACATCGTTGCGGGTTACTGATATCGATGTTGAATTGTTCGAATGTGTCGCGTTGAAGCGCTTCCTGTGGTGGTAGCTCTATTTTTTGGTCCGGGGACTAAACATGCCCGAAATTTTCGACGTTATTTATGTTCGACGAGTAAACATGTACTTGAAACCTCCTGGCTTCCTCAGAATGTGAAGGTTCTTTCTGGAGTTGGGAACTTGACGCATTGGTAGTAGGTCGACGGAACTGCCTTCATTGCGTGGATCCATGGCATTCGTATGATAGCGTTGTAGATGGCCGGTCGATTGATATTGAGGAAATTTTTTATTACAATTGTCTTGCCGATGTGAACTTGCAGCTTGATCGTACTGATAGTTGTTATTTTGTCGACGAAGAAATCGGTCAAAGGTCTTTCTGAGAGCTTTATCTCGTAGTCTCATAGTACCATTCTTCGTAGGGTTTCTTCGTATATGAGGTCTACCGTGCTTCCGGTGTCAATCAAGACCCTAGTTACCTCGCAATCGCCTATTCACACCTTTACGAGAAGCAGATCGTTTTTCGGTTTGTATAATCCTTCCTCATTGTTTTTGGTGAATGCTATCCCATGATCGTTTCTGAGCTCGAAGTTCCCGCTTTTCTTTCAATGCCGGTATGTGTCCGCTCTTCTGCTATACTCTTTTATTAACCTCACTAACTCGTTGCAGGTCAGGAGTCCTCCCATGATCTTGTGATTCGTCTGAATCTGACCGGCTGGGTTGCCAATGGATGAAGAACGAGATCTCGGCTTCATCGTTGTGACTGGCTCGTAGATGATGTTCGATAGTGATAGGCTCAGAATCTGCTCAACCCCGTCTAAAGCATAGAGAAGTTTCTTATCTCCACAGTCAGCGCCAATTTTTGTTACGGGATTTCGACCAAGTCCGAGAGAGTCAGAGTTTTCATCAAAAGGGTCCGAATCAACAAAGAAAGAAAGATTAAAAGTGGGGTAGGAAACTTTCTATTATTAATAATTAGGCCGAAGCCGAACAATGAATATGATGAAGAGATGTGAGGTTTTCGATAGACGAGCTCCCTAAAGATTACTTGGACTCGTCGCTTTATAAGTGTGTCTCGGAGCTTAGCTAGTTACAAGATGGGGTGAAATAAACAATTAAAAGTATATTTATAGTAAAAGTGGTCTAACTTCCTATTGGGTTGTTGACTCCTTAACGGATTTTAGTCTTTGTGCCAAAATGTTTTTGATGAAGTAACAAATTTCAATGGTTTTATGTATGAAGTGCTAAACCCATATCCAATATCTTCCTTCAAGTTCTGCTCTATATAATGAACTATTCAAACAAGACAATATAAACAATGTTCTAAAACATGCGACATAACATTATATAAGCCGTAATGTCTATACGCCCGTTATATAAATGTAGTACATAGTTGATCATTTTTCAATTTCCTTATGTATAACATAAAAATAGTACGGTTTTTCATCATATACCGTATTTCAGAATACTGGTTACAACCGGAAAAATAAAACAATTTAGTGATTCTTGTTAATAGTGTTACCGTAGCATCTTGTTGTCAAGATTCTGATGAAGTCATCGTCGTCGTAAGCTTTCTCTGAGACCTTCTCATGAAGTATCTTAGATTCAGATCTTGCAAGCATCATGTTCACGTCGCCACCTTGGTACCTAAAAGTACTCACAAGGGGAAGGAAGAGCTACACTTAAATAGTCGACCATGCACCGGCTGTGGGTTAATCCGAATTCATAACTTTTTTACTGATTGGTATGATTCGATTAATTATACCTTACGAAGATCACCACAAGTGTGTTGCGCGACATCTTCTTCAAGCGATTTCTTGGTAAGCTTGCTTAACCTTGAAAAGCTCAATAGAAGAAGATCTTGTACACGTGATTTCGACAAGAACCCATTTGTTCTTGGTGGTTTATTCTTTAGCTAAATAAGCATTTCTCTCAGCTGGATCAAGAGTCCACAACATCAGCGCTCTCTGTTTACCAACCAACCAAACACCAAAACCAGTAATTATATCTTAAAAAATCAGAATCTTGAAAAGAAAGAGTTATATTATATTATATATAAACCGAAAGCTCTTTGTCTAATGATGTGAGAAGATCTTCTTTCTAAGTAGCAGCTATGGATTAACTACATTGTGCTGAGTTTCTGTGAGCTAGAATTGATATGATCAACTAGTCCTTTGTACCCCCATCCTGTTGTTTACAGACCAAAAACCAAAAACACAACATTTTATAAGGCATGGAGAAGAAGAGCTTACACGCTTCTTCAGGTATTTGAGGAGTACAAAAAACAAAAAAAGCCATGAAAATCAAAATCAAACCACAGAGCCCCAATTCCAGCCTCACAAAGAAACTAATTAGCAAGGAACATAACCGGATCTAATCCAACACTGTATTGCAATTCCACGTGATTTCCTAATCCAACATTTCCAACTCGCAATCAATACCTGGAGAGGAAGAGCTTCAATGTCTGTGATAACTGCAAAAACAAAGCAAGCCATGAAATTGGAATTTAAGCCACATAGAAAGGGAAATTGAGTAGGGATGTTAAAATGGGTAAAATAACCCAACCCAAACCCAAATAATAAAAACCCAATTATAATGAACCCAAATACTTTTTTTTTTGTTAATGGGTAATATCCATGTATAGCTTATTGAGTTTTGGGTATACCCATGGGTACCCATCCATACTTTGATACTAATATTGTTTTGTACTACATGTTAACATTTTGTCACATTTCCTTAGTCCGTTTAGTCCGTTATTTTTTTTTCAAAAAATTTTAAACGGGTTTCGTACTTTTAAACGGGACTAAACGGACGGGCCTAAATGGGTCTAAATATAAATGGACCTAAATATAAACGGGTTAACAGACGGACCTAAACATGTTTAAATATAAACGGGCCTAAATGGGCCTAACCAGACGGGCCTAAATGGGCCTAACCAGACGGGCCTAAACGGGTCTAAATATAAACGGATTTAACCGGACGAGCCTAAATGGGTCTAAATATAATTGGGCCTAAATGGGCCTAACCAGACGAGCCTAACCAGACGGGCCTAAACGGGTTTAAATATAAACGAGTTTAACCGGACGGTTTTAAACGGACATAAACGGGCCTAAACGGGTCTAAATGGGCCTAATGGGCCTAAACGGTTTTAAATATAAACGGGTTTAACCGGACGGGCTTAAACAGACATAAACGGGCCTAAACGGGTCTAAATATAAACGGACCTAAACGGGCCTAAATGGGCCTAACCAGACGGGTCTAACCAGACGGGCCTAAACGGGTCTAAATATAAACAGACCTAAATGGGCCTAAACGGGTTTAAATATAAACGGGTTTAACCGGACGGGCCTAAACGGGCCTAAACGGGCCTAAATGGGCTTAAATATAAACGGGTCTAAACGGGCTTTTAATGAAGCCAAAGATTCCGCAGTAGAAGAGGTCGGAAAAACACTGAAATCGTCCACAAATCGAGAAGAAGATGCCTTTACTTCTCCTCTCTTATGGGTGGCTTCTCTCCTGCCTCAGCCTCGAGAAGCCGCCCACGGTGCAAGAGGAACATGTTCGTCGGAATGATCGGTTGTATCGTCACGAAGAGACATGGATTGCCTTCAACGAGGAAGAAGGGATGCTTTCTCCGTCAAAGGCACCAGCGCTCGCGATATTATTCGTCACAAATGCGCATATCGGCGAAGGAATCGAAAAAGACAAGAAGGATTTAAAAGGGAAAGAAAAGATCAGAAAGGTTTAAAAGGAAGAGTACCTGAAAATAACTTCTGGTAGCGAATAATGAGAAGTGAAGGAGAGGAGCAGTATTTATAGAAGAAGTGAGGAAGTATGAGTCTTCCGTGGGATGCAACTTTACATCTTAACGGATGCGACCCTGCGACTTCCCGACACACGTGTCTCCGCGTTATTGGATGAAGAAAAAGTGTCTCGAGCACGCACAATAATAACGAGGTACGTGGCAAAAGTTAGACGATTCGGGCTGGATCTCAAGTCACGACGATTCAACTATTGGGCCCAAACCACAACTAAATTCACCGACCTACCCTCCGCTCAGTACGACGAACTGGGGAGAGGGCTTACTGTTTGAGGTAGGTTTAGAACCCCACTAAGGCTCGGCCCAATAGCAGAAATGGCCCAGAGGAGATCCGACCTAGAATAAATGATGGAGGCCCAACACGAGGTAGTCCGGCGGCATCAGCAAAGCTCAGTGACGTGCTCGGACCGACCTGCATGGCAAAAAGATAAAAATAATAATTTAACATTTTTATAGAAAGATAAGTACAAATCCTTTTTGGGAATAAAATCTAGATAGTTCATATTTTTAAAATAATATCAGAGAGAATCTAGGGAAAAACGATAGATCCTCTAATATAAATATCCTTCCCCTGCGCGGGAAATGACGTAGTTCACACTCTTGAAACACTCTGTATTTAGAAACCCTAAGAGCTAGCAATTTCATATTGATTCCGACACATAATCTAAATAAGACTAGATTTTCCGGTCTGATTCTTCATTGCTTTTAATCATGTTTAATTGTTTCATCCAAATCCCTTATTTTCTATTCAATTCTTTAAATTGAATATTGTGTGATTCTATCAATTCACAATATCACATGAGTTGGTTGGATTTTAAGTGTTGATAGTGGATTGTTAGTTAAGTCTCACCCCAGATGTAGAGGATCTCCTCGAACTGAGTAAACAAATCGCAATTGTGTTCTTTACTTTTAGAAGTTCATCGGATCGGAATTAGATTCATAAAGAATTGAATCGGTATAGGTTTTAGGTTTACTTGTCTCTTAAGCAACTCAAGAACAAGAGTAAATGTTAGGATAGATCTAACGTTAAAATTCAGATCAATCTTCATACTTCTCATCGTTTCCAAGATATTCCCTCCGATGATCTCTAGAAATTTTATTTTTCCTAAGACATTTTTACTTTCTCGAGTTTTCTCTCAGTTCATCAAGTGTTTAAAGCTTATTGGAATTGACCAAACCGATTGGATAAGTTGAAATTAAACTGAGCTTAAAGCAAAAGATTTAAATTAACAAACTCAAACAACATTGATAAAAGTTCCAGATTTTTGTTTCACAACTCTTTTATTCACGGAGCAAATCAGAACTAGTTTCGAACATCACCATGGCAAGGAAGAGCAACAAGCTTGTCCTTGTAGGTTGCTGAAATTTGGAAACAAAAACTGTTTGATAAAAACGATGTAAAACAATTGAAGAAAATGATTTAGCGGAGGCGAGATGATCTCTTTCCTTAATTCAAAATATCTCCCGCAGTGTAACGGTTTGATGAGATAATGAATCCCAGGATACAACCGCTATGAGTCTAAGATCGTGACACTCGATCAAAGTATCTGTGAACTGTAACTCTACGAATACACTCAGACATACGTTTGGTAGAAGAAAGAAGACAGAGAGATTGCTGGTTTTCGAGTTGTGAAAAGTTTTTCCAAAAAAGATTAGTAGAGTGTGTTTCAAGTATAGAGGAGTTTCAAATATATATAAGAGACTAATAGTTCGGTCAAACTTGCGCAGAAAGAATCTCGCAAAACGTGTAACTAACTGCGGAGATCTCGCGAGTTATTGCTCGTATGTTACAAATATTCGAAATTAATTTGTTTTAATGGTTCAAAAATTCTTATGAATTTTGTCCAAAAAATATACGCGTGGGAGTCTCTTTAGAGGCTCATTCCACGAGCCACGAGCCACGAGCCACGAGCCGAGCCGGCCGAACGGCGGCGGCGGCGCGCGTGTGTGTTCCCTTCTCTCTCTCCATAGCCATGTAAACAATTGTATGACCATGTCTATATATACACTACAAAAATAACTGGCATTGATAGCATATTAGGATAGCACGGTTTAGAAAAATGCTATAAAAGATGATTTTTTGATTTCGGTTACTATATCAGAGCATTTAAATAACGCTATACCGAAATTTTACTAAGCGGGAACCAAAATTCACTTTTGGAGCCTAATTTTAGTATGAGCGCCAATCACTTAAGCAAATTTTGGTTTTGGCAAAATTTTATGTTTAGTTGAATCATGACACATATAAAAAATAACTTTTTTTTTAACTCCCGTTTCTTATCTCTTGCTCTCTCTCATCTTGACTAAACACATCTCACTGCTCTCTCAAACCCTCCTCTCCTCTCCTCTCCTCTCCTCTCCAACAAGCACCCCTCTCTCAAACCCTAGACCTATCTCCACCGGTATCCTCCTCCGTCTCTCATCCGTCATCCTCGGTCCTCTCTCTCCATCTCTTCTGTTGAGTCAGAGCCAACGGTGTTGATGCGTAGGCGAAGAAGACGACGGCTGAAGAGACAATGAAGCCTATTAGGTTACTTAATGAATCGCTCTCTAATCTTGCTTCTGTGAAATGGATTTTTCGGATCTTGGTAGATTAATTGGCTTCTGAGAAATCATTGGGTCTAATTTTAGGGTTTATTTGGGGGAAAATCTTGTGAAATGGATTTTTAGGATCTTGTAAAAGGTCAATCCGAAACCAAACCAAAACTTTAGATTAATTATGGCTACTTCAATGTTCATTTAGCTCAAAAGTTTCTTGGGTATTTGGTATTACAATCGGATCTTGGGTTAAAGGGATTTCTTTATAGCTTAGATATAGAGTCTGTATCGTTCCAATGTCTGCTTATGGGTTTTCTTAGATTCACCATTGTTTCTTAGTCTTCGTTGTTTAACGTGTGTATCTGTTACATGTGTAATTCACAGCATCGTAGCTACACTTTGGAAGGTGTTTGGTTTATGCAATGGCACAAAATGTGGTCTTTTGTAGCTCTCTTGTTTAATAATTGCTTTCATGTAAATTCACTTACTTGTTTGGTCTATATGAAATTATGAATGACAGTCTTTTTAGCTACAATTTTGAAATTGTTTGGTTTACTCTCGTTCAAGGTGTGTTGCTGTTCAAATGTATATTTCACTGCTTCGTAGCTACACTTTTGAAACTGTTTGGTTTATGCAGTGGCGCAAAATGTGTTCTCTTGTAGCTCTCTTGTTTCAAAACAAGATCACTGAATTGTTTTGATGAGCTTCTTTCATGTAAATTTACTTACTTTTTTGGTCAAGATGAATGAAAGTTTTCTTTAGCTAGTTAACTGTGAAATATGGACCATTACTTTTGTTTGCTTTGTTCCATTAACTCGTTTTAGTGCATCTCTGTCATCTGCATTGTATCTCGTTATGTGTGTTGTTGTAAAAATGTGTGCTTTCATATGTGAGGGATCTTGCATTTACATAGAATTCTGCTCTTTGCTTGTTACTAGGTGAATAAGAGTGATGGTGTATTTAACATTTCCAACCCATACTTTATTTTTTTGTTCATTAGAAGCTTCTTAAGGTGTTTGTAATTTATGTAGATTATAGAATATGTTTGTCAAGTGATCCATATCTATTTAGTAGTATTGGGAAGTTTGAGCTATGAAGTTATCTTTAATGTTGTCTTACGCAGCTGGAGATTGTGTGTTGATGCGCCCATCAGATGATGGTAAGCCACCATATGTAGCCCGTGTGGAGAAGATAAGGCGGATGCCAGGAACAATGTGAAAGTGCACTGTCGGTGGTATTACCGCCCTGAGGAGTCCGTTGGTGGTAGGAGATGGTTCCATGGAGCTAAAGAACTTTTCTTGTCTGACCATTTTGACATTCAAAGCGCACACACCATTGAGGGAAAATGCATTGTTCACACCTTCAAAAACTACACGAGGCTTGAAAACGTTGGGGCAGAGGATTATTATTGTAGATTTGAGTACAAGGCTGCTACTGGCGCATTCACCCCTGATCGAGTTGCTGTGTAAGTAGATAAGTAGCAATCCGTTCTGAAATACATCTTCTAATTACCTGGAATTTCAGTGATTTTTGTATTTTGTTGTGTGTGTTTTTTGTTCTAAAGGTACTGCAAATGCGAAATGCCTTATAATCCAGACGATCTCATGGTGCAATGCGAAGGCTGCAAAGACTGGTAAATGTTGATATTTGTCTATTTTACTGCTGCACATTGGGTGGTCTCGTTCTGAATACTTTCTTGGTGAATGATTTTGACAGAGAGTGTGATCTTTGTTCTCTAGATGGATTTTGTTGGTCATCTAGAGTGTCTCTCTAACTGTTTTATATATTTCTCTGATCAGGTGGGGGAGAAAAACCTCTTAAAGTCTGAACTTCAGAGAAGATATCTGGAGCTTGCCAAATATGTAAGTAACTTGATTTTTCATTTTCCTGGTCAAAGGATATGAAACAATATCTTTTCATGGTCACCATATTTGCTTCAGCCTGGAGCAGCAATTATTCAAGATAAGATGAATATTATTGGTGGAAATAACATTGCTTGTTTCCTTGGTGCTTGTGCCAATCTTACAGTCGGCATTTGCTAAATTTTCTTTGAAAAGGTAAACTCTCAAGGGTAAGGAGGTTATTTAGAATTTTTTACTAGTTAACGGTGAGATCCAAACTGGCTATTAAAGTTGGCTTATTATGGACAATTTATATCGCTTCTGTTGAACTTGTCTACAATTTTGTCAGGTTGTGCATGTCTGTATTCAAAAATTGACATTGTAGTATCGTAGTGAAAGGATTTAGGAATTGTTTCAGACCCACGTCACAGAGCATAAACTTGAAAAAGATGTAATGCTTATTATCTGAGCTGATGCAAGGTGACATCATACTTGCAGATTTTGGCTTCAAAACTGGATAGGACCATCACTGGCAGGTTCATCGTTATTTATGCACTGGTGAGTCTTTTTCTTCTATCTCGTATACATTCTGAACATCAAAGGACAAGTTTTGTAATATCTCCTAAGCCCTTGACTACGTTTTGACATGTAGGACTGAGCTTTGTCGATTCAGTGGCCACAAAATTCAGAAGAAGCGAGCATGGAAGCCTGAAGTTCGTGATGCAGCCAGAGAAACTAATAAGGAAAATCAGCAGTGCCTTTTTCCATTGTTCTTCTGTTAGAATCTCTGAGTTAGCTAGAGTTTCTTTGTATAAACATTTTGGTTTACTAATAAAATTGTTTCAAACTTTTCTTTTATATAAATTCAATTGATACAAATAATAATAATAATAATAATAATAATAATAATAATAATAATAATAATAATAATAATAATAAATTAATACGGATCGGCTTGGCTCGGCTTGGCTCGTATCTAACTATAGCAAGGGAAATTATCGCTATCGTAGGTGCACAATATTATAGCACGGCAAAAGTGCTATCACTTATGACCGACCTATTATAGCTGGGGCAGACATAGCATTATCACAAACGTCATCATATACATACGATGGCGTTTTTCGTGTGCTAAGAATAGAGCTTTTTCTTGTAGTGATATACTACTCCAAAACTTCTATTGCTTCCAATGTGGAACAAATTAAGTTCCACTTAAATTTGGAGAGCAAAAGGATTGACCAATTTTATTGGCCCATACCCATTTCTTTTCAACTCTTATAATATTTTATAAACCAAATTGTTCATTAAAATATTAGGCCCAACAATCCCCCACATGAATAGAAATGATTCTAAACATAGGACGGCTAGACTGACTGGACAAACTCGACTAGACATGACTCGAATAGAATAGACAGACTTCTGAGAGTATAAGCGAAAAATCACTGTGTTTGAGATAGTAGCATGTTTCAGCTTTGAACCACTCATTGTTAATATATGCCGGGTTTACTCGGCCAGGAGGTAAACATGATGTCTTGAACCACCCGGATTTTTATGTAAACTGAGTCAACAGGTATAACCCAGTTTCATTTTCTCGTAGAACTAATTTCTCTGTTGTGTTCATTTTGGCCTTGAACATGCCTGGTTAGTCATGAGTGAACTTGGAGAATTTAGCATGTTGTTCATTCTCCTAGAAACGGCCTCATTTCACACTCACTAGGTGATTTGCCAGTAGTCTTTGTTTTAAGAAGTATCTATAATACTCCACTGGTATATCAAAGCTATGGACTTATCATTAAAAGATATGCTTATCCTTTTTACACATACAAATCTTATGTATGTTAGCACTGTTATCATCTTGGAACCTGAGTATAGACTTGAAGTCTTTCAGTGCTTGATAAGATTATGTTCAATTTAGTTTTCCCTTTGAACCTGACATCTTGGGATCTCCAGTCACGTAGGTGGGGTTTCCATCAAACATCCTCTTGAGTTATAGGCTTTAAACCCATTCCCTTCGATGATTTTACATCTTGATCTCGTGACAAACCTTTAGTAAATGGATCCGCTAGGTTGTCAGCTGATTTGATATAATCTATTGTGATTACACCACTTGAGATCACATGTCTAATGGTTTTATGTCGTCTTTTTATGTGACGTGATTTACCATTATAGAGATTATTCACTGCTCGGGCTATAGCCGATTGGCTATCGCACTGTACACGTAATGCCGGGACTGGTTTCTCCCACAATGGAATATCTTCCAGGAAATTTTGAAGCCATTCAGCCTCTTTAGTAGCTTTGTCTAGTGCTATGAATTCAGACTCCATGGTTGATCTAGCCAGTAGAGTTTGTTTGGAAGATTTCCATGATACTGCTCCACCTCCTAGGGTAAAGACATATCTACTTGTAGATTTCGAATTTTTGGAATCAGATATCCAGATTGCGTCACTGTATCCCTCCAAAATTGCGGGTTCTCTACCATAGTGGAGACCATAACTTTTTGTATATCTTAAGTAATTTAATACTCTTGTTATGGCTTTCCAGTGTTTGTGACCTGGATAACTTGTGTAGCAACTTAGTACGTTTACCGCATGTGCCAAATCTGGTCTAGTATATTTGGTTAAGTACATAAGACTCCCAATAACGCGTGCATACTCTACTTGTGACACAGCTTCACCTGAATTTTTGATCAAGTGAAGTTGAGAATCAACTGGAGTTTCTGCCGTGCCATTTGAGTAGTTTTTGAATCGCTCAAGTATCTTTTCAGCATAGTGATCTTGAGACAGAATGATTCCGTCTGAAGTTCTTGTGATTTTTATTCCTAGAATGACGTCTGCAAGACCCATGTCTTTCATGTCAAACTTTCCACTAAGCATGTTGTTAGTTTGTTGGATCATGTCTTTATTGCTGCCAATAATCAACATGTCATCTACATATAAGCACAATAAAATATACCCGCTTGGTGTATTCTTTATGTAGATGCATTTATCACATTCATTTATGCTGAATCCATTTGACATCATTGTGTTGTCAAATTTTTCATGCCATTGTTTCGGAGCTTGCTTAAGTCCATATAATGACTTCACAAGTTTACAAACTTTGTATTTTTTTCCCGGGAAAAACAATTCTTCAGGTTGTTTCATATATATTTCCTCTTCTAAATCACCATTTAGAAAAGCTGTTTTAACATCCATTTGATGTATTTCCAGATTTCTTAAGGCTGCGATTCCAATCAGCATTTTGATTGAAGTTATTCTCGTTATAGGAGAATAGGTGTCAAAGAAGTCAAGACCTTCTTTCTGTCGGAATCCTTGTACCACAAGTCTAGCCTTGTACTTATAAATTGAGCCATATGTTTTCAATTTTGTTTTGAATATCCATTTACACCCTAGTGCTTTAAACCCTTCAGGTAGATCGGTTATTTCCCATGTATGGTTTTGCAAAATGGAGTCGATCTCACTATTGACAGCTTCCTTTCAAGAAGGTGCGTCTGGTGTAGACATGGCTTCAGTGTACGTTCTTGGTTCATTCTCTAGGAGAAAGACCATCATGAAGTCAGGACCGAAAGATTTCTCCTTACGAGCTCTTTTGCTTCGTCTAGGTTCTTCTTCTTCGTCCACTTCATTTAATGAACCACCAGAAGTACTAGCCTCGTTTATAGAAGTGCTAGGGTCTTTCTCTTCACGATTTCATTTTTTATCCTTACATGGAAAGATATGTTCAAAGAAAGACACATTCCTTGACTCCATTATTGTATTTACATGGATATCTGGTACGTCTGATTTGTGAACCAGAAACCGATAAGCACTACTATTGTGTGCATATCCAATGAAGATACAATCAACTGTCTTAGGTCTGATTGAGACCTTTTTCGGAGGTGGTATTGCGACTTTTGCTAGGCACCCCCACACTTTTAGGTATTTGTACGAAGGTACTTTACCTTTCCAAAGTTCATATGGCGTTTTGCCAGAATTAAGTCAGTTTTTGGAACAGACTTGTAATAACGATTGATCGCTTATTTATCGTTTTAGATCGTATGATATAACGTTTCGCAAACTCGCCAAAAGTCTTTCGCGGAAATCGTTTATCGAATCTGTGAAAAATCATTTTATTGAACAAATGATCAGCGAAATTGTGTATAGCGTTCGACGAACACTGTTTGAAAACGTTTTGTAGTATCGTATGAAAAAGGTTTTTCTACAGTTTCTAACTCCGATTCAAGCAAATAGAACGAAGCGGATTATTTTGAATTAAGACTGTAGGTTGCTGAAATTCGGAAGCAAAAACTATTTGATAAAACCGATGTAAAACGATTGAGGAAAACGATTTAGCAGAGGCGAGATGATCTCTTTCCTTAATTTAAAATATCTCCCGCAGTGTAACGGTTTGATGAGATAATGAATCCCAGGATACAACTGCTATGAGACTAAGATCGTGACACTCGATCAAAGAATCTGGGAACTGTAATTTTACGAATACTCTCAGACTTACGTTTGGTAGAAAAAAGAAGACAGAGAGATTGCTGGTTTTCGAGTTGTGAAAAGTTTTTCCAAAAATGATTATTAGAGTGTGTTTTGAGTATAGAGGAGTTTCAGATATATAGAAGAGAATAATAGTTCGGTCAAACTTGCGCAGAAAGAACCTCGCAAAACGTGTAACTAACTGCGGAGATCTCGCGAGTTAATGCTCGTATGTTACAAATATTCGTAATTAATTTGTTTTAATGTTTCCAAAATTCTTATGAATTTTGTCCAAAAAAATATACGCGCGGGAGCCTCTTTAGAGGCTCATTCCACGAGCCACGAGCCGAGCCGGCCGGACGGCGGCGGCGGCGCGCGTGTGTGTTCCCTTCTCTCTCTCTATAGCCATGTAAACAATTGTATGACCATGTCTATATATATACTACTCCAAAACTTCTCTTGCTTCCAATGTGGGACAAATTAAGATCCACTTAAGTTTGGAGAGCAAAAGGCTTGACCAATTTTATTGGCCTATACCCATTTCTTTTCAACTCTTATAATATTTTATAAACCAAATTGTTCATTAAAATATTAGGCCCAATAATCCCCCACATGAATAGAAATGATTCTAAACATAGGATAACTAGACTGACTGGACAGACTCGACTAGACTAGACATGACTCGACTAGACTAGACTAGACAGACTTCTGAGAGTATAAGCGAAAAATCACTGTGTTTGAGACAGTAGCATGTTTCAGCTTTGAACCACTCATTGTTAATATATGCCGGGTTTACTCGGCCAGGAGGTGAACATGATGTCTTCAACCACCCGGATTTTTATGTAAACCGAGACAACATGTATAACCCAGTTTCATTTTCTCGTAGAACTAATTTTTCTATTGTGTTCATTTTGGCCTTGAACATGCCTGGTTAGTCATGAGTGAACTTGGAGAATTTAGCCTGTTGTTCATTCTCCTAGAAACGGCCTCATTTCACACTCACTAGGTGATTTGCCAGTAGTCTTTGTTTTAAGAAGTATCTATAATACTCCACTGATATATCAAAGCTATGGACTTATCATTAAAAGCTATGGTTATCCTTTTTACACATACAAATCTTATGTATGTTAGCACTGTTATCATCTTGGAACATGAGTATAGACTTGAAGTCTTTCAGTGCTTGATAAGATTATATTCAATTTAGTTTTCCCTTTGAACCTGACATCTTGGGATCTCCTGTCACGTAGGTTGGGTTTCCATCAAACATCCTCTTGAGTTATAGGCTTTAAACCCATTCCCTTCGATGATTTTACATCTTGATCTCGTGACAAACCTTTAGTAAATGGATCCGCTAGGTTGTCAGCTGATTTGATATAATCTATTGTGATTACACCACTTGAGATCACATGTCTAATGGTTTTATGTCGTCTTCTTATGTGACGTGATTTACCATTATAGAGATTATTCACTGCCCGGGCTATAGCCGATTGGCTATCGCACTGTACACGTAATGCCGAGACTGGTTTCTCCCACAATGGAATATCTTCCAGGAAATTTTGAAGCCATTCAGCCTCTTCAGTAGCTTTTTCTAGTGCTATGAATTCAGACTCCATGGTTGATCTTGCCAGTAGAGTTTGTTTGGAAGATTTCCATGATATTGCTCCACCTCCTAGGGTAAAGACATATCTACTTGTAGATTTCGAATTTTTGGAATCAGATATCCAGTTTGCGTCACTGTATCCCTCCAAAATTGCGGGTTCTCTACCATAGTGGATACCATAACTTTTTGTATATCTTAAGTAATTTAATACTCTTGTTATGGCTTTCCAGTGTTTGTGACCTGGATAACTTGTGTAGCAACTTAGTACGTTTACCGCATGTGCCAAATCTGGTCTAGTATAGTTGGTTAAGTACATAAGACTCCCAATAACGCGTGCATACTCTACTTATGACACAGCTTCACCTGAATTTTTGGTCAAGTGAAGTTGAGAATCAACTGGAGTTTCTGCCGTGCCATTTGAGTAGTTTTTGAATCGCTCAAGTATCTTTTCAGCATAGTGATCTTGAGACAGAATGATTCCGTCTGAAGTTCTTGTGATTTTTATTCCTAGAATGACGTCTGCAAGACCCATGTCTTTCATGTCAAACTTTCCACTAAACATGTTCTTAGTTTGTTGGATCATGTCTTTATTGCTGCCATTAATCAACATGTCATCTACATATAAGCACAATAAAATATACCTGCTTGGTGTATTCTTTATGTAGATGCATTTATCACATTCATTTATGCTGAATCCATTTGACATCATTGTGTTGTCAAATTTTCCATGCCATTGTTTCGGAGCTTGCTTAAGTCCATATAATGACTTCACAGGTTTACAAACTTTAAGTTCTTTTCTCGAGACAACAAATCCTTCGGGTTGTTTCATATATATTTCCTCTTCTAAATCACCATTTAGAAAAGATGTTTTAACATCCATTTGATGTATTTCCAGATTTCTTAAGGCTGCGATTCCAATCAGCATTCTGACAGAAGTTATTCTCGTTACAGGAGAATAGGTGTCAAAGAAGTCCAGACCTTCTTTCTGTCGGAATTCTTGTACCACAACTCTAGCCTTGTACTTATCAATTGAGCCATTTGTTTTCAATTTTGTTTTGAATATCCATTTACACCCTAGTGGTTTAAACCCTTCAGGTAGATCGGTTATTTCCCATGTATGGTTTTGCATAATGGAGTCGATCTCACTATTGACAGCTTCCTTCCAAGAAGGTGCGTCTGGTGTAGACATGGCTTCAGTGTACGTTCTTGGTTCATTCTCTAGGAGAAAGACCATCATGAAGTCAGGACCGTAAGATTTCTCCTTACGAGCTCTTTTGCTTCGTCTAGGTTCTTCTTCTTCGTCCACTTCATTTAATGAACCACCAGAAGTACTAGCCTCGTTTATAGAAGTGCTAGGGTCTTTCTCTTCACGATTTCGTTTTTTATCCTTACATGGAAAGATATGTTCAAAGAAAGACACATTCCTTGACTCCATTATTGTATTTACATGGATATCTGGTACGTCTGATTTGTGAACTAGAAACCGATAAGCACTACTATTGTGTGCATATCCAATGAAGATACAATCAACTGTCTTAGGTCTGATTGAGACCTTTTTCGGAGGTGGTATTGCGACTTTTGCTAGGCACCCCCACACTTTTAGGTATTTGTACAAAGGTACTTTACCTTTCCAAAGTTCATATGGCGTTTTGCCAGAATTAAGTCAGTTTTTAGAACAGGCTTGTAATAGCGATTGATCGCTTATTGATCGTTTTAGATCGTATGATATAACGTTTCACAAACTCGCCAAAAGTCTTTCGCGGAAATCGTTTATCGAATCTGTGAAAAAATCGTTTTATTGAACAAATGATCAGCGGAATCGCGTATAGCGTTCGCCGAACACTGTTTGAAAACGTTTTGTAGTATCGTATGAATAATGTTTTTCTACAGTTTCTGAATCCGATTCAAGCGATAAGAATGAAGCGGATTATTTTGAATTAAGACTGTAGGTTGCTGAAATTCGGAAGCAAAAACTGTTTGATAAAACCGATGTAAAACGATTGAGGAAAACGATTTAGCGGAGGCGAGATGATCTCTTTCCTTAATTCAAAATATCTCCCGCAGTGTAACGGTTTGATGAGATAATGAATCCCAGGATACAACCGCTATGAGACTAAGATCTTGACACTCGATCAAAGAATCTGCGAACTGTAATTCTACGAATACTGTCAGACTTACGTTTGGTAGAAGAAAGAAGACAGAGAGATTGCTGGTTTTCGAGTTGTGAAAGGTTTTTCAAAAAAAAGATTATTAGAGTGTGTTTCGAGTATAGAGGAGTTTCAGATATATAGAAGAGAAAAATAGTTCGGTCAAACTTGCGCATAAAGAATCTCGCAAAACGTTTAACTAAATGCGGAGATCTCGCGAGTTAATTCTCGTATGTTACAAATATTAGAAATTAATTTGTTTTAATGGTTTAAAAATTCTTATGAATTTTGTCCAAAACAATATACGCGCGGGAGCCTCTTTAGAGGCTCATTCCACGAGCCACGAGCCGAGCCGGCCGGACGGCGGCGGCGGCGCGTGTTTGTGTTCCCTTCTCTCTCTCCATAGCCATGTAAATACTTGTATGACCATGTTTATATATATACTACTCCAAAACTTATCTTGCTTCCAATGTGGGACAAATTAAGTTCCACTTAAGTTTGGCGAGCAAAAGGCTTGACCAATTTTATTGGGCCATACCCATTTTGTTCAACTCTTATAATATTTTATACACCAAATTGTTCATTAAAATATTAGGCACAATAGTCCTCAAAATCACCACAAGTGTCTTTGGCAAAGGAACGCTTTTTCTTTGATGGTATTCTTCTTTGATACTTTCCATATCGACTTCAGTTCGCCTAGTCACAACTAGAGTTAATCCCCATTCATTTTTTTGATAGCTAGACGCTAAACCTTCTTAAAATGCTTCTCAGGATATGTCAAACATGTGATTGCAGCTCTCAGTAGTTTCAGGTAGTCATTGTCATCTGTATCTTCTTTTGTTACGCGATTTCGACCAAGTCAGAGAGAGTCATAGCTATGATCAAAAAGGTCCGAGTCAAAAAAGAAAAAAGATTAAAAGTAGGGTGGAAAACTCTCTGTTATTAATAATTAGACCGAAGCTGAACATTGAACATGATGAAAAGCTTGGGCTCGTCGTTTTATAAGTGTAGCTCAAAGCTTAGAAAGTTACAAAATGACCTGAATGAACAGTTAAAGTTTTATTTATAGTAAAAGTGGTCAAATTTCATGTTGGACTGTTGACTCCTTTGCGGGCTTTAGTCGTTGTACCAAAATGTTTTTGATAAGGTGGCATGTTTAAATTTTCTTATTGATGGGGTGCTGAACCCATATCAAATAATTACCCCCCCCCAGTTCGCCGGTCTTTGGCTCGGGTCGGAGTCGGCCAATTTTTCTTGAGCATTTAAGTCAGAAAGAAACATGTCGGCTTATCTGGCTCATACGGCTTCAGCATTCTGTTGCAGCTTAAGATACACGTCACGTGTTGGGAATGTCCTGAAATCTATTTGTACTTACTCTGATAGAAAGTCGTGTTGTCGAGATGAGACAATCATATGACACTAGGTACTCGTAATGCTTTGCTAGAAGCCACTTATGATCAATGAGTTTAGAACTCATTGCTAGTGTTACATGATCCTACAGGGTCACACACCTAAGCAAACTGGACATTGAATGTGAGGTTGATCATTAATGTAATGATCGGATGAATGCATATTTGATATGCATTCGATGTCATCTTTTCTGGGCAGTGTCGATCGACGCACTATGTGTGTCGGTCGACACGGATCGACTGTGTCGATCGACACAAAGAGTGTGTCGGTCGACACAACTCGCGGATTAGCAGATTAAATCGGTTTAATCATTAGTTAATCCCGTTGCGGTTTAAGTCAACATATATAAGATATATGGTCGACCTAAACTCGATTCTAACCTAATTCACAGCCACCAGAAACAGAAAAGAAACCTCTCTGGAGATTCGATCTCATAAGGCACTAGCATCCCTGCTGTCCAGTTCTGTGTGCGTGTGGATACCAGTAGAGGCGCAGCACTTGAGGCGCTCTAGATCTCGATTACTTGCTAAGACTTCCGCTGCATTAATCACCAGGTAATCTTCAGATCTGATAGATTCAATTACATGAACCTGTAGATTCTAGGCTCGGAATTCAGACTAGGATTGCCTAATTGGATTAGGAATCTGCTAGAAATTCCTTCAGTGGTATCAGAGCTTTAGGGTTCCATTGAATCTGTAGCATGTTGATTAGATTAGATGAATCTGGATCTCTGTATAGTTGATACAAGCATGCTGAAATTCGTTTTGATTAAAATCTAGTTTTAGGGTTTTAACTTGCAAAACGATTAGGGTTCATCGCCCTGTGTCGATCGACACCAAGCGGGTATCGGTCGACACAGAAGGATAACCCGAATAAAATTGTTTTCGCCTTGTGTCGATCGACACAAGAGTTGTGTCGGTTGACACCAACCTCGCGAAATTGATGAATCGGTTCAATTAGATTGGACCGGTTATCGAGCTTGATTAATGATGGTTGAAAACTGTGAATGATTTAACTGCGATTGTTTTGATTAGGTTGGTATCGACCGATGCTAGTGTAGCATCGATCGACACTGACTGGTATTCAAAACTGGATCAATTGGATTGATCGGTTATCGCGGATTGCTTTTGGTTATTCTGAATCGATCGACACTCTAGTAGTGTCGGTCGACATCAGATTCGATGATTAGGTTATGGAACCTGAAATCACAGAACCAAAGCAAAATAAATCAATTAATTATAAGAATTAAAACATAATAAAACTTAAACGTTTTAAAGGTTCCGTTCCTCAAACTAAATATCAAGTAACATTTGATGTCTTTCCAATCTTGTCAACTGTCAAGACCCATTTAGTTGTGTGATAGACTTGCAGTGCAAGATGTCCACAATTTCATGAGTAAGGCAGGAGGTAATCGTGTTGATGGGCTTGCAGTGCATAGGCATCAACAATTACATGACTGAAGAGATCGGTTTACTTGACTGGGCCATCAAAATCGTTTTGGGCTCAGAGACATCAGGTGGATTGGACATAAGATGTCAATCCACAACCAAGAGTTATATTGGATATAACTAGCAAGGTTGTTGCTTACCTAGATAGCTAAAATTTGGGTGATAGCCAGTGGCTCACTCAAGTTTAGTGAAGTATGGGTCTTGGATCATTATATTCATTTGAGGAAACATTGTTTGAATATAATGCGAGTTTTCTTAATTGTTAAGACTTCTCATTTCTTGAACATCATAACTAAACCTCCCTTGTTTTTCAGCTATGTCTAGCACAAACCATCATAACAATTTCTCCCTGCGATCCGTCCTTGAGAAGGACAAGTTAAATGGATCAAACTTTCTTGAATGGTATCAGAACTTGAGAATTGTTCTCAAACAGGAGAAAAAGGACTATGTCCTTGAGAAAGTTCTCCCTAAGAAGTATCGAGCCAATGCCTGGCAGTCAGATAAGGATGCTTGGGATAAGCATTCTAATGATGCGGTGGATGTGAGTTGTCTCATGTTGGCTACCATGAACTCGGAATTGCAGAAGCAATATGAGTACGTGGAGTCGCCAAAAGAGATGATCACTGGCCTGAAAAGTATGTTTCAGGAGCAGGCACGAACTCAGAGATACCAGATGGTTAGGTCTCTGATTGAGTGAAAGCTACCAATGGGCGAACCAGTTAGTCCTCATGTCATTAAGATGATGGGTTATATTGATAACCTGGGGAAACTGGATTGTCCCATTAGCCAAGAGTTGGCTACTGACATCATTCTGCAGTCACTGCCGTCAAGCTATGATCAATTTGTTATGAACTATAACATGAACAACTTGACGAAGACGTTGACTGAATTGCATGGGATGCTTAAGACTGCTGAACCTAACATCAAGAAGGACACCCCAAATGTCCTTATGGTACAAAAGGGTAAAAAGTTTAAGAAACTTGGTAAGAACAAAGGTGATGGAAAGACGAGCTCGATTGTGAATCTAAGCGAGTCTGCCCAAGCTCCTAAGGTTAAAACCAGTCCTCCTGAAGATGTTAAGTGCCGTTATTGTAATGGTTATGGGCATTTGAATAGAAACTGCAATAAATTCTTGAAGATTATGAGAAGATGAAGAAGACGTACGAGACCTCTTCTTCAGGTATTATGTTATAGAAGTAAATGTTACTTCTTATAGTTCTACTTATTGGGTATTTGATACCAGCTGTGGTACTCATATTTTGTGAAAATGTGCAGGACCTGAGCAAAAGTAGGACTATGGAGAAAGGACAAGTGGATCTACGCGTGGAAATGAAGCAAGAGTTGCTGCATTAGCCGTAGGAGTATTTCATTTGTTTTTTTTTTATGGCATGTTTTGAACTTAAAACTGCTACTATGTGTCTGCCATGAGCAGAGAGATTATTTCTAATCCTTGTTTGGATATGAAAGGATATCAGTTTTCAAATTAAGAATAAGTGTTATTCATTTGATTACAGTGATATATTTTATAGTAGCAATCCATTAGAGAATGGATTTTATGTTATAAACCAGAATGTGCCTAACTATAACATTAATATCAAACTTCTCTCTGGCATTGTCATTTTGGGCTCATCTGATTATGAATCACAATGAGTAAAGTGAATCTTGTTTATTGGGTAAAATGACAAAGGCCCCTTTCGAAAAGGGTAGTGTTGATCGACACAAACGGTGCATCGATCGACACAGGTCGCGAACGGATAAAATGAAAGGGCCAGAGGCTTATTGGGCTTTATGCATACGGATGTATATGGGCCGATGAGCAGTAATGCTAGAGGAAATTTTCAGTACTTCGTTACCTTTACTGATATTTTCAGTAGGTACGGTTATGTCTTGTTAATAAGACATAAATCAGAATCTTTTGAAAAGTTCAAAGAGTTCCAAAAATGAAGTACATAATCAATTTGACACAAGTATTAAACCGCTACGATGAGATCATGGAGGTGAATACTTAGGTCAAGAATTTAGTGATCATCTGAGAGATTGTGAAAGTGTTTCACAATTCACTCCTCCTGAATTAGACTTTATTAGATATAGTTCGATCAATGATGAGTCACTTAGATCTTCCAATATCCTTCCAAGAATACACTCTAAAATTGTCTGAGTTTACATTAAATAGTGTTCCATCAAAATCAGTTACAGAGATACCACATGAGATGTGGAATGGAAAATGTTTCTGATTTATCCATCATGGAGATTTGGAGTTGTGAGGCTTATATAAAACGTTTAATCTCTGATAAGCTCACACCCAAATCCGGTAAGTACTGCTTCATTTGTTGTCTCAACGAAACCAAGGCATGTTACTTTTACAACCAGTCCGAGAACAAATTGTTTGTTGCTCGGAACTATGTTTTCTTGAGAAATATCTTCTTTCCAAGAAGAACAGTGGGAGTAAAGTAAAACTCGAAGAAATTCGAAAAACACAGGAAACTGCTCAACCTGATGAGGAAGAGCAGCAGTTGGATCTACAAAGAGTTGTAGAACCTGCGACTGTGGTGCCTGAGGTTTGCAAGGATCTGGAGAATGTATATTCGATATACATTCAAATGGCGAGTTTATGAAGAAGTGTCGATCGACACAAAAAGGTTGTATCGATCGACACTGACCGTGAACTAAAATATCGATTTTGGTTTATAACTTAATTAACTACGACTTAAATCTTGGTTAATTAGATCGTGGCAAAAGTCTACATATGAGATATGTGCGTGACTTTTAACACAATACTGAAGCTCGCAGATCCAAAAGGATCCGTCACGAACCCGAGAAATGGGGATTTCTCGTAACCAATTGCCGTGATCTATTGATCATTGAAAGTGATGGGCCTACAAATTTTGAAGTAGCAATGATGGGCCTTGACTCTGAAAGTGGCTGAAGGCCGCTGAATCCGGAATGGCGATGTCCGAAGCTGGATTGGTGGAAAAAGGTTTCAAGTAAATTCATGGTATTAACTGTGAAGAAACCTATTCCCAGACACCATGCTTATGTCCATTCGGATTCTCCTAGCAACCGCCACTCATAATGGTTATGAGATCTGGCAGATGGATGTGAAAACAGTTTTCCTTAATGGAATTATGAAAAAGGATGTGTACCTGACACAACCTGAAGTTTTCATTGATCCTAATGAAGCTAGGAAGATATGCAAGCTTCATCGATCCATTTATGGATTGAAGCAAGCATCTCGGAGTTGGAATCTTCGTTTTGATGATGTAGTCAGAAGGTTTGACTTCTTCAGGAACGAAGAGGAACCTAATGTTTACAAGATGACTAGTGGGAGCGCAGTTGCATTTCTGGTATTGTATGTTGATAACATACCACTTCTCGGAAATGAAGTTCCATTGTTTCAGTCTGTTAAGACTTGATTCGAAAGTTATTTTTCGATGAGAAATATGGGAGAAACCATATACATTCTTGGAATAAGAATCTATGGAGATAGATTAGACTAGCTAATTGGATTGTGTCAAGATACTTATGTGATAAGTTCTTACACAGATCCAGTATGCATGATTCCAAGAAGGACTTTGTGCAAATGACTCTTGGTATTACTCTTAGCAAGACGCAGTGTCTTTCGACACACGCTGAGCAAGAGCAAATAAGGGTCAGACTACTGCTAAAGGCATTAGATGTCTTAAGATGTGATCTTAATTTTAGTGGGAGTCATTGTTATTAATTTTAGTTATGATATGATGTTCGTATAAACATAATTTGATTATGTTATTGAAATCTGACATCTGTATTATTTAATAATGGTTATTAAATAATAGTCCCAAAGTAATTTATGACATTTTATAGGTCATCAAGTATGTGACTTGATCATGAAACCCTATAGATAATAAATGACATAAATTATGTTAGTCCCTGGTCGAGGTTGTTAAAATGGGACATTAACAACCGCGTGAGACTAGTATGTGAGGTGACTGATGACTAAGTTTCATGGAGTCATTAATAAGAGTATTAAAGTCAATCACATAGGTATGTGTTAGAGAACACATGATCGGACATGACCCACTGATGAGAACTCTACGGGATAGTTATATAAGTGTCATGAGAGTTTTCATTACGATTATAGAGTATAGTCCTTAGACCTGAGTTCATCATGATTTCTTACATGTGAATTGGTCCGCTTTGACCTTGTCAAACGTCAGCCGTAACTGGTGATCATAAAGACATTGATTGGGCGTATCATGAAGCGTGTGAAGGAACAGGGATGGAACAAGATGGGAATTGTCCCTCCTATATAACAGGAGATAAATATCTCAGGGCCCATCGAAGATTTGATACTGAGAAAATGTGTGGCCACACTCAAACGAGGTGATTGTCAGTCGTTTGGCTTGTCAGTATGAATCGGAATTCGATGAACATGATTTTGGCTTAATAAGGATGACACGGATCTTGCCTTATGCCAAATCGAGATATGGTGACGAAGGGATTATAGGAATAGATGATTCCAGTACAAGTGGGAGATTGTTGGGAATGTCCTGAAATCTATTTGTACTTACTCTGATAGAAAGTCGTGTTGTCGAGATGAGACAATCATATGACACTAGGTACTCGTAATGCTTTGCTAGAAGCCACTTATGATCAATGAGTTTAGAACTCATTGCTAGTGTTACATGATCCTACAGGGTCACACACCTAAGCAAACTGGACATTGAATGTGAGGTTGATCATTAATGTAATGATCGGATGAATGCATATTTGATATGCATTCGATGTCATCTTTTCTGGGCAGTGTCGATCGACGCACTATGTGTGTCGGTCGACACGGATCGACTGTGTCGATCGACACAAAGAGTGTGTCGGTCGACACAACTCGCGGATTAGCAGATTAAATCGGTTTAATCATTAGTTAATCCCGTTACGGTTTAAGTCAACATATATAAGATATATGGTCGACCTAAACTCGATTCTAACCTAATTCACAGCCACCAGAAACAGAAAAGAAACCTCTCTGGAGATTCGATCTCATAAGGCACTAGCATCCCTGCTGTCCAGTTCTGTGTGCGTGTGGATACCAGTAGAGGCGCAGCACTTGAGGCGCTCTAGATCTCGATTACTTGCTAAGACTTCCGCTGCATTAATCACCAGGTAATCTTCAGATCTGATAGATTCAATTACATGAACCTGTAGATTCTAGGCTCGGAATTCAGACTAGGATTGCCTAATTGGATTAGGAATCTGCTAGAAATTCCTTCATCACGATGTACTTGGGAAGACAAAAAGCGACGATAGTCGTACATATAAGAATATCGCGTATCTCTTGTGACCTCACATCCATGCAACCGTCAAATCTCAGGATTCGCTTAGCAGCAATGATAGTGATCCCTCGGTAATTGAAAAAATTATGTTATAAAAGCCTTTTGTCCAAGTTTTCTTCTTCCCATTTTTGGGTGCCTCAGTTTTCTCTGTCTTGCATCCTTCTTTTACTTTGGATTTGTCTTCTGATTTTTGACTTCAGTTTTCCGACGATGAGTATCAAGTCCAGTCATTCGTCGTCTTCTAGTAGTGATGATGACAATAAATCGTCTGCTTCCTCGAGTACGAGCTCATCTGTTTTGAAACGCTGATGAAGGGGTTGAATCTCGGGTCGGTGAAGAGGAATCGGTGTCCATGATTCGTTGTCTTCGTTTTGACGTACCAAAATATCAAATCGGTGAGACGAAGCTTTGTTAGTGGACGCGAATAGCGTTTGTGAGCATTTCGCCGTAGAGTACGTCCCGACTGGATTGCCGAAGAAGTAACCAAAGAATCAGGAGAAAGCGAAGGTTGAAAAAGAGAAGAAGAAAACCGTGGTGACTCATAAGGTTCATAAATCTTCGTGCAAGAAAGAGACTTTGAATGAGATAAAACGGGTTCATGCTCGTCGCTCTGGTCTTGTAATTCGTTTTGAATACTCTGAAGCTCGCGCGATCATTATTGATTCAGATGCGTGAGCTCGTCCTCTTTGACAGTTAGGGCGAGTCTGACCAAAGAGTGTCCTCCAATTTTCAGAATTTTTCAGACCCGACCTTCATCAGAAGGCGGGTCGCGGTTGAGTCCGAGTAAGGGCTTTTCGTTTAGTTGTTGTTTTGAATTTTTCTTACAGTTTTTCCTTCTTCTTAGGTTCGCGTTCTTCCTTTTTTGTGGTAAACTCTTGCCAACGAGAATCGTTTTGTTGAAGCTTACGATCTTAAAACTAGGATCCTCAGGTTTAGGAAAGAGAAGCTGGATACGAGGCTTCTTGAGGTACAAGGAAAAATTAATGATCTCGAGGAAGGTGGTCAAGCCTTTCTGCAAGAGAGGTACAAGGTTGAGCACCTTGAGCTGCAGATTGCCGATTTTCCGATTTGGACAGCGCTTCTATGGCTTGTGATTCTGCTGTGGAAGCTAAGGATGCATTGCTTTCTGCTCAGACCGCATATAAATCTGAGCGTGATAATCTTTGGGAGCATTATGCCGATGAGTTTGCTCGAACGAGGGATGACATTTTTGCTAAGGCCAAGGCTTGTTTGTCGAAGATCAAAAAGGCTACAGAAGAGGACGTTGGATCTTAGGAGAAACTTATGGAGTTGAACCAGGTTGTTTGTATTCTGGCGTCTTACCATCTTCTTTTTCATGGGGCTTAGAAGTTCCAACGTCCAAGATCGATCGATTGGTTGCTGATGAAAAGATCTTGTGAGAGGAGCTTTATTCGATGGAAGACACCGATCTTTTTGATAAGATCTTCATATGACTCCTTTGGTGAACATGGTAATAGACATAATCCTCTGACGGATCGCCCCATATGCAACATGCTTGGTTTGTAGGATCGATACCAGTCATATCACTGGTTGACCAGGCAAAGGTCAAAGCCTTTTGGCAGAGGAATTTTCGACTAGGTCCTTCAAATCCTTCCTTAGCTCCGCGCCTATTCCTACACATCGTTGTGGGTTACTGATATCGATGTTGAATTGTTCGAATGTGTCGCGTTGAAGCGCTTCCTGTGGTGGTAGCTCTATTTTTTGGTCTGGGGACTAAACATGCCCGAAATTTTCGACGTTATTTATGTTCGACGAGTAAACATGTACTTGAAACCTCCTGGCTTCCTCAGAATGTGAAGGTTCTTTCTGGAGTTGGGAACTTGACGCATTGGTAGTAGGTCGTGTTGGGATAGTGTCCTGAAATCACACTTGTACTCACTCCTGTGATAGTTGTGTGTCGAGATCTGACATTCGTATAATACTGGGCGTTTGCAATGCTTTGCTAGAAGCCTCTTGCAATCTGTAGGTTATGGACTTACTGCCAGTATTATATGATCCTATAGGGTCACACACCTAAGCGAACTGGAAGCTACGACATGGGAATGATCATTGTGGCAATGATCATGTTATGTGTATTGAAATACACATAAGAATCGATATAAAGGTGTTGTGTCGATCGACACAGCTTGTGTGTCGGTCGACACAGTTCGGATTTTCCGAACAGGCTTTTCGGGTTATGGCTTAATTGAGTCTGGCCCGTTAAGCACGTTTAGGTCGAATAAAAACGTGTTTAGTTCGACCTAAACAATAGAGCCGTCCAGTTTTCTTGACAGAAACTCTAGACACACCAGAACCTTTCGATCCCCATTGATCCAGCACTAGCATCCCGTTTCCAGCGAGCGTGCGTGTGTATCTGGTAGAGGCAAAGCGTTGCGTTGCTCCACTGATCTCGTTCACCATCTCTTCCGCTGCCAAAAGGTAAGAACGAGGTTGGTTCTAAATTCAATATAACAAACCCTAGATCCATCGGGATCCAACAGTGGTATCAGAGCATGCTTAGGGTTTAGCTATTGAAACTGGTAATATAAAATCGAAACTTGATGTTGTTGATCTGTTTATTGCTTGCTGAATCGTGTTTTCATAGAATAAATCTCGGATTTTGTCTCTGTTGAAAAACGATGAACTGTTGAAATCGCACTGTGTCGATCGACACAAAGCGTGTGTCGGTCGACACGCCGCGGCGCAAAATGTAAAATTTTAGGGTTTGTCGCAGGGTGTCGATCGACACAAAGCGTGTGTCGGTCGACACAGAGCGAAAACTCGCGAATAAAATTTAGGGTTTATCGCACAGTATCGATCGACACAAAGCGTGTGTCGATCGATACAAAGCGAAAATCCGTAAATAATTATAGGGTTTCGATCTGAGATCGAGTACCCGTGATCGTGTTGCGTCGATCGATACACTGGGTGTGTCGGTCGACACAGGCAATGCGATCAGATAGATCGGTTCAATTGGATTGGACCGGTTATCTAGCTCGGTTAATTTTATTAACCAAATTGATTCTGGTTTGGTCATATCGATCGACACACAGTGTGTGACGATCGACATGGACCATTAAACCGAACTGGTTCAATTGAATTGAATCGGTTAAGTAAATTCGATCCGGTTTGACCGGTTATCGAAGAACGGTTTAAATAGAGTTTCGTCGATCGATACCAATAGTTGGCGTCGATCGACACAACGTCCGCAGATATGCTGGTTTGACCACAAATTTGCATAAACCAGAATAATTTAATCCTAAATGTATTAGATGAATCTAAACTTAATAAAACTGAATGTTTTAATTAAAAGTTATTATTTTTGATATATATAGTGAATATAAATCAAGATAAGATTAGTTCTTTTCCTCAACTAAATATCAAGTGATCTTGATGTCTTGCCCGATCTTGTCTACTGTCAAGACTCGTGTCGTTTGTTGGATATCTTGGAGTCCTTGATATCCACTGCAACATGGGTAAGGCAGGTGGTCAATGACAGACTTGCAGTGCAACTGTCAGTGATCACAAGACAGATAAAAGATTGGTTATACTTGACTGGGCTGTCAGAAGTTCTGGGCCCAGAGACATCAGAGTGGATTGGACATAGTTTGTCTTATTCACGACCAAGAGTTGTACTGAGTACAATTAGCAATGATTTGCTTACCTAGATAACTAAAGCTTGAGTAACGGCGAGTCGCCCACTCGAATTTTAGTAATCTGAGGATCTTGGTGCATTGTATTCATATGAGGAAACATAGTTTGAATACAGTGCGAGTTTTCTTATTAGATAAGAATTCTCATTCCTTGTGCTTTATAACTAAAATCTACCTTTTTTGAATTACAGCTATGTCTGTCTCAAATCACATCAACACTTTCTCACTAAGATCCGTCCTTGAGAAGGACAAGTTAAATGGATCTAATTTCTTGGAATGGTATCGGAACCTGAGAATAGTTCTCAGGCAAGAGAACAAGGAATATGTCCTTGAAAGAGTTCTCACCGAGAGGCCACGTTCCAATGCTCCGCAGACAGAAAAGAATGCTTGGGATAAGCATTCAGCGGATGTCAAAGATGTTAATTGTCTAATGCTGGTGACTATGAACTCTGAGCTGCAGAAGCAATATGAGAACGTGTTGTCACCCATTGAGATGATTAACAGCCTGAAAGCTTTGTTTCAGGAGCAAGCTCGCACAGAGAGATACCAGACGGTTAAATCTCTCATGGATTGCAAGCTGGCTAAGGACAGTCCAGTAAGTCCTCATGTCCTTAAAATGATGGGTTACATTGATAACCTGGGGAAACTGGACTGTGCCATTAGCCAGGAGCTGGCCACTGACATGATTCTGCAGTCATTGCCGTAGTGTTTTGATCAGTTCATTATGAACTACAACATGCAAAACATGACTAAGACATTGACTGAGTTGCACGGTATGCTGAAGACAGCAGAACCGAATCTCAAGAAGGCTACTCCCAGTGTCCTGATGGTACAAGGGGGTAAAAGGTTTAAGAAACCTAAGAAGGGTAAGGGTAAGGCCCAGGTTGTCCAGGCTGAAAGTCAGGACAAGCCCAAGCCGAAGCCCAAATCCGGGCCTTCTCCTGAGGATAAGTGCAACTACTGCAAGCAGTTGGGGCGTTGGAAGAAAGACTGCAAGAAGTTCATGGAAGATTACAAGAAACTGAAGAAGACGTATGATGCGTCTGACTCAGGTATTTATGTCATCGAACTTGGTATTATGTCTTCTAGTTCTACTTCGTGGGTATTGGATACCGGCTGCGGTGCTCATATTTGTACTGATGTGCAGGCACTAAGAAACAGTAGGACGCTGAAGAAAGGACAAGTAGAGCTACGGGTCGGGAATAGAGCTAAGGTTGCTGCACTGGCCGTAGGCACCTACGAGTTGTCCTTACCATCGGGCATGGTTTTAATTTTGAAAAATTGCTACTTTGTACCTGCGATAAGCAGAAACATAATTTCAGTTTCCGTTTTGGATTTGGAAGGTTTTGATTTTGCTGTTAAGAATAAAGTTTGTTCTTTTAATCGTGATGGTACTTTTTATGGTAGCGCCCCATTAGATAATGGGTTATATATATTAAACCAAGAAATGCCTGTCTTTAACATAAATACAAAGAGGTTTAAGTCCAATGACGAAAACCCGACTTTCTTATGGCATTGTCGTTTGGGCCATATCAATGAGAAACGCATCCAGAGGCTCCATCGAAATGGGCTTCTGGGCTCATTTGATTTTGAATCATGTGAGAAATGCGAGTCTTGTTTGGTGGGCAAAATGGCTAGAGCCCCTTTCAACAAACCAAATGAAAGGGCCAGTGATTTATTGGGCCTTGTTCATACTGATGTATGTGGGCCGATGAGTACTGCTGCCAGAGGAAATTTCAAATACTTCATTACCTTTACTGATGATTTCAGTAGGTATGGCTATGTCTATTTGATGAGACACAAGTCAGAATCCTTTGATAGATTCAAGGAATTCAAGAATGAAGTACAGAATCAACTTGGCAAGAGTATTAAGATTCTGCGATCGGATCGCGGAGGAGAATACTTGAGCCAAGAATTCAGCGACTATCTGTGCGAGTGTGGAATCGTTTCACAACTCACTCCTCCTGGTACACCCCAATGGAATGGAGTGTCGGAGAGGAGAAATCGAACTTTATTGGATATGGTTCGGTCTATGATGAGTCATTCTAATCTTTCACTATCCTTTTGGGGATATGCTCTAGAAACGTCTGCGTTTACACTGAATAGAGTGCCATCTAAATCAGTAGAAAAGACACCACATGAACTGTGGACTGGGAACGTTCCTAGTATGTCTTTCCTAAGGATTTGGGGTTGCGAGGCTTATGTCAAACGTTTTATCTCCGACAAGCTTGCACCCAAATCAGATAAATGCTATTTCGTTGGTTATCCTAGGGAAACCAAGGCATACTACTTTTACAACCAATCTGAGAACAAAGTATTTGTTGCTCGGGACTGTTCTTTTCTTGAGAGGGAGTTTCTCTCTAAGAAAAACAGTGGGAGTAAAGTACATCTCGAAGAAATTCAAGATGCACAGGAGACTGCCCAACCTATTGAGGAAGAGCAGCAGTTGGATCCACAAAGTTCTGTGGAACCGGCGCCTGTGGAGCCTGAAGTTCGCAGATCCGGAAGGATCCGTCACGAACCCGAGAGATACTATGGATTTCTCGTAACCAATTCAAATGATCTGATGATCATTGAAGGTGACGAACCAGCGACCTTTGCGGAAGCAATGATGGGCCCGGACTCCGAAAAGTGGCTTGGAGCCTCTAAATCCGAAATGACATCCATGTCAGAAAACCAAGTATGGTCCTTGGTCGATTTACCTAGTGGTGTAAAAGCCATTGAGTGTAAATGGATCTTCAAGAAGAAGATTGACGTGGATGGCAATGTACAGATTTACAAAGCGAGATTGGTGGCTAAAGGTTTCAAACAAATTCATGGTATTGACTATGATGAAACCTATTCCCCAGTAGCTATGCTTAAATCTATTCGGATTCTTCTAGCGGTTGCTGCTCATTATGATTATGAGATTTGGCAGATGGATGTCAAAACCGCATTCCTGAATGGTATTCTGGAAGAAGATGTGTACATGACACAGCCTGAAGGTTTTGTCGATCCTAAAAACGCTGGGAAGGTATGCAAGCTTCATAAATCCATTTATGGGTTGAAGCAAGCATCACGGAGTTGGAATCTTCGTTTTGATGAAGCAGTAAAACAATTCGGTTTCATCAAGAACGAAGAAGAATCATGTGTATACAAGAAGACAAGTGGGAGCAAAATTGCATTTCTTGTACTGTATGTCGATGACATACTCCTCCTCGGTAATGACGTTCCGTTGCTTCAGTCTATTAAGACTTGGCTAGGAAGTTGTTTTTCCATGAAAGACATGGGAGAAGCCGCATACATTCTTGGAATCAGAATCTACAGAGATAGAACTAACAAGCTGATTGGATTGTGCCAAGACACTTATATAGATAAGGTGTTGCACAGATTCAGGATGCACGATTCCAAGAAGGGCTTCATACCAATGTCTCATGGCAAGAGTCTCTGCAAGAAGCAGTATCCGGCGACACCTGCTGAGCGAGAACGCATGAATAGGATTCCTTATGCCTCTGCAATAGGATCTATTATGTATGTCATGCTCTGCACTCGTCCAGATGTAGCTTACGCGTTAAGCATGACGAGTAGATACCAATCTGATCCAGGTGAAGCTCACTGGACAGCTGTCAAGAATATTCTCAAGTATTTGAGACATACTAAGGACAAGTTCCTTGTGTATGGAGACAGTGATGAACTTGTGGTGAATGGATTCACCGATGCGAGTTTTCAGACGGACATAGACGATTTCCGATCACAGTCTGGATATGTCTTCTGTCTAAATGGCGGTGCGGTGAGCTGGAAGAGCTCTAAGCAGAATACCGTAGCTGACTCCACAACGGAAGCTGAATATGTTGCTGCTTCAGAAGCGGCAAAGGAAGCTGTTTGGATCAAGAAGTTCATGACTGAACTTGGTGTGGTTCCTAGTATCTTGGAGCCAGTGGCTTTGTTCTGCGATAACAATGGAGCCATTGCTCAGGCGAAAGAACCCAGGTCACACCAGAAGTCCAAACACGTTGAGAGGAAATATCATCTGATTCGTGATATTGTCAATAGAGGTGATGTGAAGATCAGCCGAGTTCCGACAAACGAGAATGTCGCTGATCCTCTAACCAAGTCACTCCCAAGGCCTAAGCATGAGAGTCATACGACTGCTGTAGGCATTAGAGATCTTAAGATGTAATCTTGATTCTAGTGGGAGTTTTGGTTTTTGTTTTAGTTATAATAAGACGCTATTGTAAACATTCTTTTAGAAGTGTTTAATGAAATTTGATTTCAGCATTATTTATTGTGATCTAAATAATGGTCCCAAAATAATTTTATGACATATTATAGGTCATCAAGTTGAGAACTTGATCATGAAACCCTATAAGTTAATAAATTATTTTTTCCCTAGTCAAGGTTGTAGAATCGGGACACTGACAACCGTTAGAGACTAGATTGTGAGGGTGACTGTTGGCTAAGTTTCATGGAGCCAATGATATGATTATCGCAGTCAGTCACATAGATATATGTTAGTGGACATATGATCGGACATGACCCGCTAAGGAGAAGTCTACAAGATAGTAATATATGTGTCATAAGAGGTTCTCATTACGACTATAGAGTATAGTCCTAAGACATGAGTTCATCATGCTTTCTTGCATATGAATTGGTACATTTTGACTTTGTCAAACGTCGATCCGTAACTGGCGGCTATAACGACACTGTTCAAGTTTATCATGAAGTGTGCGTTGAAACAGGGATGGAACAAGATGGAATTTGTCCCTCCTGTATAACGGGAGATAAATATCTCAGGGCCTATCGAAGATTGAATACTGAGAGAATGTGTGGCCGCACTCAAACGAACTACAGTTCAGTTGTTTGTAATGTTCAGTATGAGATCAGGAGTTCGATAAACACGATGTTGGCTTAATAAGGATGACACAAATCTTGCCTTATGCCAAATCGAGATATAGAGACAAAAGGATTATAGGAATTGATGATTCCAGTACAAGTGGGAGATTGTTGGGATAGTGTCCTGAAATCACACTTGTACTCACTCCTGTGATAGTTGTGTGTCGAGATCTGACATTCGTATAATACTGGGCGTTTGCAATGCTTTGCTAGAAGCCTCTTGCAATCTGTAGGTTATGGACTTACTGCCAGTATTATATGATCCTATAGGGTCACACACCTAAGCGAACTGGAAGCTACGACATGGGAATGATCATTGTGGCAATGATCATGTTATGTGTATTGAAATACACATAAGAATCGATATAAAGGTGTTGTGTCGATCGACACAGCTTGTGTGTCGGTCGACACAGTTCGGATTTTCCGAACAGGCTTTTCGGGTTATGACTTAATTGAGTCTGGCCCGTTAAGCACGTTTAGGTCGAATAAAAACGTGTTTAGTTCGACCTAAACAATAGAGCCGTCCAGTTTTCTTGACAGAAACTCTAGACACACCAGAACCTTTCGATCCCCATTGATCCGGCACTAGCATCCCGTTTCCAGCGAGCGTGCGTGTGTATCTGGTAGAGGCAAAGCGTTGCGTTGCTCCACTGATCTCGTTCACCATCTCTTCCGCTGCCAAAAGGTAAGAACGAGGTTGGTTCTAAATTCAATATAACAAACCCTAGATCCATCGGGATCCAACAGGTCGACGGAACTGCCTTCATTGCGTGGATCCATGGCATTCGTATGATAGCGTTGTAGATGGCCGGTCGATTGATATTGATGAAATTTTTTATTACAATTGTCTTGGCGATGTGAACTTGCAGCTTGATCATACTGTTAGTTGTGATTTTGTCGACGAAGAAATCGGTCAAAGGTCTTTCTGAGAGCTTTATCTCGTAGGCTCATAGTACCATTCTTCGTAGGGTTTCTTCGTATATGAGGTCGACCGTGCTTCCGGTGTCAATCAAGACCCTAGTTACCTCGCAATCGCCTATTCACACCTTTACGAGAAGCAGATCGTTTTTCGGTTTGTATAATCCTTCCTCATTGTTTTTGGTGAATGCTATCCCATGATCGTTTCTGAGCTCGAAGTTCCCGCTTTTCTTCCAATGCAGGTATGTGTCCGCTCTTCTGCTATACTCTTTTATTAACCTCACTAACTCGTTGCAGGTCAGGAGTCCTCCCATGATCTTGTGATTCGTCTGAATCTGAACGGCTGGGTTGCCAATGGATGAAGAACGAGATCTCGGCTTCATCGTTGTGACTGGCTCGTAGATGATGTTCGATAGTGATAGGCTCAGAATCTGCTCAACCCCGTCTAAAGCATAGAGAAGTTTCTTATCCCCACAGTCAGCGCCAATTTTTGTTACGGGATTTCGACCAAGTCCGAGAGAGTCAGAGTTTTCATCAAAAGGGTCCGAATCAACAAAGAAAGAAAGATTAAAAGTGGGGTAGGAAACTTTCTATTATTAATAATTAGGCCGAAGCCGAACAATGAATAGGATGAAGAGATGGGAGGTTTTCGATAGACGAGCTCCCTAAAGATTACTTGGACTCGTCGCTTTATAAGTGTGTCTCGGAGCTTAGCTAGTTACAAAATGGGGTGAAATAAACAATTAAAAGTATATTTATAATAAAAGTGGTCTAACTTCCTATTGGGTTGTTGACTCCTTAACGGATTTAATCTTTGTGCCAAAATATTTTTGATGAAGTAACAAATTTCAATGGTTTTATGAATGAAATGCTAAACCCATATCCAATATCTTCCTTCAAGTTCTGCTCTATATAATGAACTATTCAAACAAGACAATATAAACAATGTTCTAAAACATGCGACATAACATTATATAAGCGGTAATGTCTATACGCCCGTTATATAAATGTAGTACATATTTGATCATTTTTCAATTTCCTTATGTATAACATAAAAATAGTACGGTTTTTCATCATATACCGTATTTAGGGCTGGGCGTTCGGGTACCCATTCGGGTTCGGTTCGGGTTCGGATATTACCTGATATCTGAAATACTTTAATTTTAGCCCCATTCGGATATTTCTAAATATCGGGTCGGGTTCGGTTCGGGACATATCGGGTTCGGATACACAAAATCACCATAAATTTTTTGAAAACTCGGAAAATTACTCCAAAAAAAAATTATTTGAATTATCCAATTATCCCATAAAAACATATACTTAAATTACCAAAAAGTATTAGAAACTATTCAAAATATATGTATTACCCAAATATAAAAACATAAACTACATAAAATACAAAAATGCTCGAAACTATTAGAACTAACCGAAATTAGATTAAACTTTGAGTTATTTTGGGTACCCATTCGAGTTCGGGTATTACCCGGTACCCGAAATACTTTAACTTAAGTCCCATTCGGGTATTTTTAAAAAATCGGTTTGGATCGGATCGGGTTTTTTAGGTCGGGTTCGGATTCGGATTCGGGTTTCGGGTAAAATGCCCAGCCCTAACCGTATTTCAGAATACTGGTTACAACCGGAAAAATAAACAATTTAGTGATTCTTGTTAATAGTGTTACCGTAGCATCTTGTTGTCAAGATTCTGATGAAGTCATCGTCGTCGTAAGCTTTCTCTGAGACCTTCTCATGAAGTATCTTAGATTCAGATCTTGCAAGCATCATGTTCACGTCGCCACCTTGGTACCTAAAAGTACTCACAAGGGGAAGGAAGAGCTACACTTAAATAGTCGACCATGCACCGGCTGTGGGTTAATCCGAATTCATAACTTTTTTACTGATTGGTATGATTCGATTAATTATACCTTACGAAGATCACCACAAGTGTGTTGCGCGACATCTTCTTCAAGCGATTTCTTGGTAAGCTTGCTTAACCTTGAAAAGCTCAATAGAAGAAGATCTTGTACACGTGATTTCGACAAGAACCCATTTGTTCTTGGTGGTTTATTCTTTAGCTAAATAAGCATTTCTCTCAGCTGGATCAAGAGTCCACAACATCAGCGCTCTCTGTTTACCAACCAACCAAACACCAAAACCAGTAATTATATCTTAAAAAATCAGAATCTTGAAAAGAAAGAGTTATATTATATTATATATAAACCGAAAGCTCTTTGTCTAATGATGTGAGAAGATCTTCTTTCTAAGTAGCAGCTATGGATTAACTACATTGTGCTGAGTTTCTGTGAGCTAGAATTGATATGATCAACTAGTCCTTTGTACCCCCATCCTGTTGTTTACAGACCAAAAACCAAAAACACAACATTTTATAAGGCATGGAGAAGAAGAGCTTACACGCTTCTTCAGGTATTTGAGGAGTACAAAAAACAAAAAAAAGCCATGAAAATCAAAATCAAACCACAGAGCCCCAATTCCAGCCTCACAAAGAAACTAATTAGCAAGGAACATAACCGGATCTAATCCAACACTGTATTGCAATTCCACGTGATTTCCTAATCCAACATTTCCAACTCGCAATCAATACCTGGAGAGGAAGAGCTTCAATGTCTGTGATAACTGCAAAAACAAAGCAAGCCATGAAATTGGAATTTAAGCCACATAGAAAGGGAAATTGAGTAGGGATGTTAAAATGGGTAAAATAACCCAACCCAAACCCAAATAATAAAAACCCAATTATAATGAACCCAAATACTTTTTTTTTTGTTAATGGGTAATATCCATGTATAGCTTATTGAGTTTTGGGTATACCCATGGGTACCCATCCATACTTTGATACTAATATTGTTTTGTACTACATGTTAACATTTTGTCACATTTCCTTAGTCCGTTTAGTCCGTTATTTTTTTTTCAAAAAATTTTAAACGGGTTTCGTACTTTTAAACGGGACTAAACGGACGGGCCTAAATGGGTCTAAATATAAATGGACCTAAATATAAACGGGTTAACAGACGGACCTAAACATGTTTAAATATAAACGGGCCTAAATGGGCCTAACCAGACGGGCCTAAATGGGCCTAACCAGACGGGCCTAAACGGGTCTAAATATAAACGGATTTAACCGGACGAGCCTAAATGGGTCTAAATATAATTGGGCCTAAATGGGCCTAACCAGACGAGCCTAACCAGACGGGCCTAAACGGGTTTAAATATAAACGAGTTTAACCGGACGGTTTTAAACGGACATAAACGGGCCTAAACGGGTCTAAATGGGCCTAATGGGCCTAAACGGTTTTAAATATAAAGGGGTTTAACCGGACGGGCTTAAACAGACATAAACGGGCCTAAACGGGTCTAAATATAAACGGACCTAAACGGGCCTAAATGGGCCTAACCAGACGGGTCTAACCAGACGGGCCTAAACGGGTCTAAATATAAACAGACCTAAATGGGCCTAAACGGGTTTAAATATAAACGGGTTTAACCGGACGGGCCTAAACGGGCCTAAACGGGCCTAAATGGGCTTAAATATAAACGGGTCTAAACGGGCTTTTAATGAAGCCAAAGATTCCGCAGTAGAAGAGGTCGGAAAAACACTGAAATCGTCCACAAATCGAGAAGAAGATGCCTTTACTTCTCCTCTCTTATGGGTGGCTTCTCTCCTGCCTCAGCCTCGAGAAGCCGCCCACGGTGCAAGAGGAACATGTTCGTCGGAATGATCGGTTGTATTGTCACGAAGAGACATGGATTGCCTTCAACGAGGAAGAAGGGATGCTTTCTCCGTCAAAGGCACCAGCGCTCGCGATATTATTCGTCACAAATGCGCATATCGGCGAAGGAATCGAAAAAGACAAGAAGGATTTAAAATGGAAAGAAAAGATCAGAAAGGTTTAGAAGGAAGAGTACCTGAAAATTACTTCTGGTAGCGAATAATGAGAAGTGAAGGAGAGGAGCAGTATTTATAGAAGAAGTGAGGAAGTATGAGTCTCCCGTGGGATGCAACTTTACATCTTAACGGACGCGACCCTGCGACTTCCCGACACACGTGTCTCCGCGTTATTGGATGAAGAAAAAGTGTCTCGAACACGCACAATAATAACGAGGTACGTGGCAAAAGTTAGACGATTCGGGCTGGATCTCAAGTCACGACGATTCAACTATTGGGCCCAAACCACAACTAAATTCACCGACCTACCCTCCGCTCAGTGCGACGAACTGGGGAGAGGGCTTACTGTTTGAGGTAGGTTTAGAACCCCACTAAGGCTCGGCCCAATAGCAGAAATGGCCCAGAGGAGATCCGACCTAGAATAAATGATGGAGGCCCAACACGAGATAGTCCGGCGGCATCAGCAAAGCTCAGTGACGTGCTCGGACCGACCTGCATGGCGAAAAGATAAAAATAATAATTTAACATTTTTATAGAAAGATAAGTACAAATCCTTTTTGGGAATAAAATCTAGATAGTTCATATTTTTAAAATAATATCAGAGAGAATCTAGGGAAAAACGCTAGATCCTCTAATATAAATATCCTTCCCCTGCGCGGGAAATGACTTAGTTCACACTCTTGAAACACTCTGTATTTAGAAACCCTAAGAGCTAGCAATTTCATATCGATTCCGACACATAATCTAAATAAGACTAGATTTTCCGGTCTGATTCTTCATTGCCTTTAATCATGTTTAATTGTTTCATCCAAATCCCTTATTTTCTATTCAATTCTATAAATTGAATATTGTGTGATTCTATCAATTCACAATATCACATGAGTTGGTTGGATTTTAAGTGTTGATAGTGGATTGTTAGTTAAGTCTCACCCCAGATGTAGAGGATCTCCTCGAACTGGGTAAACAAATCGCAATTGTGTTCTTTACTTTTAGAAGTTCATCGGATCGGAATTAGGTTCATAAAGATTAATTATAAAAATTATGATCATTGATGTAATTTAAAAATCCATGGGTATCCAAAACCCAATTAAGTGAACCCATTGTGAACCCATAAATAATGGTTATCTGCCCATTTTAAACCTTTTTCTTTTTCTGTTATAATAGTAGGGTTTTGGGTTTGAATTTTTCTTTGGGTTTTGGGTACCCATCTGGGAAATTACCCATTTTAACATCCCTAGAAATGAGCATCCAAAGAAGAGGTTCAGATCTTCTCGCCGGTTTTAAGGTTCTCCGGATCTTCATCCTCTATGAATTAAGGTTCAAGTGATTCCAAAACGTGGCCGAAGGAATATCTCAGGTCGTACATAGATAGGTTCAAGGTCATCGTCTCCAAAATTCCAGTGACCGATAACGAAGGGCTCCTAGCACTATGAAATGGACTCTGGTATGAGTCAATATTCCGTGACGAGTTAGCCATTATCAAACCACAAACTCTCAAAGACGCTCTCCACCGAGAGGCTCTCTTCGTCGAAATAGAAGAAGAAAAAAGAGCTGCTTGCCAAGAAGTTTGCCTCGGCAAAGTCATCAACCGCGAAGGGAAAGGAACCCACATAGGAATGTTCCGAGGAGAAAGGAAAGAAGGCTACTTCGTGCTACGTCGGTGAACAGCAGCCAAACCGGCAAACTAATCAACAAGGGCGCATTCAGCGGAATAACCGACAAACCCGATCATGGAACAAACACATCTTAGCTGACTATCAAGAAAAGTTTTTCTGCACCTTTCACCAGCGATCTGGACACAACACCGCCGAGTGCCAGCACCTGCAAAGTCTCTTGCTGGACGAATACCAGAAGGGAGTAAGAAACATCACAAACTGAAACGCACCAGCAACTCTTGCCGGGAATCAAGAAACGCAACGACAACCCAAAAACGAGGGAGAACTAATCAAGCTTGTTCAAAAGAAAAGAGCAAGGAAAGCCTATTAGCAACGAGAGGAGCAGGAGGATGCTGTGAGAAGATCTTCATTCTAAGTAGCAGCTGCGGATTAAACTACGTTGTGCAGAGTTTCTTTGAGCTAGAATTGATATGATCAACTTGCTGTTTGTATCCCATCCTGTTGTTTATAGACCAAAAACTAAAATCACACAATTTTATAAGACCTTGAGAGGAAGAGCTTGCACGCTTCATCATGTCTTTGAGAAGTACCAAAAACAATACAATAGCCATGAGAATCGAAATCAAACCACATAGCCCCAATTCCAGCCCCACAAAGAAACTAATCAACAAAGAACAAAACGGATATAATCCAACACTCCACAGCAATTCACCTTGATTTCCTAATCCAACATTTTTCAAATCGCAATAAATACCTGGAGAGGAAGAGCTTCTATGTCTGTGATAACTGCAAAAACACAGCAAGCCATGATAATGGAATTTAAACCATATAGAAAAGGGAAATGAGCATCCATATAAGAGGTTCAGATCTTCTCGCCGATTTCAAGGTTCTCTTGATCTTTGTCCTCTATGAACTAAGTTTCAAGTGATTCCAAAAGGTCCATACTGTTTTCACTCCAAAGCGTATAAGCCGAAATACAAAAGAAACAAGGTAATAGGTCAGTCCACGTCTATTGTTGAAAGGATTGATCAGAACATCTTGATTGTATTCGAAACTTAATTGATGGTGGATTTTGGATATGGGTTTAGCACCCTATCCATAAGGCCATTGAAAGCTGTCACCTAATCAAAAAGCATTTCGGCCCAACGACTAAAAGCTCGTAAAGGAGTCAACAACCCAATAAGAAGTCTAACTATTTTTACTATAAATAGACCCTCTACTGTTCATTTCACGCATTCTGTAACAGGCTAAGCTCCGAGCGACACATATAAATGAAAGAGCCCAAGCAATCTTTAGGGAGCTCGTCTATCGACGATCTCCCATCTCGTAATTCTGTTCATTGTTCGGCTCCAACCTAATCATCAATAACAAAGAGTTTCGAACCCCACTTTAGTTCTTCTTTTTTGGTTAGTTTGGACCCCTTTTGACCGTAATCTTGAATCTCTCAGACTATAGCGAAATCACGTAACAACAATTGGCGCCATCTGTTGGGACAAAAAACTCTTACACATTAGACGAAGTCGAAAATTATAGGACCAGCCTTGATCAGTGACAAGAATCGGCATAGGTTTTAGGTTTACTTGTCTCTTAAGCAACTCAAGAACAAGAGTAAATGTTAGGATATATCTAACATTAAAATTCAGATCAATCTTCATACTTCTCATTGTTTCCAAGATATTCCCTCCGATAATCTCTAGAAATTTTACTTTTTCCTAAGACGTTTTTGCTTTGTCGGAATTCTCTCAATTCATCAAGATGTTTAATTGTTTTTCCAAAGTTTTCACCACAATCAAAAAAATTAAACCTCTCGGTGCTTTCACCACAACATGATTACATGATGATCTTCGAGCGCTTTGTGCCGACGAGGTCGATCGAGCGAGGGATGAAATTTTTGATAAGGCCGAGGCTTGTGATAGGCTCTAAATTTTATCCTATTCTACTGCAAGTGCACAGTCAATGAAATTATAGTATATAGGGTTATCGAATCCACAAGGACTCTAGGCAATGATAGAATTAAGAACAGTCGAGTTAAACTAGGTGAATGTAGTGAGAAACTAAAAGGAAAAACAGCAAAGTAAATTAGTAGCAAAAGTTGTTTATAGGCAATTAACTAAAAGCGCTAAGTCTAGGGAGTTCTCAGGAAATCAGACAAGCAGAAAAATTATTCAGTCAAGATCAAATTAAGCACAGTTCTAGAACTCAAACACATATATATATAATTAACCAACTTTCGTTGTGAGAATTCTCTAAGCCTAATTGCAGAAATCCAAATTTCTTTGTAATTCATAACAGATTAAACTAGCTTTAAGATTAAGTTCGATAAGTTCACAATTCAATTAAACCAAATTTCATTGCGAGTAATTCAATTGCTCAACCTAAATAGTTCAGATTCTAAACCACACTTTCGTGTCAATTTAACAACCTAAGATCTAGATTCTAAGTGATAAGGTTAGAAACTAGTGTTAAGCACAATTTAGATCGAAGAACAATTATTGATATGAATCCTTAAATGAATTAATTAAATCTAGCAAGCCATAAAATCCTTAATGAGAATCCCTAAACCTAAATATGAATCTACTCAGACATGGAATATGAAAACATAATCAATGAATTAATAGATTGCATAAAAGAGAATAAAGAAGTAAAGGGGTTCGAAATCTTCTCCAAAAAGCAGGAAGCAGTACATGATTAGATCAGCCCCAAAAAACTCTAAAAACTCTCATGTCTAAGTATGAAAGCGTATGTAATTAAAAACACCAAAACCTAATTATATAGGCCTAATCTCGTTCTGGGGCTTCTTTGTAAATATCAGAACTTCTGGGCTTTAGTGCAGTTTTCCACATTCTTCATTAAGTCTCGCGAGAATTGCCTGGTCACGCTATGCATCGATCGATGCCAAATGTGTGTCGATCGACACATCCGTCAAATATGGGCAGTGACTTCTATCTCTCGGCTCAAAACACCAAAATGCTCCATAAAGCTCCATAATCTCCAATTTAGCTCCAAAAGTGCTTAGACCTGTTAAATGCCTGAAATGACTCTAAAACATAGTAATAGACTCGATAAATAGAACATATACCATGGTTAAAAGCCCTAAAATCCATGGTATATCAACTCCCCCACACTTAGCTCTTGCTTGCCCTCAAGCATGTAAAGAACCATAACATAAGAGAAGAAGTTTGAAAACACAGAAACTCATTTCGTCTTAGGGATTTTCGCATTCGCATTCACTTAGTAAGCCACTGAAAACTTCCCTACAGAACTCAAGACCACAATGTACTTCCCCCACACTTAGCAACTGTCCCAAGTAAACTCCACAATCAAGTTAGGACATTCAAACTCACCACACTAGCCTCTGTATACAATTAGGTGCGGTCTCACAGAGGGAGTATCGAATCAAAGGATACATGGACTCAACCCATTCAGTGTCTGACCACCAAACTGTCGGTTTCTGGTTTCTTTCTTTTCCATTTCTCCCTCAGCAACTTATTTTTCCCATTGGGTATCATTTTTTTTTTTTATCAGTGGTCTTCCCGTTATGGGGTGTACTTTGGACACATTCCATGAATGCACAGGAGGTGATAGTGTTTGCTACCACTCCCGTGACCACTTCAGAGCTACTAGCTCATCCTCAGTTTATTATTCTTTTTTTTTTTTTACTTTCAAGGAAGGGGAAAATCAGAAACCATACTTTGGAACAGGATCATAGGCTGTGTCAAACACATCAAAGGAATCCGATCCAAAGATTACCAAGCCCCTAAGCGAGAAATTAAAGTCAAGATTAAAGTTAAACTAGTAATGGATCCTCTGAATACCTGGTTAGATATGGATGTCCTTGGTAGGTTGATCTGTTTGGGGTTTTCTAACAGTCATAGTGTTGGGATTATGTCCTGAAATCACATTGTACGAACTCTAATGATAGTTGTATTGTCGAGATCGGACAATTCATGTGGTACTGGGTAGTCATAACGTTTTGCTAGAAACCGCTTATGACAAATGAGTTGTAACTCAATTCCAGTATCGTGTGAACCTACAGGGTCACACACCTAAGCAAGTTGGATATACTCTGTATGGGATAGATCATTGGCATATGGTCTGATCGATGTGTATTAGATACGCATCGAATTGAGTTTCAAAGAGGTGTATCGATCGACACCATTAGGTGCGTCGGTCGATACAAGACTTGTGTCGATCGACACCAATGGATGTGTCGGTCGACACAGTGGCGAATCCGAAACTGATGTTTCGGTTTATGAAAGAGTCGATATATAAGTGATCTTATTATTCGACCTAAGACATACGAGCCGCCCAGACAGTTTTCTGAGACAGAAAACAGAAGCTCTTCCTCTAGAAACTAAGGTCCCAAAGAGATCCGAGCACCGGCGCTAGCAACCCGGCGGATTCCAGCTTGTGTGCGTGTGGACTACGATAGAGGCGCAGCATCTGAGGCGCAGTAGATCTCGTATTACCTGATCCATCTTCCGCTGCCAAACACCAGGTAATCACGAGGTGAGATCATGATTCAATTAACTAGACCCTAGATCCTAGGCTATCGGGAACTCGCGAGAATTCTGAATCTGTAGAATTGGCTCGGATTCCCAACAGTGGTATCAGAGCCTTAGGGTTTTATCATTGAATCAAACCTGTTTAAATCGAATTTGATGATTTAGATTCGCAAACTAGGTTGTTTGGTTAGAACAGGTTAGATCGTGTTCGATCAGAAACGAGTCTGTGTTTTCGCATGGTGTCGATCGACACACTGGGTGTGTCGGTCGACACAGAACAGCGAAAACAACAGATTCGGCGGCTAGGGTTTTTCGCGTAGAAAAAACCGAAAGCCTTTTGTGTCGATCGACACACTGGGTGTATCGGTCGACACAGAGCAGACACGGTCGAGTGTCGATCGACACAGTTTGAGTGTCGGTCGACACAGACCAATATTCGGCGGCTAGGGTTTTCTCGAAGAAAACCTAAAAGGCCTACTGCGTCGATCGACACAGGTTGAGTGTCGATCGACACAGTCCGAGCGAATGGTTAATCGGTTCAATTGGATTGGACCGGTTATCATGCTTGGTTAAGTCCGAATAGATCAGTTTAAATTGGATGAATTAGTTCAATTGGATTGAACTGATTATCTCAATTAGCCTGAACCGATGGGATAAATCAGTTTGATTGGATAAGTCGGTTCAATTGAATTGGACTGGTTATCGCAATCAGTTGAAACTGGTTTAAACGGTTTAAATTGGATGAATTGGTTCAATTGGATTGAACTGATCATCCCAATTAATATAAACCGATTGGTTAAGATCAGTTTGATCAGATAAGTCGGTTCAATTGAATTGGACCGGTTATCAAGAACTATCTGCGGTTTAGGTCTATGTCGATCGTCACACATGGGCTGCGTCGATCGACATAACTGGTTCGATGAACCGGGTTAATTGAATTAACCGGTCATTGAAATCCGGTTTTATTTGGTTATGTCGATCGACAGACAGAGTCTGCGTCGATCGACACAGTGCTCGGAATTCTGGTTATTGAACCTTGAATTTGCAGAAACCAAACTCGACCAAAACCTTGATTAAAGCTTAGCTTCAATATGGTCAACTGTCAAGACTCATTTCGTTGTGTGATGTCTAGCCAAGAGCTTGGTGTCCACAATTACGTGAGTAAGGCAGGTAATAACATTGATGGACTTGCAGTGCATTAACATCAACAATTACATGACCTAAGAAATTGATTTGCTAAACTTTTGGGTTTAGTTTCCTCAACTAAATATCAAGTAACATTGATGTCTTGCCCAATCTTGTCTACTGTCAAAACTCGTGTCGTTTGTTGGATAGTCTTGGAGTCCTTGGTATCCACTGCAACATGGGTAAGGCAGGTGGTCTTTGACAGATTTGCAGTGCGACTGTCAATGATCACTAGACATAGAGATTGGTTTACTTGACTGGGCTGTCGGAAGTTCTGGGCCCGGAGACATCAGAGTGGATTAGACATATTTGTCTCATCCACAACCAAGAGTTGCACTGGGTACAATTAGCAATGATTTGCTTACCTAGATAACTAAAGTCTGAATAACGGCGAGTCGCCCACTCAAATTTTAGTAATCTGAGGATCTTGGATCATTATATTCATAGAGGAAACATTATTTGAATATAATGCGAGTTTTCTTATTAAATAAGAATTCTCATCATATACATAACTAAATCTCTGTTTTTCCTTGGATTTCAGCTTATGTCTATGACTACTTTCTCGTTGCGATCCGTCCTTGAGAAGGACAAGTTAAATGGATCCAACTTCCTGGATTGGTATCGGAATCTGAGATTCATTCTCAAGCAGGAGAGCAAGGACTATGTCCTTGAGAAAGCTCTTCCAGAAAGGCTTGGGACCAATCGCTCGCGTGCAGTGTATAATGCTTGGAATAAGCATTATATGGATGTGGTAGATGTGCGTGGTCTGATGTTGGCTACCATGAACTCAGACTTGAAGAGTCAATATGAGAACATGGAGTCGCCAATAGAGATGATCACCAGTCTGAAACTGAAGTTTCAGGATCTGGCACGAGTTGAGAGATTCCAGATGGTGAAGTCACTCACTGGGTGCAAACTACCAGAAGATGCTCCAGTCAGTCCTCATGTCATTAAACTGATGGGTTACGTTGATAACCTGGGGAGACTGGGATGTCCTGTCAGCTTAAAGTTGGCTACTGACATCATTCTGCAGTCACTGCCGTCTAGCTATGACAAGTTCGTGAAGAACTATATCAAGAAAGGCTTGACGAAGAAGTTGACTGAGCTGCATAGCATGCTCAAGACAGCAGAGCAAAACATCAAAAGGGGTAAAAGATTTGAGAAATCTTGTAAAGAAAAGGGTGAAGGCAAGGCCGTCCAGATTTGGAATCAGGATAAGCCTGTGTCATCTTATAAGCCCAAATCAAGCCCATCTGGTGTTAGTAAGTGCTTCTACTGTAATGAGTCGGGGCATTGGAAGAGAGATTGCAATAAATTCTTGGAAGATTCACAAGAGATGGAGAAGATGTATGGTACTTCTTCTTCAGGGATTGTGTTATTAGTTCAAGTTCTACATAAGTATTGGATACTTGTTGTGGTACTGATATTTTTGAAATATGCAGGACCTAAGCGACAGTAGAACGTTGAAGAAAGGACAAGTGGAACTGCGAGTCTGGTTTGAAGCAATGGTTGCTACATGAGCCGTAGAGATTCTTCACTTGTAGGAGCCTTTCATACTTGGTTTTAGAAATTAAGTAATTGCTACTATGTATCTGCCTAGTGCAGAAATGCCTTTCATCTTCTTGTAAAGAATTTGGATGTTTTTCATTTTGATAAAAGACAAATTCTGTTCTTTAAATCTTAATGAAACATAATATGGTAGCACCCCGTTTGGAATGAGTTTTGGATCTTAAACCAGCATAAGTTTGAACATAACACAAACACTAAAGGTTTGAGTCTGATGACTCGAACTCGACTTTTCTTTGGTATAGTCATTTAGCCACAAGAGTGAAGTGGATTCAGTAAATCCATAGTTTTGGACTCATTTGATTTTAATCATCTGAGATATGAATTCTGTTCACTGGACCAAATGACTAAGGCCCATTTAGCAGAGCTAAAAGAAAACGGGCCAGAGGCTTATTGGGCCTTACACATACTGATGTATGCGGCCCAACAAACATAATAGCCAAAGGAAATATTCTGTACTTCATTACCTTATTGATGGAAATCGATAAGTATGGCTGTATTCATTTGATGAGACACGAGCTGGAATCCCTTGAGGGAGTTCAAAGATGAAGTGTAGAACCAATTTGACAGAAGTATTGAGATCCTCGATTGAATCGCGGAGGAAAATACTAGAGTCAAGAATTAAGTGATCATCTGAAAGAATGAATCAGATCTTATGAGATATGATTCGATTAATGGTGAGTCACATGAATCTTCCATAACCATTTAAGAATACGTTCTGAAATGTCTATGTTCACGCTAAAAGGGTTTCTATCAGAATCAGTGAAAAACACCACATTGGATGTGGACTGGGTGATTTCCAAATTTGTTTTTCTGATTAATTGGGATTGCAAGGTTTGTGTAAGACAGTAGTCAACAAACGAACTTGAATCTATATCTGATAAGTTCTACCTCGCTGGTTGTCCTGAGGAAACCAAGGCTTAGTGCTTTTGTTGCCCAGAACTGTGTCTTTTAAGAAAGGTGATACTTTCAAAAGGAACAGTGGGAGTAAAAGTACACATCGAAGAAATTCGATAAACACAGTAAGCTGCTCGACCTGATTAGGAAGAGCAGCGGTGAGATCTACAAAGTACTGTAGGATCTGCAACTGTGGAGCCTGAAATTCGCAGATCCGAAAGGATCCGTCACTAACTCGAGAGTGATTTCTCGTAACCAATTGCCGTGATCTGTTGATCATTGAAAAGTGACGAACATGCGAAATTCAGAAAAGCGATGGTGAGCCCCAACTCCGAAAATTGGCTGGGTATGCATGTTAGCTTCACCGATCCATTTCTGGATTGAAGCAAACATCTTGGAGTTGGAATCAACATTCTGATAAATTGGTCAAAGGTTTTGACTTGATCAGAAAGAAAAGAAACCATGCGTTTACAAGAAGACTAGTGGGAGCGAAATGGCAATTCTCACACAGTATGTAGATAACATACTTGAATCTCATGAACGACGTTCCGACGCTAAAGTCTTGTTAAGATTTGGGTCGAAAGTCAAATTTAAACAAAAGACATGGGAGTGGCCGAGTGAATTCTTGGAATAAGAATCTATTGACATAGATTAAGTAGGCTAATTGGATCGTGTCAAAATCCTTATGTTCATAAGGTATTGGACAGTTCAAATGTGCTTGATTCCAAGAATGGCTTCATACCAAAGGTCTTATGGCAATTATCCAAGCGAGATGCAGTGTCTTGGACACTGGCTGAGCTAGTAACGATATTAGCAAGAAGAAGTGTTTTGAACACTGTCTGAACTAGTATTAATGAGTGTGATTACTTATGCTGATGCAATAGAATCCATCATGAATGCCATATTTTGCGCTCGTCTAGATACAGCTTAAGCATAAAGTATGACGAGAAAATACCAATGTACTCCGGTAATAGTCACTGAATAGTTACCAGAAATATCCCAAGTGTTGAGAAACACTAAGGATAGGTTCGTGGTGAACTGATAAAGTGACGAACCAGTTGAAAGTAGTTAGTCGGACAAAGACGATTCCCGGTTCCCACCTGGTTATGTCCCTTTGTCTGAATAGCGGTGCTAACTGTTGGAAAGGCTCCAAGCAGTAGACCGTAGAATAGTGCTTTTATCTGAATGGCGGTGTAATTTGTTGAAATTGTTTCAAGCAATAGCACCGCACTCTCTCCCACAACCTAAGCACATAATTTATTCTGTTGCTGTAGGTATAAGATATCTGATAAGATGATCTTGATTCTAGTGGGAGTTATTTTAGTTATGTTGTAATCTTTACATGGTCATCTTATAGGTCATCAAGTTGAAGACTTGATCATGAAACCCTATAAGTAAAAGATGACATAAATTATGATTGTCCCTAGTCAAGGTTGTTAAAATGGGACACTAACAACCGCGCAGACTAGTATGTGAGGTGACTGTTGGACTAAGTTTCATGGAGTCAATGATATGATTATCACAGTCAGTCACATAGATATATGTTGGTGAACATATGATCGGACATGACCCGCTTAATGAGAACTCCACAGGATAGTTATATATAAGTGTCATGGGAGGTTCTCATTACGACTATAGAGTATAGTCCTTAGACCTGAGTTCATCATGCTTTCTAGCATATGAATTGGTGCGCTTTGACCTTGTCAAACGTCGTTCCGTAACTGGCGGCTATAACGGCATTGTTTCGACGTATCATGAAGTATGTATAGAAACAGGGATGGAACAAGATGGAATTTGTCCCTCCGGTGAACGGGAGATAAATATCTCAGGGCCCATCGAAGATTTGATACTGAGAAAATGCATGGCCGTGCTCAAACGAGGTGATTGTCAGTCGTTTGTTTATCAGTATAAATCAGAAGTTCGATGAACATGATGTTGGCTATAATAAGGATGACACAGTCTCTTGCCTTATGCCATATCGAGATATAGAGACGAAGGGATTATAGGAATAGGTGATTCCAGTACAAGTGGGAGATTGTTGGGATTATGTCCTGAAATCACATTGTACGAACTCTAATGATAGTTGTATTGTCGAGATCAGACAATTCATATGGTACTGGGTAGTCATAACGTTTTGCTAGAAACCGCTTATGACAAATGAGTTGTAACTCAATTCCAGTATCGTGTGAACCTACAGGGTCACACACCTAAGCAAGTTGGATATACTCTGCATGGGATAGATCATTGGCATATGGTCTGATCGATGTGTATTAGATACGCATCGAATTGAGTTTCAAAGAGGTGTATCGATCGACACCATTAGGTGTGTCGGTCGATACAAGACTTGTGTCGATCGACACCAATGGATGTGTCGGTCGACACAGTGGCGAATCCGAAACTGATGTTTCGGTTTATGACAGAGTCGATATATAAGTGATCTTATTATTCGACCTAAGACATACGAGCCGCCCAGACAGTTTTCTGAGACAGAAAACAGAAGCTCTTCCTCTAGAAACTAAGGTCCCAAAGAGATCCGAGCACCGGCGCTAGCAACCCGGCGGATTCCAGCTTGTGTGCGTGTGGACTACGATAGAGGCGCAGCATCTGAGGCGCAGTAGATCTCGTATTACCTGATCCATCTTCCGCTGCCAAACACCGGGTAATCACGAGGTGAGATCATGATTCAATTAACTAGACCCTAGATCCTAGGCTATCGGGAACTCGCGAGAATTCTGAATCTGTAGAATTGGCTCGGATTCCCAACACATAGAGGCTCTGCAAGTCTGTCCAATGGTTACTTAGTTCCTGTTCAAGCGAAAAGTTTCCTCGGAAAATCATAGTTTCATACAGATTTTGACTCAATAAAACAATTTTGAAAAACAAAGTGACTGACTCTAAGAAAACAAAGAAGATAGGAGTCAGTACCACCTCCCCCACACTTGAAACACACTGTCCCCGGTAGTGTCAAGCTAAGGTTTGGTAAAAAGAAAGAAAAATGTTATTGGATGAGTTGCACAAGTGCATCGATCGTTGCAAGGCGATTTCACAGTCGCCAAACAATCCTCAAAAAATTTCTAAATTTGTTCCATAATCTCACTCACAGCATTATTCCATTACCAATCAACCCTAATCAAGCCTATAACAGTACGTAATCATCATTTTCAAGCCAAAAATCTCTAATTTCAAAACCCTAGAACCGAATCCGAAAATGATGAAAATGAGAGCTCTTACCTTGGAATCACTTCAAATGGGTTAGAGAAATAGATAGACAAAGTAAAAAAAAGAAGAATGAAGCTTTGAATCAGTGAAAATGATGAGGAAATAGGTGATTTAGGGTATAGGAGTCGCGGTTGTACGGACGGCGAAATGGGGAAGAAGGGAAGAGAGAAAGGGTTTAAGGCACTTACCTGGATCGTGGATGCAACGATCGATGCACTAATGCAACGATCGTCGCTGGTGAACCAAATTGATTCCGGTTTAGCACGCGTACCTTAATTGTATGCAATTGAACCATTTGCAACGACCGTTGCACAGGACCGCAACGATCGTCACAAGGCGATCCCATCTCTTAATCATTTTCTCCCTGCAACGACCGTTGCACATATAGGAAACGATCGTCACACATCTCCAGACAATGTTCTGTAACGAAAAACTTAGCAAAAATAAAATCAAAACGTGAAATTCTAAGAAAAACACCAAAAATAAATAAGAAAAACACTAAAACCTAACATTGGGTTGCCTCCCACTTAGCGCTTGTTTAAGGTCATTAGCTTGACCGGACGAACAAGATCAAGCTCCTGGAGGTTTCAACAGAGACTGTGATTGTATCTGTGAAAGTCTCCTCATCCAAGGCGGAGAGTAAGCATCTTCAGTATGAGCTCGTCCAAGAAAAGAAGGAATAAAATGTTCTCCAGGATCTGGAACCAAAGTGTCACTCGTCTGCTCTAAATATCCATCCACAATGGTGAAGTTCTATGCATCAATCTGTGGCTTGCGCAACATATCCATATCAAAGTGTAGAGTGTCATCTCCCAGATGGAGATCAATCAGATTGTGCTTCACATCAATCACTGCTCCAGCTGTGGCTAAGAATGGTCTTCCCAATATCAAAGCATCATCCTACTCACTGTCGTACTTAAGCACAAAGAAGTCAGTCGGAACCAAATAGTTTCCAACTCTCACTGGGACGTCCTCAAGAATTCCTTCCAGAACCCTTATTGACTGATCAGCTAGGAAAAGACAAGTCCTAGTGGGTGAAAAATCCGTCATCCCCAGCTTCTCTGCCACAGAGTATGGCATGAGACTTCCAGCAGCTCCTAAATCACACAAAGAGCGCTTGAAACCATCCTAAAAATAGAACAACTTAGCACAAATAATCCAGGATCAGGCAGCTTCTTAGGAATTTGAGTTAGCAGCACATCATTGATCTGTTGAGGAATCACTATCACCCAATCTTTCAGCATCTCATCCATTGGCAACATCTTCTTCAAGTACCTTTGCACACAAGGGTGATAAGGTGGATCATCAGATGATGGAACTTCTTCCAACTCTTCACCAATTTCTCCTATCTGTCTGACTTCATCAATCTCCTGTTGAGTTATCTCAGACACTCCAGGGAATAATCTAATAAGCTCCAGATCCGTCTCTGCATCAATGCCATGAGACTCAAGTGAATATGTCTGTCCACGGCATGCAACGATCGACGCTATAGCTGCATCGATCGATGCAGATAAGTTTTCATAGATTCCACCGAGAGATTTTCCTCAATTTCAGAATTTTCAGCTTCTTCCACCAGTTCAGCTGTATTTAACTTGAAACTTTCACCTTGGTGTGATCCATCATTGATATAGACTGACCAAGCCTTGATGTGGGTGTCCACGACACTCGTTCCCTTAATAGAGCTTGAAATTTGGCTCACCTGAGTGTCCAATTGCTTCACATGAGTACTTAAGGACTCAAACTTTCCATTAAGGTCCTCATACACAACATTTAGCTTCCTGCTGCAGTCCACAACAATCTTCGTCTGTCCTTCTAGCAACTGCTCCATCATAATCTCCATCTTGCTCTCATGAGCATTAGCAGCAGGAGGTGTCTGGGAAGAGGAAGATCCATAAGTCCTCTGATTACCTTGTTGAAAAGGCTTCTGGAAACCAGCATTCTGTCCAAAGCCAGAAGAGTTTTGATTGCTTGTGAAAGCACTCTTCTGTCCACCATTGAAGAACCTATTACCTTGCTGTCCTCCAAACATGTTTCCTTGGAAACCAGATCCTCCAATGTAGTTCACATCCTCTTCATGGCCATCTTCTTCAGCTTGTATCACTTCAACATCTTGAGCAAAATGGACAGCTTTCTTCCCAGCCAACAAATTACAGACAGTGTCCAACTTACTCCTAATATCAGCAATCTCCAAATTATCTATCTTCCCACCAGATTCCTTCCTTCTCCTATCAGCAGTCTTGCAGCTATTACTGCTTACTAAGTTATCTATCAGTTGCTTAGCTTACTCAGGAGTCCTAGTGTTGAAATTTCCATTGCTGGAATTATCTAACGCAGTCTGGTATGGGAGATCTATACCTCTAAAGAAAATGCCCAACAATGTTATCTCAGTGAATCCATGATGCGGGCAGTCACGTTGGTATTTCTTAAACCTCATCCAGGCAGTCTTAAGAGGCTCTATTGGTCCTTGGGAGAAAGTGAGAATGTCCTGTCTCGACAGATCAGAGCGAGCATCATCATAGAAGTGTCTCAGAAACTCACTCTTCACAGCATCCCATGTAGTAAACTTCCCAGGTAGAAGTTGTTTCAGCCAGGCAGCATCATCTCCAGCAAGAGAGTAGGGGAAGAGTTTGAGAAACAGATAGTCATAGTTCACTCCATCATACTTCATCCTGGTGACTATGTCCTCAAACTCATCAATATGATCCATTGGCTGCTCATTAGGGAAACCATGGAAGGCATTCTGCCTCAGAATAGAGTAGTAGATGGTCTTGATCTCGAAGTCATTCCTCTCAAAACCAGGAGGCACAAGAGCTGACCGGTTAGCATGAAACTCATCCGGACGGTTATAGTCAGCTAAGGTCCTCTCATTAGCAACAAGAGGATTAACCATCTGCCTCTCACCTTGTCCTTGCTCTTGTTCAGGCTCAGGGATCACATTCCCTTCAGCATCATTTCTTTGCCCAGCAGCATTGTACGGATTATTTTGTGGATCTCTTAGGGTACCTTGAGCATCAAGTCTCAAAATCAGACGTTCTTGAACCATTCTTGCTCTTTGAACTTTCCTGTTAGTCCTCTCTAGTCTAGCAAGCTTTTCAAGTTGGAGATTAACGATATTAGTATTCAGATTACTTCTGGTATCACGCGTCTGCATAAACTGTCTCTAATCGCAGTGCAACGATCGATGCCAAGAGTGCAACGATCAACTCAAATCCAGTCGCTTAGTAACGATCGACACAAAAGAGACAACGATCGATGCTAGGCGAATGTCAAACCTGCGACAGAGAAAAACAGAGAAAATTAGTAACGAAAACAAAAAATAAAAATCCTAGTTTAAACCCTAAGTTCAAATCTATCGAAGACTCCAAAGAGTCCCCGGCAACGGCGCCAAAAACTTGATAGGCTCTAAATTTTATCCTATTCTACTGCAAGTGCACAGTCAATGCAATTATAGTATATAGGGTTATCGAATCCACAAGGACTCTAGGAAACGATAGAATTAAGAACAGTCGAGTTAAACTAGGTGAATGTAGTGAGAAACTAAAATGCAAAATAGTAAAGTACATCAGTAGCAAGAGTTGTTTGTAGGCAATTAGCTAAAAGCGCTAAGTCTAAGGAGTTCTCAGGAAATCAGACAAGCACATAAATTATTCAGTCAGGATCAAATTAAGCACAGTTCTAGAACTCAAACACAGATATAGAACTAACCAACTTTCGTTGTGAGAATTCTCTAAGCCTAATTGCAGAAATCCAAATTTCTTTGTAATTCCTAACAGATTAAACTAGCTTTAAGATTAAGTTCGATAAGTTCACAATTCAATTAAACCAAATTTCTTTGCGAGTAATTCAGTTGCTCAACCTAAATAGTTCAGATTCTAAACCACACTTTCGTGTCAATTTAAAAACCTAAGAACCAGATTCTAAATGATCAGGTTAAAAACTAGTGTTAAGCACAATTTAGATCGAAGAACAATTATTGATATGAATCCTTAACTGAATTAATTAAATCTAGCAAGCCATAAAATCCTTAATGAGAACCCCTAAACCTAACTATGAATATACTCAGACATGGAATATGAAAACATAATCAATGAATTAATAGATTGCATAAAAGAGAATAAAGAAGTAAAGGGGTTCGAAATCTTCTCCAAAAAGCAGGAAGCAGTACAGGATTAGATCAGCCCCAAAAAGCTCTAAAAACTCCCAGCTCTAAGTATGAAAGCGTATGTAATTAAAAACACCAAAACCTAATTATATAGGCCTAATCTCGTTATGGGGCTTCTTCGTAAATATCAGAACTTCTGGGCTTTAGTGCAGTTTTCCACATTCTTCATTAAGTCTCGCGAGAATTGCCTGGTCACGCTATGCATCGATCGATGCCAAATGTGTGTCGATCGACACATCCGTCAAATATGGGCAGTGACTTCTATCTCTCGGCTCAAAACACCAAAATGCTCCATAAAGCTCCATAATCTCCAATTTAGCTCCAAAAGTGCCTAGACCTGTTAAATACCTGAAATGACTCTAAAACATAGTAATAGACTCGATAAATAGAACATATACCATGGTTAAAAGCCCTAAAATCTATGGTATATCAGCTTGTTTGTCGAAGATCATAAAGCGAGGGAAGAGGATGCTGGATCTTAGGAGAAACTTCTGGAGTTGAACCAGGTTGTTTTTATTCTGGCGTCTTTCCGTATTCTTGTTGATTGCTGCCTAGAAATTCCAACGTCCAAGATCAATCGATTGGTTGTTGAAGAAAAAATCCTGAGAGAAGAGCTTTATTCGATGGAAGACACCGAGATTTTTGATAAGGATCTTCATATAACTCCTATTGGTGAACATTTTCATAGACATAATCCTCCGACGGATCGCCCCATATGGAACATGCATGGTTCGAATGAGGGAGTTATTTCTGCTGCCAAAGCCACGAGACTTCACAAGAGGAGTCCATTTTTTCGGAGATCCGAGCTTTCGAAGACTCTTAGCTTGTCATTTATTTTTGTTTTTCTTTTGGTTGTGTATCAGAAATGTTCTTTTTTTACAAGGGAAGGGATTGTGTTGTTCTTTGTGTATTTTTATATTGTTTAACTGTATTCATTTTTTGGGTGCGTACCTTGGTGCGGTTATTCCGTAGTTGTTACTTAGCTGCGAGAGTCTGTTCTCGGCTTATCCTGTAAACACTTTTCCGTAAGCACGGATCTGCGTCCGACTTATTTTGTGAAAACTCTTAGGGTCTAGTACGTGCTCGGATTACCCTGTGGTTTGTATGGAAATTTGGAACTGATGCCAGCTTATCTTGTTAGTGGTTTTTATGGGCGAGTTCGGCTCAGCTTATCTTGTAATTAAGTAATTGTTTTTAGGTGCAAGTACATGCTCAGCTTATTTTGTGGAAGTCTTGGTTGAACTGGATGTGCGATGGAATGTTCGGCTTATTTTTATCTGTTCGGTTAAAAACTTGTGAGGGACTGTGCCTCATCTTAAATCATTCAATACTGATATCAATTTTGACGACATGATGCGTGTGGTCACTTGTGTTATGTAACACATTTTTTTATAACTTTTTATTGAAATAGCTGAACCTTGAAAGAGGCTTCCTTTGTACCGTTCGAAAAGGGATCAAGCCGACCGTAGTTCACTTTACATATTTAAGAGAGTAGCCTAGGCTCGTAGAGAAAGCTGGCTGTTTTTTTTTGGTCGCTGCCTATTTAGTAGTAGTATCTTTCGAGCTTGTTTGCGTTCCATGATCGCGGTATTGTTTTGCCTTGCATGGTAATGAGCTCTCAGATTCATGGTTTGACGACCTTAGAGATAATGTAGGGTCCTTCCCAATTTGCGCTGAGCATACCTGCCATGTGCTCTCGTGTGTTTTCAAATACTATCCTCAAGTTGAGGTCTCCTTCGTTAAAGTTCCTCCCTTTGACCTTTTTGTCGTAATTGCAAGTAACATGTTGCTGGTAATTTTGGATTCCTCCACCTGATCGAGGTGATCGAATTGTTTAGGTCCTAGTGCTTAGGTGCTAGGTTTTGCCGGATTGTTGGGACGCATACTTTGCCTGTGGCCATTGCTTCAATTTTGTGTGACAATAAGAAAGGTGTTTGACCGGTTTCTCAGCATGGAGTTGTTCGGTGGGACCATAGAAATTTGTCTAGATCGTAAGCCAAAACTCCATTTTTACTCTCGAGTCACTTCCTTAACCCGTCTATGATTGTTTTATTTGTCGCTTCGGCTTTCCCGTATCCTTGGGGGTTTCAAAGTGTTGAAACGAACGAGCCGTTGTCCATCACGATTTTGTAAGGTAAACCTTGGCGCAAATAAAATATTTCCATTCATTTTTTTGCAGGTCAAGGTCGTGAATGTTAGCGTCGAATTCAACTTCTACCCACTTGGTTAAGTAATTTTTCATGATGATGACAAACCTCTTCTGCCTTCAAGCTGGTAATGGATAGAGCGCGGCGGAGGTGGTCAAAAGTTTGGCAGGCTGATGAATATCTAACTCGTGTCTTTGGCATTTTTCGAAGTGAGCGACAAACTTTTCACAGACCGCTATCATCGTTGGCAAGTAATGTCCTTGTCTCTTAATTTTTATGGCAAGCGCTCGGCCTTTGGAGTGGTTACCTCCTGCTCCTTCATGTGTTTTTTCTATTACCAACTTTATTTCTTCGCCGTGGATGCATCTTAGGAGTGCCTTAGATACGCTTATTCGGAATAAGTTCCCGTCACTTACGATATTGTGGGCGTATCTTACCTTCAAAGGTGTTGGGAATGTCCTGAAATCTACCGTACTATCTCTAGAAAGTATGAATAAGTGTCGAGATCAGACATAAGTCATAAATACTGGGTGATCATGATGGCTTGCTAGAGTCCGCTCATGATCTATAAGTTTAGGACTTATTACCAGTATTGTATGATCCCAAAGGGTCACACACCATAGCTAACGAGAAAGTTAAATGGAATTAATACGGTAAGATGCAATGGCATTTACTGTATTAGATCAGAGAATTGGGCCAGACAAAATACAGGCTTTTGTCTGATTTGTGTCTTGGGCCCAAAAGATTAATGAGCCATTAGTCTAATGACTTGGGCCCATTAATGAGAGAGATAAAAATCGAAAAACCCTAAGGAAGAAATCATCTTTTGCGATTTCTTCTTGGCAGCCGCAAGCCTCTCTCTCTCTAACTCTCTCTGATCCATTTCTTTGGTCTAGCAGCCGTCCCTTGCTTGTAAGAGTGTGGATACTCGAGGAGGAGCCGGTTCTCATCAGCTCTAATCTGATCTTGTCATTACAATCATTCCGCTGCAAAGGTAAAGATCAGGTTTGTTTTATGATTCGATTACAAGAACCTAGATCTGTTTAAGATTATGTGCTAGGTTGCAATCCAAGAATTGAACCATGAAAAACTCATAATCCTTCAGTGGTATCAGAGCCAGGTTATTAGTTTCTTGTAATTTGGATCTTTTTGGGTTGTTTTAATGTTAAGAATCGAATTTGGCTTAAGAAATTTGATTAAAACTTGAAAACCTAGAAATTGAAAAAAATCGCACATGTTGTTCTTGATCGTGATTTGTGCAACATAAGCGAATTGGGTCAAAATCTCTTATTGAATTAATAAGAATCGCTTGTTAATTAGTATATGGACAAAGTTGTTTTGTTTTTAGTGATTGTTATCAATCGTAGATTGACTTTGTTAAGATTGACTTTTTATCAAACGTTTTTACTTTTCATCATAAAGTCCATTATTGATTTTGGTTGATCGTAAGAATCATGTGATGAGAAGAATTGGTTAAAAGTCAAAATCAATTTGTCCTTAATGTATGTGATTCGATTGTTTAAATTATAAAAGGACAAAATCCTTTTGTTGTTAAGCGAGTTGCTTTATTATAATTAAAGACAATGTTGACTTTGTTAATTATTGAATCACTTTGTTAATGTTGACTTTGTCTATATAATTAATCGATCGCTTTCGATTTAAAAAAAGTCTTGTCATGATTGTAAGAATTATTGTTAAGATTGTTAAGAATCGTTATTGTTAACAATTTGGAATAAGTCAATAATTATTTAATTAATGCGCGTGTGATTGCTTGGAATAAATGATCATGAATAGATTTTGTCCTAGTTTGAATTGGAATAAGGACAAAATCTAATTTGCTTAATGATCATAACTGAATTAATTATTTGAATAATTATGGTTCAAGCGGTTAACCCAAATCGCGGTTTGCTGGAAATTATTTAATACATGGTATTATTTAATTTCTGGTTAAACTGGATTGAAATTCAAAAAAATTGAATTTTAACCTAAACCGAAGGCTGGTCTAAGTTTGATTTGGTTGGACCAAATAATTTAGAGCTGGTCTGGTTTAGTAAATAACCGATGGTTTTGATATTTAATTTGGTCTTGGACCAGAATTAATAAACCGAATCGGTTATGTCAAATTATTGGGCCAACTGGAATTCTATGGTCTTGGGCCAAGAATTGGGCCTATAATTTGTGACCCAACCCAAAATATTTAATGAAATATTTAAATTAGAAATTTCTATTTTTAGTAAGTTACTAAATTTAGAAAGTTTCTAAAATAAGAAAGTTTCCCAAAATAGTAATCTTCTATTTTTGGAAATGAAACTTAAAATCCTCAAAAACAATATCAAGCTTGGATGTCTTTCCAATCTTGTCAGCTACTTAACGCTTATTCGATTACAGATATGGCTTACAGTGTGAGGTGTCTGTTTTCGCGTAAGTAAAGTAGTATATAGTCACTAATTTCATTGGGAGTCCCAGATTTTAGTGATTATTTGGCTGTAAGAGATTGGTTTCCTTGACTGGGCCATCGGGAGTCCCGGGCCTTGAGACATCTGGTGAATTTGGGCCTCGGGTCCAATTCACAACTGAGAGTTATTGGTTATAACTAGCTGTGTGTATGCTTACCAAGTAAAGCTAATTCTGGGTGACGACCAGTGGCCCACTTTGGATTTAGCTAAACATGGGTCTCGGAATCATTGTATTCTTATGAGGTTAAACAAAGAAATTTTGAATACAATGCGAGTTTTCTTATAAGCTGTTAAGATTGCTCTTTTATGAACTTAATAACTAAAACTCTATTTATCTCTAAATTTCAGCTATGACAAGCACAAACAATCAAAACACTTTCTCGATCCGGTATGTCCTTGAGATGGACAAACTGAACGGATCAAATTTCTTGACTTGGTCGCGGAACCTGAGGCTGGTTCTCAGGCATGAGAGAAAGGACTATGTCCTTGAGAAAGCTCTCCCCGAGAGGATCGGATCCAAAGCCAGTCATGCAGTATATAATGCTTGGAATAAGCATTATAATGATGCGGTAGATATGCGTGGTCTGATATTGGCTACCATGGACTCAGATTTGCGGAAGCAATATGAGAACATGGAGTCGCCAATAGAGATGATCAGCAGCCTGAAATTGAAATTTCAGGAGCAGGTAAGAGTGGAGAGATACCAGTTGGTTAAATATCTCACTAGCTACAAGCTACCGATGGATCATCCAGTAAGTCCTCATATCAGTAAAATGATGGGTTACATTGATAACCTGAGGAAACTGGATTATCCAGTTAGCCAAGAATTGGCAACTGATATCATTCTGCAGTCACTGCCGTCAAGCTATGATGAGTTCGTAAGGGACTATATCAAGAAAGGCTTAACGAAGACGTTGACTTGAGCCAAACGTGAAGAGGACCCTGTACAATCTCATGAAGGAGAAGGGTAGGTTTACTAAACCTAAAGCTGACAAGGGTGAAGACAAAGTTGTCTAGATTTTGAATCATGGCAAGCGTGTGTCTTCTGAGCCCGAGTCAGATACCTCTTACGTTGGTAAGTGCTGCTACTGTAAAGAGACTGGGCATTGGAAGAGAGATTGCATTAAATTCATGGAAGATTATGAGGAGTTGAAGTTGATGTATGAAACTACTTCCTCAGGTATTCATGTTATTACTTCAAGTTATACCTTATAGGTATTGGATACTAGTTGTGGCACTGATATTTGTTATAATATGCAGAGCCTGAGCAACAGTAGAACGTTGAAGGAAGGGCAAGTGGAACTGCGTGTCTGGAAGGAGCTTGGGATGCTGCCTCAGCCATAGGGTTTTCACTTGTAGATGCCTTTGAGGCTTGGTTTTGTATTAAGTAATTGCTACAATATACCTGCTTTAAGCAGAGTTGTCTTTCATTTTCTTGTAAGAATTTGAATGTTTTTCATTTGATAAAAGACAAGCTTTGTTCTTTTGATCTTAATGAAATATTAATTGTAGCACCCTATTCAAGGAATGGGTTTTATATCTTAAACCATAGAGTGCCTAAAATGTAACATAAATACCGCAATTGGTTTAAATCTGATGAATTAAACCTGATTTTTCTTGGCATAAATGTTTTGGTCACATAGAGTAAGTCAGATTCAGAAACCCCATTGTTATGGACTTTTGGGCTCATTTGAATGGATATCTTATGAGACTTGAATTCTGCTTACTAGACCAAAAGACAAAGGGTCCATCTTAGCCGAGCTAGAGAAAGGCCCAAAGGCTTATTGGAGATTGAACATACTCATGTATGTGGTCCGATGAGCAGTAATGTCAGAGAAAATTTCCTGTACTTCATTGTCTCTACTGATTACTTCAGTGAGTGTGACTGTGTTCATTTGATGAGACACAAGTCGGAATTCTTTGACATGGTCGAAAGAGTTCCAGAATGAAGTATAGAATCTGAATGACAGAAGTATTAAGACTCTGGATTAGATCACGAGTGAGAATACTTAAGTCATTGATTGTGTGATCATCTGAATGAGTGTGAAGTCGTTTCACAGCTCACTTCTCCTGAAAACCTAGAGGTGTTTCTGTGAGAATGAATCAGATCTTATTAGAAATGATTAAAGATGAGTCACACGAATCTTCCATGATATTCTCTAAGAATAACGCTCTAGAAATATCTAAGTTTACGCTGAAATAGTTCCACCAATATCAGTTGAAAGACACCACGTAAATGTGGATTGGAATCGATCCAAATTCGTCTTTACTGAGTATTTGTAGTTGTGCTACTTCGCTGGTTGTCCTAGGGAAACCAAGGCTTGTTACTTTTACGTCCATTCTGTTTTCTAAGAAGGGAAGTTACTTTCCAAGAAGAACAGTGGGAGTAAAAGTATAACTCGAAGAAATTCGAGAATTACAGGAGGCTGCTCAAGCTGTTGAGGGAGAGCAACGGATGGATTTACAGATTTCTGTAGAATCTACACCTGTATAGCCTGAAGTTCGCAGATATGAATGAATCAGTCACTAATCCGAGAGTGATTTCTCGTCATTAGTTGAACCTGATGATCATTGAAAGTTAGCATGATCTGATGATCATTGAAAACGACGAATCTGCGAAATTCAAAGAAGCGAAAGTAAGCCAGGACTCCGAAAAATTACACTATGTGTAAGTTAGCTTCATTGATCCATTCATGGATGGAAGCAAACATATTGGAGTTGGAATCTTCGTTCAGTTAAAGTAGTCAAGGTTTTGACTTGAACAGGAACGAAGAGGAACTGTGCGTTTACTAAAAGATAAGTGGGAGCAATATTGCATTTCTCATAGTGTATGTCGATGACATACTGATTCTCGAAAATAACGTTCCAATGCTGCAGTCGGTAAAGGACTGACCTGGGAGTTGGTTTTATGATTGACATGGGTAAAGCCACGTAGTTCTTGGATTTTGGATCTAAAGATAAAGATCCAAAAGAGCTGGTAGGACAAAGTCAGGATTCTTAAATTGACAAAGTCCTACACGTAATCAGCAATCCAAGAAGGGCTTTATGCCAATGTCACATGGCAATTCATTAAGCAAGATACAGTGTCCTGCGATATCTGCTGAGCTTGAATGCATGGATAGGATTCCATATGCGACGGCAATTGGATCTATCATGTATGCCATGACACATACTTGTTTTGATGTTGCTTTAATGCTAAGCAAGACAAGTAAAGACCAGTCAAATCCAGCAAAGAATCACTGGATTGCCGTAAAGAATATTCTGAAGTATTTGAGGAATACTTAGGATAAGTTCTTGATTTACGGAGAAAGTGAGGTGCTACAAGTCGATAGAGTCTGAAAGGCAAGTTTCCAATAGACAAAGATAATTCCTGGTCACAGTCCGGCTATATCTTGTGTCTAACTGGCGGTGCAAGGCACTGTTGCTGACTCCATGACTTAAGCTGAACATTTCGCAGCTTGAGAAGCGGCGAAAGAGGTTGTTTGGAAAGAAGAGTTCATCACTGAACTTGATGTGATTCCCAGCATAGATGAGACTAGCTGCACATCATAGGTCCAAACACCTTGAGGATAGGTATAACCTATTCCGTGAGATAAATGACAGAGGTGTTAAGTAGATAAGCAAGTTTCATCGAATGAGAACGTTGCTAATCTATTAACGAAGCCACTCCTTATGCCTAAGCACTAGTCGCGGACTGTAGCTGTAGGATGAGTGAAATTAAGATGTAGTCTTAATTTCAGTGGGAGTTTGTAAAGGGCTTTACTTAGTTGTTTTGAAAGGTTCATGTAAACATTTTAAAATGTTAATGAAATTTTTATTTCTGGATTATTTTTACTGTGATATAAAATAATCGTTCCAAAATGATTCATGTCACTATATATGGGCCATCGAAGTACATGAGTAGACTTGATCCTGAAACCCCATATTTAACGAAGTGACATAAATCATAGTGTCCATAGTCGAAGGTTGTTGAAATTGGAACACCAACAACCTGTTGAGACTAGATTGTGTTGAGACTTATGACCAAGTTTCGAGGGGTCATAGATGCGCGGCATCAAAGTCGACACATAGGTATATGTAGGGGAGCATATGACCGGACATGGCCCGCAAGATGAGAACTCTGCAAGATATTAATATTTGTGTCATAAGAAGTTCTCATATACGACTATAGAGTATAGTCCTTAGACCTGAGTTCGCATGCATGTGGCTGCACATGGAGTAATGCGCTTTGATCATTGTCTAACGCTGTTTCGTAACTGGGAGCTATACGGACCTTGGTTGGGTGTATTATGAATTGTGTAGTTCATAGTGATGGAACAAGATGGGATTTGTCCCTGCCGTTTAACGGAGGTAATATCTCTAGGACAATCGGAGATTTGATAGCTGGTAAGAGAATGGCCATTCCCAAACGGACTTGCCCAAGTCGTTTGCATTGTCAGTATCAAATCTGGTCCGATAAACATGGTCTGGCTATATAAGGATGACACGCATCTTGCCTTATGCCAGATCGAGATATTGAGACAAAAGGATTAGGGAATGTAGGATTCCAGTACAATCAGAAGATTGTTGGGAATGTCCTGTGTAGGATTCCAGTACAAGTGGGAGATTGTTGGGAATGTCCTGAAATCTACCGTACTATCTCTAGAAAGTATGAATAAGTGTCGAGATCAGACATAAGTCATAAATACTGGGTGATCATGATGGCTTGCTAGAGTCCGCTCATGATCTATAAGTTTAGGACTTATTACCAGTATTGTATGATCCCAAAGGGTCACACACCATAGCTAACGGGAAAGTTAAATGGAATTAATACGGTAAGATGCAATGGCATTTACTGTATTAGATCAGAGAATTGGGCCAGACAAAATACAGGCTTTTGTCTGATTTGTGTCTTGGGCCCAAAAGATTAATGAGCCATTAGTCTAATGACTTGGGCCCATTAATGAGAGAGATAAAAATCGAAAAACCCTAAGGAAGAAATCATCTTTTGCGATTTCTTCTTGGCAGCCGCAAGCCTCTCTCTCTCTAACTCTCTCTGATCCATTTCTTTGGTCTAGCAGCCGTCCCTTGCTTGTAAGAGTGTGGATACTCGAGGAGGAGCCGGTTCTCATCAGCTCTAATCTGATCTTGTCATTACAATCATTCCGCTGCAAAGGTAAAGATCAGGTTTGTTTTATGATTCGATTACAAGAACCTAGATCTGTTTAAGATTATGTGCTAGGTTGCAATCCAAGAATTGAACCATGAAAAACTCATAATCCTTCAAAAGGTCAGCCACCCACATGTCGTCCGGGACAGTTCCTTCAAGAATGTAAGCCTTGATTTTGTCTCTCCAATTGTCTGTTTTCTTGGGAGCTTCTTTTATGATGGGTTCGTTTGTTTCATCAGCGTCATACATTCTATCTTTGAGCTCAGAGATGGCGATTACTTTTGGGTCTTGTCGATGCTCGGTTAATCGACGCATTTGACAGGTATGACTCGCCGAAGACCGGGCTCGAATGTGGAAGCGAGGGCTACTAGCGTGTTGGATGATGAATTGTCGCTTCGTGGATATTTGTGAGTGTGAAGACATCGAATTCTCTGGCTAAGTTTTGAACGATTTTAAAATATGCGGTCATCCGGTTATTTTGGCCTCGTGTTCTCCGTTGTCAGTCAGCAATGAGCTATGAATCGCAAAATGCGATGATGTGCCTTGCTCCGATTTCTTTCGCTAATCGCAGCCCTGCTATCAGGGCTTCTTATTCGGCTTCATTGTTTAACGTTGGGAACGTAAGTCGAAAAGATTGCTTCAGAATTTCTCCTGTTGGGGAAGTTAATCTAATTTCAATCCCTCATCCGTTGCATGATGATAATCCGTCGACTAACAAAGTCCATTTTGATCGTTGCTTGATTTCCATCGTGGGTGAGTTATGGTGGTAATTTAATTAGGAAATCTCCAGAACTTAGGATTTCGCGCTTGTCTGTGGTTTGTATTCAATGTCATATTCGCTCAACTCCACTGTCCATTTTGCCATTCTTCATGACTGAGTCGTTCTGTGTAGTATGGTTCTCAACAGCTTTTTGGTGAGGATGACAATTAAATGCGATTGAAAATATGGCCGGAGCTTGCTGGTCGAGGTAAACTGCTATGGCGAGATGTTCCAGAGCTGAATACGGGTTTCAGCATCATCGAGTCTTTACTGATATAGAAGACTGGTTTCTGGTCGCCGCTATCTTATTTGAAGAGTGTACCGCTTACCACCGAGCTTGACACAGATATGTAGCGGTAAAAAGTTTCCCCGCCCTCTGGTTTGGCCTGGACGGGAGGGGTTGATAAATATTCCTTTAATTGTTGAAAGGAGGACGTCCTCACACTTGGCGTCCCTCTAGAATTTCTGATTCCCTCGAAGAAGTTGGTAAAAGGGGAGACATTTTTCCGTTGATTTGTAAATGAACCGACTCATGGCAGCGATTCGTCCTGTGAGTCTTTGCACTTCTCGTGTATTTTTTGGCGATGGAAGCCCAATAAGTTCTGCGATCTTTTGCGGATTCGCTTCAAATCCTCTCTTCGTGACTATATACCCAATGAACTCTCTCGAGGTGACGCAGAATGTGAATTTGGATAGGTTGAGCTTCATTCCTTACCTGTTCAGATTGTGTAAGTAAGTAGTCAGATGAGAGATGTGGTCGTCGGCAAAAGCTTACTTTACCAGCATGTCATCTATGAATACCTCCATTGTTGTCCGAGCTGATCGGAAAACATCTTGTTGACTAGCCTTTGATATATTGCTGCGGCATTCTTGAGACTGAAGGGCATCACCTTGTAAAAAGACGTTCCTTGGTAAAGTGATGAATGACATCTTCTCGCGAACATCCGAATGCATCATTATTTAGTTGTTTCCGGCAAATGCATCCATGAATGATAGGAGCTCGTTGCATGCCGTGGCTAGTCTGTCGATATGTGGGCAGTGGGACGATGTCTTTTGGACAAGTTTTGTTGAGGTTGGTGAAGTCGACGCACACTCGCCACTTCATGTTTTTTTTTTTTAACGACCACCGGTTTTGCGAGCCAACCTGAGTATTTCACCTCGGTTATCGAGCCTGCTTTGGACAGCCTTTCTACTTCTTCATTGACTGCTTTGGAGCTTTCCGGGCCGAGTTTTCTTCGTTTCTACTTGATAGGTTTGAACACTGGATCGACATAGGATCGATACCTGTCATATCACTGGTTGACCAGGGAAAATTCGAAGCCTTCTGGAAGAGGAATTCGACAAGCCGGTCCTTTTAATCCTTCCTTAGCTCAGCGCCTATTCCTACACATCGTTGCAGGTTGCCTATATCGATGTTGACTTGTTAGATTGTGTCGCGCTGAGGCTCATCCTGTGGTGATAGGTCAATTTCTTTTTTTCGGGGAATAAACATGCCCGGAATTTTTGACGTAATTTATGTTCGACCAGGAAACAAGTACTTGAAACCTTATGGCTTCCTCGGAGTGTGAAGGTTCTGTTTGGAGTTGGGAACTTGACGCATTGGTAGTAGGTCGACTAAACTGCCTTCATTGCGTGGATCCATGGTGTTCGTATGATGGTGTTGTAGATGGCCGGTCGGTTGATGATGACGAACTTGGTTATTACCGTCGTCTTGTTGACGCGAAATGGTAGCTTGATCGTACCGATAGTTGTGATCGTGTCCCTGGAAAAATCAGTTAAAGGTCTTTCTAGGCTCTTTAACTCGTAGTCGCATAGTTCCATTCTGCGTAGGGTTTCTTTGTATATAAACTCGACCATGCTTCTGATGTCAATTAATACCCTAGTTACCTCGCAATCGCCTATTCATAGCTCGACGAAAAGTGGATCGTTTTGCGGTTTTGTATAATCCTTCCTCGTCTTTTTTGGTGCATGATATCATATCGTCGTTCCTGATCTCCTAGTTCCCGCTTTGCTTCCAACACCGGTATGAATCGCTCTTTGGCTATAATCTTTTATTAACCTCACTAAGTCGTTGCAGGTCAGTAGTCCTCCCATAATCATGTTGTTCGTCTGAGCCTAACCGGCTGGGTTGCTAATGTATGAAGCAGGGTAACTCGGCTTCATCATTATTATTGGCTCGGTGATGATGTTCGGTAGTGGTGGGCTCAGAGTCTGTTCTGATGACTTGGGGTTGTCACTGGTCAAGGATGATCCAGTCATTTTCAACCTTGTCTAAAGCATAGAGAAGTTTCTCGTCCCCTCAATTGGCTCCAATTTTTGTTACGGGATAACGACCAAGTCCGTTAGAGTCAGAGTTATGATCAAAAGGGTCTGAATCAACAAAGAAGGAAATATTAAAAGTGGGTCGGAAACTCTCTGTTATTAATAATTAGGCCGAAGCCAAACAATGAATAGGTTGAAGAGATGGGAGGTCGTCGATAGACGAGCTCCCTAATGATTTCTTGGGCTCGTAGCTTAGCAAGTTACAAGATGGCGTGAAATGAACAACTAAGAGTATAATCATAGTAAAAGTTGTCAAAGTCATATTGGGTTTTTGACTCTTTAGCGAATTTTACTCTTTGTGCCAAAATGTTTTTGATTAGGTGACATATTTCAGTGGTCTTAAGGATGGAGTGCTAAACCCATATCCAACATCTTTCTCCAAGTTCAGCACCATATAATGAACCATTCAAACAAGACAATATAACCCATATCCAACATCTTCCTACAAAGTCAGTTCTAAAACCCGCAACAGAACACTATATAAAACACGCAACAAAATACTATATAAGCAATAATGTCTATACGCTTTATATAAATGTAGTACATATTTGGTCATTTTCAATTTCTGTATAAGTATAACATAAAATAGTATTGTTTTTCATCATAAACAGTATTTTAGAGTACTTGTTATAACCGGAAAAATAAAACAATTTAGTGATTCTTGTTATAGCATTACCATACTCATTGCACCGAGTTGTGCTTTGCTTCTTGTTGTCAAGATTCTGATGAAGTCATCGTCGTTGTAAGCTTTCTCTGAGAACTTCTCATGAAGTATCTTAGATTCAGATCTTGCAAGCATCATGTTCATGTTGACTAAACACCCGTAAAGGAGACAACAACCCAAAAAGAAATATGACCATTTTTACTATAAATCGACCCTTTACTGTTCATTTCATGCATTATGTAACTGTCTAAGCTCCAAGCTAGACTTATAAAGTGATGAGCCCATGCAATTTTTAGGGAGCTCGTCTATCGACGACCTCCCATCTCGTAATCCTATTCATTGTTCGGCTCCGACCTAATCATAAATAACGAAGAGTTTCCGACCCCACATTAATTCTTCTTTCTTTGTTAGATCGGATCACTTTTGATAGTAATCTTGACCTCTCGGACTAGATCGAATTCCCGTAATAATATTTGGCGCCGTCTTTGGGGACAAGAAACTCTTCTACACTTTAGATGAAGTCCAAAATGACAAGACCAGCCTTGATTAGTGATAACCCTGAGTCATCAGAACAGACTTTGAGCCCACTCCTTCAGAGCTTGACCTCTCCGAGCCTGGTCGTCAAAAAGGGTTAACCAGTCTTACCGATCGATACCTCAGTTAACCAAACTAGGAAAACCGATACCTAAAGAGATGTCAAGATAAAAAATTGGATTTTAGGCAATCAAAATCCGAACGAGGGCGTCTCCTCCCTCATAAAGATCCTGATGACACATGTCGATGAGCTGACCCAAAGTAACAATACTCTCTTAGAACAGCTCACAAATTCTCAGAATATGCAGAGCACGAATCAACGACCTCAAGACACCCGGGCGTCTAACATTTCAAGGAACGAAAAACCTGGCCCCTTGACTCAAAGGGCTCTGTTCAAGGTATCACCATCTCTAAACACCGAATCAAGCATGCGACCATCCGAACCTCTAGCATCGCTATCAACTGGACAAAGAGCAGACCAAACATTGTCCGAAAAACAACAAGCTCGAACTGTTGAAAGCGCAATTGTATTATATGACATTAAAAGTTCACAAGGCTACCACCTCGGCCCCCGAAATCGACCAAGTCCTCAAAGAAACGCAGAACACACTGTTCACAAGCAAGACAATGGGCACGCGAATCAGACACCCATGAAAAATTAGGCTGGCGATCAACGAAGGAAGCTCGAATCCCCGACAATATCTAACAGCCTTCAGCATCGCAATGGGAAGATCACAGTTCTCTAACGAGGAGCGCGACGCCAGTTTCTGCCAACTCTTTGTCAAAATTTTAAGCGTGGCCGCCCTCAACTGGTTCTTGCGCCTCGAGGCGCAATCCATTTGACAACTACCACCAGCTATCAACCACTATCCTTAAGAACTATCCATGTTCATTAAAGAAGGAGCTTCAAGCACCGACCTCTTGACAGTAAGCCAATGGCCGAAGGAAACTCTCAGGTCGTACATCGATAGGTTCATGTTCGTCGTCTCTAAAATTCCAGTGACCGATAATGAAGGGCTCAAAGCATTGTGAAATGGAATCTGGTACGAGCTACCATTCTGTCATGAGTTAGCCAAAAACAAACCATAAACTCTCAAAGAGGCTCTCCAACGAGCGGATTTCATACAAAAAGGATTCGAGCTCTTTTCTTGAAAGAGGATTTCATCGTGTGTTCCCAGCAAGGCTGTCCCCAGAGGATAGCATCACAGATGGGAACAGACATGAAGCCGAACCAGGGTGGATCTGTTTGGGGTAAAAGAAGCCGGAAAAGTCGACCTCAATACACCAAAAAGGTCAGTTGGTCTCAAAAACCAGACCCCATGGTTCCCCTGGAAAGTCTGATGTCGAGGGGCCCTCTCCAAAGGAATAGCTTCTCATATGGAAAAGAAGAAGGGCCAGTCTGGCGTACCATTCGCCGCCATGCAAACAAAAAAAAAAGAGAAGAAAACTTCAGAACGAGCTTTAAACAGCGAAACAAAGAAAAACCAAAGGAGCACATCAACCACGGCCGCATCCGTCGAGCACAATGGATATTTCAACATGTCAAGGGTTGCTTGGGACGATACCGACCTCAAATTCCTAGCCAAATTCACATCGTTCATTGTCTAAGCAAGTCAATTCACGAATATCGACGTCATGAGGCTAATGGGATTCTACACCTACTTGGACTAACTCTTCTCTCGTTGCAGTTTGGGTAGCGCCTTCCATTACTTCCGTGTTATCACTTACGAGAAGGTCACAAAGTAATTTCTCGCAACTATAAAGGTCCAATATGTTAAGGCTAGTGAAGCACAAGGGACGCTCTCTTTCCATATCAACGATCATCATATCTACCCATGTGACATCATCGCAAGAGTTTGCTCGGTCTTTGGTTTCCCAAACGATCTAATACAAGGGACATGGAAGCAATTGAAAAATTCTGAAATTTGGGAGGTGTTAACGAGCGATAAATTCAACGCACTGGAGGCTCGACTAAACAAGATCCGTCATCCCGCCATTCTCCGTTTGATTCCTGTTACGCATCTCACTCTCTTCGCAAGGCATGATACCAAACGTGTTAAGGCGGTGGAAACGAGTATACTAGCTAGTTGAATCTTTCTAGGAATGACCAGTAAAAATGAGGTAGACAATGGATGCTTGCTAGTGGATTATTGGCTCGAGATCGCGAAAGGTATACAAGAGCACAATAAGAAAACAATGATATACTTTGGCTGGATGATCACCATCTTTCTTTGCGGTCTCAGCATTGATGTAACTTGGGATATGCCTTTGAAGACAAGAATTTCGGACATGGATGTCGCATACCTCATGTTGATTGACACCAATCTATCCCGAAGGCCAGATAATCTACTTTGAAGCCAATTTCGATCGACACACCTTCCGTGTCGGACGACACCAAGCATGGACGATCCAAACAGTCTACACAAGTCCTCGAAAGGGTCCATAAGCCTCCGATACCTTTCCCTAAGGCTTTTAAGAAGTCCAAATAGAAGTTGGATGCAGCCATATGTATGGCAATGATGGAAAAGAAGCTGATTGGTACTCCACCTGTTTATTCCTTGAGAATTCACCCTTGTCCGAGGAGGTATGCGAAGAAGATGATATCCAATTGAGATTTAAGATAGGGGGTGGTGATGTTCTCCAAATAATTGAGTGTTGTACTGCAGAACAAGATTCCCGAGAAGCTACCAGCCCCATGAGTCTTTGTGCTAGATTGTTCCATCTTCAAGAACAGATTTACGCATTTTCTGTGTGACTTGTAATCTGGAGTGAATCTTATGATATACTCTATGGTTGTAAGGTTAGGAATGATGTATTTTCAAGCGACTATGATCTCCTTGATTTTAGATGATCGCTCAAAGAGGATTCCATAAGGAGTTCTTGAGGACAATCCCATCAGAGCTGGAGACTAATTGATTCCAGTAGACTTCAGGGTCTAAATTATGATGCTTAACCATATTATCCTCTGATATTTGGTATATCCTTCTTGGCTACATCAGGATAAGTAATTCATGTGAGGTGTGGTCTGATTGATCTCCATCTGGGACATAAGCCTATGTAGTTCATGATGGACAAGCTGCGGAAAGCCACCATATATTTACAGACTTTCAGTGTTGAGGTGTTGATATATCATGGGTTTTACAGGTTTCCAAGCCACAATTTAAGTCTTTATCTAGAGTCTTTTAGTTGTTTTGGAGTCTTTTGAGTCCTTTGCTGGTCTAGGTAAGTTTGGAGCTTATGTGGAGATTTTGAGAGCTTTTGGAGTGATTCTGCAGCATACATGGATTTCACAGAGTTCACTGGATGCGTCTGCACTTAGTGTCGGTCGACACCACTAAACGACAAAATTGCTGCTCGTCAAAAATAACCGATTTAGATTTTTTGCAAGTTGGCCCAGAAGTTTCCCATATTTACAAGAAGACCCAAACCGTGTTTTAGACTATTAATTAGGGGTTTTAGCCATTGTTTAGACTAAGCTTTATTCTATCAGAATTTAAGAGATTTTGGGCTGGTCTTGTACTCAAGAATGAAGATATTTCGAACCCCTGTTCTTATTCTTTTGATTTATTTGGTATCTCCTTTGATCATGTCTATTGTTATGATTGGCATGTCTGAGTAGTTCTCTTGTTAGATTTAGGAATTCTCATTAGAGATTTTATTATAGATTAATTGATTAATTAGGATTCATAACTTCTAGTTCTTCATCAAAGCTGTTCCTAATGCTTAATCTGAATTAGTTACTTAGATTATTGATAGAAGGTTGATTAGCGCAGGGGGAGTTAGTTAATTAGCTAGAAAAGAACTGAGGTGAGAAATTTGTCTATTCGCAAAGAGATTTGGTTTAGAAAAATTGTGAACGAACGAATATGGAATAAATGCATGTTTAGAACCCTAGAACTCACACATAGTTTTAGTTTATAGGTTGTTAGACATAGTTAGCATTCACAGCGAGAGTTGGTTTGTTATATGTTAGTGATTCTGGTTCTAGAACTTCGATATCTGAATCATGGTTGATTGGTTGATTTACATTCCAGATTTCCTGGGAAATTCCTAAGTCTAGCATCTTTCTCACATCGAAACACCCTTTTAATTTACTTGATATTTATTGCTTTCAAACTACTTGCACCTGCTTAGTTATAGAGAACGAAAGAATTTCCTATTAGTATTCTGAGAACCATTGTTCGATACCCTAAGTACTACAACATCGACACTGAACACTTGTAGTTAGAACTAGGTATCATTCTTAACCTATCAAATTTTTGGCACCATTTCTCTGGTCCTCTCTTTTTATTGATAGATATTCGTTCTATATCTTTACTAAGCTTTTTATTTTTTTATTTTCTTTGTTACTCACTTCTTCATGTCGTTTTTCTGTTCATGACTCGTTCGTGAGAACTTAGTGTCGACCGACACCGCGAGGTAATAGACACCGGATTCGACAACAGAGAGACATGACGCAGACCACTTAGTCTGGGCTTCTGTGCAAGCCTAATCATCACACCATAGGCAACCCAGACGACAAGCTTTTATTTTTCTCAAACCAGGAGCTTTCTAAGTTGGAACGCACGAACCGGAAAGCGAAGACACAAGCAATAATGTACCGTGTCGTGATTGTTATTACGGGTGAAGATGGTGTTCTTGTTTACAATGAAAAAGGACATAGGTTGGACGCTAATGGAAACGTTATTTAGATACATATCAATGAAGCTGTTGCAGGCGCATAGTTTATTCTTTAGGGAGGTGGTAATGCGCAAGGTAATGCACATAGTGTTGAACAAGTTGCTGATGTGGAACAAGGACGAACTCTAGCTGATTACAACAAACCAGATGAGTTCTACGCTAATAGATATGTAGTTACACTTCCTGCAATCGAAAGGAATGATTTTGAGCTGAAGACTTCCTAATACACGTTTGTAGGACAGAAAATGTTTTGTGGATATCCCAATAAATATCCCATGGACCACATCGAGAGGTTCGAGGATGTTGTGACTAGTATGAAGCACGATTGAGTCAGCTACGACTTCCTACATTGTAAACTCTTCCCAAACTCGCTTGGTAGGGATATGCTGACTGGTTGAAGCAGGTACCAGAAGGTACTCTTACTACTTGGGATGCTACCAAGAAGGCCTTTCTGCGCAATTTCTATGATGATGGCAGATCGGATCAGCTGAGAAGTCAGATTACCCAGTTCAAACAGGGTCCTACTGAGGCCTTTAAGTCTGCTTGGGTGTGCTTCAGGGCATATAAACGTGACTGCCCACACCATGGCTTCTCACTGGAGGTACCAGATGGCTTTGGATGCTTCCAACAATGGTAACTTCAAAACAAGGTCACATGAGTAAGCATGTGGGCTAATTGAGAACTTGGTCACTAGAAAATCGTACCAAGAATGCAGACTTTGACATGAAATTTGAGTCTTTGAATGCTCATGTGAAGCAACAAGATACACAAGTGGCTCAGATTTCTGGTTCATTCAAGGGGAAGAATGTTCATAACGCACATGTCAATGCCATTTCACTTCAGGTTGAAGATGAGCTGGATCATGAGCAAGAATTTGAGCTAATGGTTGTGCAAGACATGGAAAGTTCTCGTGATTTTGGACCTACAGACTTAGTATCGGGCGACACTAATGTTGAGGGTTGACCGACACTCATGGAATATAATAAAACATTGAGTTTTGACGGACCAAAATCGACCTTCCTCGACACCAAATTCAATGGAAAAAATCTGGGCAGATTTAGTTTCGCCCAGCACTATTTTAGTGCCCGACACAAACCAGGGACCACACCAGTTTTTCCTATTGAATTGTTAGGATCCACAAAAACAGATCCAGTTTTGCTCAAAAACATCTCAGGACCTAGAACTGAGCATAAACAGACTGCAGAAGGAGTTTATATGCCCAAGGTTCCATTTCCTAGACCTCCTAAGAAGAAGATGATCTCCAGGGATGGAGATTTAAAAGAAGGGGTGGTAAACGTCTCTAAACAAATAAGTGATGTGCTATTGAACAAGGTTCCAAAGAAGCTTCTAGATCCAGGAGTCTTTGGGCTAGATTGTTCTATCTTCAAGGACAGTTTCAAACGTTCTATGTGTGACTTAGGATCTAGTGTGAACCTCATGCCAAACTCTGTGGCTGTGAAATTGAGACAGATGGACTTCACACAAACTAGGATCTACCTTATCATAGCTGATCGATCAAAGAGGATCCCATATGGAGTTCTTGTGGACATCCTTATCAGAGTTGGAAACTACTTGATTCCAACATACTTTGTGGTGATGAAATATGATGTTGAACCGGATGATCCTCTCCTGCTTGGTAGATCCTTCTTTGCTACGGCTGGAGCAGTGATTGATGTGAATAGTGGTCTAATTGATCTCCACCTGCAAGATACTGATAAGCTAAAAAAGTTCCCTTTCAACCACTTCAGCTGCAAGTATACAACCTACTCTTTGTAGTTTTTGGGGGTGTCAATCAACTTGGGTGATCAAACACACTAACAATGTAGGAAATCGCTTAATCTAGGTGCACCCAAAATGATTCGCAGATTTTTTTCACTAATTTTGCAATAAACGAAATACAGTAACCAATTCAAAATAAGATCACAAAGTTAAAAACACAATTTAGTAATATTCAAGAGTGAATAAAACAGAGCAAAATATAGCAAGATGATGAAAGATTTAAAGACTAAGTTCCTTGGGTTGAGATTTCGGTTCAGGGGATCAACAGTTAATTCAGAAACACTAAACAACAATGGAATGATTTCCTAGGCTAAGAAAAACATATCAAGCTAATCCACTCTCATGATAATATCCATATACCTATCAATCATTAACATCAATTCTCATTGACAATTTCAATATAGATATGCATTATGAACAAGTTCTTATTACCACTAAACACCTTAAACATCAATTCTCATTGGTTAAGTATGTAAAGCACTTGATAGAGTTTCAAACATTAACTACACTTCTCAGTGCTAGCAACATTCAAGATCAATGAATTGATTTGAGACTTCAATCCTAGCATAAGAGTTTCTAACAAGTAAGAAATCAATATTTCCAAGTTTTAAACAACCCAAACCATTACTAGATCACCCTCACCCAAACCCATAAACTTATGGTAAACTACTCACTAGCCATGGTAATAACAAATCAAGAAATGATTTAAAAAACAAGTATGAAAGAAATAAGAAGGAACTCAAAGAAGAACTCAAGAACAAAACTCAAATTGCATAAAAGATCAAAGAAAACTAATTGTTATGGGGTAGATGTTTACAAGAAGGTGATATGCTCTTCTAACACATTAAGAGCGTTTAAATAGAAGATAAAAGAGTGTAATGGTCGACCACAACCACACGGAGGGTCTACAAGCCGAAAGCAAAAAGAAAAATGAGCATGTGGCAAAAGTAGGTCTCATAGCGGCATCAGGACCTCGTTGTGGGATGCTGCTGTGAGATGTCCTGATCCACAGCGGCTTCGGGTGGTCGCTGTGGAGGCCGCTGGAAGTTACGACAAATCGAAAAATGATCCACGATGACTTTGGGATGCCGCTGTACAATGCCGATGTGAGGTCTGATTTCTCACAGCTGCTTAGGTAGGTCGATGTGGATGTTGTTGTGCATTTCCATCATCCGAAATTCTTCATAGCGGCTTCGGTAGGCCGCTGCGTGATGCCGCTGTAAGTTCTGGTATTGATCCTTAGCTCTTTTCCACTTCTTTTAGGGTGTATTTCAGTCCATAACTCCTCCATTATCATTTGGGTGCTTCATCATGTCTTCCACCACCTACAAAAAGAGAAACAAAGCAAATGCAATCGAAATGATGCCTAAATGCATTATCCTAAAGCTAAAACACACTAAAAATCATGATCAAATACACTAAAAATGCAATACATCAACTCCCTCAAACTTGTTTCTTTGCTTGTCCTCAAGCAAATAACAATGTGAACAAAGGGGGAGAGGTTTGAAATTGAAGACTCATAACCAAAGAAATCTAGCAAGCCCTTAACATGATGTCCTTATAAATAATAATATGTTTTATGAACAAACACTCTAATCCACTCCGATTTCTCAAGGCTTATCAACGCACCAAATATTATTCTCTTAAGCACATTGTGAAGAATCTACAAACTCAATTTTCCACCAACTCTTACATTCATTCATTCATCAATGTGTAGTCTCATAAATGGGGTATTTAGATGGCTTGGCATAAAAAGTCTTCCAATGTGTTTAGAGGAAGGTCATGATTTAATCTTTGGTGGCTAACTCTCAAGGAAAAAGGAATGCTAGGCATTATGCAAAATATAACAAGACAAGAACAATGTATGCATACAACTCTTAACTCCCGTTGCCTTACCCAATTGTTTTTCCAAATCTCATCCCAAGTTATTCTTTTCATTTACTAAGACTGTTTTCTTGATTTTTCTTTTCCATTTCAAACTTAGTTTTTCCAAATTCATCTTAACTTCCTGAATATATTCCCTTTACACAAGCCTTTTGTTCTTTTCTTCCTTTGTTTCCCATTTCACTCGTTCTTTTCTTTCACTCCCTATCGATTTTCAAGTGATCACACCACTAAATACTAATCCAATAGTGAACTCCTAGACTAGCCTATGAGAGCTAATCATTGTCGTTCTTATACTTTTAAGATTTATCACAAGTTAGCATTATCAAAAGAGGCCTCACTCAAGCTATCAAATGAAGGTCTAAAGAAAAAGGGAAGGGTTCTATGGTATGGAAACCATCTTTAGATTGAGAATGACCACTTGGATTATGAAAGGGTGGCAAAAATGTGGTAAAAAGATAATCCAAGTGTGTATATGGTGACCATGATCAAGCATCAAAAACCCATAAATGAGAAGAATAATTTCATTTAAGTCCATATAGATGAGTTGGATTCAAAATCAAGTGTATCAAGCTTGACAAATAGATTGAAGTGGAGTGATCAAAGATTGAAATGTGCAAGTGTTTCAAGAGTTGTTTAAGCAACCTAGTATGATTATCAAGGGCATCATGTTCAGTTCTAAGATCAAATTTCTTACAGGGCAATTATATCATTGTCTCCTATGCGTATGTAAATGCAATCTATAGTGCTACTAGACTTGATCCTAAAAATAGATACAAATATGGAACTACATGCTTCTTCTTTTTTATGTTTCAAATTTTTTCAATTTTTTTGGTTTTTTCGAAATCATATTTATTTACAATGCAACAAACAAATGCAAAGACTCAACATAAGAACAAAACAGAAAACAAAAGAGAAAATGTAATCAAATGATCACCCCCCCCCCTCCCCTAAACTTACTTCACACCGGCCGGTATGAGAGCAAATAAAGGGAGGTAAAATATGATAAAGAAAATGAAATAAACTAAAAATTATGTACAAGGTGGTGGTGCTACCTCAGTAGGTAGGAGGTGTCGGGTCGTCTTCATCCTCGCCCAAGGATAGAGAATCGTTGCTGGACCCGGGGGATGGTGGAGGAATTTGTCGCCGAGCTCTGAGACGTCTCTCGTCGAGGGAGGCGCGTCCTTGTGCGCTGCGGCTAGAGCTGGAACCTGCTTCACCATGTAGGAGTGCCACCTCGGGAAGTCCTCTGAGTCATCTTCCTCTTTGCTCTCGGTGTAGCCAAGACGTTTATCAATAGGACCCTTCTTTTCTGTGACTAGAAAGGTCAGGTACTTCACTTGTCCACAGAGAGCCTTGGTCTTTTCCTTGTACTTCTTCTTTAAGACCTGCTTCGTTCTCTGTCCAGACGCCACGAATTCCCCAATGGTTTGGTCATTTAATTTTTTCCAACGCTCCAACTTCTGAATATAGCTATGCGCCCTGCGCAGCTGTGCTCCCTGTATTACCTCGTCGGAAGCATGGAGATGATAACGAGAACTCCCATAGACTGGACTTGGTGGCCTGGTCTGGTCAGCACTTTCTGCTGGCTCGGTGGCAGCACCTGCTCTGCTACTAGCACCTGCTTCGGTACCCTGTGAAGAGCTCTCAGGGGCTCTCCTCTTCTTCTGTCTTGCAAGTGATTCCAGTGGGTCCATTACGGTGCTGTGATAGTATTGTGGATGAGGATGGAACTCAACGTTTTCCTGGTTCTGAAACGAGGTGATGGCGGTGTTCGGGAGAAGGACATTCGCCGTCTGTTGGAGATCAACCCTGAAGGTGTATGCAAATCTGTCCTCAAGCTTTCCAGCGAGGAAGAACGTCCTTCTCAGATGGGCTTCGTCCAATCGAGATGAGGTTTTCCCATTGCGCAGTGGGATTCTGAGTGCTTGAAATATTGGTGTGAGAAGCCCACCAAATCTGAACACTGGTGTCTTCTCTACTGATGTCATAGCCTTCTTCCTAAAGCCACTCAACTGTCTCATGAAATATCCAACCACAGCCATCACTTCGTAGTTTCCGAAGTTAACTTCTGGAACGTTAAACTGTCCCATCACATGTTGAAGTCCCATGGCCATAAATCTCAGCTCTTCTACCAGCACCTTGTTGTTCTCCCATCTTGCAAATAAGGTGTATGCCAGCAGCTTCTCAACATAGCCGATCACTGGGTGGCCGATGTCAGAGTTCTTCATCTCATCAGACTGATATGGAGTCCTTGCTATAGTGCTTCACCACACTTGGGGAAAAAGCTTGATATGTGGCAATTTGTTGTACCATTCGTCTTTAAACCCAAGCAGTTGGGATATTTGCTTGTATCCTATCATGTACTTCATCCCATTGTAGCTGAAGGTGACATAACCAAACCCTTCCTGCTCAGTCCGCTCATCCATGAATTCCACTTAATGGAATGTGCACATAAACTGGTATGGCATCTGATACACTGGATACACTTCTCCCATCAGCCTCTCCAAATTTAAGGCTCTCAGTATAGCCATTCGTTCGTCATATATCCCCAGCTTCCTTCAAATCTTTGTATCTCCGAACTTGGTCCCACTCCATTCAAATGCTCCCAGCTTAGTTTTTACCTTCCTTAATGTGGCAGTTTTCTTTGTTTTCGGCTTCTGCTGTGCAGGCTTCTTGTTCTTTCCCCGATTCTTTTTCGGTTTCACAGTTTATTCCTCACTGCTGCTTGAAAAGCCAATTGTCTCTTCATCCTCATCATACTCAACAGTGGGTTCCTTTCCCGAGTGGTGAGTCTGTGTGATCTGCTTCTGCTCTTTAGCTTGCGATCATGTTGTTCTTGTTCTTTCTGACATATGCATAGAAACATTATAACAACCAAAATGTTTCTAAAATATCAACACAAATATTCACACCATTATAATGTCTAAAGTATGAATATGAAAATTTCCATCAACACAACTTCAATCATAACATTTAGGCAATTACAAGGTTCAAGCAAGCATCACAAACTCATTCTTTTTCCAAAATCAGATTTTTCCATTTTTTCATATTTTTTCTTCTTAAATCATTTTTTTTTCAAAAAAATCTCAATCCATCACGAATTTGATATGGTTCCTTAATGCCTGTTTAGAACTCTAGAACTCGCAAATAGATTTAGTTTTCTAGGTTGTTAGACATAGTTAGCATTCACAGCGAGAGTTGGTTTGTTATATGTTAGTGATTCTAGCTCTAGAACATAGATATATAAATCATCGTTGATTGGTTGATTTACATTCATGATTTCCTGACAACTTTCTAAGTCTAGCGTCTTTCTCACATCGAAACACTCTTTTCATTTACTTGCTATGTATTGCTTTTAAACTACTTGCACCTGCTTAGTTATCGAGAACGAACAAATGTCCTATTAGCATTCTGAAAACCATTGTTGGATACCCTAAGTACTACAACATCGACAATGTACACTTGTAGTTAGAACTAGGGATAATTTTTGACCTATCATTGAGGTGGAGCAAAAAAATCAGAATGGTGAGGACAAAGTGCTTGATATTGGAAAAGAGAATATGGTTGTTCGTCATGAATCTTTTGTATTATCTTCAGCGCCTGTGATTGCTCCTAATCAGAAATATCCAGACATCACACTTCCATCAAAGCAAAGGTATGAAACCTCTCGACCTTCAGCTCCTAACCGCATTGATGTGAATGTACAAAAACATTATATCCCGTCCAAGCTTTTACTCCCACTTTGGTTCTCTTTCCTCATTCCTTGGTAGATCCCATGATCATGATGCGTACACACCACCATGGATGATGACATTGGCAGAGGTACTCCTTGCCTATGTTTAATCCACTCGTAGCCTGATCTCCTGCTAAAGCCAAGCTAATGATTGAAAACAAGCGCTTAGTGGGAGGCAACCCACTGGTAAGTTTGTACATACTTGCTTTTTCATTTTTCCTCGGTTGTTTTGATTTTTATTTGTTTTGTGAGTCAAAAATCGAAGATCAGTGCTGAAATAAGATCAGTGTTGATCAACAACCATACAGTGTGGGTTGACTCCCACTCAAAACACAGACAGTTGTCGAGGACGCTCGACACAGACCAAATTTGTGTCGACCAAAGTTTGGTGTCGATAAACACTCAACGCGATTACAGCTAAGGTTTCTAATTTCTCAATTTGATCTCGAATTTGAATCTGTTTTTCCAGAGCCCAAGCTTTTTTAACATTGGGGTAAATGTTTTTTAAGTTTGGGGGGGGGGGGGGGTGATTGCTGACACCATTTTTGATTTTTTAAAGTTAGTATGTTTTGAGTCAGATCCTTATGGAGGAAACAATGATTTTTCAAGGAACAACCACATCTGGAGGAACCTAAGTGACCTCTAGAACGAGCTTGACAAAGATCTATGACTAATGGAAAAGCTGATGAGATCTTCCCTAGATCAGCACTTGTGAGGTTGAGACTTGGATAGATTTGTGGCTTTGAAGCCGTGATGATAGAAGGAATCAGATGATCCAATGGTTAGATCAGAGATTTGCGGAATGAATCTCTAAACATCAAAGCTTAATCTCTTTCTGAATCACACCAAAAGAAATCAAGGGTTTGTTGATATGAAACACCAACAGAATTTGTTTGATCCAAACTCAGAAAGATTTTTGATAAAAATATTGGATGAATTCGTAATGAAAGAAGTACAGTGAATTAAGTAGAGTTCAGAAGATGGCTTGCATGAAGAGCAAGCATTAAATGACTTAGGAACTAACTAAAACATTTATTACAAGTCATTTTCGAAATTTAAACTCCCAGAGAATATTCTGGACAAATTTTAAAGTTATGGGCTTGAGGAGAATCAACTAGTGGGCCAAACAATGTGAAACAATTGCCTCATTAAAACCTTTCCAAGAAAACCCATTGGGACAAAACTTGGACAAGGGAAAAAGAGTACAATTGATTCACATACCCAATTAGTGATTTCTTTGGGCCTTAATCAAAACCAGAATGGTTTGATTGAATTCTTCATGCTCCATACTTAAGTGATTAAGCATTCCTCCAATGGCTTTGTTGAATAGCTTAGCTCTTGCTCGGGTCATTGGTCCACTTGGTGTCAGTTAGAACATCCTCATCTCCAAGTATATCCTCGGGTTCAAGCTTAGCATCCTCAGGTTCAAGCTCTGGTACAAGTTACATGTGATCCTTGCTAGCCATGATCATATCATCCTCTCCCACTTGAGAAAGATTTGACCTCAAATCTGCTTCATCTGCAATAAAGGGAACAAGATCAGAAACATTGAAACTAGAACTTACATTATACTTACGTTGGAGATCCAGCTGGTAGGCATTGTCACTAATCCTCTTAATTATTTTGAAAGGTCCGTCTGTCCTTGGCATGAGCTTTGATTTCTTTTCAGCTGGAAATCTTTCTTTCCTAAGATGCACCCACACAAGTCTCCTTCTTCAAAGATCAGTTGGCGCCTGCCTTTGTTAGCTTGTTGAACATACTGCTTGGTGTTTTTTTCTATGTTCTTTCTAGCTTGTTCATGGATCTGCTTAACCAACTCTGCCTTTTTATTTCCATCAATGTTATCTCTTTTACTCAAAGGCAAAGGGATTAGATCCAAAGGTTATATAGTATTAAAGCCATAAACAATCTGAAATGGTGAATACTTAGAAGCAGAATGCACATCATGATTGTATGCAAATTCTATATGAGGCAAACAATCCTCCCATGTTCTAAGAATCTTTTTAATTAATGCACGCAGGAGAGTTCCTAAAGTCCTATTAACAACTTCAGTTTGGCCATCAGTTTGAGGGTGACAAGTAGTAGAAAATAACAGCTTAGTCCCTAAATTAGACCACAAGGTTTTCCAAAAGTAGCTAAGGAACTTAGTATCTCTATCAGAAACTATAGTCCTAGGAATTCCATGCAACCTAAAAACTTCTCTAAAGAACAGGTTTGCTACATGAGATGCATCATCAGACTTGTTACATGCAATGAAATGTGCCATTTTCAAAAATCTATTAACCACAACAAATATGGAATCCTTACCAGTCCTAGTCCTTGGCAATCCAAGCACAAAATCCATAGAAATATCATTCCAAGGATGCAAAGGAATAGGAAGAGGAGTATACAAACCGTTTGGCTTGCTTACAAGTGACACATCTACCACAGACTCTCTCAACGTCTCTCTTCATATTGGGCCAATGGAAATGGTCTCTCATCACCTCAAGTGTTTTGGCAATGCCAAAGTGTCCCATAAGACCTCCACCATGAGCTTCCCTAACAAACAAGTCTCGAAGAGAACAATTAGGCACACACAAGCGGTTCTCATAAAATAGGAACCCATCTTGTCTATGGTAATGTCTAGAAGGAAATTTATCACAAGCTTTATATATATATCTTGAAAATCATAATTAGTTTCATAAAGCTTTTTAATCTGTTTAAGTCCCAAAAGCTTTGCATCAAGAGTAGAGAGTAGAGTGTACCTTCTGGATAATGCATCAACAACTACATTATCTTTACCTTTCTTATACTTGATGAGATAAGGGAATGTTTCAATGAATTCAACCCACCGAGCATGTCTCTTATTGAGTTTATGCTGACCTTTCATGTGCTTGAGAGATTCATGGTCGGTATGGATGATGAACTCCTTAGACCACAAATAATGTTGCCATGTTTGCAAGGCTCGGACCAAGGCATAAAGCTCCTTATCATAGGTTGGGTAGTTTAAGGTAGCTCCTCCAAGATTTTCACTAAAATAGGCAATGGACTTCTTTTCTTGCATCAGAACAGCTCCAATTCCTATACCTGAGGCATCACACTCAATTTCAAATGTCTTAAGAAAATCAGGTAAGATCGAGACAGGAGAATTAGTAAGCTTCTCTTTAAGGGTCTGAAATGCTTCTTCTTGTGCTTGTTCCCATTTCCAACAACCTTTTTTTTGTTAACTTCAGTGAGTGGTGCAGCAATGGTGCTAAAGTCCTTGACAAAGCGTTTATAGAACCCAGCAAGACCGTGAAAGCTTCTCACTTCTCCTACTGTCTTAGGACTTGGCCAATCTTTAATTGCCTTGACTTTCTGCTCATCTACTTTAACTCCATATGCAATTACAACAAAACCTAGAAAGACAAAGTTATATGTGCAAAATGTGCATTTTTTCAAGTTAGCATAGAGTTTCTCAGGTCTAAGAACACTTAAGACAGAATTAATATGCTGAACATGCTCTTCTAAACTTTTGTTGTAAATCATAATGTCATCAAAATACACTACAAAAAATGTCCAATGAAAGCTCTAAGAACATGATTCATTAACCTCATGAATGTACTAGGTTCATTTGTTAAACCAAATGGCATAACTAACCATTCATACAAACCATTCTTAGTTTTAAATGCAGTTTTCCATTCATCACCCTCCTTCATCCTAATATGATGATAATCACTTTTAAGATCAATCTTAGAAAATATGCTAGAACCATGGAATTCATCAAGCATATCATCTAATCTAGGAATAGGGTGTCAATACTTTACAATGATATTGTTGATTTCTCTACAATCAACACACATGCGCCAGCTCCCATCCTTTTTAGGCACAAGTAAGACTGGTACAACACATGGACTCATGCTTTCTCTGATATGTCCTTTGGCCATGAGATCATAAACCTGTCTTTGCAATTCTTTTGTTTCCACAGGATTGGTGCGGTAGGCTGGTCTGTTTGGTAATGTGGCTCCTGGTATGAAGTCAATCTGATGTTCAATGCCATGAATTGGTGGTAAACCACTTGGATTCTCCTCAGGACACACATCCTTATAATCCTGTAAAAGCTCACTTAGTTCACTCGGCAAAGCCGGTGCTTGGTTAGTCGACCTCACACGAGCTTCTTTAAATATAAACAACAAGATAGGCTTATCTGAACACACAGATTTATTAACTTCAATAGCCTTTTAAAAAGATTTGGTTGTTTGATTAACCTGGTTTCTTTGCGTTGGAGATAAAGTTGATCCTCATAAACCTCTTGTGGTGTCATAGGGACGAGGGTGGTCTTTCTTCCCTTGAACATAAGAGTGTGGTTGTTGGTGTTGGGAATGTCCTGAAATCTATTGTACCTACTCTAAGTGAGAGTTATATTGTCGAGATGAGACAGTCATATAATGCTAGGCAATCATAATGCTTTGCTAGAAGCCACTTATGATCAATGAGTTTAGAACCCATTGCTGGTGTTATATGATCCTACAGGGTCACACACCTAAGCAAACTGAACATAGAATGTGAGGTTGATCATTAGTGTAATGATCTGATAAATGCATATTTGATATGCATTCAATATAGAGTTTCTGAGGCAGTGTCGATCGACACAAAATGTGCATCGATCGACACAGATCGCGAATGGCCAGATTAACTTTGGTTTAATCGTTGGTTATTCGGGTCGTGGTTTAAGTCAACATATATAAGATATATGGTCGACTTTTACACCCGAGTTGACCTAATTTCACAGCCACCAAAAGAAACTAGAAACCTCTCAAGAGATTGGATCTCTAAAGGCACTAGCATCCCTGCTGTTCAGTTCGTGTGCGTGTGGATACCAGTAGAGGCGCAGCATTTGAGGCGCTGAGAACTCGAGTACTTGCAAAACCCTTCCGCTGCTAAATCACCAGGTAACTTCGAGATCTGTAGATTCAAGATAACATGAAACCTAGATCCTAGGCTACGGAATTCAGACTAGGGCTGCCTAATTGGATTAGGAACTGCTAGAAATTCCTACAGTGGTATCAGAGCCTTAGGGTTCTATTGAATCAGTAGCATGTTGATTAGATTAGTTGAATCTAGATCACTGTATAGTTGATACAAGCATGCTAAAACTCGTTTTGATCATGATAATCTAGTTTAGGTTATTTGCTGAAAAACGATTAGGGTTTATCGCCGTGTGTCGATCAATACCAATCCGGTGTCGATCGACACATAAGGATAACCCGAATGAAGCTTAGGTTTAACCTAACTGTGACGATCAACACAAGAGTTGTGTCGGTCGACACAGACCTTTCGGTCAAGTTGATCGGTTCTATTGGATTGGACCGGTTAGCTAACTTGGTTAAACCGCTGAATCGATTTATTGTGATTGAGTTGATAAGGTTAGCATCGACCGACACTAATGTAGTGTCGATCGACGCAGACCGGTTATCACAAAACCAGATCAATTGAGTTGATCGGCTATCGCAAATTGGTTTTGGTTAGTCTGTATCGATCGACACTAAAGTAGTGTCGGTCGACACAAGATCCGTTTATTTAGGCTTTTGAATCTGAAATCACAGGACCAAACCAGGATAAATCAATTTTCAATTAGAAGAATTAAAACATAATAAAACTGAACGTTTTAAAGGTTCCGTTCCTCAACCAAAATATCAAGTAATACTTGATGTCTTCCCAATCTTGTCAACTGTCAAGACTTGTTTCATTGTGTGATAGACTTGCAGTGCAAGATGTCCACAATTACATAAGTAAGACAGGAAGTAATCGTGTTGATGGACTTGCAGTGCAAGACATCAACAATTACATGACTCAAAAGATTGGTTTACTTGAATGGGCCATCAAAATCGTTTTGGGCCCATAGACATCAAGTGGATTGGACATGAGATGTAAATCCACAACCAAGAGTTGTATTGGATGCAACTAGCAAAGTTGTTGCTTACCTAGATAGCTAAAATTTGGGTGATAGCCAGTGGCTCACTCAAATTTAGTGAAGTATGGATCTTGGATCATTATATTCATTTGAGGAAACATTGTTTGAATATAATGCGAGTTTTCTTAATAGTTAAGATTTCTCATTTCTTGAACATCATAACTAAAACATTTCCTTTCTTTGATGTCAGCTATGACTAACACTCATCACAACAATTTCTCCCTGCGATCCGTCCTTGAGAAGGACAAGTTAAATGGATCGAATTTTCTCGAATGGTATCGGAACTTGAGAATTGTTCTCAAGCAGGAGAAGAGGGACTATGTCCTGGAAAATGTTCTCCCTGAAAAACCGAGAGCCAATGCTCCACATGCAGAAAGGAGTGCTTGGGATAAGCATTCTAATGATGTGGTCGATGTGACTTGTCTCATGTTGGCTACCATGAACTCGGACTTGCAGAAGCAATACGAGAACGTGGAGTCGCCCATGGAGATGATCACTAGTCTGAAAAGTATGTTTCAGGAGCAGGCACGAACTGAGAGGTACCAGACGGTTAAATCTCTCATTGAATGCAAGCTACAAAAGGACGGTCCAGTAAGTCCTCATGTCATAAAGATGATGGGTTATATTGATAACCTGGGGAAGCTGGATTGTCCCATTAGCCAAGAGTTGGCTACTGACATCATTCTGCAGTCACTGCCGTCAAGCTATGATCAGTTTGTTATGAACTACAACATGAACAACTTGACGAAGACGTTGACTGAACTGCATGGTATGCTCAAGACAGCTGAGCCAAATATCAAGAAGGGCACTCCAAACGTACTTATGGTACAAGGAGGCAAGAAGTTTAAGAAACTTGGCAAGGGAAAGAAAAAGGGCAAGCCCGTCCAGGTTGAGAACCAGGACAAGCCTGCGCCAGCTGCCAAACCCAAGCCCGGCCCATCTGAGACTGATAAGTGCCATTACTGTAATGAGCTTGGGCATTGGAAGAGAAATTGCAACAAATTCCTGGAAGAGAAGAAGAAGAAGAAGACTTTCGAGACTTCGTCTTCAGGTATTTATGTTATAGAAGTAAATGTTACTACTTCAGGTTCTACTTCTTGGGTATTGGATACCGGTTGTGGTGCTCATATTTGTACAAATATGCAGGGGCTAAGCAACAGTAGGACGTTGGAGAAAGGACAAGTGGACCTGCGCGTGGGGAATGGAGCAAGAGTTGCTGCATTAGCCGTAGGAACATTTAATTTTTCTTTACCCTCTGGTTTGGTTTTAGAACTTAATAATTGCTACTATGTACCTGCTATTAGCAGAAATATTATTTCTATTCATGTTTTGGATATAGAAGGATATCAGTTTTCAATTAAGAATAAATGTTGTTCTTTTGATTGCAATGATATATTTTATGGTAGCAGCCCATTAGAGAATGGCTTTATGTTTTAAACCAAAGCACACCAATCTATAACATTAACACCAAGAGATTCAAGTCAAATGACACGAATCAAACCTTTCTATGACATTGTCGTTTGGGCCATATAAATGAGAAACGGATTCAGAAGCTCCATAGTGATGGACTTCTGCTCATTTGATTACGAATCATGTGAGAAATGCGAATCATGTTTACTGGGCAAAATGACCAAGGCTCCTTTCAACAAACAAAATGAAAGGGCCAGCGACCTATTGAGCCTTATACATACCGATGTGTGTGGCCCAATGAGCACAAGGGCCAGAGAAAATTTTTGATACTTCATCACCTTTACTGATGATTTCAGCAGGTATGGCTATGTCTATTTGATGAGACACAAGTCGGAATCTTTTGAAAGGTTCAAAGAATTCCAAAATGAAGTACAGAATCAACTTGGCAAAGGTATTAAGGCTCTTCGATCAGATCGTGGAGGAGAATACTTAAACCAAGAATTCAGTGATCATCTAAGAGATTGTGGAATTGTTTCACAACTCACTTCTCCTGGAACACCTCAATGGAATGGAGTGTCCGAGAGGAGGAATCGGACTTTATTAGATATGGTTCGATCAATGATGAGTCACTCTTCTCTTCCATTATCCTTTTGGGGATACGCTCTAGAAACGTCTGCGTTTACACTTAATAGGGTTCCGTCAAAGTCAGTTGCAAAGACACCACATGAGATGTGGACTGGAAATGTTCCAAGTCTGTCTTTCCTGAAGATTTGGGGTTGTGAAGCTTATGTTAAGCGGTTAATTACAGATAAGCTCGAACCCAAATCAGATAAATGCTACTTCGTTGGTTATCCTAAGGAAACCAAGGCTTACTACTTTTACAACCACTCCGAGAACAAAGTGTTTGTTGCTCGGAACTGCGTTTTTCTTGAGAGAGAGTTTCTTTCTAAGAGAAACAGTGGGAGTAAAGTACAACTCAAAGAAGTTCGAGAGCCACAGGAAACCGCTCAGCCCGTTGCGGAGGAGCAACAGTTGGATCTACAAAGAGTTGTAGAACCCACGCCTGTGGAGCCTGAAATTCGCAGATCCGAAAGGATCCGTCACGAGCCTGAGAGATATGGATTTCTCGTAACCAATTGTCATGACTTGTTAATCATTGACAGTGACGAGCCCGCGAATTTCGAAGAAGCAATGATGAGCCCTGACTCCGAAAAGTGGCTGAAAGCCGCTGAATCCGAAATGGGATCCATGTCACAGAACAAAGTATGGACTTTGGTCGATTTACCCAATGGTGCAAAAGCCATTGAGTGTAAATGGATTTTCAAGAAGAAAATTGATGTGGATGGAAATATTCAGATATATAAAGCAAGGTTGGTGGCAAAAGGTTTCAAACAAATTCATGGTATTGACTATGATGAAACCTATTCCCCTGTCGCTATGCTTAAGTCCATTCGGATTCTCCTAGCAACAGCCGCTCATTATGATTATGAGATCTGGTAGATGGATGTGAAAACAGCTTTCCTTAATGGAATTCTGGAAGAGAATGTGTACATGACACAGCCTGAAGGTTTCATTGATCTTAATGCTGCTAGGAAGGTATGCAAACTTCATCGATCCATTTATGGGTTGAATCAAGCATCACGGAGTTGGAATCTTCGTTTTGATGAAGCAATCAAAAAGTTTGATTTCATCAGAAACGAAGAAGAACAGTGTGTTTACAAGAAGACTAGTGGGAGTGCAGTTGCATTTATCGTATTGTATGTAGATGACATACTCCTTCTCGGAAATGACATTCCGTTGTTGCAATCTATCAAGACTTGGCTCGGAAGTTGTTTTTCAATGAAAGACATGGGAGAAGCCGCATACGTTCTTGGAATAAGAATCTATAGAGATAGATTAAATAAGCTGATTGGATTGTGTCAAGATACTTATATCGATAAAGTCTTACACAGATTTAGTATGCATGATTCCAAGAAGGGCTTCATACCAATGTCTCATGGCATAAGTCTCAGCAAGAAGCAGTGTCCTGCGACACCTGCTGAGCGAGAATGCATGGGGCGGATTCCTTATGCTTCGGCTTTGGGATCCGTCATGTATGCCATGCTCTGTACTCGTCCAGATGTTGCTTGTGCTTTAAGCATGACGAGTAGATACCAATCTGATCCAGGTGAAAGTCACTGGACAGCTGTCAAGAACATTCTGAAGTATTTGAGAAATACTAAGGATAAATTCTTGGTGTACGGAGGAAGTGATGAGCTGGTAGTAAGTGGTTACACAGACGCAAGTTTTCAGATGGACAAAGACGATTTCCGATCACAATCTGGTTACGTCTTTTGTCTGAACGGCGGTGCAGTTAGTTGGAAGAGTTCCAAGCAGGACGCTGTAGCAGATTCCACGACTGAAGCTAAGTACCTCGCTGCTTCTGAAGCGGCAAAGGAGGCTGTTTGGATCAGGAAGTTCATCACTGAACTTGGTGTGGTTCCTAGTATTTCTGAGCCAGTGGCTTTGTATTGTGACAACAATGGAGCCATTGCGCAAGCAAAGGAACCTAGGTCACACCAGAAGTCCAAACACATAGAGAGGAGATATCACCTTATCTGTGATATCATTAAAAGAGGAGAAGTGAAGATCTGCAGTCTCGACGGATGAGAATGTTGCTGATCCTCTGACCAGGCCTCTCCCAAGGCCTAAGCATGAGAGTCATACTGCTGCTATAGGCATTAGATTTCTTAAGATATGATCTTGATTTCAGTGGGAGTTGTATTTGGTTTTTTTAGTTATGACATGATGTTCGTAAAACATAATTTGGTTATGTTATTTTAATGAAATTGTTTCAACATTATTTAATTGTGTTATTAAATAATTGTCCCAAAGTAATTTATGACATTTTATAGGTCATCAAGTATGTGACTTGATCATGAAACCCCATAGGAAATAAATGACATAAATTACAAAGGTCCCTGGTCGAGGTTGTTAAAGTGGGACATTAACAACCGCGTGAGACTAGTATGTGAGGTGACTGATGACTAAGTTTCGTGAAGTCATTAATAAGAGTATTAGAGTCAATCACATAGATATGTGTCAGAGAACACATGATCGGATTTGACCCATTGATAAAGAACTCTACAAGATGGTTATATGAGTGTCATAAGAGTTTCTCATTACGACTATAGAGTATAGTCCTTAGACCTGAGTTCATCATGATTTCTTACTTGTGGATTGGTCCGTCTTGACTTTGTCAAACGTCAGCCGTAACTGGTAGCTATAAAGATACTGATTGGGCGTATCATGAAATGTGAAAGGAACATGGATGGAACAAGATGGGATTTGTACCTCCTATATAACAGGAGACAAATATCTCAGGGCCTATCGAAGATTTGATACTGGAAATACGTGTCCGCGCTCAAACGAGGTGAATGTCAGTCGTTTGTCTTATCAGTATAAATCGGAATTCGATAAACATGATATAGCTCCATAAGGATGACACAGTTCTTGCCTTATGCCAGATCGAGATATAGATACAAAGGGATTATGGGAATAGATGATTCCTGTACAAGTGGGAGATTGTTGGGAATGTCCTGAAATCTATTGTACCTACTCTAAGTGAGAGTTGTATTGTCGAGATGAGACAGTCATATAATGCTAGGCAATCATAATGCTTTGCTAGAAGCCACTTATGATCAATGAGTTTAGAACCCATTGCTGGTGTTATATGATCCTACAGGGTCACACACCTAAGCAAACTGAACATAGAATGTGAGGTTGATCATTAGTGTAATGATCTGATAAATGCATATTTGATATGTATTCAATATCAATTTTCTGAGGCAGTGTCGATCGACACAGATCGCGAATGGCCATATTAACTTTGGTTTAATCGTTGGTTATTCGGGTCGTGGTTTAAGTCAACATATATAAGATATATGGTCGACTTTTACACCCGAGCTGACCTAATTTCACAGCCACCAAAAGAAACTAGAAACCTCTCAAGAGATTGGATCTCTAAAGGCACTAGCATCCCTGTTGTTCAGTTCGTGTGCGTGTGGATACCAGTAGAGGCGCAGCATTTTAGGCGCTGAGAATCTCGAGTACTTGCAAAACCCTTTCGCTGCTAAATCACCAGGTAACTTCGAGATCTGTAGATTCAAGATAACATGAACCCTAGATCCTAGGCTACGGAATTCAGACTAGGGCTGCCTAATTGTATTAGGAACTGCTAGAAATTCCTACAGTTGGTGAAGCCATCATGAATCACTCTCCTATCAGATTGCCATGGACGTCCAAGAATAATATGTCCAGCTTTCATAGGTAGCACATCACACAGAACTTCAACCTCATACTTTCCAATGGAGAATGGCACAACCATTTGGTTCTTGACCTTCATTTCCCCTTCTTTACTAAGCCACTAAAGCTTATATGGTTTAGGACGATTCTTTTCCTCCAAACAGAGCTTCTTAACCATTGTTTCACTTGCCACATTGGTACAACTACCTCCATCAATGATTAAGCTACAGACTTTTCCTTTGACATGGTATCTAGTGTGAAACGGATTCTCCCTCTGCTCTTGCTCTTCAGTTTGGCTTTGGATGCTTAAAGACCTTCTAGCAACAAGAGACAGTCCTTTGTCTACTCTTTCACAATCTTCAGAAGATGAATGATCTTTGATAGGTTGTAAGTTTTCCCTATACTAAACTGCAAGTGAACAGCAATGTCAAAGTAGTATATAGGGTTATCGAATCCACAGGGACACTTGGTCTCAAGAGAATCAAACTATAGGAATAAATACTAGAAAGTAGCAATGTGATTGAATTGAAAGCGGTGCGAGAAAGTAAATCAGTAGCAGAGATTAACGGTTGTGAAGCAAGTAATTAAAAGCGTCAAGCCTAGGGTATTCTCAGGAAATCAGACAAGCAGACAGTTCATTCAGCAAGGATCTAATTAAGAACAGTTCTAGAACTCAAAACACAGATATAGAATTAACCAAATTCCTTTGCGATAATTCTCTAAGCCTAAGTGCAGCAAACCAAACTTTCGTTTGCGAGAACTAACAGATTAAACTAGCAATAAGTCCAAGTTTGATATGTTCACAATTATCCTAAACCAAACTTCCGTTTGCGAATAGTTTAATTTCCCAATTTAATTAGTTCAGATTCCTAAACCCCACTTCCGTGACGTATTTAGCAACCTAAGATCTAGATTCTAATTGATCAGGTTAGAACTAGCTTTAAGCACAATTAAATTGAAGAACAGATATAGTTATGAATCCTTAACTGAATTTGAACAAGTCTAGCAAGTCATGAAATCCTATGTGAGAAACCCTAAACCTAACTATGGATCTACTCAGACATAGATAATGAAATCATAATCATAGAATGAATAAATTGCATAAAAGAATAAGAGTAAAAGGGGTTCGAAATCTTCTCCAAATACAGATGATGTAACAGGTTCAGATCAGCCCCAAAAAGCTCTAAAATCCTCTGCTCTTAATTATGAATTGCGTAATGTAAAAAGTATAAAGCGTATCTAATAAAAACTCTAAAAACTCTATTATATAGGCATAATCTCGGCCAGGGGCTTCTTTGTAAATATCAGGAACTTCTGGATCAAAGTGCAAATTCTTCACTCTTCTAAACCGCCGAGTTTTTCGCCCATCTCGCTGGTGCATCGATCGATGCTAGAGTGCAACGATCGACACCTGCCTCTGTTTCGGACAGTGAACTCTATCTCTCGGCCAAACACTCCAAAAATCTCCAAAATGCTCCATTATCTCCAATTCAGCTCCAAACCTGATTATACCTCTAAAAGACTCTAAAAGAACACAAAAGACACTAAAAACACACTTATATCATGGTCTAAAACTAGTAAAAACCATGATATATCAACTCCCCCACACTTAGCCTTTGCTTGCCCTCAAGCAAAACAGAGAACTAAAACATGGTAAAGAGGTTTGAAAACTCTTCAGAAACTCATTTCATCTTAGAAGCTACAATACTCAGATTCCCCTTAGTAAACCACTGAAAGAATCAATCACAGGATATCAAGACCAACATGTACTTCCCCCACACTTAGCAACTGTCCTAGGTAAACTCCACAATCACATTCAAGCATTCAAATTCTCCCTACTGACTTCTGCAAGTATTTAAGTGCGGTCTCACCTAAGGAGTATCGATCTAAAGGCACATGGATTCTTACCTTATCAGCTCTAGACCACCATACTATCTTTCTCTAGTCCCTTTCTTCTCTTTCCCTTCTTTAACAACTGATTTTTCCCCACTGGGTATCATTTTATTTTTTTTATCAGTGTTCTTCCCGTTATGGGGTGTACTTTGGACACATTCCATGGATCACATGAGAGATAATAGTGTTTTCTACTATTCCCATGACCACTTCGGAGTTACTAACTCATCCTCAGTTTATTATTATTTATTTATTTTTACTTTATAGAAGGGGAGAAGGGGACTAAATAGGACAGGTTTACAGGCTGTGTCAGAACTAACAAGGGAATCCGACATAAAGCATACCAAGCCCTTAGGTGAGAAATCTAAGTCAGTATTAAGGTTGAAGTCAGTAAAGGATCCTCTGATACCTGAAGTGATGTGGGTGTTCCAAGTAGGTTGATCTGTGATGGGGTTTTCTAATAGTCATAGATAGATCCTGCAACTTCATCCCAATGGTTACTTAAGTTCCTGCAAGTCTTGTAAATCTTCTCAGAAAATCATAGTTTCTTACTTAAACAATTTTGACTCAATAAAACAAAATTTTTTTTTGAAAAACGGACTGACTCTTAAGAAAACAGAAAACAAAAGTCAGTAGCACCTCCCCCACACTTAAGACACACTGTCCCCAGTAGTGTCCAGCGAAGGCTCGGTAAAAAGAAAATAAAAATTGAAAAGGTGGAATTATGTCTGTCGGGTTACCTCTGTCGTTAAGCATCGACCGTTGCACTGAGTGCATCGACCGTTACTTGGCGATTTTCGTGCATGGTCGATCGTTGCTCAGGACCGCAACGATCGCTGCAATGCGATTCCTTTCGTGTTGTGACGATCGATGCAGAAGTGCATCGATCGCTGCACTGCGAATTAACCGAGACCTGCAAACATAAACTCACCAGAAACAAAAAAAAACGTAAAATCCTAACAAAAAACCAAAAATGAAAAAGAAAAACACTAGTACCTAATGGTGGGTTGCCTCCCACCCAGCGCTTGTTTAAGGTCAATAGCTTGACCGGACGGATGAGATCTTTCAAGTACCAGGAGGTCCTGACAGAGACTTTTTATGTCTCTGTTCAAGTCTCCTCATCCAAGGTGGTGAGTAAGCTGTTGCAGAATGCTCATGGCCAAGAAAAGATGGAGTGAAATGTGCTCCAGGATCTATAACTGCAGTCTCATCTGGCTGCTCATCATCTGCTTCCCTGATTATGAAAGTCTGTCCATCTATCAGTGGCTTTCGCAGCTTCTCCATCTCATACCGCAGCGGTTCATCTCCCAGGTGGAGGTCTATTAGACTCTGTCTAACATCAATCACAGCTCCTGCTGTAGCCAAGAATGGTCTCCCAAGCAATAAAGCTTCATCCGGATTACAGTTATATTTCAGCACAAGGAAATCCGTTGGAACTAAGTAGTTCCCAACTCTCACCGGAATGTCCATAAGAAGTCCTTCAGGAACTCGTATGGACTGATCAGCTAGGATAAGAGAAGTCCTAGTAGGAGTAAAATCCAACATTCCCAGCTTCTCTGCCACAGAGTAAGGCATTATGCTTCCAGCAGCTCCTAAATCACATAGAGAACGCCTAAAACTATCCTCAAAGATAGAACAATCTAGCACAAAAACTCCAGGATCAGGCAGTTTCTTCGGGACCTTAGTTAGCAGAACATCACTGATATGCTGAGGAACTATTATCACCCATTCTCTTAGCTCCTCATCTAAAGGCAACATCTTGTTCAAATATCTCTGAACACATGGATGATAAGGTGGATCATCAGAAGGTGGAATTTCTTCCAAGTCTTCACCACTCTCTTCTAGCCTTTTCAGCTCTTCAATCTCTTGTTTAATCACTTCAGACACCTTGGGGTATTGCCTAATGGCTTGTGCATAAACATCCTCTTGAGTGATCTCAGATACATCAGGGAATAGACGGGCTAGTTCTGCATCAATCTCACTTTCATCCCACGGATCTTCTGCTCGTTCACGACCTGCATTGATCGATGCCAGTTGTGTGTCGATCGTTGCATCACTGCAGTTTCTACCCGAGAGTTTTTCACAGAAATCCGAAAATTCTGCCTCAGTCACCAACTCAGCTGTACTTAGCTCAAATTTCTCCCCTAGATAAGATCCATCATTAATGAGTACAGACCAGGCCTTAATATGAGTCTCTGCAACTCCTTTTCCCTTCAGTGAGCTGGACATCTGGTTGACCTGAGTGTCCAACTGCTTCATGTGAGTGCTCAGTGACTCAAACTTCCCATTGAGGTCTTGATAGACAGCGTCCAGCTTCTTATTGTTGTCCACAAAAAGCTTGGTTTGACTCTCCATCAGTTGTTCCATCATAGCCTCCATTTTGCTCTCATGGGCTGTAGGTGCAGGAGGAGTCTGATAGGATGTAGACCCATAGGTCCTCTGATTACCTTGTCCATAGGTCTTCTGAAAACCACCAGTCTGTCCACCATTGGAGAATCTGTTCCCCTGTTGATTACCAAATCTATTACCTTGGAAACCAGAACCTCCTATGAAATTCACATCTTCTTCCTGAGTTTCCTCCTCAGCCTGAATCACCTCTACATCTTGTGCAAAGTGGACAGCTTTCTTACTTGTTAGGAGATTGTAGACTGTGTCCAATCTGGATCTTATATTAGCTATATCAGAATTCTCTACAGTTCCACCAGATCTCTTCCTCCTTTCATCCATTGTTTTGCAACTGTTGCTGCCAATCAGATTCTCTATCAACTGCTTAGCTTGCGTAGGAGTCCTGGTGTTAAAATTAGCATTGCTGGAATTATCCAGCGCAGTCTGATAAGGAAGATCTATGCCTCTGAAGAAGATACCAATCAGCTGTACTTCTGTGAATCCATGGTGTGGACAGTCACGCTGATACTGCTTAAATCTCATCCAGGCAGTCTTCAAGGGCTCCACAGCTCCTTGGGAAAAGGTGAGTATGTCCTGTCTGGACTGATCCGAGCGTGCATCATCATAAAAGTGACGCAGGAACTCACTCTTTAAGGCTGTCCAAGTAGTATACTGACCAGGTGCCAGTTGTCTCAGCCATGCACTAGCGTCTCCAGCAAGACTGTGCGGAAATAGCTTAAGGAACAGATAGTCCGGGCATACTCCTTCATACTTCATGCCAGTGACTATGTCTTCAAACTTGTCGATGTGATCCATAGGCTGCTCTGCTTGAAGACCATGAAAAGCAATCTGTCTCATCAGTTGGTAGTAGATGGTTTTTACCTCAAAATCGTTCCTCTCAAAAGCAGGAAGCACTAGAGCTGCTCGGTTTGCATGAAACTCATCAGGTCTGTTGTAATCAGCTAGTGTCCTCTCATGAACCACCATCTCTCTACCTTGGGCTTGTCCTTGACCCTGGTTTCGGTTCAGCTCCTGTTGCTCAGGAGGATCAGGGATGACATTCCCTTCAGCATCAACCCGATGCCCAGCAGCATTGTACGGGTTGTCATCTTGGTCCCTTAGGGTACCTTCAGCATCTGGTATCAAGATCAAACGTTCTCGTACCATTCTCTCTCTCTTTTCTCTTCTGTTAGTCCTTTCTAGACGTCCAAGTTCCTCTAGTCCGAGATTAACCAAGCTCGAGTTCGGATTACTTCGAGTTTTCTGCGTTGGCATAAACTGTCTGTAATCGTCCAGCAACGATCGATGCTATCAGTGCAACGATCGATTCAATTCTCAGAATCGCCTAGTGACGATCGACGCAAGGTATGCAACGATCGACGCAAGGCGAAATTCGTACCTGCGACAGAAAGAAACAGAGAAAAAGTTAGCAGAATCAAAACAAAACAAAAAAAACGAAAAAGAACAAAAACAAAAAGAAAAATTTCTAGCAAAAACCCTAAGTTCGGTCCTATCGAAGACTCAAAGAGTCCCCGGCAACGGCGCCAAAAACTTGATAGGTTGTAAGTTTTCCCTATACTAAACTGCAAGTGAACAGCAATGTCAAAGTAGTATATAGGGTTATCGAATCCACAGGGACACTTGGTCTCAAGAGAATCAAACTATAGGAATAAATACTAGAAAGAAGCAATGTGATTGAATTGAAAGCGGTGCGAGAAAGTAAATCAGTAGCAGAGATTAACGGTTGTGAAGCAAGTAATTAAAAGCGTCAAGCCTAGGGTATTCTCAGGAAATCAGACAAGCAGACAGTTCATTCAGCAAGGATCTAATTAAGAACAGTTCTAGAACTCAAAACACAGATATAGAATTAACCAAATTCCTTTGCGATAATTCTCTAAGCCTAAGTGCAGCAAACCAAACTTTCGTTTGCGAGAACTAACAGATTAAACTAGCAATAAGTCCAAGTTTGATATGTTCACAATTATCCTAAACCAAACTTCCGTTTGCGAATAGTTTAATTGCCCAATTTAATTAGTTCAGATTCCTAAACCCAACTTCCGTGACGTATTTAGCAACCTAAGATCTAGATTCTAATTGATCAGGTTAGAACTAGCTTTAAGCACAATTAAATTGAAGAACAGATATAGTTATGAATCCTTAACTGAATTTGAACAAGTCTAGCAAGTCATGAAATCCTATGTGAGAAACCCTAAACCTAACTATGGATCTACTCAGACATAGATAATGAAATCATAATCATAGAATGAATAAATTGCATAAAAGAATAAGAGTAAAAGGGGTTCGAAATCTTCTCCAAATACAGATGATGTAACAGGTTCAGATCAGCCCCAAAAAGCTCTAAAATCCTCTGCTCTTAATTATGAATTGCGTAATGTAAAAAGTATAAAGCGTATCTAATAAAAACTCTAAAACTCTATTATATAGGCATAATCTCGGCCAGGGGCTTCTTTGTAAATATCAGGAACTTCTGGATCAAAGTGCAAATTCTTCACTCTTCTAAACCGCCGAGTTTTTGGCCCATCTCGCTGGTGCATCGATCGATGCTAGAGTGCAACGATCGACACCTGCCTCTGTTTCGGACAGTGAACTCTATCTCTCGGCCAAACACTCCAAAAATCTCCAAAATGCTCCATTATCTCCAATTCAGCTCCAAACCTGATTATACCTGTAAAAGACTCTAAAAGAACACAAAAGACACTAAAAACACACTTATATCATGGTCTAAAACTAGTAAAAACCATGATATATCAATCTTCTTGCTCAAGTTCATCCTCGGACTCAATCTCTCCATTGTCTCTAAGAACCATGATTCTGCGGTTAGTGCACTCATTTGCATAATGTCCTCTGCCTTGGCACTTATAACACTTAAGATCACGAGTCCTAGATGTAGTAGCTTCTGATTTTCCTTTGTCCTTCTCTTGATTGGCTGTGAATGGCTTAGCTTCTGGTTTTGGAGTCATGATTTGCTTTCCTTCTCTTTGATAACCCATCTTGCTTGAATCATAACTAGGCCTTAAGGTTCCTTTCCTCTTAACTTGCTGCTTAACCAGAATTGCTTTATGCAACATCTCTTCAATATTCTCATAATGTTGCATCTCCACTCTGTCTTGCATTTCTCTGTTTAATCCTCCAAAAAAACCGAGACATAGTAGCTTCTCTATCTTCTAAAATATGAGCTCTCAGCGTCAGAGTTTCCATCTCTTGGTAATAATCTTCTACTGATCGGTTGCCTTGGGAAAACTTCCTTAGCTTAGAGTGAAGCTCACGGTGATAATGACTTCGTACAAACCTTCTTCTCATAAGGAGCTTCAATTTTGCCCAAGTTTCAATAGGATACTCTCCATTGCTTCTCCTAGAAGTAACAATCTGATCCCACCAGCTCAAAGCATAATCATAGAACCCAGTAGCAGCCACTTTAACTCTACTGACTTCTGCATAATTTTGCCAGTTAAAGACTAGCTCAATCTTCTTCTCCCAATCCAAGTAAGCTTATGGATTGTTGGTTCCATGAATGGATGGGATTTTGATCTTCAATCCTTTGAGATTCTCTTGCATTAAGTCTCAGCCTTCTGATATATCATGGTTTTCTAGGTTTTCAACTATGATATAGTGGTGTATATTGAGTCTTTAACCTGGTTTTTTGAGTCTATTGAGTCTTCTACAGGTAGGCTTGCGGTTGGAGCAAAGAGTGGAATTATAGGACGTTTCTGGTGATTTTTGCAAAGAGCTGAAGTTGGTGTCTCGGCCACGACTGGAAGTCGACCGACACTGACCTTGGTGTCAGTCGACACTGAGCGCGAGAGAAGTTATACGCCGAGTTAAGACAAGTTTTGAAGAATTGCATAAAGACCCCGAAGTTTTCCCTAATTCTAATCTGACCCCAAAACGTGTTTAGCAGTGTTAATTAGGTTTTCAGACTCATGATTGAGTTTATCTTGTTCTTACTTTGTTCTTTCTTTTTGAGATTGAGAGATTTTCTAAGGGGCTGATTCTTGCTACTTGTAACCTTTGAGAGAAGGATTTCGAACCCCTTTATCTTATCTATTCAGTCTTTTGGTTTTCTATTCATGATGTGTTGTTCAATTTATAATATGTCTGAGTAGTAACCTAGTTAGATTTAGGAATTCTCATAAGGGTTTTATGCATGTTTAGATAACTGATTTATTAGGATTCACAATCTGTTCGTTCATCACCTAAGTTGTGCTTAATACTGAATTCTAGACTAATCATCGAGGGTTTAGATCTGAGATAATTAACTTAGCACGAGAGTGTGAGTTATAATCTAAATAAACTTAGTGTGAGCAATTTGACTAGATATAAAGAGATTTGTTTTAGGAGAATTGTGAACCGATAGAACATGTTCTTAATGCTTGTTTAGAACTCTAGGATCACAAAGAGATTTGGATCACTAGGTTGCTAGATATAGAAACAATCTCAGCGAGAGTTGGATTGTTTAGCATTGTGTTTTTAGTTCTTGAACATGTGTTTAATCTGAATCCGGTTAGTTAAGTATCTGACATTGCATAATTCCCGAGAACTTCCTAAGTCTGACGCCTTTCTCCTATTGAAAACACTTCCTTGTTTACTTGCTTTCGTTTACTGCTTTCTTCAGATTGATTTAGCTTAACTTGAGAACATACAATCTATCGTGTGAGTCGTGAGTCCTTGTGGATTCGATACCCTAAGGACTACATTCGCATCACTGTGCACTTGCAGTAGAATAGTATAAAACTCTGAGCCTATCAAGTTTTTGGCGCCGTTGTCGGGGACTCAACTGAGTTCGCCGATAGATTTTGTTTTAGAGTTTAGTCTAAGTCGTTTTATTTCTTTTGTTACTGATTTTTCTCGGTTTAGCTTGTTTTGTTGCTGCAGGAATCGATATCCGCATCCAGTGTCGACCGACACCCTCCTTTGTGTCGCCTGATATCGACCTCGAGACAGTGTTTTGAAGTCTGTGTATGCCTAATCGACACACCTGAAGCAACCAGAGCGAAGAACTTTTGAACCTAAGACTTGAGGAGCTTGCTAAACTTGATAGAACGAAGGTCAAAGAATAAGAATGATGAACAATCGTTTGATTTTGAGACCAGATGATGAGGGAGTTCTGAGAGACCAACAGAACAACCCATAAGGTCAATGCTGGAGGTAATGGACAGCAACCTAATCCTCCTGCTGCTGAGAGGACTCTTGCTGATTACATCCGACCATATGAGTTTTATGCTAACCGGTCAGCAATTATACCTCCTCCTTTTGAGAGGAATGACTTTGAGGTCAAGACTGTCTACTATACACTTCTGAGACAGCATCATTTCCATGGTCTTCCCAATGAGCAACCTATGGACCACATTGAGGATTTTGAAGCCTTCGTCACTGGGATGAAGCACACTGGAGTGGGTTATGATTTCTTATACCTTAAGCTTTTTCCCTACTCTCTTGCTGAAGAAGCTGCAGCTTGGCTTAAGCAACTTCCACCTGGGAAGTTAACTACTTAGGATGCAGTGAAGAGAGAATTCTTGCAACATTTCTATGATGATGCTCGCTCGGATCAGTTCAGACAAGATCTTCTGACATTCACTCAGGGACCTACAGAGCCATTTAAGTCTGCTTCGGTGAGGTTTAAAAGGTACCAACGAGGTTGTCCTCATCATGGATTCTCTGAAGTTCAGCTGCTGGGCATTTTCTTCAGAGGTGTGGATCTCTGGTACCAGTCTGCGTTAGATGCTGCCAGCAATGGCAACTTCAACACAAAGACTGAACAAGCTAGAGTGTTTATTGAGAACTTGGTGAGCAGCAACAGTGCTAAGACTGCAGATCAGAGAAGGAAAGAGTCTGGTGGAAAATTGGATCATCTACAGATGGCTGAGATGCAGAAAAAGTTGGATTATGTTCACGTCTTGTTGACTAGTAAGAAGCATGTCCACTTTGCTCAAGATGTTGAAGAGTTTGGTCCTGAAGAAGGCTGCACTAAAGAGGATGTGAACTACATTAGTGGTTTTGGATTTCAAGGAAACAGGTTTGGAAACCAGCAGAACAACAAGTTCTTTAATGGTGGACAGAAGAGTGCTTTCACAAGCAATCAAAACTCTTCTGGATATGGTCAGAATGCTGGTTACCAAAAGCTTTTTCAGCAGAACAACTCTTATAAGAGGACATATGGATCAGCTTCCTATCATACACCTCCTGCTACTAATGCTCATGAGAGTAAACTGGAAGCTATGATGGAGCAGTTGCTGGAACGTCAGACAAAGACTGTTGTGGATTTCAACAAGAAGATAGATGCTGTCTATACTGATTTGAATGAGAAGTTTGAATCCTTGAGTACACATATGAAGCAATTGGATTCTCAAGTTGCTCAAACTGCTGGAGCTGTCAAGAGGCAAGCCGGGTTCCTTCCTGGAAGCACAGATACCAACCCCAAGCATCACTGCAATGCTATATCACTGCGGAGTGGGAAGGAGCTGCACACCATCCCTATTAGGCAGATTAGTGATAAGGAGATCGAAGAGATAGAAGAATTTGAAGAAGAGTATGAAGCTGCGAAACGAGCGTCGACCGACACTGACTCTGCACGTCGGGCGACACCAACTTCTTCGAGTTCTCGTGACGAACGAAAATCGACCGAGATCGATTGTGAGGTTGACGACAGATCGAAATCGACCAATGTCGACCGACCCCAAGCTGATGTCGGTCGACACCAACAGCGTACAAACTCTGATGCTATGCAGAAAGCCCCTATAGCTGGTGGGAAAGTGTATAAACCCAAAGTACCTTTCCCGAGAAACTCGAAGCAGTCTAAGTTTGAACGGTTCAAGGCTAAATACATGGCTATGTTGAGTAAGCTAACTCTACCAATGCCATTGATGGATGCTATCAACAACAACCCAGTTCTGAAGAGATGTTTGAAGCAGATGTTGACTTCTGATATGGGAGATGAAGAGAGTTTGATGATGATCACTGAAGTTTTGTAGTGCTGTCATCTTAAACAGAGTTCCCGAGAAGCAAAAGGATCCATGAAGCTTTGTCTTGAACTGTACCATCTTCAGAGACAGATTTGAGAGGTCACTTTATGATTTGGGTTCAAGTGTCAATCTAATGCCATATTCAGTTGCTAAGCAGATGGGGATGACAGACTTCACACCTACCATGATCTCCTTGATCATAGCTGATCGCTCCATAAGGATTCCTGAAGGTCTCTTGGAAGATGTACCGGTGAAGATTGGTGAATTTGTTATCCCAACTGACTTCGTGGTCCTGCAATACAATGATGAGCCCAAGGACCCTCTTATCCTGGGCAGACCATTCTTGGCTACAGCTGGTGCAATCATTGATGTGAAGAGAGGAAAGATTGGACCGAATGTGGGTGATCTGGTGATAAATTTTGACATGGACAAGTTAATGAGGCATCCATTGATGGAAAGACCTTCTATGTTGATACGATTGAGAATCTGGCTGCAGAATTCCTAAATCGAATGCATTCCGTCGACCCTTTGGAGAGAGCCTTAATGAGTTTTGAGCATGAGTTGGAGCTGGAGGATGAAGCTGCTACTGGATATCTGAGGCTAATGGACGCTACTGAGCAAGTTATGAACTTGGAAGTGGCAGATGACATTCAGTGTCGACCGACACCACAAGCTAATCGGTCGACACCAGTTGCGCAGGATTGGAGCGAGGAAAAAGCTCCAAAGATCGAGTTGAAGCAGCTACCTGCAGGCCTCAAATATGCATTCTTAGGTAAGAACTCCATTATCAATGCTGATTTGAATAACGCAGAACTCACTTTACTGCTAAGCAAGCTGCGCAAGCATCGCAAAGCTCTTGGCTATTCTCTTGATGATATTTCAGGTATCTCTCTGGACTTGTGCATGCATAGGATACACCTTGAGGATGAGAGCATGTCGTCAATTGAGAACCAGAGGCGTTTGAATCCTAACCTGAAAGAGGTTGTGAAGAAGGAAATCATGAAGCTGCTGCAAGCTGGGATCATCTACCCTATTTCAGACAGTGATTCGGTCAGCCCAGTTCATGTGGTTCCTAAGAAAGGAGGAGTCACAGTGGTGAAGAATGAAAAGAATTAGCTGATTCCTACGAGGACAATCACTGGTCACAGGATGTGCATAGACTACAGGAAGTTGAATGCAGCCACCAGAAAAGACCACTTTCCACTCCCTTTCATTGATCAGATGTTGGAAAGGTTGGCGAATCATCCTTACTACTACTTTTTGGATGGTTATTCTTGTTTCTTTCAGATCCCTATCCACCCAGAGGACCAGGAGAAGACCACATTTACATGTCCCTATGGCACCTTTGCATACCGCAGAATGCCTTTCGGACTGTATAATGCTCCTGCAACATTTTAGAGATGTATGATGTCTATCTTCACAGACATAATAGAGGATTTTATGGAGGTCTTCATGGATGATTTCTCTGTATACGGACCATCTTACCATGCTTTTCTGGATAATCTATGCAAGGTGCTAGCTCGCTGTGAGGAAAAGCACCTGGTTTTGAATTGGGAGAAATGCCATTTTATGGTCAAGAATGGCATTGTACTTGGGCATAGAGTTTCTGAGACAGGAATTGAGGTGGACAAAGCTAAGATTGAAGTGATGACAGGACTGCTAGCACCAGATTCAGTCAAGGGAATAAGGAGTTTTCTTGGGCATGCTGGTTTTTACAGGAGATTTATTAAAGATTTCAGCAAGATAGCTCGACCACTTACTGCACTCCTCTGCAAGGATGTGAAGTTTAAGTTCACAGGTTAGTGTCATGCTGCATTCAAAGAGCTGAAACAAGCCTTGATCTCGGCTCCAATTGTGCAACCACCGGACTGGAGTCTTCTTTTTGAGGTAATATGTGATGCCAGTGACTATGCTGTAGGAGTTTTGCTTGGGCAGAAGAAGCACAGGAAGCTCCATGCTATCTATTACGCAAGTAGAACTCTCGATGAAGCTCAAAGAAATTATGCAACCACTGAGAAGGAATTGTTGGCAGTTGTGTTTGCATTCGAGAAGTTCCGCCCTTATCTGGTTGGATCCAAGGTAGTTGTGCATACTGACCATTCCACGCTTAAGTATCTGATGCAGAAGAAAGATGCTAAGCCAAAGCTACTAAGATGGATTTTGTTGCTCCAAGAGTTTGACATAGAGGTGATGGACAAGAAAGGGGTAGAGAATGGTGTTGCTGATCATTTATCACGGATTAGGATCGATGAGGACGTTCCTATAGATGATTTTCTACCAGAGGAGAACATATACAAGGTTGAGACAGGATTTCAGGCAGTTTCTGCGAGTTCACTGCCTTCTACACGGGTTGCAGACAAGGTGTCGGTCGACACCCAGTTCATGTTGGTCGACACCTGACTCAAAAAAGCGGACGATAATCGATCACCCTCGACACTGTTTGGCCGATTATGGACAATGTCGTTCGACATAAACCTTGATGTCGGTCGACACGAGTCGCAATTGCAGGCTGCTATTCTCGATGATGAAGCTGACATGTTCATAGCTACAGTTGCCCAAGGTTCTCTCTCCACTAGACCTTGGTACGCTGACATAGCCAACTACCTTGCTGCAGATGATGAGCCTGAAGTGTTTAACGGCTATGCTAAGAAGAAGTTCCTTAGGGAAATCAGGCGCTATTATTGGGATGAGCCCTACTTGTACAAGCACTGCTCTGATGGTATCTACAGACGTTGCATTTCTGAGTGTGAAGTTGATGATGTGTTATACCACTGCCATGGTTCTGAGTATGCTGGACACTTTGATACATTCAAGACAGTGTCTAAGGTTCTTCAAGCAGGCTTCTGGTGGCCTACAATGTTCAAGGATGCTCAGTTATTCATCTCTCAGTGTGATATGTGTCAGAGGAGGGGGAAGATCAGCAAGAGACATGAAATGCCACAAAACTAAATCCTCGAGGTTAAAGTCTTTGACTGCTGGGGCATCGATTTCATGGGTCCATTCCCGTCTTCCTATGGAAACCGGTACATATTGGTTGCTGTGGACTATGTGTCCAAGTGGGTTGAAGCGATTGCAAGTCCGACCAATGACTCTTCGGTAGTTCTTAAGTTGTTTAAGACTATCATCTTCCCCAGATTTGGAGTGCCTAGGATTGTGATAAGTGATGGTGGCTCTCACTTCATCAACAAGGTCTTTGAGAAGTTGCTTAAGAAGCATGGTGTTAATCATCGTGTGGCTACTCCATATCACCCTCAGACTAGTGGACAGGTTAAGGTTTCAAACCGACAGATCAAAGAGATTTTGGAGAAGACAGTGGGAAAGACTCAGAAAGACTGGTCTGCTAAGCTGGATGATGCGTTGTGGGCCTACATGACTGCGTTTAAGACGCCACTCGGGACTACACCATTCCATCTCCTCTATGGGAAAGCATGTCACCTTCCAGTTGAGCTTGAACACAAGGCTATATAGGCTATCAAACAAATGAACTATGACCTCAAGCCTGCATTTGACAGACGTCTGATACAGCTCAATGAGTTAGATGAGATTCGCCACCATGCCTATGAGAACTCAAGGCTGTACAAGGAGCGTACAGAGGCATATCATGATAAGAAGATCATCTCACGCAACTTCAAACCCAATGATCATGTACTTCTCTACAACTCTCGTCTAACATTGTTTCCTGGGAAGTTGCGCTCTCGTTGGTCAGGTCCATTCACCGTTAAGGAGGCTAGACCTCACGGAGCTGTTATCATGATGAATTCCAAAGGCGAGGAGTTCACAGTCAATGGGCAAAGGGTAAAACATTACTGGGCGAAAGCTGAAATTCCAGAAGGCAACATTGTCCATCTGGAGAATCCACCCAACACCTGATCGCATTACGGTCAAGCTATTGACGTTAAACGAGCGCTGAGTGGGAGACAACCCACTGTAGGTTAGTTTTCTTTTCTTTTGAGTCTTTGTCCTTGAGTCTTTTGATTTTTCTGGTTTTAGTGTGTCAGAGCCGTAAGAAACAGGTTGCAGACATCAGTGTCGGTCGACATCGCCATTGATGTCGGTCGACACCAAACTCGAAACACGGATGGAAATCGACCACGCTCGATTACGAGTAAATCGATGTTGACCAAAGGCTAATGTCGCCCGACGTAGTCTGTGTGTCGGTCGACATCGACTGCGACAACAGGTAAGATTTATATTTCTCAGGTTCTCGGTTACTTATACCTTGTTCTCCCGATATCATACTACGATTGCACTGGGGACAGTGTAGTCTAAGTGTGGGGGAGGTGGATACTGACATTCTGTTTTGTTTTCTTAGAGTCAGTCCCTTGTTTTCAGTTGTTTTCAAAATTGTTTTATTGAGTCAAAATGTGTATGAAACTATGATTTTTCGAGGAAATTTTTCGCTGGAAAAAGGACTAAGTGACCATTGGACAGACCTGCAGTAATTCTATGACTATTAGAAAACCCCAAACGGATCAACTTACCAAGGACACCCATATCTAATCAGGTATTCAGAGGATCCATTACTAACTTCACCTCTAAACTTGACTTGATTTTCTTACTTAGGGGCTTGAGATCTCTGGATCGGATTCCTCTGATGTACTTGACACAGCCTGTGATCCTGTTTGAGTATGGTTCCTGATTTTCCCCTCCCTTGAAAGTAAAAAAAAAGAGAGATTAAAACCGAGGATAAGCTAGTAGCTTCGAAGTGGTCACAGGAGTGGTAAAGACCCCTATTATCTTCTGTGTATCCATAGAAAGATCTAAAGTTAAACCCCAAGTGGAAAGGGAAGAGCACTGATAGAAAAAATAAAATGATACCCAGTGGGGAAAAATCAGTGCTAAGGGAAAATGGGAAAAGAAAAGAACCAGAAACCGACAGTTTGGTGGTCAGTACTGACTGAGTTGAGTCCATGTGTTCTCTGATCAACATTCCCTCTGTAAGACTGCACCTAATTGTATACAGAGGTTAGTGTGGTGAACTTGAATATCCTAACTTGATTGTGGAGTTTACTTAGGACAGTTGCTAAGCGTGGGGGAAGTATATTGTGGTCTTGACATCTGCAAGAAAATTTTCAGTGGCTTACTAAGTGAATGTGAATGCGAAAATTCCTAGGACGAAATGAGTTTTTGAGTTTTCAAACCTCTTTCTTATGCTTTAGTTCTTTCACTTGCTTGAGGGCAAGCAAGAGCTAAGTGTGGGGGAGTTGATATATCATGGTTTTTCTAGGTTTTCAACCATGATATAGTTGTGTATATTGAGTCTTTAACCTGGTTTACGAGTCTATTGAGTCTTCTACCGGTAGGCTTGCGGTTGGAGCAAAGAGTGGGATTATAGGATGTTTCTGGTGATTTGTGCAAAGAGCTGAAGTTGGTGTCTCGGCCACGACTGGATGTCGACCGACCCTGACCTTGGTGTCGGTCGACACTGAGCGCGAGAGAAGTTATACGCTGAGTTGAGACAAGTTTTTAAGAATTGCATAAAGACCGAACTTTCCCCTAATTCTAATCTGACCCCAAAACATGTTTAGCAGTGTTAGTTAGGTTTTCAGACTCATGATTGAGTTTATCTTGTTCTTACTTTGTTTTTTCTTTTGGAGATTGAGAGATTTGCTAAGGGGCTGATTCTTGCTACTTGTAACCTTTGAGAGAAGGATTTCGAACCCCTTTATCTTATCTATTCAGTCTTTTGGTTTTCTATTCATGATGTGTTCTTCAATTGATAATATGTCTGAGTAGTAACCTAGTTAGATTTAGGAATTCTCATAAGGGTTTTATGCATGTTTAGATAGCTGATTTATTAGGATTCTGATATACCATGGATTTTAGGGATTTTAACCATGGTATATGTGTTCTTTATCGAGTCTTTTACTATGTTTTAGAGTCTTTTCAGGTGTTTATTAGGTACAAGCACATTTGGAGCAGATTTGGTGATTATGGCACTTTCTGGAGCTATTTGGAGTGTTTGGCCGAGAGACAGAGTTCACTGTCCAGATTTGAGGATTGCGTCGATCGTTGCACACCTGCATCGATCGATGCATAGCGCGAATGGGCCAAACTCGGCGGTTTAATGAAGAATGCTGATATTGCAGAAAAGCCCAGATATTTACACAGAAGCCCAAAACGTGTTTTAGACTATATATTAGGGTTTTTAGCCACTTGTTTAGGCTACGCTTTACTTTAGTTTTATTTTATTTCAGAGAGCCTTAGGGGATGATCTTGTTCTCGAAAGAGACTTGATTTCGAACCCCTGTTGATTATTCTGTTTAATGATATTTGGTTTTCTACTTATGATATCTTCTGTTTCGATGAACATGTCTGAGTAGTTTACCTGTTAGGTTGAAGGATTCTCATTAGGGATTTCATGGAACTATAGTTAAATCAATCTGTAGGGATTCATATATGCTAGTTCTTTGTTTAGGTTGTTCTTAATGCTTAATCTGAAGTAGCTAATCAGAATTATGATGTTGGGCTGATTAATGCAGCGGAAGTTGGTTAATTTAGCTAGAAAGAACCTAGATGAGGAATTAAACTTCTTGCAAACTAAAGTTTGGTTTAGGTTAATTGTGAACATATCAAACTTGTAATTAATGTTGGTTTAATCTGTTAGTTCTCGCAAACGAAAGTTTGGTTTGCTGCACTTAGACTTAGAGAATTATCGCAAAGGAATTTGGTTAGTTCTATATCTGTGTTTGAGTTCTAGAACAGTTATTGATTAGATCATGATTGACTGATTGCTTGTGTTCCTGATTTCCTGAGAACTCCTGAAACCTAACGCTCCGCTTCCTTGCTCACAAACCACTCCTGCTACTGATTTACTTTTCTGCTCTGCTTCTAGTTTAATCACATTTGTTTTCTCCTAGTTTAATCTTTTCTGTTCTTGTCTATCGTTGACCGGAGTCCCTGTGGATTCGATACCCTAAGTACTACAACTACATCACTGTGCACTTGCAGTTAGAATAGGGTTAAAACTAGACCTATCAAGTTTTTGGCGCCGTTGCCGGGGACTCTTTTAAGTCTTCGATAGATTTGAACTTAAAAGGTACTAATTTTTTCGTTTTTCGTTTTTATTTTTTGCTACTAATTTTTTTTTCTTTTCTGTTCTTGCGTTTCAGGTACGCCTGTAATCGCACTGCATCGATCGACACGGTCCTGTGTGTCGATCGTCACATCATCGCGCTTGCATTGATCGACGCTTCCACTGCATCGATCGACACATATCGTAGGAAGATGTATGATTTCTTTAGTCCAGGGATTGATAATTCACAGATAGCTGGGTTGAAGAGTAAAGTTGACTATCTGCATAGCCTTCTTCTTGGAAAGTATGCGCAAGAAGCTATCAACTGCGTTGGAGGGAATGAATTCTACAGTCAGGAATCAGCTTTTCAGGGACCTTTCCAGCAACAGGGTAATACCTTCTCGAGGAACTATGGTATTTCTTCTTACCAAGTACCGCATGCACCTACACATAAGAGCAGATTAGAAGCTATGATGGAACAGTTTCTTGAGAGAGAACAACAGATCACTGTGTCCTTCAACTCAAGGATGGATGAATTGCATGAAGATCTGAATGAGAAGTTTGAATACTTGAGCACACATATGAAGAAGCTAGATGTCCGAGTTCAAACAGCTGAAACAATGCAAAGGCATAATGAAGCTAAGAGAGCTGAACGGAAGCTGCACATCAAATCTGTGACCTTAGGGGATGAGATTGAGTTGCTAGGTGAAGAAGAGAGCATAATCTCGGATTTTCTGGATGAATATTGTCTGTCTGATACATGCATTGATCGACACCCCCTTAGTGTCGATCGACACGCCGTTCTGACGGCAATTTCGAGATCTTGCGACGAACAGAATCGCCTTGCATCGATCGACACATATCATGCAACGATCGACACAGAACGCAGACATGACCAGAAACCTGCAACAGTACCAGAACGAGTCTATAAGCCCCCTGTGCCATATCCTAAGGTTCCTAAACCCTCTAAACAAGAGCTAGAAGTGGCTAACTGCATAAAAGTGATGGATAAGAAGGTGAATAAAACACCACCAGTTGAAACTTCGCGAGTTCATGCAAAGAAGATGATCTCCACTGATGGTCATCTAAAAGAAGAAGTTCAGATTGGTGGAACTACAGTATCTGATAGTAAAAGAAGAAGATGGCGGTTCCTCTTGAACCTGCTCTAACATCTTCAGTACCTGCAACTGCTCATAAGCAGAAAGCTCCAGACATCAGATATACATCAAAGGTAAGGTACAAATCACCTAAGCTTAAACCTTCTGATCACATTGTTTTGAATGCAGGAAAACGCAGTAGACCGCCCAAGCTTCGCTCCCGCCCTGATTCTGATTACTCTTTCCTTGGGAAGCCTCATGATCTGAAAGCCTATACGCCTCCTTGGATGAAGAGATATTCACAGAGACATTCAAAGTCTCTGTTGAAGCCGCCATGAGTCAAATCTCTGTGCCATAGTCAAGCTAATGACTAAAAACAAGCGCTGAGTGGGAGGCAACCCACTAGTAGGTTCGTTTTGTTTTTCAATTTTCGTTTTGGTTTTGGTATTTTTAATTTTTCTGTTTAAGTGTGTTCAGAGGTGAGAGAAACATGAATAATCACTTTGCATCGATCGACACACTTAGTGCATCGGTCGATGCAGTCACGATTTATGGTTTACTGATTCGATTGCGGTTCAGACACCGGTTATCTCAATAACCGCGAGCATATTCGCCTTGTATCGATCGACACCCTTGGGCATCGATCGACGCAGGGCGACGACAGGTAAGTGTTCTGTAACTTTTCGGATTGTTTCAAATTTGATTATTATTCTCACCGAGCTCATGCCTTGATTACACTGGGGACAGTGTAGTTTAAGTGTGGGGAGGAAGCTACTGACGCACGCTTTTGTTTTCTTAGTTTTTCAAAATTTGTTTTATTGAGTCAAAATTTGTATGAAACTATGATTTTTCGAGGAAAATTTTCGCTTGAACAGGAACTAAGTGACCATTGGACAGACTTGCAGAGCCTCTATGACTGTTAGAAAACTCAGACACGGATCAACCTACTGAGGACACCCACATCACTTCAGGTATCAGAGGATCCTTTTACTGACTTCACTTTAATACTGACTTAGATTTCTCACCTAAGGGCTTGGTATACTTTGTGTCGGATTCACTTGTTAGTTCTGACACAGCCTGTCAACCTATCCTATTTAGTTCCCTTCTCCCCTTCCATAAAATAAAAAAAAGATAATAAACTGAGGATGAGTTAGTAACTCCGAAGTGGTCATGGAAATAGTAGCAAACACTATTATCTCTTGTGCATCCATGGAATGTGTCTAAAGTACACCCCATAACGGGAAGAACACTGATAAAAAAAATAAAATGATACCCAATGTGGGAAAAATCAGTTGTTAAGGAAGGGAAAGAGAAGAAAGGGACTAGAGAAAGATAGTATGGTGGTCTAGAGCTGATAAGGTAAGAATCCATGTGCCCTTTTATCGATACTCCTTAGGTGAGACCGCACTTAAATACTTGCAGAAGTCAGTAGGGTGAATTTGAATGCTTGAATGTGATTGTGGAGTTTACTTGGGACAGTTGCTAAGTGTGGGGGAAGTACATTATGGTCTTGAGTTCTGTAGGAAAGTTTTCAGTGGATTACTAAGTGAATGTGATTGTGAAAGTTCCTAGGACGAAATGAGTTTCTGTGTTTTCAAACTTCTTTTCTTATGCTTTGGTTCTTTACTTGCTTGAGGACAAGCAAGAGCTAAGTGTGGGGGAGTTGATATATCATGGATTTTAGGGATTTTAACCATGGTATATGTGTTCTTTATCGAGTCTTTTAATATGTTTTAGAGTCTTTTCAGGTGTTTATTAGGTACAAGCACATTTGGAGCAGATTTGGTGATTATGGCACTTTCTGGAGCTATTTGGAGTGTTTGGCCGAGAGACAGAGTTCACTGTCCAGATTTGAGGATTGCGTCGATCGTTGCACACCTGCATCGATCGATGCATAGCGCGAATGGGCCAAACTCGGCGGTTTAATGAAGAATGCTGATATTGCAGAAAAGCCCAGATATTTACACAGAAGCCCAAAACGTGTTTTAGACTATATATTAGGGTTTTAGCCACTTGTTTAGGCTACGCTTTACTTTAGTTTTATTTTATTTCAGAGAGCCTTAGGGGCTGATCTTGTTCTCGAAAGAGACTTGATTTCGAACCCCTGTTGATTATTCTGTTTAATGATATTTGGTTTTCTACTTATGATATCTTCTATTTCGATGAACATGTCTGAGTAGTTTAACTGTTAGGTTGAAGGATTCTCATTAGGGATTTCATGGAACTATAGTTAAATCAATCTGTAGGGATTCATATTTGCTAGTTCTTTGTTTAGGTTGTTCTTAATGCTTAATCTGAAGTAGCTAATCAGAATTATGATGTTGGGCTGATTAATGCAGCGGAAGTTGGTTAATTTAGCTAGAAAGAACCTAGATGAGGAATTAAACTTCTCGCAAACGAAAGTTTGGTTTAGGTTAATTGTGAACATATCAAACTTGGAATTAATGCTGGTTTAATCTGTTAGTTCTCGCAAACGAAAGTTTGGTTTGCTGCACTTAGACTTAGAGAATTATCGCAAATGAATTTGGTTAGTTCTATATCTTTGTTTGAGTTCTAGAACAGTTATTGATTAGATCTTGATTGACTGATTGCTTGTGTTCCTGATTTCCTGAGAACTCCTGAAACCTAACGCTCCGCTTCCTTGCTCACAAACCACTCCTGCTACTGATTTACTTTTCTTCTCTGCTTCTAGTTTAATCACCTTTGCTTTCTCCTAGTTTAATCTTTTATGTTCTTGTCTATCGTTGACCGGAGTCCGTGTGGATTCGATACCCTAAGTACTACAACTACATCACTGTGCACTTGCAGTTAGAATATGGTTAAAACTAGACCTATCAGATTCACAATCTGTTCGTTCATCACCTAAGTTGTGCTTAATACTGAATTCTAGACTGATCATCTAGGGTTTAGATCCGAGATAATTAAATTAGCACGAGAGTGTGAGTTATAATCTGAATAAACTTAGTGTGAGCAATTTGACTAGATACAAAGAGATTTGGTTTAGGAGAATTGTGAACCGATAGAACCTGTTCTTAATGCTTGTTTAGAAATCTAGGATCACAAAGAGATTTGGATCACTAGGTTGCTAGATATAAAAACAATCTCAGCGAGAGTTGGATTGTTTAGCATTGTGTTTTTAGTTCTTGAACCTGTGTTTAATCTGAATCCGGTTAGTTAAGTATATGACATTGCATAGTTCCCGAGAACTTCCTAAGTCTGACGCATTTCTCCTATTGAAAACACTTCCTTGTTTACTTGCTTTCGTTTACTGATTTTTCTGATTGATTTAGCTTAACTTGAGAACATACAATCTATCTTGTGAGTCTAGAGTCCTTGTGGATTCGATACCCTAAGTACTACATTCGCATCACTGTGCACTTGCAGTATAATAGGATAAAACTATTAGCCTATTACCTTCCCTTGCATGGCTAGGCCTTCTATGACTTCTCTGAGATGAATGGCTATAGTAGTCATGTGCAGCTTCATCTCTTAGTCGCCTTCTTTCTTCTCTTATTTCTTGTTCTCTTTCTTTTTCAGAAGCATGACTCCTTTTTCCTGTTGACTGATTATCCTTGTTTGATGACTTGACATTCAGATCTTGTCTCATGGAATCAAACCGGCCATCCATTATTTTAGTCATTTGTGCAGTCAATTGGGCTGTAATAGCTTCAAGCAAGAGTTTGTGACTTTTGTTGATACTTGTTTCTTCTTCTTCTTTAGACATCCTGAAACAATTCACACAAACTCAGCAGTAACTGATTCTTACTGAAATTATGATGCAGAACTTATAACAGAATAGAAACAGAAACACTTAATGAACTAACAACATATTTTCGAAACACATGCAGAACACTAACAAAGATTGCAGACATAATACGCAGGAACAATATGACAGATACTAGATGATCAAAATGCAAGTTATGAACTGAACTTAAGCAAATGATGAGTGATTTAGAAACGACCAGAAACAAATCAACAACAACAACAACAACTTCTTCAACAGTGATGAACATATCAGATCAGAATATGAAGAGTTATTTTCGTATTGGTATATGTTGGTGAACAAATCAGTGAATGAAATGATGATTTTGATGATAGAAAATGTAAAAGATCATGCGAAAATGATTGACACAAATATAGAACAGAATAAACACAATAAATTTGCAGATCTATGATGAACACAGAAAAACAGAACATGAACAAACAAAAACGAAAATTACAGGATAGAAAACTCAACTTCTCAAGTGTGCTCTGATACCACTTCGTGAGATCTTCCCTATATTGGCACTTGTGAGGTTGAGACTTGGATAGATTTGTGGCTGTGAATCCGTGATGATGGAAGGAATCAGATGATCGAATGGTTAGATCAGAGATTTGCGGAATGAATCTCTAAACACCACAACTTAATCTCTTTCAAAATCACATCAAAAGAAATCAAGGGTTTGTTGATATGAAATACCAACAGAATTTGTTTGATCCAAACTCAAAAAGATTTTTGATAAAAAGATTGGATGAATTCGTAATGAAAAAAAGTACAGGGAATTAAGTAGAGTTCAGAAGATGGTTTGCATAAAGAGAAAGCATTAAATGACCTAGGAACTAACTAAAACACTTATTACAAGTCATTTTCGAAATTTAAACTCCTAGAGAATATTCTGGACGAATTTTAAAGTTCTGAGCTTGAGAAGAATCAACTAATGGGCCAAACAATGTGAACCAATTGCCTCATTAAAATCTTTCCAAGAAAACCCTTTGGGACAAAACTTGGACAAGGGAAAAAGAGTACAATTGATTCACATACCCAATTAGTGATTTCTTTGGGCCTGAATCAAAACCAGAATGGTTTGATTGAATTCTTCATGCTCCATACTTAAGTGATTAAGCATTCCTCCAATGGATTTGTTGAATAGCTTAGATCTTTCCTGGGTCATTGGTCCACTTGGTGCAGTTAGAACATCCTCATCTCCAAATATATCCTCGGGTACAAGCTTAGCATCCTCAGGTTCAAGCTCTGGTACAAGTTCCATGTGCTCCTTGCTAGCCATGATCATATCAAAACCCCATGGCGAAACAAACTTCCAATGTTACCATATCTTCTTGGGTATTTGGAGGATCCACTATTGACTTCTCCCATAACTTGACTTAATTTTATCATCTTAGTGCTTGGCATACACTGGATAGGATTCTTCCTTTAGTCCTTAAAGACTTGCATGTGTGAATAAGGTTTTCATCTCTCTTCCCTTCAAAGTAAAAAAGAAATATTGAATAATTTGAGGATAAGCTAGTAGATTCGAAATGAACATGGGAGTGGCAGTTACCCCTGTCACCTCTTGTGCTTCATGGAAACATGCCCGAAGAAAACCCCGAATAAAAGGAACGTGTAGCCGATAGAAAAAATAAAGTGATACCTAGTGGGGAAAAATTGGTTGTTGAAGTGAGAAAAGGGAGAGGAAAGTGTTGGAATTGTGTCCAGTAATCTCGGTACTGTCTCTAGAAAGTAAGAGTATGTCAATGATCAGACATAAGTCATATAATACTGGGGGTCATGATGGCTTGCTAGAGTCCGCTCATGATCTATAAGTCTTGGACTTATTGCCTTTATTATATGATCCCATATGGGTCACACGCCTAAGCTAACAGGAAAATGTGTAGGAACGGTTTAGCAGAAGTACAGTAAAAGTGCTAGGCATTTACTGTACTTAGAGAGAATAAAAGGTTTAGCCACTGTGCATCGATCGATGCATGAGGTGCAACGATCGATGCAGTGCGCAAACACCGACGAGTTAATTGGTATTTGGGCCAAATGGCCCAAACGGAACAGGACGAGTTTTGTGTCATAAAACTCGAGTTTCAGACTGATTAACCCTAACACTGGAGCCGTAAACTCTCTCTCTCTGCGCCGAGTTCCCCTTGTGGTCTAGCAGCTGTTTCCTGTGAAAGCGTGTGTGAACCTTTGGAGGATTCATCCCTCGGTGTTTCTCTGATCTCAGACATACCATCCATTTCCGCTGCAATAACAGGTATAAGGTGAGATCATCATTTGTTTCTATTCTGAGAAGAACCTAGATCGCATGTTTAGGATAATCTGAATCTGGAATTGAATCAGGATTGATCTAAACGTTCCAACAGAAAGGAACCAAAAGCTAAGGCAGTGTTTGTGATAAGGTATTGATTAATTAAGAGTTCATGTGTCCTTTGATCGATAAGCTGCAGAGATCCACCGTCGATGGAAAAACCTTTAGTGTTGAGGTGGAGCCAGAGATTCAGATAGATGAGGACAAAGGCATCGACAGTGGAGTAGCGAGCATGGTGGTTAGTCATAAATCTGCATTAACATCTTAGGATCCCGCAACTGCACCTAAGCAGAAAGCTCCAGACATCGCACTTCCACCAAAGCAAAGGTATGAATCTTCTCAACCTTCACATCCAAACCGCATTTCAGTAAATGCAGGAAAATGTTATATCACGCCCTTGTTCTCTTCCTTCATTCCTTGGTAGATCACATGATCAAGGTGCTTACACACCTTCATAGATGAGGAGACTTTCGTAGAGGAACTCTTTCCATCCGTCGACCCCTCCAGGAACCTGATGTCCTGCCAAAGTCAAGCTACTGACTGAAAATATGCGCTCAGTGGTAGACAACCTCCATGTGAGTCTATACATATTTGGTTTTTCGTTTTTTTATCGTTCTTTTGATTTTTCTTTGTTTTGTGTGTTAAAAACGAAGAACGGATTTGGAGCACGATCAGTGTCGATTGACACCCACTAGTGTTGGTCGACACCTCATTTGAAACGACATACAGTTGTCGAGGACACTCAACATGGATTAGATTTGTGTCAACCAAAGCATCGACACCAGTGTTGTGCATCGATCGACACTAACCACACAACCAGGTAAGTTTATTCTTTTCCCAGTTTCACTTGCTTTTCACTATTCTTTTTCCCAAGCCCAAGCTTTTATACCATTGGGTACAATGTTGTTAAGGTATGGAGGAGGTGATTGCTGACATCGTTTTCATTTTTCTTAGAGTCAGTTGTGTTGGTCGGTTTTAAGTCAAACCCTTGTGCAGGACACAGTGATTTTTCAAGGAACAACTACATCTGCAGGAACCTAAATGACTAATGGAACGAGATTGACAGAGATCTAAGGCTGATGGAAAACCCCACGACGAAACAACCTTCCAATGTTACCCATATGTTCTTGGGTATTTGTATGATTCATTACTAACTTCGCCCATAACCTGACTTCAATTCTCTCCTCTTAGGGCTTGGCCTACACTGGATCAGATTTCTACTTAAGTCCTAAAAGACTTTTTTGAGTACGGTTTCCCTATCTCTTCCCTTAAAAATAAAAAATGAGAAAAAGTATGAGAACAAGCTAGTAACTTCGAAGTGAACATGGGAGGTACAGTTCACTTGTTAACTCTTGCGCTTCATGGAAACATGTCCAAAGAAAATCCCGAACTAAAAGGGAGGAGCAGTCGATAGAAAAAAATAAAATGATAACCAGTGAGGAAAAATCGGTTGTTGAATTGAGAAAAGGGAGAGGAAATGAACCAAAAGTTAAGACAGGATGTGTGATACGATTATGACTGAGTAAGAGTCCATGTGTTCTTTGATCAATATTCCCACGATGAACACTTAATCTTAGAGAGGTCAGTATGATGAGTTTGGATTTCTCACTTGGATCATGGAGTTTTTTGGGACAATTGATAACTCTGGGGGAAATACGTGGTGGTCTTGATTCTGTCAGGTAGGTTTTTCATGTGGCTTACAATGAAGATTTTTGATGTGGTATTCTGAGGACGAAATGAGTTTCTGAGTTTTCTTTCAGGTTTTGTTTTTTTGTTTGCTTGAGGACAAGTGAAAGCGATGTTTGAGGGTCTTCATATATCATGGTTTTTATGGGCTTTTAACCATAATATGTGTCTTGTATATAAAATCTTTTATCTGTGTTTTGGATTCTTTTAGAGGCTTCCCAGGTTCATGATTCACAAAAGTCACTGGCTACGTCCACACCTGGTGTCGGTCGACACCGCTCTGGATTCGGTCGACACCAACTCTTATAGAAATTTTGCGTAGCTTTTTTAAGAGATCAGAAAATCTGTACTTTTATCCAGAAGTTTTTCATATTTCTAAAAAAGCCCATTTGTGATTTAGATCATAATTAGGTTTTTCCAGCCATTATTTAGGCTATGCTTTATTTCATTATCAAAGAGATTTGTAGCAGAGATTTTGAAGCTGATCACTATAGATTTTGAAACTCTTTATTTCTTTTATTGATTTCTTAATGAATTATATATCATCCATGTTGTTTTTTCCATCTATCATGTATGAGAAATTTGCTAGTTAGGTTTAAGGTTTTCATTAGGGATTTTAGAGATTGCTAGGTTGAGCGATAAGTTAAGGATTCTTAACTTCTAGTTCTTCATCTTAGGTTATTACTATTTCTTAAATGATATTAAATTGATTCTTGCAATTTTTTTGGATAATTAGCTAGAAAGAACAAGGGTGTGAAACCTATTCGCAAAGAGATTTGGTTTACAGAATTTGTGAACAAATCGAACTTGATCTAACTGTACGTTTAATAACTTGAATTCGCAAGGAGATTTGACTTTTATGTTGTTATACGTAGATAGTTTTCACAACGACACTTGGTTGAGTTTATCTTCGTGTTTCAGATTCTAGAACATTGATTTAAATCTTGACTATTGATTGATTTTGCATTCCTGATTATATGAGAATTCTCTGAGATTGGCGTTTTCTAATCTTGTTTACTGACTCTCATTTATTTTATTTGTTTGTTTTCATTACTCTCATCTAGTCTAGCTTAACTTGAATCAGTGAATCTATTGTGTACTCTTGATCTCTTTGTTTGATACCCAATATACTACACTCGATTTGATGTGCACTTGAAGTTAGATCTATAGTGGTAGAACTCGACCAATCAATCAACTGTGTTATCTACAAAACCATTTTTTGTGGCAGATGAGGTCGATTTTTAATGGGATTTGCCTTAAATCAAAATGCTATCCCTAAATTAGGTATATTAATTGCCAATGTCAATGGGCCTTACCAGCTTGAATCTAGGTATGGATTCTGTGATAGTAGCATAATTTATGCCTTTTTAGCATTCATTTAATACATGTTTCTGTGTTTTTTGCATTGTTTGTCATTGATTTTCTTAACATTATATTCACTTAGAGGTTTGGTGAGTCTAGGATTAGTGTTTTCATAATGGTCCTTTTTGGACTGTATTCAAGTATTTTTCAAGGTGATTGGAGTTCTGTTGGAGACTTTGATAGATTTGGAGAAGAGAAAGAGCAAAAACTTGAAAAAAAATTGTTTTACACACATCAGCCATTAGTATCGGCTGCGCTTCCTCGCTTGATGACTCCGTCCAAGACACGCCAATGCAAAGATATTGACCAAAGAATGAAAAACGATCCTCGACCTGCTCAACCTGATACGAGCCAGAAGTTTTTCTCGACTTTCACTTGCACCATCGACCAGCAAAAACCTCGAGCAAGCAACATCGGCCACGCATAAATGATGCAAGAGCCCCGGTCCACATGCCTCGGCCTAGTTCCAACCAACTAAGATCCTCTCTTCACAAGCTAAATCCTAAATCGATAAGCCTCGTCTATGGCACACCTCAGTAAAAGGTGCATGATGTCCATGATGCAGCATCCACACCATCTTAAACAAACTAGTTCCTCAGTCACGACACCTCGGCTAAATCACCCCAATGGTTACTGCCCAGAAACCAAACATAAAGAATAATTTGCATCGGCCAAGAGAACCTCTGATAGGTCTGCCAAATACTCAAGTTCCAGCACACCAAATTTCAATCTCGACCGGATCAGGACCTGGTTTGTCCCGGGTTGAACCGGTCAGACATTTTCCACTATTTAAGCATAAGTGACTTAATTTTATGATCTATATTGTTTTCTATCTAAAACTCTTTTTTATGATTCTAAGCTTTTGTAAGACAATAAGTAATCTAAGTTTGTTTCTTCTTACCGTTCTTGCTTTCTTTTCTCTAATCATGAAAATATACATCATGTCCATTGATTTTGTGGGGTTAGGCATGATTAGTGATTAATTTCTCTAGAAATCATGGGTGAGGTAGATTAAGGTGTGATTAAGGAAAATCTAATGTAAGATCAAAACGTTGATCTCACATTGATGAACTGATGAAGGAAACCTAGCTGGTTGTACAAATCTCTCTAGCAAACCGAATAGTGATCGATTGGAGTGATTGACAGGTTCCTTTCCAACTGGTTGTAAAAATCTCTTTGGCTTAGAGAAAGGGATTGAATGAATTCAGTAACAAGGGTGGATTGAGGTTTCCACACAGAATTAACGGCTAGACTTTGATAAGACATAAATCTCTCTCAAGTTGAATCACACAAACTTAAGAAAAGACATAAAGTTCTTGCTTGAAAGAATACTCGACTTCTTTATTGATATGTTGGTTAATGATATAAGGCTGCGAGAGGGGCTCTATAAACAGTCCAAACAAGTATGACCTTCTAGGGGACTTGAAGCAAATTACAATAATTGAGAAAACAAGAATCTAGGGATTGAAAAGCAAATTACACAGTTTTTCTTAATGCTAAGGGAATCAAATTCGAACCAAGAAGATCAAAGGAAATCACAAGATATTAGTCAAAGATAATCATATAGAAATTAAAATACATACCTTAATTTTGTTGTTTGCTTATATGGGAAGAGTTTATGGTCGTTGGAGGAAGAGTGAATGTAGATATTTTGACTTGCCTTGAAGTGTGACGTTTTGGAGGCTTCTCTTGGATTGGTGAAGTGTTGCTTTTTGGTGCTAGGAGGATTGGACAAATTGTAAACAAGGAAACGCCTTGGTTTACCTTTGCATAGGTCATTCATGAACATGTGGACCGTCTCTTAAGCCATTTTCTTCTTTAGGAAGTTTGTTGGCGCCTCCATTTTTATCAATTTGAAAGTTGCCTTGATTCACATGCATCTTTTCCTCTACTTGCTTAGATAGTTTTGAAATGGAGATCTAAGCTCATCTTGAGATCTTCACATTTTGTTAAACTCTTATAGCATGTCCTTGGTACAAGATCTTGTCATCGGAGCTTGTCTCATGGTTGGGATTAGGTTGCTTGATGGTTGGTTTGGTCTGAGGTCTCCATAAAGATCAAGCGTGTTTAAGGCTAGATTCTATTAGATCTATCCTTATTGAGCCTGATTAGTTATAGATTAGCCTTTATCATGTTTATATAGATCTTAGGGAAGTTCATGCACATGATGTATCTGATGAAATTCCCCAAAGAGCTATACAAGGGATTTACTTGCTTAGCTCATGGAAATGAATGTTTGAGGAGTATTTTGGTTATTGGATCATGTTCTTCATGTTGTTGATTGCTCTTTTCACAAATGTAATTTTATCTTGATTAGGTTATTAGCAAACTAATTAGTGCCTAGGAATATGATTAGACAAAATTAATGATCTAGACTAATGGATTAACAATTGTTTGATGATATGAACACTCTTGAATGATATTAAGATTACCTTGTACCAATAACCTCACCCAAGGGTTCACCTTTCTCATTTTTATCAACTTGTTTAGTCTTTTGCTTATCTACTTGCTTACTTCCTTACCATTGTTGTCTTGTTCTTGCTTTGTTATTTTATTGGTTATGATTATGTTATCTTGCTGATTGTTTAGTCTTTTTTAATTACTTGTTGTATGCTTTCAATTAATATTGGTAGATATTAATGAAATCGAATTTGGTTTAGATTGAGAAGTATTGTGCATTCTTGGTGTTTGTTCATATTCCAATTGGATTGATACCTTAGTCTACTACAATGACATATTAGTGGTTTGGGGAACTGATATGCTTTGAAACTGAAAATCTACTTATCATCTGGTACCAACAATTTTACCCCATCTAGTCAAATATTCAGAATAATATTTAATTGGCGGAAAGAAATCCGAATTTTCCCCAGTGCAGAGGTCGAATTTGCAGACATCAGCCCGCAACTATTAATATTCAAAATAATTGTGAGATTTCGCATATAACGGTTGGGATTTCGGGATATGAAAAATCATTTGAGCGAGACGAAAGAGAGACAAAAAAGTTCCATGAAGAAGAGACCTCTGGCGGATTTTTTGGTACAACGCCTCACAACTAGCATTGAAGAACCTTTTGACGACGATGGCCAAGAGGGTACCTACATGGTTTCTCTTTTAGACTCCCACTTGGCCTGGTAATAGCGATGTATGCTTCGTCGGTCTGTAGGATCATATAAAAGAGCTTGCTCTCGGTCCGAAGAAAACAAGCAACAGAGTCATCGATCTTCTCATAATAGAGAGTAAGAAATATAAGTCGGTGAGAAGATTTAATTTTAAACAGAGTTAAGAATAAAAGTAAAGGTTGTCGTAGATCCTCTAAGATAACTACTTAGCAGGAGCATGGGCGAAGGTAGGTTATGTAGGGAGGGGTCACTTGCCTCCAATGAATTAAAATAAATATTTAAAGTGTAACCATTTTCAATGAAAATTCTAGTGATATTGGTTGATGCCCCCCTTCCCGAAATGTTTTTGCCCCCATTCTCATGTTCCAATCTTATTTGACTCCTTTGTTTTACATTTTTTTTTCTTATCTTATAAAACTTAATTTCTGATATGGAATCTTGTTTCTGTTTTTTAGCCCTCCTTAATTGCTTGATTAATTATCAATATTGTGTTGATGATTGATATCAACTTATTTATGCTATTCCTCTTACCATATAATGTATCTTGTTTTCCCTCCTTTTTTGTCAACGTTATTCCCCTTTTTATTATGTATTTAATTTATGTTAAGTTACTAATTTTTACAACGTAATATAGTGTTTTAATTGATATTAATTTTGTAAGTATAGTTATTTATTGTTTGTTTTGAATATCTTTAAGCAATATATAATAACTAATAATATATAAAAAATTAATATTTTTAAAATATTTAGGATTTAAATAGTAGCAGCTGTCGCAACGGACTAATTTATTTGTAGACCAAATCATTCTATTTTGGACAATAGTCTGTTGCGGACCAAATATATTTGTTCTAAAAATGGTTCGTAAATAGTCCGCAACAATTTTTTTTAAATATTTTTATCAACACCGTTTTAAACTAGTTATTATAAATGATAAACAAACGATTTTGACCGTTCACGGACTAATTCATTTTGACCGATGATACCATTCAAAACCTTAAAATTTTTATTCCCCCAGTTAATTGAAAGTCTGGCTCCGCCACTGAGCAGGAGACTAATATATTTCAAGTTAAACAAACATTTGAAACCTCTGATGTTCTCTATCATGAAGCTTACAACTCTCTTTCGAAGATCCCATAAAGCCCAAACTTATTTGAAAAATAAGTCCAATGGGATTTCTGTTATTGGGTCTTGGGGTGAGATATATTTTGGATCAAATGAAAGCAAAAAGTGTTATTAAGAGGTTAATAACCAATTTAGGCAATATAAGAAAACATGTCATGTACTGACAGATTTACCGATGGAAAAAAATTGCCGTTAGAAATTCCCGATAAAAAACCGACTTATTTACGTTGGTAATATATCCGTCTGGTATTCGTTGGTGATTTATGAAGGATTGGCTTCCTTCGGGAATTTCAGACGGAATATGGACGGAATCCGTTATCCGTCCGTAATATGTCGGTAATCCGTCGGTTAGTTGTCGGTTCAATGTAATCGTTAATAGATACGTTAATCTAGCCGTTGAGATATCCGTTGGGCCGACCATTAATCGAAGGATTACAGACGGATAACGGCCATATCCGTCTGTTTCCGCCGAATAGTCGCCTACAAATACAAATAGTTCCTCACTTCTCCTCCACACCAACATATCCCACACACACTCTCTCTAGGACGATCTAATATTTTTTATTACGAAAAATGTCTTCTTCTAATTATTACAGATCGTGGATGGACGGTACAAGGGTTGATCCGCCGATGAACTTATTGCACGCCGAATATGCACTCGGGATTATGGAATTCATGACGGTACCATGTCGTCAACAACATATGCAGAAAACTAATAAGTTAAAATGTCCATGTACTCAGTGTCAGAATGTTAGAAATGCTAGGATTGATGACGTATGGCATAACTTGTATTCATCAGGGTTTATGGCGGTTATAAGATTTAGTATCTTCATGGGGTAACATCGTATTATGGAAGTAGTAGTAGAAATCCGTATGCTAGTACTAGTAGTATGGAATCTTATGGTAGTTATAGCGAACCTTATAGAGCGGAAGAAGATTTCACTGTAGGTACCGTTTAGATGGTTAATGATGCATATCGAGAAAATATTTACGAAGTATGTGAAAATCAAATTTATAGGGTAGAGGAACCTAATTTATAAGCTAGAAGATTTTTTGATATGTTAGATGCAGCGAAGTGGCCATTTTACGAAAGTTGCAGAGAGGGTCATTCGCCATTATCATATGCTACTATATTAAAGAGAATAAAGATGGACTACAATTTGGCAGAAGAATGTGTGGATGCGATTTGCGATTTTGTGAAAGATATTCTTCCTGAAGATAATCTAGCGCCATGTTCATACTACGAGGGCCAGAAACTTGTACAAGGGCTTGGACCGGGTTCTTCCATCCGTGGTCGCAGCCCGCTACAGTAGCGACCTCTTCGACGAACTCGAAGAACCGTAAGAGTGACAGAGGCGGTGCCGAAATTGCGACCCGTAACGCAGGAACAAAGAGCACTTTGCAGCGAAAAATTGAATCATAAGTGTATAAATAGTTTTTTCTTGTTTTAATCATCTAATTTCTAATTAATGATTCTTTTTATGTAGACCCGGCGAGAAGAACAAGAGCCGACGTATGTTGAGCTGATGACGGGCACAAAAACAAGACTACTAGCAAGATCCATGATCCAGTCGCTCGTAGAGTTGTTGAGGCATCGAAGAAGAGAGTGGTGGAAGTGCTATCCCAACATTCTGACGAAGGCTCGACTTCGGCGACTTCGATATCACCGGAAAATATTAACGAGATCTTTCTTGAGGTTATTTGTATGTAAATTATAACTTTTTATTAATTTAGATTATTTTATTTATAACAAATATTTTTAAAATTTTCTGCAGGAAACGCTGAAGAGTAAGTGACGTTTATACGGCTTAGGAAACATGGGAGAGAGGGTCTCGACACCGCTTTTCCACTTCCATCCGGATACCAACTCCTTTGCCGAAGCGTTGAGGGAGAAATATGAAGAAATCGCAGCATTGAAGGCAAGCCAGGCGCGAATGGAAGCTCAAATGCAAGTAGAACAACAAGAAACCAACCGGAAGATGCAGGAGATGGAAGCTCAGATGCTGCACTTCATGATGTTTGGTACTATTCCGCCAGGAGTGAGACCGGTAGCTCCGGTAGCGAGGAAGAGAGTGGCACCGGGAGCGGGAATGAGAGTGGCACCAGTAGCTCCGGGAGAGGGACAAGGAGCTCCATGAACGGAAAATGAACACGGGGGAACCGGGATCCGAATCTATAGATCTTGATTTTATGTAATTTTAATACTTTTTATTATTTTGAATATTTTATAATTTAAATTATAGAATATATTTTTCATCTCATCAAATTTTTAATTTTAATATTAAAAAAATTATTATATAATTTAAAAATTATTTATTATATTAAAATATATATATTAAAATATGTCGATAATCCGTTGATTTATGTCGGTAATCCATCAGAAAATACCATTTGAAATCCCTCGGTGTAATTCCGTCAACAAACCGTCTGTTTATAACCATAGTTAAACCATTGGTTTCTATCCGTCGGTAAACAGTTGGTTTAGAACCATATTGGTAAACCATCTGCAAATACTGTCGGTATTTGTCGGTAAATCTCGATGATTTCTGTCCGATCGAATACCGACAAAAAGGCCGTCAATAATATTCATCGGTAATCTATTGGTTTATTCTCGTCGATAAACCGTCGTATATCCGTTGGTTTTGATCTCGTCGATAACCCGTTGGTTAGTAGTCGGTATTTCTCCGTCGATAATCCTTTGGTAATTACCGACGGAAAACTGATAGATTTCGATTTCTGATGATATAGAACCGAGGGATACGTTCCGTCGGTTATGACGTGTTTTTTTATAGTGAGGATAATAAATGTTCAAATCGCATCAGCCAATAACCAAGTCTGTTAAAACCTTAATCCAATAAACACAGACCTAAGATTTTCCAATAAAAAAGTACCTCTGCAGAGAAGAGCTGCATCATAAACTTTTATGGTGAAGCCTTCCGATTTCTCTTCACCACTATAAACCCTAGTCGCCACCTCTTGGTATGTTTTTCTGATGTATAGTGAGGAACCAAGTGACTATCTACATACCGATGGAAGGTCCCAAATCTCAGCTTTCCGTAATGCCCAAGTTCATCCAGATCGGATTTACATGCTAAAAGATATCTATATGTCTTCTTGAACTTGTAACCACCTTTGGTCAGTTTCGGTAAGCAAAAATAAATGGATGACGTAATCTATCATGATTGATATGAAACCTTGTTAGCATGTCCTTACTCTCAGATTTAGCCAAGGCCAAAAGCGGATTGTCAATATGATTTATTGATGGAAATTATGAGTTCACTGGTGTTGGTTAGATATGTGTCAGTAATGTGCTTACCATGTTTCATATCAATCGGAGTAGTTTACTCATCGGTTTCTTTTTCTTACTGAAACTGTTCAGATCTATGTTGGTTAGAGATTTGTGCAGATTGCAACACACGATATGAAATGATGGTATCTTTTATCATGTATCTTCTTCGATCTAGAAAATCTTAGGCTTCTGGAAAGCTGAGGCTCGGGCTTTCCATCGGTATGTAGATCTTCATGTGGTTCCTCATGGTTCAGCAGATAAATATCCGACAAGATGGTGGTGGACTTGAGGTTAGAGTTTATAGAGAGTAAGTGCAAATTGCGCATCGTTTCACTGGAAAATTTTCTAGTCCTGCTTTTCTCTGTAGAGAAACCTTTTTATAGCAAAAGGTGATGAATTTTTTGGGTGTTTGCTTATTGGATGACGATTTTAATGAGCTTACTCAATTTGAAATTACAGTGGATCAATCAATAGGTTCTTAATAACTTTTTAAGACTTTCATTTGATTATATATCTACACTTTTTTTTTTTTTGGAAATCACGGGAATTTCAGGATTTTGCTCCATAGATATCAATACTATTAAAAAAATTAGAGTCAAAAGTAAACTAACTTTTAGTTCATGTGTTTATTACAACTTATGCCATTGCATATTAATGATTTAATTAATTTTTTTAAGGATAATTAGGGAATATAACATTATCTCTACAATTCATGTTTCCAAACAAGACAATTATTAAACATGTAGCCAAACAACCAAAATATAATGGTTCCCACTTTCCTAATTAATTAAAATCAAAACAAATTAATTGATAAATATAATTAATAATTTATATATCAACTATTATATATATAAATTAATATTCTCTAATTTATGATTTAATTCAAAATATATTTATAATATATTTTAATATCTTTTTTATTTTGTTTCAAATATATATATATATATATATATATATATATATATATACATATTACGATTGATGTTTTTACGATTGTACTTTTTAGCAGGTTTTTCCATCAAACTGAAAAATATTTAAATAATTAAAGGGTTGAAAAATTAATTAGCCAATTTCGATTATAAATTTTCTAAAAAAAATTTCGCATGAGTTTAAAATATATATACATATAGTAAATCATTTCAGTTGATATATTTTAAACTTAATAAAAATATTAAAATGATTTCATATTTATATTATTCAAATATTTGAAGCGTCAAATTATGCTTTATGTTTGAATGTTTTAACGGGTTGTTCCATCAAATTTTCAAATTATATATACGACAACAACATGTGCTTTATAAAATAATATTTTAGATAAATATAATAACAATTAAACCTATAACACATGACTTTTACAATAGTTGTTTTCATATATATATATATATTCAAACCATGATCTTACGATACAATATAGATTAAAACATATAATGCGAAATCGTTATTTTAATATCTTAATCCTTACGATATATCTCCTCCAAATAACACATAATTCATTTAAAAAAAAACTAAATTGCTAACTCATTGTTTATAATGCTGGTTAAACAATTATAATCAAACTTAGATTACATAATTAAAAATCTAAAATACTATTAACAAAATGAATAAAAAAATAAAATTTGTAAAGAAAATTAAACCCGCACTTTCTAAGTGCGGGTCAAAATCTAGTTTTGATTAAAAGAATACATCTTGGTACCAATGGAGGTTTAAAGACAAGACATAAAAGAACTAACTCCTTGTATTACACTAGACCACCATATATATTTTGTTCACTAAACTTTTTTTGTGAAATAGGTAAGGGCTTTACTGATTTCTAAAAGAGGATTCTAACATTCTCTGTGTTTTAGCTCATCTTTCTACATAAGTTAACCTTCCTAGTGATACACACTAATACCTATATTTGAAGAGTATCCTCTTAGATTTAATCAAGTTACAAAAAAACTAACACATGTTTACTTAAATATTCACTAAAAATATCTTCAACTTCACGTCTTATAAATTTTCTCTAGACAAATCCCACAGGTGGGGGTTTACTTAAATATTCACTAAAAATATCTTCAACTTCACGTCTTATAAATTTTCTCTAGACAAATCCCACAGGTGGGGGAGGCAAGGGGAGAGGGAAGCACGAAAGAAAGACAAACAAAACATTAGAGAGACGGAAAAATAATTCACGTATTTCTTGTTTATTTTTTATTTTTTTTGGTAAAAGTATTTAGACTCTCATGAAAATCTTTTGTTTTTTATTGGCCAAACGATACGAATCATAGGAGAGGTCAATTTCATATATTAAAATACATATTCAATTATGTATTTCTTGTTTATGTCTTGCTAAATAACTTCTTTCACTACTGGAAATGCGCTGGATAACGTCGGTTTTAAAGCCCATTTACAACAGTATATCACTGACCCAAACTTAATAACAACGGTTCTATAACCGTTTCCGTAAGCAGTGTCGTTATCATTTTTCACTTCATTTATATAACCGACACATATAATTACGTCTGTAGCTTAAGACTGTTCTTTTTTGACACAAACTTGTACATTACGACCGTTAAACAACCGTCGTTGAATTTCTCTGTTTTGTCACAAAAATCAATATATATCCTACACGTATAATTGCAAAACAAAAGCCAAATGATTTATGTATAGATTATACATGACAACCCTGTAGTCTAATTTGACTTCATTAAATTAAATAATCCCATACAACTAATTCACGGGTAAAACAAACTTCCAAATGATTATCCAATCTTTTATTAATTCATGGGACTTATTGCTTTTACATAAAATGTCTAATGAACCTGTTTTACTTATGACCATGTCACTGTTTACATAGCAAGAGTTTTGGGAGAATCCACTGATGATTTTGATTTCTTCTTGAGCCTTTGAGTTCCAGTTTGTGCCTGAAATTAGAGAAGACCAAAACAAACTCAGAACAATATGAACCAAAATAAACTCAGAACAATATGAACCAAAACAAACAGAAACAGAACAATATGAACCAAAATAAACTCAGAACAATATGATCCAAAACAAACAGAAACAGAACAATATGAACCAAAATAAACTCAGAACAATATGATCCAAAACAAACAGAAACAGAACCTGAAACAGAACATGGATCAAACTAGTTTTATTTATAAATGCTACGTTTGAGTCATAGTTACATCTTTGTTCTCTGAAACTTACATTGGTGGAAATTGTACTTGAGCCTGAAATTGTTCCAGCTTGTGCCTACAATTAGAGAAGTAAATAAGATCAAACTCAGAACATATCAAAATCACATTATTAAAAGATAACTTACATTGGTGGAAACTGAACTTGTTTTTGAAACTGTCTTTTTGTTAAGTCTTTTTGTTCCAGCTTGTGCCTGAAATTAGAGGCTCACACTGCTGAGATCTATACAAACTATCAACAATTCATTATTCACACTGATGATTACCTTAACATCTCGAGTAGCACTAGCAAGCTCAATATTTCCATGTGGTGCACCATTTTGATTATCCTATAGAAGTAAAACATTAAGCTCAATATTCCACCATTCTCATATCAATCCAAAAACATGTTACCTGCTCATTTGATACAACCGATTGTTCAATTTTTATGTTTTCTTTCACCTGTAGACAAATAAAATGATAATTTTGATATGACTAATCAAGAAGAAATTAAAGAAGATGAACATAGAGAAAGACTGAATATCACCTGTATCACTTTTTGAAGTGCACTAGCAACAATATCAAGTTTTTCTCCGAAATTATGCATTGTCTTTGCAGTTTGCAATTGGTATTTCAGCATCTGAGACTTCATGTCTACTATCTCTGCATTTTGCATTTGGTATTTGAGCATTTGAGACTTCATCTCTATTAACTCTGCATTTTGCATTTGGTGTTTCAGCATTTGAGATTTCATCTCTATTATCTCAGCATTTTGAACTTGGAGTTTCTGCATTTGAGACTTCATCTCAACCATCTCTGCATCAGAACTCGAGAAGTACTTAGACGGCGTCGGTCCACGTCCTACGCATCGAACACGTCCTGGATGCTCAGGACCAAACACTTGAGCAAAAGCATCGGATTCACCTGGAAGTTGTTGATTCATAGCTTCTTTAACTTTATCCTAAATATAAAAGATGAAACTTGAGCAAAACCATACTTTTTTATTACTAAAAACATATAACAAGACTATTAGATTGTTCTGTTTGGTTCCTACTTGAAAATCAGTCGATAATTCCATGCAAACCAAAAGGCTATTGACACATAAAAATATACAATAGTATGGTTGAGAAAGTTTACAACTAATATGGTTACATGCAATTATGCATAGAGGCAACGTGAAAATTGTTTCATGAAACCACTCTTTTTGGCTTCTTTTATATCCCTTTTTCCAAAAACGTGAAAATTTCAATACTTTTTAATATTAATCACCTGCTTCAACATCCAAACACATGATTTATGCACATAAGCAGCTCTCATGATCAACATTCCCCTTTTACTTTATTAACTAACTATATTTATATTCCTAAGCAGCTCTCATGAACAATCTACAAAAGTCACTGCAAAGCAACCAGAAAAGCATGTCATAACATGGATTAGATTAGACTAACCGCACATATTCTTGCTTCCTCGCAAACCATACTTCCATCTGATCTCATTCGTGATGCAATGAAAAGCTCACCTCGGCTTGGCTCAACACCTGTCTCTTCTTCCTGAACATATATAGGTAAGATTAAAGGTAAGAGATTTCAGAGATTAACTCTTGTAATGACAACGGCGAAACTGCATCCATGGCAGTGAAAGAGCTGTTACCTGAATCTGCAGAAGGAGATCTGTCAAGCTTGTGTGATTGTGTTGATCGTGTCAAGTTTAGATACCACTGGTCTTCTCCTCTTCATTACATCAACACTCCTGACGCATGTTCCTACCAATACAATAGTGAGAGTTTTTCCCATAATCATCAAAACATAAAACTGAGAAGATTCCAACCACATTTTCTTATAAAATTTTTGTTTTTTTCGGGTCTTAAGGGGACTGCAAAGACTTGAAACTATAATACAATCTGAAACTATGACATAAAAAAAATATGGAAACAATAATTTTCTGAAAACCAATCAACTTGTCTAACCTATATGAGGGGACGAAAAAACACGTTGAGGACTTTTCAGAAATGTTTTGGCCAAATTTATCTTAAAACATTCTGAGAAGCTTACTGTCACTTGTTTACTTGTTTTTCTTCTTCCCAGCCGATTGCAAATTTCAATTGTATGCTATCGTACTGTTATAAGGAAAATCAGACCTCAATCTCGTTCATCAGTTTCATAGCTTTGATAATGCAAACAACTTGACCCTTCTGCACCTTATCTCCAACCTGTCAAGTCCAAAACAGAGTAGCCTCATCTTCAAAAGTACAAAAACCCTAAGCCATGACGAAAATCAAATGTGGAATGTTACTGAAACCCATATTACTCGATTGATGAGCTAACAAACATCAAAACCACAAGAAACAGCTCCGAAAGCAAAAAAAAAGGATGTAGCTACGATATCCAAATCCAATCTTTTTTTATATTTGTAGATACAACGGAATGAGAAAATGATAACTGACTCAACGAGATCACCCAACTGACGAAGGATTCCGACGAGTCCAATCACTTCAACAGCACCGAGAATAGTCTTGGGTTATCGATTGAGATTGGAGAAATGAATCAATTGATAGAGCAAATCAAACCGCACAAACGAATTGAGATGTGATTTTCACCCCTAAATATGAACAAAATGAACTGGAGCTAAAGATGAGAGGAGACCTGAATTTTCACCTCTCAATATGAACAGAACGAATCGGAGCTGAAGACGAGATCTGATTTTTTACAACTTGTTTACGGTTTAAGTGAAAAGGTTTGGGTCGGTTACTTGAACGACGTTAAACCACTTCAATTGTAATTGTTTAACACCGGTTAAACAAACGACGTTGAAAAAGTGACGTTATCCAACGTCTTTTTAGTAGTGTTTTATATACCAAAAAAACTTCTTTATATTTATCTCAACATCTTGTGCCGCGTCAGCATCACTCCTATTTTCCAATATGTGAAAATTACTCCTGGTAGTACCAATTTTAAGGTTAATTACTAGAGTAGCATTAGGGTGTGCTTTTTACTAGAGTAGTATTCTATAATGGTTTAAAATACTATATTGTCCCTTCCTTAACTTATCTTTTTTTTTAAAGAAATAATATGTATAATCATTAAAGTAAAATAAATAATTAATATAAAACTGTTTTTCAAAATAAATAATTATTATAAAATTCGTTTTCAAAAAATAAAAAATAAATATAAATTCTTTTTTAAAAAAATAAATAATTAATATAAATTCGTTTTTAAAAAATAAATATTTAATATGAATTCGTTTTAAAAAATAAATAGTAAGAAACAAATAAAAAATTATAAAAAATTATTTAAATACAAAATACAAATATTTTTTTTTGATAATTAATTTTTGTTTTTCTAAAAAAATACAAAATATATTTTTGTAAATAAATCATTTAAATAATAAATTAACACAAATTATTTTTTTGGCTAATTTTGTTTTTAAAAAACATTGTTTTCAAAAATAAAAAATAAATACAACATAATGTTTGAATAAATCTAAAATTTAATTAAAATTTAATAAAAAATATTATTTCTTTCTTAAATTTTATTATTTTGATTTTGAAAACAAGAGTTTAATATAAAAATAATAAATAAATCATTTAAATGAGAAATTAATAGAAACAAATTTCGTTGGTTATTTTTATTATTAAATTTATTTTGTAAAAAAAGTTAAAACAAAAAAATAATAAATAAATTATTTAACTAAGAAATTAATTGAAATTTTTTTTTTGTTGGTTATCTTTTTTTTTTTGCCAAATATTGAATTTATTAAGTGAATATTTAGTTAGCATAAACGGTTCCTAAAAATCAGGAGCAAATCTTGCAACAGTTACTCGAAATTTGAAAAGATTCAATAAATCCGTAACATTAAAATCAATAGCTAACATAACATAAATCCGTAACATTGATAACAACTCTGCTACAAAGAGAGAAAGTCCGTAATAAAGCAGTGCTACAATAGTAATTAATTTTATGAATTTTCTTTGTTGCAGACTTTAATAAATCTGTAACACGTAAAACAAATCCGTCACACTAAATTATAGATTTATTGACAAGTAAGGAAACAAATCTGAAAAATATGTAAAAGTCTGCAACACGTTAAAAAAATATGTGCCACGTCGGCAAAAAAAATTACAAATCTGTAACATAAGAACATAAATCTGTAACACGGTAAAAAATCTGTCACACTATGATGCTAGTATAGTAATTTTCCAAAACCTTCGTACGTGTTACAGATTTATATAACTCTGCAACAAAGACAATAAATCCGTAACAAAGGATAATAACTCTGTGCGGATTTATTAAATCCGCAACAAAGAACGTCATAAATCCGTGCGGATTTATTACTCCGGGAAGGTGGCATTTTCGTAAATAAAGTTTGTTTTTGCTGATGTGGAAATAAAATAGTAATGGCATTCTCGTAATTAATTTTTTCCTAACAAGTAGTTGTAGGGTCATTTTAGACCAAAATTTAAGCTTTCAAAAATTATAATCTTGAATGCTATATAATTAATTAACACATGTTTTAGTACTACCACAGCTTTTTTCCCTTCCAATATCTACTGCACTTTCATATGTGTTCATAAAAGTTTTGGTAACTTTAAACTTTCTTATATATATATGTATCTTATGTAAATTCATATATAAATTTAACCATTATCCGAAAACCAAAAGTGATATATTAAAAATTTCATGTTTAACATTTTCTACATAAGATTTTCGGTGCGGTTTACACTTAAAATGAAATCCATTGAACAATTACCTATTATTGTTAGCTTAGCAAGAGATTTATCATTTATGTATATATTTTTCCAAGCGATTTATTCATTATATAATCTTACAAACGTAACAGCGGAACAGACCCACGACAAAGACATGATGATTAAACATCCCTTCAGAATGAGAAGAGAGGCCTAAACGAAAATACATATAACTTTCTATATGGTATTGATTGTGACCTATGATATGATAGGCAAATCAATGTCGTCCGTGAGAGTGTCCAACGCCTGGGCTGTTTCCGGGATTTGTAGATCTGAAGGCTGTGGGATGGGTGATGACCGCCTTTGGAAGAACACTACGTCGTGTATATGTGACCACAATGCTAGGATTCCCAGACTCATGTTTCTTATAAGTTCGCTCAGTCTCTAACGTAGTAGTTTTCAAGTGCCTCTCTTCGGTATTTTGAATTCCATGCAAGACAGCCAATCCAAGGAAAAAAATACATGTAGAAACAGACTTGTTCGACATTGCTATGAGTCACGCACAAAATCGAAATATATAAGAATGTGTAAAAAACTTTTTTTTTTTAAACAAAAATGTTGGATACAAGAACATAAGATAGAAAGAAGAGGAATGGATATTCGGTATTTATAATGGTAATAAAAGAGAGGAAGCTTTCATTGGTTAGCATTGTCTTAAATGTGAGGGAAAACTACTTCAAATGGGGAATGATGATGTTTTATGTTGTCTGAGTATATAATGTAATCCAGGTGATTCATATTTCCATATGTTTCCAACTTTGCATGTCTGCTCTCATATGTATACATGGCCCATGCATACACGCTCAGTTTTGTTCGTCCACATGTAAAAAAAAAAAGCTATGTAGATCACGGCTATGTTATGCGAAGATTCCTCTGTGTTGTCTTAAGAAAAAGATTATTGGGGCTTACTATGACAAACATGAGAATATAAATGCATATCATAGTGTTGAGTTGTGAAGGCAAATCTTTTGGATCCGATGTTTGACTCTACGAACGGGCTGCATACGTGCAAATGTTTTCATTAAGGGTATTTTGAAAAGAAAATTTTTTTTAAAAAGATACCGGTTCATCCGGTTATATATTTATAGCCTCATACAAAAGCAGAGTTTTACATCAAACTAAATGGAAAAAGGCTACAACTCAATATAAAGAAACTAGAGAGAAGCAAAGGATAGAGTAATTAAGTTTGGAAGTAGGAAAACCAATAGTGAAGGAAGGTTCTTTGTTGGGGAAGAGTGATTGAAGTCCCGGATTGACGTTCCCGTAATCTTGAGTCTAAGCCGTAAAGTTTGACTCTGATTTGAAGCTGAATATCTTTTACTAGAGTTGTTGCTGGTTTTTTAATAGTTGTGTGTAATCTTGCGTTCCTTTCCCTCCATAGATAGTAGAGGGTCGCTTGGAAGAGCTGATGGCATATTGCGTTGACTCGGGCAATTGGTGAAGCTCGAGGTGCCCACTAAAGAATCGCGAGGAAGGAGGAAGGTGGAGACAGTAGCTGCCCCTGCACATTAAACAAAGACAACCAAACCACCAAATAAAAAGGACACTCAAAGAACAAGTGCGATCTAGATTCAATACTCGTGCCGCAGAGAAGGCAATTTATAGGGACCGGTAATCCCCAAGAGCTTAGCCTATCCCTAGTTGGTAGCCGATTATGCACTGTGACCCAAGCGTGAAACGCAAACTTAGGCACAAAATGCTTGAACCATATTACTTTGTGCCAAGAGACCAGATCTAAATGTGGATTCAAGGAGTTCCAAGTTTGAGAGGAAGAGAATTTACCCGGTGTTGAATTGATCCCGTTGCTCCAAAGAGACGAGTAAACAGTCTCTTAAGAGACGAGTTAAAGCATGTATGCCCCTTGGAATCATCCATTGACCTCCTTTACATGCTTCCGAAAGTTTGGCTGTGGAGGCAATACCATTAACACGAGGACCGGAGTCACCCACTAGATCCAATAAGGGACCAAAGCCGGTCTAATTATCGTACCAAAACATGATCTGATCTCCTGAAGAAACAGAGGCTGAAATAAGAGGTCTCGCCAGGGATAGCAATCGCATTAATCTCCTCCAAATCCAGCTTCCAATGCCGGCAAAATATGCCGTCCAAAAGATCCGGTCCTTAATTAAATGGGCTTTAACCCAAGCCACCCAAAGAGATCCTTCCGTCGAGAATATCAGCCATATCAGCTTCAAGCCAAAAACCTGATTTGTTCCAATAATCCTCCGCAATCCTAACCCCCCGCTTTCTTTAGGCATACAAACTGTCGACCATGCGATTTTTGCACTTTTTTCTGAATCTCCTTTTCCACTCCACAAAAAAACGTTGCATATTTGCTCCAACCTGTCAAGACAACTCTTCGGGAGAGGAAATGTAGCAGACCAAAAATTGATGATTCCAAATAAGAATGTTTGGATTAATTGAAGAAGACCAGCAAAGGATCTTTTAACCGTCCACGAAGCAATACAAGAGAGAACTCTGTCAATAAGCGGCTGATATTCTTGTGGAGTCAACTTGTGAGGTGAGAGAGGAAGTCCTAGATAACGGACATGAAGAGCTCCCGGGGATAAGCCGTAAGAGGAAGCAATGTTGTTCGTGAGTGCAGGACTGTTGCCGTTGAGGAAGAGGGTTGTCTTTCGGTGATTAAGAACCAGGCCCGAGATTGATTTAAACTCGTCCAAAACCTCCAGGATACCTGTTAGAGACCTCTCCGAACCATCAAAGAAAACCAGAACATCATCAACAAAGGTGATGTGTGTAATCAGAGGCCGCAGGCACATAGGATGTGGTGTAAACTTATTAAGCCTTGCATTGGAGTCAAGCTTCTTAGCCAGTAATTCCATAACCAAAATGAAAAGAGAGGAAGAGATCGAATCACCCTGCCGCAGACCTTTCGTACCAGGAAAGAAATCACAAAGCTAGTCGTTAATTGCAACTGCGAAATGCGGGGAAGAGATGCAAGTCTTAATCCACCCGATGAACAGAGGTGGGATATCGAAAGCTTCAAGGATATTTAAAATTAGATTCCAGTTAACATTATCGTACGCCTTAGATATGTCAATCTGGAGGCAACCTTTTGATGTGGACCCATCCTTATTAAAATCTGCAACTAGCTCAAAAGCTAAAAGTACGTTCTCACATAACAACCGACCCTTGACAAAACCGACCTGGTTATGTTGGACCGCCTCTGGAGTAAAGATCTTGAGACGATTTGCTAGTTTCCAAGAGATAACCTTATACAGCGTATTGCAGAGCGATATAGGCCTAAAATCCGTCAGCATAGTGGCTCCTGGAGTTTTCAGAAGAAGAGCGATAACAGTGGCGTTGACCTGTCGAGGCAAGGTCCCATGAAGAAAGAAATCCCTGACTGTAGCAATCACGTCACCTCCGATGATGTCTCAAGACGAGGTGAAGAATTCTGCAGTGAAACTATCCGGGCCTGGAGCTTTATTCTTTGGCAAACCGAATACGACATTCCTGATTTTGTCAACTGACGGAATAGCTGTTAAGGCCGCAGAATGGCCAGAAGGAAGACGATAGTGGTGAATAGCTTTAATCTCTTCAACCGACAAAGGTTGAATCCCAATGGAGGAAGTCCCAAGTAGAGAAGTATAATAATCAATCACCAATTGCTTAGCATCCGAGGGTCAGTGATCCTGTTGCTGAGATCATCGTGAAGAAAGTAAATAACATTCTTGGACAAGTTTGCAATACACGACTTGAAGAAGAAAGCCGTACAAGAATCCCCAAAATCTAACCATTTGACCCTATACTTTTGCTTGAAGAACATCTCCTCCGCTGTGACAAAAGAAGCCAAGAATCCCTGGCCACTCGCTCCTCCTTAAACAACTCCGGAGAAGGAGAATCCATGACCATCCACTGGACTTCTTCTAACCGTTGAAATGCTTCCTTTGACCGCTTCTGGATGTCACTGAAAGAACCACGGTTTATGGCTTTGCAACAAAGCTTGGCCGCTCTTAACTTGAAACACAGATTGAGAACCGTATTTTTGTTGCAAGAGGCAGAATTCCAAGCCGCAGAAATAAGAGTGGAGTATTCTGGATGCAAGGTGAAAAAGGTGAAGAAGTTGAATCAGGATTTCCGTCTAACGACCTCGTTGTTAAGTGTGACCAAGCAAGGAGAATGATCAGAGAATCCAGGGACATCAAATAAAGCGACATAATCAGGAAATTCCCGCTGCCAATTCTCGTTGATCAATGCTCGATCCAGCTTCCTCAATTTAGGATTAGAAGGAGATTTGTTGGTCCAAGTGAAGAAGCTGCCACTGGTAGTGAGATCAAACAAACCCGAAATTGACATACATTCTCTAAGATCCTCCCTACCCTGCAAAGAAAGTGTTCCCTGGTGCAAAGAATAAGCTTCAGAAACAGACAAAACCTGATTTAGATCACCCAAAAGAATCCAGGGAGCGTTTCGGAGGTGAGAATAGTTAGCTATATCCTTCGTAATTCTCCACAGCTCCTTCCTCTCGTCAACAGTGTTCCGTGCATAGGCGATAGTAACATTATAAGACTTCGACGTAACAGGATCATAAACACCAGCCACAACAATTTGATCCGACTTGAAGTAGACAACAACATATAACCGAGAATCCCAAACCAAAACAATCCTTCCATTGAGTGCAGTATCACTATAGTTTGCTTCCAACCTCCAATCTGGTAACACATGATTAATGCCTCCTTTCAAATGTGGTTGCTTCACTCTAGTTTCTAAAAGACTGCCGAATATAGGACGGTTTGATAAAAGCCATCTCCTAACAGCTAATTGATAGGTCGAAGTTTTAATCCCTATTCTAAACTGCAAGTGCACAGTATAGTCAATGTAGTATATAGGGTTATCGAATCCACAGGGACACTTGGTCTCAAGAGAATCAAACCGTAGGAATTAATACTAGAAATAAGCAAGTAGTGATTGTAATAAATTGCGGTGCAAGAAAGTAAACAGTAGCAGGAAATCGGTTTGTAAGCAATAAACTAAAAGCGTCAAGCCTAGGGTATTCTCAGGAAATCAGACAAGCAGACAAGTTAATCAGTCAGGATCAAATTAAACTCAGTTCTAGAACTCAAATCACGGAAATAGAATTAACCAAATCTCTTTGCGAAAACTCTCTAAGTCTAAGTGCAGTAATCCAAATCTCTTTGCAATTACTAACAAATTAAACTAGCATTAAGTTCAAGTTCGATATGTTCACAATTAAACTAAACCAAATCTCTTTGCGAATAATTCAATTGCTCAACCTAAATAGTTCAGATTCCTAAACCCCACTCTCGTGACGTATTTAGTAACCTAGGATCTAGATTCTAATTGATCAGGTTAGAACTAGCTTTAAGCACAATTTAGTTTGAAGAACATTCTAATCATATGAATCCTAACTGAATTAAACAAGTCTAGCAAGTCATCAATCCCTAATGAGAAACCCTAAACTCAACTATGGATCTACTCAGACATGATTGATGAAAACATAATCATAGAATAAATAGATTGCATATAAGAAATTATAATATCAAAGGGGTTCGAAATCTTCTCCAAAATAAATCAATACAAGGAAAATAGATCAGCCCCAAAAGCTCTAAAAATCCCTTAGCTCTAAGTATCAAAGCGTATCTAAATTAAACACCAAAAACTAGTATATATAGGCATAATCTCGGCTGGGGCTTCTGTGTAAATACTGAAAGTATCTTGGGCTTCTTTGCAAATCTTCAATACTTGTTACGCCGACGCGTACGGCCCATCTCGCGACTGCATCGACCGATGCACAATGCGTGTCGATCGATGCAACATCAAATAATCGAACAGTGAATAAAGCTCTCGGCCAAAACGTCACAAAATGCCCAAAATGCTCCATATATCTCCAATTAGCTCCAAACCTGATTTAACCTGTAAAAGACTCTAAACTAATACAAAAGACTCTAAAAACACAACTATATCATGGTATAAAGTGGGTAAAAACCATGATATATCAACTCCCCCACACTTAGCCTTTGCTTGCCCTCAAGCAAAACAGAGAACTAAAATGCAGTGAAGAGGTTTGAAAACTCTTCAGAAACTCATTTTGTCATAGAAGCAGCAGCATTCAGATTCCCCTTAGTAATCCATATGAAAGAATCAATCTACAGACATCAAGACCAACATGTACTTCCCCCACACTTAGCAACTGTCCTAAGTAAACGCCACAATCACATTCAAGCATTCAAATTCACCCTACTGACTTCTGCAAGTATTTAAGTGCGGTCTCACCTAAGGAGTATCGATCTAAAGGCACATGGATTCTTACCTTGCCAGCTCTAGACCACCATACTATCTTTCTCTAGTCCCTTTCTTCTCTTTCCCTTCTTTAACAACTGATTTTTCCCCACTGGGTATCATTTTATTTTTTTTTATCAGTGTTCTTCCCGTTATGGGGTGTACTTTGGACACATTCCATGGATCACATGAGAGATAATAGTGTTTGCTACTATTCCCATGACCACTTCGGAGTTACTAACTCATCCGCAGTTTATTTATTATTATTTTTTTTTTTTACTTTTACAGAAGGGGAGAAGGGGACTAAATAGGACAGGTTTACAGGCTGTGTCAGAACCAACAAGGGAGTCCGACATAAAGTATACCAAGCCCTTAGGTGAGAAAAATTAAAGTCAGTATTAAGGTGAAGTCAGTAAAGGATCCTCTGATACCTGAAGTGATATGGGTGTCCTCAGTAGGCTGATCTGTGATGGGGTTTTCTAATAGTCATAGATAGATCTGCAGCTTCATCCCAATGGTCACTTAAGTTCCTGCAAATGCTGCTAATCTCCTCCAAAAATCATTGTTTCCTACTTAAACCAATTTTGACTCGAAAAACAAATTTTGAAAAATTTAACTGACTCTAAGAAAACAAAAGAAACTAATTAGTAGAACCTCCCCCACACTTAAGACACACTGTCCCCAGTAGTGTCAAGCAAAGGATTGGTTAAAGAAAAGAAAAATTAAAATAGTTGAATGGTTAGTTCTCTCGGGTTTTACCTCTGTCGCAGTCAGGCATCGATCGTTGCACTAGGTGCACCGACCGTTGCTGTGCGATTTCTGTTGTAACGATCGACACAAACGTGTGTCGATCGACGCAATGCGATTGTCACGAACCCTGCAACCAAAAACTCACCAAACAGAAACAAAAAACGTAAAATCTAGAAAAAAATACTAAAATCAAAATGCAAAAACGAAAACAGTGGGTTGCCTCCCACTCAGCGCTCTTTTAACGTCAATAGCGCTCAAGAGCAACGACCGTTGCAAGGCGATTTTGCCGCAAACAAATCATCAAAATCGGTTCAAATCAAGCCACATTGCCTCAAATCATCAAGAGTACCTTGCTAAACAACCTAAATCACGTTCATCTTAGCATAGCATCATAAATTTCGAGCCTAAAATCCCAAATTCCATAAACCCTAAAATCCATTCTAAAAATGGCGAAAATGAGAAGCCATACCTTCGATTCTCTGTAAATGGGTAATAGAATCAACTAGAGGGGGTTAAGACAACAAGATTCAAGCTTGAAATCACAGAAATTGATGAAGAATTTAGGGATTTAGGTGTTTAGCTCTCGGTTGTACGGACGGCGAGCAAATGAGGAGGAGAAGAGAAGAGAAAAGGGTTTAAGGCACTTACCTCGGTCGTGGGTTGCAACGATCGTTGCTTTAGGGGCAACGATCGATGCTTGGTAAATCGAATTCGATTTCCGGTTTAGCACAAACCTTAATTTTTGCAATTGAACCATCGAGCAACGACCGTTGCGCAGGAGCAACGATCGTCACAATGCGATTTCCCTTCTTCGTCAAATCTCCTTGCAACGACCGGTGCAGATATGCATCGATCGTCACACATCTCCAGGTTCGAATTCTGCATCCTGTAACTTAGCAAAACAAAAACAAAAACGTGAAAGCCTAAGAAAAACACCAAAAATAAGGAAAAAAAAAAAAAAAAAAAAACAACTAAACCTATCAGTGGGTTGCCTCCCACTCAGCGCTTGTTTAAGGTCATTAGCTTGACCGGACGCACAAGATCTTTCAGGCACTTAGAGATCCTGACAGAGAATTTTTCTGTCTCTGTTCAAGTCTCCTCATCCATGGTGGAGTGTAGGCTGTTGCTGAATGCTTCAGTCCAAGAAAAACAGGTGTAGATTGTGCTCCAGGATCTAGTATCACAGGCCCATCTGGCTGCTCATCTTCTGCTTCCAGGATCGTGAAGGTCTGCCCGTCTATCAGTGGTTTCCGCAGCTTCTCCATGTCATATCGCAGCGTCTCATCTCCCAGGTGGAGGTCTATTAGACTTTGTCTGACATCTATCACAGCTCCTGCTGTAGCCAAGAATGGTCTTCCAAGTAGCAGTGCTTCATCCGGATCGCAATCATATTTCAGCACAAGGAAGTCTGTTGGAACCAAGTAGTTTCCAACTCTCACTGGTATGTCTTCTAAAACTCCTTCTGGAACTCGTATAGACTGATCAGCTAGGATAAGACGGGTTCTAGTAGGAGAAAAATTCAGCACCCCCAGCTTCTCTGCCACAGAATAAGGCATCATACTTCCAGCAGCTCCTAAATCACAAAGAGAGCGTCTAAAGCTATTCTCGAAGATGGAGCAATCAAGTATAAAGACTCCAGGGTCAGGTAACTTCTTTGGGATCTTGTTCAGTAGCACTTCACTAATGTGTTGGGGAACTACAATCACCCATTCTTTCAGGTCATCATCCAATGGTAGCATCTTATTCAAATACCTCTGCACACAGGGATGATAAGGTGGATCATCAGGCGGTGGAATTTCTTCCAAGTCTTCACCACTCTTCTCCAGTTTCTTCAGCTCCTCTATCTCCTGTTTAATTATCTCAGATACCTTAGGATATTGCCTAATGGCTTGTGCATAAATCTCCTCCTGAGTGATTTCAGATACATCAGGGAATAGGCGGGCCAGTTCTGCATCAGTCTCATAATCGTCCGGCAACACTGTCTGTTCACGTCCTGCATCGACCGACACAAGGTGTGTGTCGATCGTTGCAATGCGATCGTCGCGGATTCCACCCGTGAGTTTTTCACTCAAATCCGAAAATTCTGCTTCATCAACCAACTCAGCTGTGCTTAGCTCAAACTTCTCACCCAGATGAGATCCATCATTAACGAGTACAGACCAGGCTTTAATATGAGTATCTGCAGGCCCTTTTCCTTTCATAGTACCTGAAATCTGATTAACCTGAGTGTCCAGTTGCTTCATGTGAGTGTTCATAGACTCAATCTTCCCATTGAGATCTCCATACATAGCATCAATCTTCTTGTTGCAGTCCACAGAAGTCTTGATTTGGCTCTCCAGCAACTGTTCCATCATTGTCTCCATCTTAGTCTCGAAAGCAGTAGGTGTAGTAGGTGTTTGATAAGATGAAGACCCGTAGGTCCTTTGAGCATTCTGTCCATAAGGCTTCTGAAAGTTGCTGTTTTGTCCATAGCCTGAAGAGTTCTGATTGCCCGTGTAGGCAGTTTTCTGTCCTCCACCGGAAAATCTGTTCCCAGATTGATATCCAAATCTGTTTCCTTGGAAACCAGATCCTCCGATGTAATTCACATCCTCTTCCTGAGTGTCCTCCTCAGTCTGAATTACTTCTACTTCTTGAGCAAAGTGGACAGCTTTCTTCTCTCCTAGAAGAGTGCAGATTTTATCCATTCTGGACCTCAATTCAGCCATCTCTGAGTTATCAATACTTCCACCAGATTTCTTCCTCCTATCATCCATGGTCTTGCAACTATTGCTGCTAATCAAGTTCTCGATCAACTGCTTAGCTTGTGTAGGAGTCCTGGTGTTGAAGTTGGCATCACTAGAATTATCCAGCGCCTGCTGATACGTGAGATCTATTCCTCTGAAGAAGATACCAATCAGCTGAACTTCAGTGAATCCATGGTGCGGACAGTCACGCTGATACTGCTTAAATCTCATCCAAGCAGTCTTTAAAGGTTCCACAACTCCTTGGGAGAAAGTAAGTATGTCCTGTCTAGATTGGTCTGAACGCGCATTGTCATAGAAATGACGCAGGAACTCACTCTTTAAGGCTGCCCAAGTAGTATACTGACCAGGTGCCAGTTGTCTCAGCCATGCACTAGCGTCTCCAGCAAGACTGTGCGGAAATAGCTTAAGGAACAGATAGTCCTGGCAAACTCCATCGTATTTCATACCAGTAACTATGTCCTCAAACTTATCTATGTGATCCATAGGCTGTTCTGATTGAAGACCATGAAAAGCAATCTGCCTCATCAGTTGGTAGTAGATAGTCTTTACCTCAAAGTCGTTCCTCTCAAAGGCAGGAAGCACTAAAGCTGCTCGGTTCGCATGAAACTCGTCAGGTCTGTTGTAATCAGCTAATGTCCTTTCACGGGCAACCATCTGGCCCAGTAGCTCAGCTTCATCAGGGATCACTTGTCCCTCAGCATCAATCCTATGCCCAGCAGCATTGTAAGGATTGTTCTCTGGATCCCTCAGGGTTCCATCAGCATCTGGTATCAAGATCAAGCGTTCTCGTACCATTCTCTCTCTCTTTTCTCTTCTGATTGTCCTTTCTAGACGTCCAAGTTCCTCTAGATTGAGATTAACCAAGCTCGAGTTCGGATTACTTCTAGTGTTCTGCGTTGGCATAAACTGTCTGTAATCGTCCAGCAACGATCGATGCTATCAGTGCAACGATCGGTTCAATCTCAGAATCGCTTAGTGTCGATCGACGCAAGATGTGCAACGGTCGACGCAAGGCGATTTCGGTACCTGCGACAGAAAGAATCAGAGAAAAGAATCAGTAAAATCAAAATAAAACAAAAACGAAAAGCAAAAACAAAAACGAAAAATTTCTAGTAAAACCCTAAGTTCGGTCCTATCGAAGACTCAAAGAGTCCCCGGCAACGGCGCCAAAAACTTGATAGGTCGAAGTTTTAATCCCTATTCTAAACTGCAAGTGCACAGTATAGTCAATGTAGTATATAGGGTTATCGAATCCACAGGGACACTTGGTCTCAAGAGAATCAAACCGTAGGAATTAATACTAGAAATAAGCAAGTAGTGATTGTAATAAATTGCGGTGCAAGAAAGTAAACAGTAGCAGGAAATCGGTTTGTAAGAAATAAACTAAAAGCGTCAAGCCTAGGGTATTCTCAGGAAATCAGACAAGCAGACAAGTTAATCAGTCAGGATCAAATTAAACTCAGTTCTAGAACTCAAATCACGGAAATAGAATTAACCAAATCTCTTTGCGAAAACTCTCTAAGTCTAAGTGCAGTAATCCAAATCTCTTTGCAATTACTAACAAATTAAACTAGCATTAAGTTCAAGTTCGATATGTTCACAATTAAACTAAACCAAATCTCTTTGCGAATAATTCAATTGCTCAACCTAAATAGTTCAGATTCCTAAACCCCACTCTCGTGACGTATTTAGTAACCTAGGATCTAGATTCTAATTGATCAGGTTAAAACTAGCTTTAAGCACAATTTAGTTTGAAGAACATTCTAATCATATGAATCCTAACTGAATTAAACAAGTCTAGCAAGTCATCAATCCCTAATGAGAAATCCTAAACTCAACTATGGATCTACTCAGACATGATTGATGAAAACATAATCATAGAATAAATAGATTGCATATAAGAAATTATAATATCAAAGGGGTTCGAAATCTTCTCCAAAATAAATCAATACAAGGAAAATAGATCAGCCCCAAAAGCTCTAAAAATCCCTTAGCTCTAAGTATCAAAGCGTATCTAAATTAAACACCAAAAACTAGTATATATAGGCATAATCTCGGCTGGGGCTTCTGTGTAAATACTGAAAGTATCTTGGGCTTCTTTGCAAATCTTCAATACTTGTTACGCCGACGCGTACGGCCCATCTCGCGACTGCATCGACCGATGCACAATGCGTGTCGATCGATGCAACATCAAATAATCGAACAGTGAATAAAGCTCTCGGCCAAAACGTCACAAAATGCCCAAAATGCTCCATATATCTCCAATTAGCTCCAAACCTGATTTAACCTGTAAAAGACTCTAAACTAATACAAAAGACTCTAAAAACACAACTATATCATGGTATAAAGTGGGTAAAAACCATGATATATCACTAATTGCCGAGAATTACCGCAAAGACCGCGCACATTCCAACAAAAAATACTCATCTTGTATGCAAAAAGATAGTGCTGACGCACTAATTAGATGAGGGAGGTAGGTCGTAGCGACCCGCTCCTTGGAATGTGATTGGTTTATAGAAGCATCAGAATGACCCGGACTAGAAGTGTCCAAGTCTGGAGGTAATCCAGAATCAGACAATGCAAGCAATTTCTGCCTTTGTTTCTGCCTGAATTTTATCATAGCTCCAACATGAAGATATTTCAAATGAGCTTCATCAGCCGGAGATAGGCGCTTACGCAGGATGCTTTGGGCATGTTTGATGACCTCTTCTTCCTCTGAAAATTGAGCACCAGTAGCCGGTTTATTAACAGTAACCGGTTGAACCTGCGAGGCAGAAGAAGGAATTGGCCCTTTTTCCTTTGGGTTAATTACCACTTGGACCCAAGTCTTAGAAGGTCTGGAGATAGCGCTAGAAGGAAGACTCAAAGACCGTCTCTGGCGAGGAGAACCATCCCCAACATGATCCACAACAACTGGACTGGTGACCACAGAAACTGGGCTTGAAGGAAACTAACAGCAGCGCCTGGACGACGAGTATCCCTAATCGAAGAAACCTCCTCATCATTCTAAGGAAGCAGGGAAGTATTAACTTTAACCGGAGGCAGGGTAGCAATAGGCTTAACCGGAGGCATAGTAGCAATAGGCTTAACCGGAGGAATCACAACCTTCCGATTAACCTGAGAGGGTTCTTGAGCTCGATTGTGACTTGAACTCGGATAAGGCATGGGACAACGATGAACCAAATGTCCATACTCCGCATATCGACTGCAAAGAGCAGGAAGTCTCGGATAGGAAGTTGAAATCAAAACTGAATAACCCTGATTGTCCGTTACTCGAACTGCTGAATGGCGGAGTTTGGCTAGTTCGATGATGACCCGTAACTTGACAATCCCATTTGAATATGGAGTGAGAGTGGGAAACTCCGAATGCACCGGCGTTCCCAATCCAGACGATATAGTGCTGAATCCAACTAAAGACCACAACTCTGGAGGCACATTTTTGAAGAGAATCCACACCGGAGCAAATTTTAGCTTCATTGGAGCCAGGGAGACAGTTGGAGACCACGCTGTTACCGTAAATGCGCAGTTCCCGGATTGCCAATACCCTACCTCAAGTACCCATTGACGGGTTGCTACGCAAGGGATAAGAACCAGACAAATTCCAGGAGAGTGATAACGGACCGAGATTTTTCCTTCCTTACCCCAAATAGGGTTGATATCTGAGAAGATTTTGGTAGGAGATGGTGGTAGCCCATGGAAGTAACACACCAAATAATCTTTCCAGTGTTGAAATGAACCCAGTGAAATAGAATTAGGAGCTTGAATGGTACGTATACCATCTTCAGCTAAGATAGGAGATGCGATTTTGGTCAATTTCGAGGTGTCAGATTTGAAGAGAGAAGACCATTTCATCCGCGAAGGAGGATCTGAAGGAGGGGCCGCTCCTGCGCGAATGGAGGTGGCAGGGAACAGATCCGACGAGAGAGGCCCAAATTCAGCGATTGAAGGACCTGAAAATGGCAAAGGTTGAAGGAAGAAGAGGTTAGGAGGTAAAGGCAGAGGCTCCGAGCCCGATACCGACGAGACCATGCCCATGAGAGAGAAAGGAAGAAGGGGGGAGAAGAAGAGTGTTGGGCGGCCGTGATAGGTCAGGTTTTATTCCCTATACTAACTGCAAGTGCACATCAATATCAATGTAGTATATAGGGTTATCGAATCCACAGGGACACTGGTCTCGATAGATCAGAACCGTAGAGATTAATACTAAGAATAAAGCAAGTGGTGAATGAAATAAAAGCGAGGCGAGAAAGTAAACCGGTAGCAGGAATTTGTTGTGAAAGCAATAAACTAAAAGTGCTAAGTCTAGGGAATTCTCAGGAAATCAGACAAGCAGACAAGTTAATCAGTCAGGATCGAATTAAACTCAGTTCTAGAACACAAATCACGGAATTAGAATTAACCAAATCTCTTTGCGAAAATCCTCTAAGTCTAAGTGCAGTAATCCAAATCTCTTTGCAATTACTAACAGATTAAACCATTATTAATTTCAAGTTCGATATGTTCACAATTAAACTAAGCCAAATCTCTTTGCGAATAATTTAATTGATCAACCTAAATAGTTCATATTCTAAACCACACTCTCGTGTCGTATTTAGCAACCTAAAGTCTAGATTCTAATTGATCAGGTTAGAACTAGCATTAAGCACAATTTAGATCGAAGAACATTCTAATCATGTGAATCTTTAACTGAATTAAACAAGTCTAGCAAGTCATGAAATCCTTTATGAGAAACCCTAAACCTAACTATGAATCTACTCAGACATGATTAATGAAACAGAAATCATAGAATTGATAGATTGCATATAAGAAATTAAATAGATAAAGGGGTTCGAAATCTTCTCCAAAATAGATGAAGTACAGGATTAGATCAGCCCCAAAAGCTCTAAAAATCTCTTAGCTCTAAGTATGAAAGCGTATCTAAAATAAAAGCCAAAACTCTAAATATATAGGCATAATCTCGGTTGGGGCTTCTATGTAAATACTGAAACTATTCTGGGCTTCTCTGCAAATCTTCATAACTTTGTTAAACCGCCACGTACGGCCCATCTCGGTAGTGTGTCGATCGACACCAAAGGTGTGTCGATCGATGCATGATCATCAAATCGGGCAGTGAGTTAAACTCTCGGCCAAAATGCTCCAAAAGTCCCAAAATACTCCAATTATCTCCAATTAGCTTCAAACCTGATTAAACCTGTAAAAGACTCTAAAATAACACAAAAGACACTAAAAACACATCTATATCATGGCATAAAATGGGTAAAAACCATGATATATCAGGCCGCGTGAGGCATCACCTCCGGTGACGGGACGGAGACGACGAAGAAATCAAGAATCGCCTCTAATCGCCAGTTAGAAAGACAATAGCTCTATTGATAAGCTTTCATAGTTATGATGCTTATTTTGAATATTTTAGGTATATCTTCGTTTGTCCCAAGTTTTTTTCCTCGTTTAATCTTTTTCACCGTTTCATATTCCTATAAAATCAAAAGTGTGGAAAATTTATACTCCTAAGTTTCTCTGAGCGTGGTGAAATATGCAGCAACAAAAGTGGACGTAATTCTTATCGGAGTCCGATTTAAGAAACCACTAAAATCGTGTGTTAGATGAAACAACTTCCGTCTTGCATGGATTTAATTTTATCTCTCCGTCTTCGGATTATTTTGTTTATTTTTGTTTTATTTTATTTTTTTTCTAGCGTGGTAAAAATCGAGTATTGTTTTATTTTTAGTCATTTTCAAGTTCGGTATGGTTATTTTTGATTTTTTCGCTATCAGAAGGTAATCCAAAGATACAAATTGTTATTTGCTTCAACATTTTTTTTATCATATTTGTCATGGAACCAAATTTATAGGTTTAGCAATTTGGTAATGCCATTTGCAAAACCTAAACTTCATTGTTTTCAATGATATTTACAATTTAACACCAACAACGAAATTGTGTGTGTCTTTTATTTATTGAATTTATCATTTTTATTGGAGTCTGATTTGAGATTTAAATCTTAATGTGTTATGCTAACATATCAAACTTTCCTCACAAAAAATTCATATTTTTACGAGTATTTACCTAAATACATTCAAAATAAGTGTTAAATTCTATAATAATTATATTATTTTCCCACACAATTTTAGGTGGTAAGCTTTCTTAAAAATAAAGAATTTAGGTGGTAAGCACCGTTTAAAGAGAAGGTAGAATAGAAAAGGTTGTTGATATTAAGTAGAAAGAACATGAGAGTGTAAATGCATATCAGACTTTCAAATCAAGTTGAACAGTATCATTCATGCGTACGATGGATCACCTTCCACTATGGCTTGTCCCCGAAAGTACTATACATGCTAGGTTCTCTATAGTCCATGGCCTACTCTTTGCTTTTTATGATTATATATGATCTTGTTAACAACGTATTCATCTATGTAATTATACAATCGAATTATTATTATTATTCTTTTTTTTTTTCTGGGAGAGGACACTGAGTGTGTCTAAGAGTATTTCTACCTCTCATCAGACTGGGAATTTAGCTGAAAGCTGAACCAGATATGATATTTTTGTCTGTCTTCCGCTTGATAAAAAAAAAAAAATATATTCTTGGCACTACTTTTAATTTGTCACAAGATCGAATAAGATGTTTTTCCTCCATCGAGAAACCTTATTGCTTAAAGAGAATGAGAAAAAAATCATCTTGATATTGGTTGAAAGGAAGCTCAAGGATATATTAGTAATTAGAACGAGTAACGTGGCAACGAGATGTCCGGAAATTTTCTATATAAATAAGGTCGTAGTTCGGGATGAAAGAAGAGATCGGGAATTTGATCAACACTACAAGAAAAATTGTATTTAGCCATAAATTTTTTCGTGGCTAGAGCCAAAAATCCGTGGCTAGTTCGCCCTTAGCCACGAATAGCCACGAAAATGTTTCGTAGCTTCGAGCTCGTTGCTAATGTTTAACCGTGGCTATTCGTGGCTAGTCGTAGCAACCTTGCCACGGTGTAGCCACGAACCTATTCGTGGCTATTAGCCACGAATAGCTACAAACGAGTTTGTGGCTATTTAGCTACGACTAACCACGATATATTCGTGGATATTAGCCACGAATATACACGACCTTATTCGTGGATATTTACCACGTCTAGCCACGATATAGTCGTAGCTATATAGTTACAAAAAACAAAAAAAAATATAAAATACAAAAAATAAAATATTTATTTTTTATTTATAACAAAATACAATACAAATACAAAATACAATACAAATACAATATATATATATATACATATATATATATATATGTATATTCCTGTATGAATCACCGGTGGCCTCCGTCTCCGTAACCACCACCCATAGCCGAACCACCACCACCTTCTCCTTTTACAGACAGCCACTACCACAGCCGAACCACCAAAGTTCAAACTCTTGCACATCGGTTTATTCTCATCAAAGTTTACTTTCAGGAACAATATATTGGAATTTTCCACCGCTGTTTTGCAAAGCTGAAAAGATTTTGAACAAGACAGAGAACAAATTATCGATCTCAGAATCACGAAAGAGAAAATGTAACTCTTATAGCTTCCTTGAACAGATGAGTTACAGATACTAACCTTTGGGATCAATGCTCTGCAAGAAGCACACCAAGTTCCATAAAACTCTACAATAACTAATCTTTCGCCAGCTTCGCTTAAAGCCTTCAAGAATTCTCCAGTAGAATGAATGTCAACCATGTTTGGTCCAGCATTCCTCTCCCACCCTTTTGGTGGCTCTGTCTCGGCCACAGTCTCATCGATCTAAACCACAACAAACACACATCAGCCACTTCACCTATGGTCGAAAGCATCACCATTTAAATTGAATTAATTCAAAGCATCACCATTTCTAAGTAAAAACTGAAACTTTACACTCATTTCATCTGAAGTGGGATGAGATTCCATGGCATATTATTACAGTACAATAAATGAGCTTCAAGAGCAGCTCAAGAACATAACTTGTCTGCTAACAAACTGCTAGAATTGTCTAAAAATCAAACAATAAGCTAAGATTTCCTAAATTTCACAAGTCATAATTCACGTTTGAAGCCTTAGCTAAGAGGCGAGGTACATACAAATCAAACTGAAGAACAGGAAATCAGAAATCAGCTCAAGAATCAATCAATTTCCAAAAGGGTATACGATTAACACACAAATCAACACTGTTTGTATAGAACCAAGATTATCTTCAAAATTTCTATCTTTTCTCATCTAAAAATTGAAACTTTAGGTTCTACAATCATCTCTATAACATCAAGCACAAACCTTATATCGAGGTCATTGGAGGAGACATGAGAAGAGACATTCTGAGAGACCCATCTCTCTGCGACCCTTCCGGCTATAGGAGCAAGTAAGTCATTAGGGATTCCGACCGTAACCTGAATCCCTGACCGACTTAGGGCTCTGAGAATCTCTGAGAATCTCTGAGTCAGAGAGTGTTGGATTCGTGACTTTACAGTAAATGGGTTTCGGCTTCTCATCTGGTTCAGCCGAAGGAGAGAGTGAAGGAGAGCGTATTGGAATCGCCGAAGGATCTTTGACACTGCATCGGACACTCATGGGAAGCATCATACAAACCTTGATCTGCTGGTTCTTCGGTCGCCGGAGCCGTGGAATCTTCGACGGATCGAAATTAAACAATTACTAGCGTGGTCGAGAACAAGAAGATGCTGCAAAAGGTTTATTCAAGAGATAGAGAGATAGACTAGATTTGAGAAGAAGAAGAATGTTAGATCGATCTAGTTGGCAAAAAAATTGAAGAAGAAGTGTCGTGAAGGTGAAGAAGAGTCGGGCAAAAATTGAAGAAGAAGAAGAGTCCCGAAGAGTCAGCCGCACATGAAGTGTGAGGCTTTTTGTATCTTAAGTGTTGATAATTAGGGTTTAGTAAAAATCAATGGCCATGATTTAATGTGTCATTGATCTAACGGTTGAGGCCTTTGATCCGGGTGATTCACAAATTGACCAATAGAATTATTTTAGATATATTTAATATATAATAATCAAAAAATGATTTAAAATTAATAGAAATTTCTAAAACGAAAATTTTAAAAATGTTAAATTTAAAAATAAAATAGATAGAAATTCTAAAAGTGTTAAATTTTATAAATATTTTTAAAAAATAATAATAATAAGTAAATATAGTGATTAAAAATAGTTTATTGTTTTTAAAATAGTTTAAAATTAATTTTATGTTAAATATATATTTAAATGGTTTAAATAGTATTTTGGTGTATACATAATTAATTTTTATACTTTAATTTTATAATTTATAATTAAAATAAGGTTTAGGGTATAATTATGGTTTATGATATATAGTTTAAAGGGTTGTGTTTAGGGTTTGAAGTTGATGTTTGAAAATAATATATTTGAAAAAAATTATAAGTCTTGAATATTAGTTTTGTATATGTTATAGTATTTAAAATTTATTAATTAGAGTGATTATATTTTAGAGTTTAGGGTTTGATTAGGGTTATATATATATGGTGTTTTTAGGATATGAATATTGTAGTATTGGATTTGAAAATAATGGTTTTATGTGTATATATGAAAAATTTTACTTTTAGATTTAATATTTCAAAAATTTAATTTTTTTTATAATTTATTAGTGTTTAAAATACTTTTTAGTTAACTATATGCAAAGTATATATGTAAATTGCTTAAACATTAGTTTTTTATAAGTGTTGAATTTTAATTTTAGATATATTATAGTAATTGGAGTTTTAATTATTAAATTTTTGTTTATACTTTTCGGTTTTAGGATTTATATGAGGTTTAGGGTTTATTTAGGGTTTAGGGTTTTGAATAGCCACGGAAAATGTGTGGCTATTCGTGGCTATTTAATAAAGCCGTGAATCGCTACAAATAAAGTCGTAGCTATACTATAGCCACGGATTATGTCGTGTCTATTCGTAGCTTCTTTTAGCCACAAACGTCATCGTAGCTATTCGTGGCTAATTTTCCACGAATAGCTACAAAGCATAATTCGTGGCTATATAGCCACGAATATCTACGAATTAGCCACGAACCATGTTTTTGGACAGTCGTGGCTGGTTCGTAGCTATTTGTAGCTGAAAAATTCTTAGCCACGAACTGTTCGTGGCTCATCTATGGCTAAAAACAGTTTTTCTTGTAGTGCAAAAAAAAAAAAAAAAAAAAAAAGAAGAGATCGGGAATAGTGTCATGGAGGACTATGTATTTAATTAAATGAGAGGTCTGGATACATGACGAAATTGGGATGAAAAGGAGAAAAGACGAGGATGCAAAGAGTATAAAGAAGTGACAATGATCGGGTTAATTGTTTCAGAGGGACAGCTAGGAGCCTTTGTGGGAAATTTGTGTTATATCTCCATGATTGAATACCCTTCATTAATGACGAGGATTTCATATTTATAGCGTCCTCTTTTCTTGATTTACACGTGTTGATTTCGTATCTCGACCTATCGAAAGATAAAAAGAGTTTTAGAGTTTCTTAAGAGATTCTTAAAGAAGAGTTTCTTAACTCGGCGAGAAAGAATGAAATTAGGGTTTTGAATTAGGTTTCCAGAGGAAAACAAAGCGGCTGAGGTGTTTTTAGGTCGTTGGAAAGTTGTTTGCTTAAATCGGTTTATAAAGCTAAGAACTCTCCGAAAACTCTATGAAAATTGGATGCTTTATTTGACGGGTTCGATGTCCTTATATAGGTTTACAAAGTCGTTCTAAAGAAGTAGGAAAACTTTAAGATAATATCAAATCTTTCCTAATATCCCGACGCGAATATTATCGAACGTATCTTCCTTATTCGGCGCATTATCCACGCGCGCCGCTTTCCTTTTCTATTTCTCGCCTACTTCGTAACCCTAATTTTGTTAAGTCGTTGGGACGAGACGTGATAACTTTTTGAAGGTTGAAATAGACTTTCCTTATTGGGCCGATCTAAATTTCTGAATGGGCCTTTTGGAAAAGGTGCTAATCTTGACTCCAACAATAAGCCTCCCAGTGCGGCGATTCGAATTTATTCAGATCGGCGGTACGAGGAAAATGCCAATTGGTTTAGGAAGTGTTTAGGCTGGTCGGGTTTACCATCATCATTCCAGTTTAATCAGGGTGATTTAGTCAAACCGTCAATGAGTACAGAATTAAATTTGGGTCGACCCGACCTACGGGTGCGGGAAACGAAGCGTCGTCCTAAGTAATTATGATTTCTCGGACACGACGCCCATTTCCTCTATATATTCTCTGCTCTCACTCTCATTTTCTCATTTCTGCTCAAGTGAAGAAAAAAGGTAATCCTCTTTTGCTCTCCACCGGTTTTATTTTTCGATTATCCTCCGCCGTAGCTTAGCCTTAGTCCTTAAGGAGTTTAGATCAAAAAACCCATTTTCCCTTTTGTTCATGCTCTGTTCTTCATCCACTATGTCTCTGATCCACTGTTCGGGGAGTAAAGACAAAGAGATTGTTCATGTGTCATCTGGGGACGGCTCGCCAAGTCGGCAGGGTATTTCGTCCGACTCGTCCTCTGGTAGTACTTCCTCGGATTTGAGAGAACATCCCGGTTATCAAGCGCTCAAAGAGCTTGAACGTCGTCACGATTTATCCCGGCTGACCGATGCCGCAGAAAGTTCAGGTCGGAAGGAATTTGTGACTCCTCAACCTCGAGATTCTGATTATGATGAGCCCGAAGAGGGTGAAGTGGAAGCCGAGAAGGATGACTTTGAAGAACACGGTGAAGAGACGTCAAGTCCTTCCGCCAAATGACATGCTTGTTTTGATCTGCTTACTTGCCCGAGGGGGAATGATGCTGATTGGCCGGTTTTAAAGGAGCTTCCTCATTCTGAAGCAATTCTTAACCTGAAACAAGCCGAGGCATCTGTAAGTTCTTCTTTTCTGCTCTTTAACTTTCATTCGTGAATTTCCTTGGTAACAATCTTTATTGGTTTCAGATGATTGCGGCGTCGAACCGAGTTGCCCTTGAGAGCGCATGGGGCTCGCAAAAGTTGATTGATGTGGTAAAGTGGAGAGAGGCTCATATGGATGGCCTAAGGGAGTCTAAGGACTCGTTGGAAGCGAGTAATCTTGAACTTTCGAGAAAACTGCGAGAAGCCGAGGAGAAGATTAGCGCAGCCGAGGCAAAGGCGAGGGCCGACTTCTCCAGATACCAGTCCGAGGGACTTCGTTCCAAGAAGCTCTGCGAAGAACTGATCTTAAGGGAAAGAAATCGAGTCGAAGCCGAGATGAGGGCGAAAGCGCAATCTTACTTTGACCTATTCCGTCAATTCGTTGACGAACAGGAAGAGGCCACAAAGAAACATGTCGAGCAAGGCCAAATTACCGGCGTCAAGAATTTCCTGACTAAACTCAGTCGATAAGGCGTGCTGATTCTTCAGTCAGTGCTGGATCAACTTACCGTGGACGAACTAGAGATCAATGCCAAGATTGATGCAATGGACGTCTTGGTGAAAGAAGACTTGAAATTCACCCTCTCCCCGACTCGGCATCCTCTGTTGGGTTCTCTCCGCCGAGACTCTCCGATCACTACCCCGACAGTATTGATGAGTTCGGGACTAATAGTGGGGTGATTCCTCAAGTTCTCTCTGATAACGCTCATGTCCAGTCGTTAATGATCGAGAACCCGGAGACTCAAGATGCAACTGCTAAAGAAGGAGAAGTCGAGACGACTGTGGTTTGGGATACGACTGTTAAGGAAGAAGAAGTCAAGACGGTGAAGGTGGTTGAGACCGAGGCTTAGACCGTGTAGATTTTAGTTTTTTCTTTTGTTTAAGTGCCCACTCTGTGACTTTTTATGTAATTGTTGGATTTTCCTTGTTTGAAGAAAAAATGCCTTTAATTTATCGGAAGCAATTTTCTTTTCCTTTTTTGTTGCTTGTGGAAGCATTTTTTCGTATTTTAGTGAATCAGGCCTTTATGTGTTGTCTTCTAACCCGTTTACTTGGGTTCGGTGAATGGCGATTAAAACGTAGATCGACGTTTGATCGAAACTGCTTTATCTTAAGGCTTATGTCCCACCGGATCTATAATTGTGAGGCTTATGTGTGCTCGGCTTACTCGTTCTAGGGATGAGGCAAATGTGCAAGGCTTAAGTGCTTGGCTTATTTGTTATCTCCCATCCAGAGAACATACGGGTAAGGACCCGATTTTTTAGTGCGAGACGGATTTCAGCTTTTCATCACCGCGATATGCATCTCGGCGTGCAAGGAAGACCACACTCTTGGCCAGGAAGCGTGATGCTAATAATGCGAGCCTTATTGAATGCTCGGCTTACAGTCAAGGCGTGTATTGCTCGACTTTTTCGAACTAAGGCGCTTGGCTTTGATAGTCTAGCTTATCAAAAGTCTAGGACAAATGGTTTTAACTCGGCATAAGTTAAAACATTTGAAAAGAGTAGTAACTCATCATAAGTTAAAACGATTGAAAAGAGTAATAACTCAGCATAAGTTAAAACGATTGAAAATAATAATAACTAGGCATAAGATAATAAGTGTTGATTCGGTAAAAAAACAAACCCAGCGTAAAATAATGCTGACTCGGCTGGAGAGACTTCTAACTCGGCATAAGCTGGAAAAAATAAGAGTTTTATTAACTTTGTGACTGTGCCGGTGAAGGCTGCCTACGTATCTTCCGAAGATGAATCAAGTCACTCGTAGTTCAATCACTGAATATTTTTTTGGGCGTGTGCCGAGGTGAGTAAGGCGCCTAGAAGTACTCTTTTAGGCTTGATGAGTTCCAAGAACGCGTCAAAGCTTTTCCTTTCATTGATTCGAGCTCGTAAACTCCGGATTTTACGACCTTTGTGATCTTGTAGGGTCCTTCCCATCGGGCGCCGAGTTTGCCTGCTCTCCATTCTTTGGTATTTCCATACACCTTGCGAAGCACATAATCGCCGAGTTGAAAGTGACGTTCGCGTACCTTATGGTTATAGTACCGAGTTGCGAGTTGTTGGTAGTTTTAGATGCGGAGCAAAGCCCGATCTTGTTCTTCCTCGATCGTGTCGAGGGCATGAAGTAGAATTTTCTTGCTGATATCAATATAGATGTTAGCCTCTGTCGGGACCATTGATTCTACACCAAAGGCTAAAGCCAATGGGGTGGCTCCTGTCGCGCGACGAGGAGTCGTTCTGTGTGACCATAGGACTCAGTCCAATTCGTTGGCCCACACTCCTTTCTTCTTCTCGAGGCGCTTCTTGTTACCTTCAATGATGGTCTTGTTGGTGGCCTCTTCCTGCCCGTTTCCTTGAGGATATCGCGGGGTTGACTTGCTAAGTCGTATGTCCCACTTTTTGAAAAATCCTTCAAATAGGTTCGATGTGACCTGCGAGCCGTTATCAGTGACTATCTTGTAGGGAAGCCCATATCGGCATATGATGTATTTCCAGACGAAGTTTTGAACTTGGCGTCGTGGATTGATACATATGCTTTGGCTTCGACCTATTAGGTGAAATAGTCCGTCATGATCAGGAGAAAACACCTTTGATTTGACAGCGGCAGAGGACCGACAATGTCCATTCCCATCTCATGAATGGGTAAGCTTCGGTGGATGTAGTAAGTAACTTGGCCGGCCGACGTATGGAAGGTGCATGACGCTGACATTTCTCGCATTTGTTGGAGTAAGTCTCGCAATCAGCTACCATGGTCGGCCACTAGTGACCATTTAACTTGATTTTGAAAGCGAGAGATCGGCCACCTGAATGATTCCACAAGCCCCCGAATGAGTTTCCTTGAGAACTCGGGGGATTTCATCTCCCTGTATGCACCTGAGGAGTATCTTGATGGCCGAGTACTTGTAAAAGACATCGTTGTGTATCGTGTATCGCACACTTTTTACCTTTAGTTGGCGTGGGAAAGTTTTCCCTCAGTTAGGTATGCCAGTATCTTCTTTTGCCAATCCACGTCGTTGTCTGTTAGAAATGCGCTGAGATCGGCGTGCTTAACCTGACTGTTGCCAGGGTCGAATTGGTCGTCCGGATTGACAATCCCGAGGACCGTATCATCAGAGGAATCTTGGTGATTATTCTCTGGTGGTGGGATGATTGGTTCATGAATCACCTCTACCGGAATGCGTCGACAGAGTTCGGGATTCGGTGCTGACGCCGGAGATGCAAGTGTATCAGCCGGGGCGTTTTCTTTCTTTGGTATTTAGATTATGTTGAAGAACTCAAAAGAGCTGGTAACTTCCAATTCCGCCTTTTGCTAGGCTTCCATTCGCTCATTTTTAGCCGCGTATTCTCCGTTAACCTGATTAGCGACAAGCATGGAGTCGCAATGGGCCGGCTAGCAAAGCTTCGTACTCGGTTGTGTTGTTGGATGCTGTGAATCCAAGTCGGAATGACTGCTCTAGTATCTCGCCGGGTTGTGATATGAAACATACTCCTACCCCTGCTCTTCCTTTTGAGGATGCGCCGTCGACAAACAATTTCCAGTTTTTGTCTTCTTCCTGAGTGTCGACATTCAACTCAGGTGATAGTTCAACAAGGAAGTCGGCTATTACCTGAGATTTCGCGGTTGTCCTATGCCGGTAGTCGATATCGTACTCGCTGAGTTCCACTGCCCATTTAGCCAAGCGACCTGACTGTCCTGGACTGTGTAAGATCGTCCGAAGATGTTGGCTGCTTGATATATCATGGTTTTTACCGGTTTTATGCCATGATATAAGTGTGTTTTAGAGTCTATTTGCGTCTCTTTGGAGTCTTTTACAGGTTTTATTAGGTACACGCACGTTTGGAGCTAATGTGGTGATTATGGAGCTTATTGGAGCATTTTGGAGATTTGACCCGAGAGCTTGTACTCATTGTCCAGTTTTGGGATCTGCATCGATCGACGCACACCTGCATCGGTCGATGCACTACGCGAATGGGCCAGACTCGGCGATTTAATGAAGTATGCTGATATTGCAGAAAAGCCCAGAAGTTCCAGATATTTACACAGAAGCCCCAAGTCGTGTTTTAGCTATTTAATTAGGTTTTTAACTATACACTTACATACGCTATCATAACTTAGAGCAGAGAGTTTTTAGAGCTTTTGGGGCTGATCTGATCCTGTACTACATTCGTTTTGGAGAAGTTTTCGAACCCCTTTATTATTCTAATCTCTTTTATGATTGCTATTTATTCATTGATTATGTTTACATCATCCATGTCTGAGTAGTTCCATAGTTAGGTTTAGGGTTTCTCATAGGGATTTCATGACCTGCTAGATATAATTAATTCAGTTAAGGATTCACATCAATAGATGTTCTTCAAACTAAATTGTGTTTAATGCTAGTTCTAACCTGATCAATTAGAATCTAGACCTTAGGTTGCTAAATACGACACGACAGTGTGGTTTAGAATCTGAACTATTTAGGTTGAGCAATTTAATTACTCGCAAAGGAATTTGGTTTAATTAGATTGTGAACATATCAAACTTGGAATTAAAGCTGGTTTAATCTGTTAGTAATTGCAAAGGAATTTGGATTACTGCACTTAGACTTAGAGAATTCTCACAAAGGAATTTGGTTAATTCTATATCTGTGTTTTGAGTTCTAGAACTGAGTTTAATTAGATCCTGACTGATTGATTTATCTGCTTGTCTGATTTCCTGAGAACGCCTAGCATCGGTCGTTGCACCTTTTGTGTCGATCGTCACTAGGCGACTCTGAGATTGAATCGATCGTTGCACTGATAGCATCGATCGAAGCTTGACGATTACAGACAGTTTATGCAGACGCGTGAAACTAGAAGTAATCAGAACTTGAACCTCGTTAATCTCGGACTTGAAGAACTTGGACGACTAGAAATGACTAACAGAAGAGAAAGAAGAGCAAGGAATGGTACGCGAACGTTTGATTCTGATAGCCGATGCTCAAGGTATCCTGAGGGATCCGCAAAACAATCCTTACAATGCTGCTGGGCAGAGGATTGATGCTGAGGGATGTGTGATCCCTGATGTTGAGGAACCTGAACCACAACCGCAGGCGCAAGGCCAAGGACAGAACCAAGGTAGACAGATGGTTGTTCATGAGAGGACATTAGCTGACTACAACAGACCGGATGAGTTTCATGCCAACCGGTCAGCTCTTGTACCTCCCAGTTTGAGCGCAATGATTTTGAGATCAAAACCATCTACTACTCGCTGATGAAGCAGAATGCTTTCCATGGTCATCCGTCGGAGCAGCCTATGGATCACATTGATCAGTTTGAGGACATAATCACTGGCATGAAGTATGATGGAGTGTGCCAGGATTATCTGTTTCTCAAGCTCTTTCCATACAGTCTCGCTGGAGACGCTGTTGCATGGCTGAAGCAACTGCCACCTGGGCAGTTTGTTACTTGGGCAGCCCTGAAGAGTGAGTTCCTGCGTCACTTCTACGATGATGCACGTTCTGATCAGTCCAGACAGGACATACTCACCTTTTCCCAAGGTCCTACTGAGCCTCTTAAGACTGCCTGGATGAGATTCAAGAAATACCAACGTGACTGCCCGCACCATGGATTCACTGAGGCAACACTTTTAGGCATCTTCTTTAGAGGCATAGATCTTCCATATCAGACTGCGTTGGAAAACTCTAGCAATGCCAACTTTAACAATAGGACTCCTGCTCAAGCTAAGCAGTTGATTGATAACTTAGTGAGCAGCAACATTTGCAAGACTACTGATGAGAGGAGGAAGAAATCTGGTGGAAATGTAGAGAATGTGGAGATTGCTGATATTAGATCTAAGCTGGACACAGTTTGTAATCTCCTAGCTGGTAAGAAAGCTGTCCACTTTGCCCAAGATGTTGAGGTAATTCAGACTGAGGAGGACACTCAGGAAGAAGATGTGAATTACATAGGAGGATCTGGATTCCAAGGTAATAGATTTGGTAATCAGCAGGGAAATAGGTTCTTCAATGGAGGACAGAGGAGTGCCTTCACAAGCAATCAGAACTCCTCTGGCTTTGGACAGACTAGTGGTTTTCAGAAACCTTTTGGACAAGGTACTCAGAGAACCTATGGATCATCTTCTTACCAAGCACCTCCTATAGCTACTGCTCATGAGAGTAAGATGGAGGCAATGATGGAACAGCTGCTGGAGAGTCAAACCAAGATTGCTGTGGACTGCAATAAGAAGTTGGATGCTGTCTATGAGGATCTCAATGGAAAGTTTGAGTCTCTGAACACTCATGTGAAGCAGTTGGATACTCAGGTGAGTCAGATTTCTAGTTATGTTAAAGGAAAAGGAGTACCATACACCCATATTAAGGCCTGGTCAGTATACATTGATGATGGATCACACCTAGGTGAAGGATTTGAGCTAAGCAAAGCTGAGTTGGTAGAAGAGGTTGAATTTTAGGATTTTGAGGAAAATCTCTCGGGTAGAATCTGTGAAAACAGTGTTGCATCGATCGATGCACCCTTAGCATCGGTCGTTGCAGGTCGTGAACAGACAGACTCGCAGGATTCTGAAGGCATTGATGCAGATTTAGAGCTTGATCGTTTATTCCCTGGAGTGTCTGAGATTACTCAACAGAAGATTTATGCACATTCCATTCGACTATATCCTTCAGTGTCTGAAGTGATTAAGCAAGAGATTGAAGAACTTAAGAAGCTGGAAGAGATTGGTGAAGAGTTGGAAGAAATTCCATCATCTGATGATCCACCTTATCACCCATGTGTGCAGAGGTACTTGAATAAGATGTTGCCCTTGGATGAAGAGCTGAAAGATTGGGTGATTGTGGTCCCTCAACAAATAAGTGATGTGCTATTAACCAAGGTTCCAAAGAATCTGCCTGACCCTGGTGTCTTTGTGCTGAATTGTTCTATCGTCGAAGATAGTTTTAGGCGTTCTCTGGGTGATCTTGGAGCTGCAGGAAGTCTTATGCCATATTCTGTGGCAGAGAAGCTAGGTATGCTGGATTTTTCGCCTACTAGGACCTCTGTTGTCCTAGCCGATCAGTCTATAAGGGTTCCAGAAGGACTCCTTGAGGGCATCCCAGTGAGAGTTGGAAACTATTTAGTTCCAACAGACTTCTTAGTGTTGAAGTATGACAGTGATCCTGATGATGCGTTGATACTTGGGAGACCATTCTTAGCTACAGCAGGAGCAGTAATAGATGTTAGACACAGTCTGATTGATCTCCACCTGGGAGATGAGCCGCTGCATTTTGAGATGGACAAGCTGCTCAAGCCACTGATAGATGGGCAGACCTTCACCATTTTGGATGGAGATGATAGGCAGCCAAGTGATAATGTGATTTTGGATCCTGGGGAGCAGTTTACTCCTTTTCGTGGACGCATTCATTCTGATATGGCTTATTCTCCGCCTTGTATGAGGAGACTTGAACAGAGACAATCAAAGTCTCTGTCAGGATCTCACGGTGCCTGATTCTTGTTCGTCCGGTCAAGCTAATGATCTTAAACAAGCGCTGAGTGGGAGGCAACCCACTGTTAGGTTTAAGTGTTTTTCTTTTTGATTTTTGGTGTTTTTCTTAGGAACTAAAGTTTTGTTTTTGTTTTTGCTAAGTTTTAGATGCAGAACTCGAGTCTGGAGATGTGTGACGATCGTTGCTTAATTGTAACGGTCGTTGCAGGGTGATTACGACGAAGAGATGGGATCGCATTGTGACGATCGTTGCGGTCCTGTGCAACGGTCTTTGCAATTGGTTTAATTGCAAAATTAAGGTACGTGCGCTAAACCGGAATCAATCTGGTTCAAACAGCAACGGTCGTTGCTTGACTGCAACGGTCGTTGAACCCACGATCGAGGTAAGTGCCTTAAACCCTTCTCTCCTCTCTTCTTCTCCACTCTCGCCATCCGTACCACCGAAACCATTATCGCCTAAATCTCTCATTGCTTCGTCATTTCACTGATTCTGAGTGTTATTCTCTTGTTTTCACACTCTTATTTCATTCCATTAACCCATTTGTCACGAATCCAAGGTAATGTGCTTCGATTTTGTGATTTCCGGATTCATTTTTAGGGTTTTAGAATTTGAGAATTTTTGGGTTGAAATTGATGATTGCGTGCTGAATTAGACTAAATTTAGGATGATTGGTGATGGTATTAGGCTGTTAGAGATAATGTGGAACGAATTTAGAAACGATTTTGAGGATTTGTTGTCGGCTGATGAAATCGCCTGGCAACGGTCATTGCATTAGTGCAACGGTCGTTGCTTTGCGATTTTAGGGATTTGTTTGATGCTGTGGAGTCGCCTTGCAATGTTCGATGCCTTAGTGGAACGGTCGTTGCTTCGCGATTTCACAGAGAGATTTCTGCCGTGACTTATATTATTTATTGATTTCATGCAGATGGCAACTCGCAGACAACCTCGTAAACGAAGAGCCACCGCAGCAACCGCTACACGTCAGTACATTCCACTACCAGAGTGGTTCCATCGAGAATCATCGCACCCTGAGGATTATGTAAGGGTTAGTCCGGAAATAGCACTACCTTGGCCCCGAGCAGATAAGACAGAGATCCCGTCAGACAGAGAGTGGCCAAATGATATTGCTGAGTTCCTCAAGACCGCTGATTTCACAGAGAGATCGTTGCTTGATCACTGGGATGAGTTCGACACGTTGCTTTACAACGGTTGGTGTGGTATGACGATTAAACCAACCAAGTTTGCAGACTACTCTACTTGTAAGAGTCTGGGGATAGACGAGCAGGTTCTTACACTGTGTAAGGGCATTGGTCTAGGGACAATGCCTATGCGGCCTTACGACTTGTACCCTGAGTTGGTTAGACAGCTGCTAGCCACTTGCAGAGAGGTTTACCCGGATCCAGACAGCAGGAGTGCTACAGGAGGTATATTTACCTTCATGTGCTTAGGAGCCAGGTATCGGATTCCTCTTCTAGATATCTGCAGGATTTATGGGTTCATCACTGAGCCGAGACGTATTGGCATGAGTCTTGAGTGGGATATGAAGGAGGCTCAGTTTTTCTGGGAGTGTATTGGCAGTGGTTGATACAACTCGAGGACTACACCAGTGAAGCAGGTTAGACATCCTGTTCTGAGATACGTCTTGCGTATCTTGTGTTGGACTTTGTTGTGCAAGTTTGAAGCCAACAAGATGCGCAAGCTTGAGATGGAGATGCTGTTCATTGGGCTGAGGGACCAGTTTGAGGGTTCTGGTTTGAGAGATCCCACTAAGGGACTCAACTTGGGAGCTGTTTTCACTCAGCACTTATGTAACCTGCAGAAGAAGCCATTTGATGGCGTGGACACTGAGACAGTAGGGAGCCTGCTTACTCCCATTTTCATGCATTGCAGGATTCCCTTAGAGGGCACAAAGTGTAACTCTGCCAAGGAGTTCCTGAATTTCACCCACTTGCAGAGCGCTACATGGCTCAAGGAGGGGCGCGTATGGGTTTACTACGACCCTGCCACTGCGAAGCATGGTATAGATCTTCCTGCTTCTGGTCATACACGGACTGATACGCTAGATGCACTGAGATTCCGACCACCTCAGAGAGATCGGCGCAGCGTTCCCTCTATGGCTCACCCGCTGGGAGAGCCTTCTACACGAGCTTCATCTTCCTCTGCACCTCCTGCGCCTGCTGCTGCCCCTGTTGATGACATTGGCCCTTTTCCTGTACCCTGCAGTTCCTTTGGGAGAGATGTCTGAGGCTGAGTGGAGAGAGCGTAATGATGGGATACTGAAGACCATTTGGGAGTGGATGCGTGGCTGCACTTGCAGGAGACAGCCACAGGTTCATCAGCCTGTCCCTGCCAGTCGACGCAGACAGTGTTCTCCTGAGGATTCCGGCGGTACTGATCCATATGCTGGGATAGATGATGATAGCGAGTGAGCGTAGTCTCCATTTTCAGACATTCGGTTTTGTACTCTTTTATCTTTTCTTTTTCTTTCGCACTTTTTCTTTTTGATTTTTAGGATGCTATTGTTTCTGGATGTTGTGCTTGATTTGATACATCAGTTGCTTTGATTTTACTCTGTTTTCAGTGTTTTCAGCTTGCAGGATTCGAAATTTGATAGATTCCAACGGACTAACCTACTAACTTACTGACTGATCCGAGTATTCGCAGTGCGTCGATCGACACACACTGTGTCGATCTTCACAACACGATCGAAATCGCATTGCAGCGATCGTTGCGGTCCTGAGCAACGATCGACCATACACGAATATCGCCTAGCAACGGTGATGCACCTAGTGCAACGATCGATGTCTGAGCGACAGAGGTAAAAATCAGACAGAACTCAACACGTCCATTAACATTTAACTTTTTCTTTCTTTTTACCAATCCTTCGCTTGACACTACTGGGGACAGTGTGTCTTAAGTGTGGGGGAGGTGCTACTGACTCCTTCTTTCTGTTTTCTTAAGAGTCAGTCAGTTTTTTAAAAAAATTTTATCGAGTCAAAACCAGTTTAAATAAGAAACAATGATTTTTTTGAGAAGATTAACAGCACTTGCAGGAACTTAAGTAACCATTGGGATGAAGTTGCAGGATCTATCTATGACTATTAGAAAACCCCATCACAGATCAACCTACTGAGGACACCCACATCACTTCAGGTATCAGAGGATCCTTTTACTGACTTCAAACTTAATACTGACTTAATTTTCTCACCTAAGGGCTTGGTATACTTTGTGTCGGATCCCCTTGTTAGTTCTGACACAGCCTGTAAACCTGTCCTATTTGGTTCCCTTCCCCCTTCCATAAAATAAAAAAAGAGATAATAAACTGAGGATGAGTTAGTAACTCCGAAGTGGTCTCTGGGAGTGGTAGCTACAACTATCATATCCTGTGCATCCATGGAATGTGTCCAAAGTACACCCCTTAACGGGAAGAGCACTGATAAAAAAATAAAATGATACCCAATGGGGAAAAATCAGAATGCTAAGGAAGGGAAAAGAGAAGAAAAAGACTAGAGAAAGATAGTATGGTGGTCTAGAGTTGATAAGGTAAGAGTCCATGTGCCTTTGATCGATACTCCTTAGGTGAGACCGCACTTAAATACTTGCAGAAGTCAGTAGGGAGAATTTGAATGCGTGAATGTGATTGTGGAGTTTACTTAGGACAGTTGCTAAGTGTGGGGGAAGTATATGTTGGTCATGATGTCTTGTGATTGATTCTTTCAGTGGATTACTAAGGGGAATCTGAGTGTTGTTGCTTCTAGGACAAAAAGAGTTTCTGAAAGTTTTCAAACCTTTTCGCCATGTTTTAGTTCTCTGTTTTGCTTGAGGGCAAGAAAAGGCTAAGTGTGGGGGAGTTAATATATCTTGGTTTTTACCGGTTTTATGCCATGATATAAGTGTGTTTTAGAGTCTATTTGTGTCTCTTTGGAGTCTTTTACAGGTTTTATTAGGTACACGCACGTTTGGAGCTAATGTGGTGATTATGGAGCTTATTGGAGCATTTTGGAGATTTGACCCGAGAGCTTGTACTCATTGTCCAGTTTTGGGATCTGCATCGATCGACGCACACCTGCATCGATCGATGCACTACGCGAATGGGCCAGACTCGGCGATTTAATGAAGTATGCTGATATTGCAGAAAAGCCCAGAAGTTCCAGATATTTACACAGAAGCCCCAAGTCGTGTTTTAGCTATTTAATTAGGTTTTTAACTATACACTTACATACGCTATCATAACTTAGAGCAAAGAGTTTTTAGAGCTTTTGGGGCTGATCTGATCCTGTACTACATTCGTTTTGGAGAAGTTTTCGAACCCCTTTATTATTCTAATCTCTTTTATGATTGTTATTTATTCATTGATTATGTTTACATCATCCATGTCTGAGTAGTTCCATAGTTAGGTTTAGGGTTTCTCATAGGGATTTCATGACCTGCTAGATATAATTAATTCAGTTAAGGATTCACATCAATAGATGTTCTTCAAACTAAATTGTGTTTAATGCTAGTTCTAACCTGATCAATTAGAATCTAGACCTTAGGTTGCTAAATACGACACGACAGTGTAGTTTAGAATCTGAACTATTTAGGTTGAGCAATTTAATTACTCGCAAAGGAATTTGGTTTAATTAGATTGTGAACATATAAAACTTGGAATTAAAGCTGGTTTAATCTGTTAGTAATTGCAAAGGAATTTGGATTACTGCACTTAGACTTAGAGAATTCTCACAAGGAATTTGGTTAATTCTATATCTGTGTTTTGAGTTCTAGAACTGAGTTTAATTGGATCCTGACTTATTGATTTATCTGCTTGTCTGATTTCCTGAGAACGCCCTAGACTTAGCGCTTTTAGTTTATTGATTTCAAACAACAACCTGCTACTGTTTTACTTTCCTGCTTGCTTTTAGATAATAGAATATAATTTGCTTTTGCTTTCTCCTAGTTTTAATCTCTTTAAGTTCTTGATTTTATCGTTGCCTAGAGTCCTCGTGGATTCGATCCCTAAGTACTACAATTGATTTACTGTGCACTTGCAGTTAGTATAGGGACCTATCACTGCTCAACATGGCAATCGTATGAGATTGGAAATAAGGGTGCAACTTTTGCGCCAAGGTCACGATTGTAAGTACTAACTTTTCAACCGCGGGATATCTCGTCTCGTCTCCGTTCATCGTTTTGATGATATAGAAGATCGGATTTTGTTCGCCTCTATCTTCGCATACTAGGACTCCACTGACTGCGGTCGTTGAGACTGCGATGTACAAGAAGAGTGTTTTTCCATTTCTAGTTTTGACAGTACTGGCGGGTTCGATAAGTAATGCTTAAGCTGAATGAAAGCCTCCTGACACTTATCGTCCCATATGAACATTTTGTTTCCCCGGAGGAGTTCATAGCAGGGCAGGCATTTGTCCGTCGAACGAGATATGAATCTGCTCAGGGCGGCTATGCGGCTGTTAAGGCGATGTACTTTGCGAGTGTTCCTGGGTGATGGTAAGTCGATGATGGCCGAGATCTGCTTCGGTTTGGCTTCTATCCCCTTTGAGTGACAACATAGCCGAGGAACTCTCCTAATGTCACGTCAATTGTACATTTAGCAGGGTTAAGCTTCATTCCGTACCGGTTGTTGATGCTAAAGCATTCCTTCAGATGGCCAACATTTTGAGTTGCGATCAAGGACTTGACCAGCATGTCGTCAATATATACTTCCATCGTCGTGCCGAGCTGATTTGCGAACATCTGGTTGACCAATCGTTGATACGTAGCACATGTGTTCTTAAGGCCGAAAGCCATAACCTTGTAACAGTAAGTGCCGCGTTTTGTAATGAAAGACGTTTTCTCTCGGTCGTCTAGATTCATGAGTATTTGATTATATCCCGAAAATGCGTCCACAAACGAAAGGAGTTCTTTCCCAGTTGTAGCTTCGAAAAGTCGGTCGATGTGCGGCAGAGGAAAACTATCATTCGGATAGGATTTGTTGAGGTTTGTGAAATCGACACAGAATCTCCATTTTCCATTTTTCTTTTAAAAACAACGGGGTTGGCTAGCCAGTCAGGGTATTTGACTTCCTGGATTGAACCGGCATCGAGAAGCTTGTTAACCTCGTCATTGACGGCCTTGGCTCTTTCGGGACCGAGTTTGCGCCTCTTTTGCTTAATCGGCTTTTAAGTCGGATCCACATTGAGCTTGTGAGTTGTGATGGAAGGATTGATACTTTTCATGTCTTTGACCGTCCAAGCGAAAGTTGAGACATTCTGCTGCAGGAACGCGATCAGTTCGTATATAATATCGTTTAAGAGTTCTGCTCCATTTTCCACACATTTGTTTGCATCGGAATCGTCGATAATGATCTCCTGGATGAGTTCCCTTTCCGGGCCCTTCTTGCCTTGCTCCGTATTAATCATACATGACGACACTCTCATCTTGTGCTCCTTAACGAAACACGACCGACTTTCCCTCTAACATCCTTTACTGTTTGAATCCCTTTGGATGAGGGGAACTTTAAACATTGATGATAGGTCGAAGATACCGCTTTCATGCTGTATAACCATGGGGTACTGAGAACGGCATTGTAAATAGTCGGCTTATCAATAACTTTGAACTTTACAAGTTTGTTAACCCCGCCAGCGTAAACAGGCTACTTGATTGTTCCGATAGTATATGTCGTCTCGCTCGTGAAACCGGTGAGTGGCTTAGCCTTTTGTTTTATGTCTTCCTCTTTGATTTCCATCTTCTTCAACGTATCTAAGAAGATCAAATCGATAGAACTGCCGGTATCAATTAGGATCCGAGATACCTGACAGCTTCCGATGAGGAGTTCTTCTACCAACGAATCGTTATGAGGATAATGAGTTCCCCAAAGATCTTGATCAATGAAAATAACAGGTGGCTCATCGGAGAGGATGGGCTGTGGTGCGTTTCGGGCGGCTAATGCCTTGCGCTCGTACCCCTTTATTGAACGAAACGAATTGCTAAACGAGATTAGGCCACCCATAATCATGTTGTTTCTTTGTACGACCTTGGGGGCTTCTCCTTCTGCCTCTTCTTGATCGTCACGGTCGCGTTACTGAGCTACGCTTTTAAGGCGGTGCTTCTTTTTGCCCTGTTTAGGCAATTGATCATCAGCATGTTCGTCTTGATTCCTCTGTGACACTTGCCTTAACTCGTCTAAAGATGCCTTTATCTTGCCTCTCTTGTATTGGGCGTATATTGCATCTTTGAGGGTCCGACAAGCTGAAGTGTTATGCGATGTGGTTTTGTGATACTCGCAATACTTTTCTTCCTGCTCAGAATCGGTTTGCGGTGTTGAATCCTTGTCCTCCTTGCTCCATTTGTTCCAAGGTTTGGACGGGCGTTGACTTTTATAGTTGCTGACCACCATGGTCATCTTTGTCCCTTTTTCATAATGCTGTCTTGGTTCTCGATCCTCCTTTTTATCAGTCTCCTTAGTGGAGCCGAACTTCTTGGCTAGTGACACTTTCTGTTCATCTAGTTCGATGAACTTGTTCGCTCGATGAAGAGCAGCTTCGATGGTCAGCGGTGGATTGAGAACTAGGTCTTGCTAAAAGAGGGTTTCATGCCACACAACGTTCGTTAGGGCCGCGATAGTGAACTTGTATGGGGCTTCGGCGTGTGTCATGGTCGTCTTGAAGCGATCTATGACGGCTCGCAGCGTTTCCTTCTTCTCTTGCGACAGGGAACTATCCTTGTTCACATATGCGAAGTGATTTCGTACGAATGCTCGTGTAAGATCAGAGAAGCTGTTAATTGACTCGGGCGGAAGCCGAGAGAACCAAGGCAAGACGTCTCCTTCTAGGGTTTCAGCGAATAGCTGAAAAAAACCGATGTCGCGTTCACTGGTTGATAAGAACCATGCTTTTGCTGCCAAGATCCTGAAGGTGGTTAGGTGAGAAGCGGGATCTTTTGTACCGTCATATGTCGGCAGTTTGAATTTTTCCTTTCGATGGACATACGTATTCGTGATACGTGAGGTGAAAGGTGTCCTCTGAGTCTCCTCGATGATTCGATCGATTTCTGGGGCAGATCCTTTGACGCTTTGAACCTTGACCTTGAGTTCCTTGAGGGTATCCCTTAGCTTGGTTAATTGTCTTTCGACATGGCTTGGATTTGTTCCCCGAGTAGGTGTTTCCTGAATATCATCGTGAGATGCGCCTCGCTCGCGGCGATGGCGATCTTGGCGTGAGGCACATTCACTGCGCGAGCTCCATCTGCGATGTGAGCCTCGCTCTTGCTGAGATTCATACTCATCGTCTAGATCTCTGTGGGGGGGAGGAATATCGTTATGAGTCAACTTTCCTTTCGTGCGAGTCTCGCTTGGGTTCGTCTTCCGAGTTCCATTTTTGGTGCGAGCCTCGTTCAGGCTTATCTTCCTGATCTCGCCCTCGGTGCGAACCTTGTTCACACTTATCTTCCTGATCTCGCCCTCGGTGCGAATCTTTTTTGGGTTTGTTGTCTAGATCTTGGCCCCAGTGTAGATCTCCTCGGGCATATCGTAAACTAGCCGCCAAAAGACGTCTCCCTTTGCTTTGGAGGGAATGACGCGTTGGGATTTTAACAGATATCTCGACTGTTGGTCGGAGCGAATTTTATCCTGCTCAGTCTGCAACTGGTCGATTTTCTCCAAAAACTCTTTTAGCAAATCTTTCTGGGAATCGATTTTGGCTATCAGAGTGGCTAGAACAGAATCTTGTTCGACTTGTTCTGCCGTGTTATCGGCCGGCGGGATATACCCGTCGTCTTTTTGGGGTTTTCCAAATTTAGGGCCTTGTGGCGGCTTGCCGTTGAATGCCCCAATCTACCCATCATCATGATCACTCAGTTCGTGATCGCTTAGCTCGTAAGTGACCCTAGGATTGATCCTTGGATCGACGCCATCACAGTTTCCAGATATCTCGAGTTTAGAAATTTCTTAAGAAATCCCCACAGCCGGCGCCAATCGTTGATTTCGTAACTTGGCCTATCCAAAGATAGAAAGAGTTTTAGGGTTTCTTGAGGGATTTTTAAAGAAGAGTTTCTTAACTCCGCGAGAAAGAATGGAATTAGGGTTTTGAACTAGGTTTCTGGAGGGAAACAAAGTGTCTGAGGTATTTTTAGGTCATCGAAAAGTTGTTTGCCTAAATCGGTTTGTAAGGCTAAGAACTCTCCGAAAACTCTATGAAAATTGGATGCTTTATTTGATGGGTTCAATGCCCTTATATAGGTTTACAAAGTCGGTTTAAGGAAATAGGAAAACTTTAAGATAATATCAAATCTTTCCTAATATCCCGGCGCGAATAATCTCGAAAGTATCTTCCTTATTTGGCGCGTTATCCACGCACGCCGTTTTCCTTTTCTATTTCTCGCCTACTTCGTAAACCTAATTTTGCTAATTCGATGGGCCGAGCCGTGACAACTTTTTGAAGGCTGAAATTGACTTTCCTTATTGGGCCGACCTAAACTCCTGAATGGGCCTTTTGGGAAAGGTGATAATCTTGACTCCAACACCACGAATTGTAGTTCGGCTACTAGGTGTCCTCTACTACCTTCTCTTTGTAGCTTGCAGCATGCACTATACGCGGCTTCCTCAAATCTCGGATGGAGAAGGTCAAAGATAAGTGATCATGACTAATATATCATGGTTTTTATAGGTTTTAACAATGATATAGGTCTTTGTTATTATGTCTTTTAGGAGTTTTAAAGTCTTTTATGATCTTTTACAGGTTTTAGCACATTTGGAGCATATTTGGAAATTATGGCTCATTCTGGGGCTATTTGGGAGAAGTCACGCTAGAGAAGAGAAGATTGTACGATGATTGAAGACTTGTGTCAAATGACACATCTATGGTGTCGGTTGATGCAAGGTGGATGCAGAAGCTCTGAATTTACCGTAATTTAATCGGTCTCATATATCGTCCTAAGGAGTCCAATATTCTTATCTCGTCAGAGTGTCGACTGATGCACCATTGGTGTCGGTCGACACAGCCCGGATTCATGAAGCCTTTCCCGATTAATGAAGACTTTGAAAATTTTCAGTTTGGTCCAGAAGTTTCTTATAATTACAAAAAGTCCCAAAACGTGTTTTAGACTTAATATTAGGGGTTTTAAGCAATTTTTAGGCTAAGTTTTACACAAGTTGTATCATATCATTCATAGAGTTTAAAGAGAGAGAATTGGAGCTTTTTGTGGCTGATCCGATACTTGACGGAGAGAAGATTCCGAGCCCCTTTACTTATCCTATTGATCTCTTTGTGCTTTATATTTCATATATGATTTATTTTTCATTAATCAGGTCTGAGTAGTTTACCAGTTAGGTTTAGGGATTCTCATTAGGGATTTTACAGAATATTAGGTTAATCGATCTATAGGGATTCATACTTTCTAGTTCTTTGTCTAGGTTGAACTTAATGAATCTGAACTGGCCACTTAAATTATTGATATTAGGTTGATTCTCGTGACGAAAGTTGGCTAATTAACTAGACAAGAACTTAGATGGGAAATTTATCTATTTGCAAAGATATTTGGTTTAAGAAAATTGTGAACGAAAGAACTTGGGATTACACATGTTTAGATCTCTAGAACTCACAACGGAAGTTGGTTTGCTAGGTTCTTAGACATAGTTAAGATTCACAACGAAAGTTGGTATGTTATACTTCCGTGATTCTTGTTCTAGAACCGTACTTAATTTGATCCCAATTGATTGAGTAATTTATATTCCTGATTTCCTGAGAACTCCTTTGACCTGATGCTTTTCCTTCTTAGTTACAACCCGTTATATTTATATTTCCAGCTCTATTTACTGGTTTATTACTGTACTCCTTAGCTTAACCCGACACTTTACAATCTATCGGAAGAATCTAAAGTCTATGTGGATTCGACCCCTATATAATACAATTGCATATTTTGTACTTGCGGTTTAGCTCTAGGTTATTAAAACTCGAGCATATCAAGTTTTTGGCGCCGTTGCCGGGGACTCTTTTGAGTCTTCGATAGATTTAAGTTTAGAGTTTAGTATAGGCTTTTTCGTTTTTATTTTACTAAGTATTCTTTATTGTTTTTTCTTGTTCGTGCGTTTTAGGGTTCAACGAAAAACACTTGTGTCGATCGACACTCCATCAACATCGATAGACACAACTCACAACTTAGCATCGATTGACGCTTAACCTTCATCGGTCGTCACACTGTGTGAATCAGAAAGTGCATGCCTAATCGTGCACTAAGGAGCAATCTAGACAAAGAATTTGTGTTTCTTCAAAACAAGGATCTTGCAAGGATATAGGGAATGAACCGGAAATCACAGAAACCAGAGAGGATGTTGAATATCAACGTTGTGGTGATGAATCAGGATGAAAATGGTATTCTGAGACACCTTGATGGAAATGCCTACAACAATCAGGGTCAGAAATATGATGGGGAAGGAAACCCCATTTTTGCACCAGTTGTTGCTGCGGGCGCAGATCAAGTTGGAGGTGTTGAACAAGCTGCTGGCACACTTGTTGCACATCCGCAAGGGAACGCACAAGCTGGGAGGACTCTTGCTGATTACAACAAACCTGAGGAGTTCTATGCTAACAAGTGTGCGATCATACCTCCTACGATCCAGAGGAATGAATTCGAGCTGAACACTTCCTACGACACTGTTGTTGGACGGAATCTATTCCATGGTCCTCCACATGAGCATCCTATGGATCATATCGAAAGGTTAAAGGATCTGGTTTCAAGAATGAAGCACAATGGAGTGAGTTATGATTTCCTGAACTACAAGCTTTTCTCACCCTCTCTTGGTGGGGAAGATGCGAATAGGCTGAAGCATATTATTCCAGGTACTCTTACAACATGGGATGCGACCAAGAAGCAGTTCCTTCGAAACTTCTATGATGATGCTAGATCTGATCAACTGAGAGATGACATTCGCAAGTTCAAACAGGGTCCTACAGAAACTCTAAAGACTGATTGGATACATTTTAAGATATATCAGCATGATTGTCCACATCATAGTTTCTCTGAGGTTCAGTTGTTGGCATTTTCTTCAATGGTACGGGTTGGTGATATCAAATGGCTTTGGATGCTTCCAGCAATACAAAATTTCAACACAGTCCCCAGAGCAAGCTAAGGAGCTATTTGAGAACTTGGTGACTAGTAGTAGCACCAAAAATGATGGTCTAGAGAGGAAGGGATCAGGTGGAAAAGTGGATGGAACTCAGATTGCAGAGAAAGAACAAGATTGATTCCGTCCACAACATTCTAGTTGAGAAGAAGCATGTCAACTCTGTTGTAGAGGAAGAGACTTTTAGACAAGTTGATGAGTCAAAGAATGTAAACTATATTGCTGGAACTGGTTATCAAGGTCATAGATATGGGAATCAGCAAGGGCAGACTTCTGGTTACACTCCAAAGCTTGCATTTCAGAGACCTTTCCAGCATAACAACTCATTATCCCGAGACTATGGTTCTTCATCATTCCAGACTCCTCCTCCACAAACCAATTCTCCTTAAAGCAATGTTGAGTCAAATTATAGTGGGTCAGCAGAAGAGTACAATTGAATTTAATGGACAGACCGATTCTCCGTACCTGGATTTGAATGGGAAGATCGAATATTTGAGCACCCATGTCAAAAATCTAGATGCTCAAGTTCAGCAGACTGCTGGAGCAATGAAAAAGCAAAATGGATCTAGAAGGACTGATCAAATTTAGAAGCAGTACGTCAATGTTGTCCTTGTGGAGAGGAAATTTGAGCTGGTACAAGAGCAAGGAGACATCAGAGCTGCTGGTCACGAAGTTGCAGGGAGCTCTAACAATGCAGACTCCGTGTCGATCGAAAAGCATAATCAGTGTCGGTCGACACATGTAGAGAAATCTAATATTTGAGCCTTGGCGGAGTTTTGGAAGAAGGAGTCGCGAACTTAGTCGACGAAGAACGATTGATGCAACTGTGCATCGATGTCGGTCGACACACACCTGACCCGAACGAAAAATCAGCTTTTGAGAATCTAGCATCCCCCGATACTCACCTTGCATCGATCGAGACTCATTCTGGAAGATTGCAGGAAAATGCAAAATCTCAAAAGCTAGTCTATAATCCTCTTTCACCCTTTCCAAGAGCTCCTAAGAAGTCCAAACATGAGCTGGATGAAGCTATATGCATTGCCATAATTGATAAGAAGCTTGTTAAGATTCCACTAGTTGATGACTTGATAAAACACCCTTCTCTGCAGAGATATGCGAAGAAGATGATCTCCAAAGATGGAGCTTTGAAAGAAGGGGTGGTGATGGTTCCTAAAAAGACCAGTGAAGTGCTACAGATCCAGATTCCAGTGAAGCTTCCAGACCCATGAGTCTTTGTGCTAGACTGTTACACGGACATCCATCTTACTAGGATCTATCTTATCCTAGCTGATCTATCAAAGAGGATTCAAGAAGGATTCATAGAGGACATTCCTATCAGAGTTGGAAACCACTTGATTCCTACTGACTTTGTAGTTCTGAAGTACGAGATTAAACAGAATGATCCTTTGCTTCTTGTTAGATCCTTCTTAGCTACTTATGGAGTAGTAATTGATATTAGGCACAGTCTTATTGATCTCCATCGGGGAGATAAGCCATTGCAGTTCAAGATAGATAAGCTGCAAAAATCCACCATTGATGGACAAAGCTTCAGTGTTTAGGTGGACCCAGAGATTCAGATTGGTGAGGTCAAAGTGTATGATACTATAAAAGAGAAGATGGTGGTTAATTCTGAGTCTACTCTAACATCTTCAGAACCTGAAATTGCTCATAAGCAAAAGGCTCCGGACATCTCACCTCCACCAAAGAAAAGGTATGAATCCTCTCGACTTAAACCTCCTATCTATATTGTTGTGATGCAGGGAAACGCAGTATCCCACCCACCATTCGCTCCCACCCTGGTTATATTCCATCATTACTTGGTAGAGCTCATACTATTATTGCTTTTACACTACCTTGGATGATGAGACTTTCAAAGAGGCACACATTGCCTTTGTTGAAACTCCCAAGAGCTTGAAATCCTAACCATAGTCAAGATAATGACTAAAAACAAGCGATGAGTGGGAGGCAATCCACTGGTGAGTCTGTCTTTACTTTATTTTTGTTTTGGTTTGCTTTGATTTTTCTTGTTTTGGTGTGTTAAGGACTTGAGAACAGGTCACTGATGATCAACATCGATCAACGCAGACTTTGTATTGATTGACACACTACACGAATATAAGAATCGATCGTCACCATCTTTGTGTCGATCGACACACATTACGCAACAGGTAAGTGTTTTGCATTTTCAAACTCTGTTCACTAATTTGATTATTTGTTCTCACAAGCCAAGCTTCTATCAAACTGAGGATAATGTTTTTTAAGTGGGGGGAGGTGGTTACTGACAAACCGTTTTATGTTTTCTTAGAGTCGGTTGAGTCGTTTTATTGAGTCAAACCTTGATTAGGAAACTATGACTTTTTTAGGAAATCACCACATTTGCTGTAACTTAAGTGACCATTGGACTAACTTGCAGTAGATTTATGACCATTAGAAAACCCCAAATAAATCATCCTACCAAGGACACTTATATCACTATAGGTATTCAGAGGATCCATTACTGACTTCACCCCTAACTTGACTTACTTTTTCTCACCCAGGGGCTTGGTATACTTTGGATCGGATTCCTCTATTTGTCTTGAAAGTGTTGTAAATCTGTAATAAAAGGTAATAAACGGTGGATAAGCTAGTAGCTTCAAAGTGATCACAGGAGTGGTAGAGACCCCTATTAACTCATGTGCTTCATGGAATATGTCCAAAGTACTACCCAAAGAAAAGAGAAGAGCATCTCATTAAAAAATGATACCCAAAGGGAAAAATCAGCTGCAGAAGTGAGTAAAGGGAGAAGAAAGGAACCATAAGTTCACAGTCTTTAATCTATTAAGTTGAATGGGCTTCCAACCTAAAACCAATTGGTTATAAGTGGAGTGGCTCATATCCCTTATATATTACTAAAGATCCCTTCCAACTTCCGATGTGGGACAATATTTCTTAATATGCCCCTTCGAGATAATGATCCTTTGGCCATTAATCTCGGAATGCTCGGGCTTGGATCGACGGCACCAATTTGGGCCTGGCTTTTCGATGAGTGGACCAACTTTGGGTCGGATCGGGTTGGATTGCATGGATCTGGGCTCTGATACCATATTAAGTTCTATGGGCTTCCAACCTACAACCAATTGGTGATAAGTGGAGTGGCTCATATCCCTTATATACTATTAATGATCCCTTCCAACTACCGATGTGGGACTTATGTCCCTAATATATTAAGATATATGGGCTTCCTACCTAAAACCAATTGGTGATAAGTGGAATGGCCCATATCCCTTATATATTGCTAGTGATCCCTTCCAACTACCGATGTGGGACTTATGTCTCTAATACGCCCCCTCGAGATAATGGTTCTTTGACCATTAATCTCGGAATGCTCGGGCTTGGATCGGCGGCACCAATTTGGGTCTGGCTTGTCGATGGATGGACCAACTTTGGGTCGGATCGGGTTGGATTGCATGGATCGGGCTCTGATACCATATTAAGATATATGGGCTTGTAGGATTATGTGTGTTCATTGGTGTAATTGTCAGGTTACAACCTAGCACATAATCAACTAGGATCTAGGTGATTTGCAGTTGAATCATAAACATATCAGATTCATTACCTTATGATTGCAGCGGATTGATCAAAGGAATGAAGAGATCACAGAGAGCTGATGATTACCGGCTCCTCCTAGGTATCCACACGCTTACAAGCTACTGGATCAGGCTGCTAGACCAAGTTGGAATCAACCGAGAGAGAGAGAAAGAGAGAGGATGGCTGGCTGTAAAAAATCGCAGAGCCTTAGGGCTAATGGCGCCTCTCCTCTTCCTTATATGGGCCCAAGTGATTAAACTAATGGCCTATTAGGCTATTGGGCCCAAGACCCAAATCAGACAAAATAACTGTATTTTGTCTGGCCCATTTCTCTGTACAAATACAGTAAATGCCTTGCATCTTACCGTATTAATTCCTTGTTAACTTTCCCGTTAGCTATGGTGTGTGACCCTTAGGGATCATACAATACTGGTAATAAGTCCTAAAATTATAGATCATGAGCGGGCTCTAGCAAGTCATCATGATCACCCAGTATTTATGACTTATGTCTGATCTCGACACTTATCATACTTTCTAGAGATAGTACGGTAGATTTCAGGACATTCCCAACAATCTCCCACTTGTACTGGAATCCTACATTCCCTAATCCTTTTGTCTCAATACCTCGATCTGGCATAAGGCAAGATGCGTGTCATCCTTATATAGCCAGACCATGTTCATCGGACCAGATTTGATACTGACAATGCAAACGACTTGGGCAAGTCCGTTTGGGAGTGGCCACTCTCTTACCAGCTATCAAGTCTCCGATTGGCCTAGAGATATTACCTCCGTTAAACGGCAGGGACAAATTCCATCTTGTTCCATCACTATGAACTACACACTTTATGATACACCCAACCAAGGTCCTTATAGCTCCCAGTTACGAAACAGCGTTAGACAATGATCAAAGCGCATCATTCCATGTGCAGCCACATGCATGCGAACTCAGGTCTAAGGACTATACTCTATAGTCGTATATGAGAACCTCTTATGACACATATATTAATATCTTGTAGAGTTCTCATCAGCGGGCCATGTCCGGTCATATGCTCCCCTACATATACCTATGTGTCGACTTTGATGCCGCGCATCTATGACCCCTCGAAACTTGGTCATAAGTCTCAACACACTCTAGTCTCAAGTGGTTGTTGGTGTTCCAATTTCAACAACCTTCGACTATGGACATTATGATTTATGTCATTTCGTTAAATATGGGGTTTCAGGATCAAGTCTACTCATGTACTTCGATGGCTCATATATAATGACATGAATCATTTTGGAACGATTATTTATATCACAGTTAAAATAATCCAGAAATCATAAATTTCATAAACATAAAATATTATGTTTACATGAACCTTTCAAAACAACTAAATAAAGCCCTTTACAAACTCCCACTGAAATTAAGACTACATCTTAATTTCACTTATCCTACAGCTACAGTCCGCGACTCGTGCTTAGGCCTAAGGAGTGGCTTCATTAATAGATTAGCAACGTTCTCATTCGTTGAAACTTGCTGATCTACTTAACACCTCTGTCATTTATCTCACGGAATAGGTTATACCTACCCTCAATGTGTTTGGATCTCAGATGTGCAGTTAGCCACATCAAGTTCAGTGATGAACTTTTCTATCCAAACAACCTCTTTCGCCGCTTCCCAAGCTGCGAAATGTTCAGCTTAAGTCATGGAGTCAGCAACAGTGCCTTGCACCGCCAGACAGACACAAGATATAACCGGACTGTGACCGGAAATCATCTTTGTCTGTTGGTAACTTGCCTTTCAGACTCTACCGACTTGTAGCACCTCACTTTCTCCGTAAATCAAGAACTTATACTAAGTATTTTCCAAATACTTGAGGATAATCATTACGTCTATCCAGTGATTCTTTGCTGGATTTGACTGGTCTTTACTTGTCTTGCTTAACATTAAAGCAACATCAAAACAAGCACATGTCATGGCATACATGATAGATCCAATTGCCGACGCATATGGAATCTCATCCATGCATTCAAGCTCAGCAGTTATCGTAGGACACTGTTTCTTGCTTAACGTAATGCCATGTGACATTGGCATAAAACCCTTCTTGGAATGCTGAAAACGTGTAGGACTTTGTCAATATAAGAATCCTGACTTTGTCCTATCAGCTCTTTTGGATCCCTATCTTTAGATCCAAAATCCAAGAACATACGTGGCTTTACCCATGTCAATCATAAAACCAACTCCCAAGCCAGTCCTTTACCGACTGCAGCATTGGGACGTTATTTCCGAGAATCAGTATGTCATCGACATACACTATGAGAAATGCAACATCGCTCCCACTTATCTATTAGTAAACGCACAGTTCCACTTCGTTCCTGTTCAAGTCAAAACCTTGACTACTTCAACAGAACGAAGATTCCAACTCCGATATGTTTGCTTCCATCCATGAATGGATTGATGAAGCTAACTTACATACAGTGTAATTTTTCAGAGTCCGGGCTCACTTTCGCTTCTGTGAATTTCGCAGGTTCGTCACTTTCAATGATCATCAGATCATGGCAATTAATCACGAGAAATCACTCTCGGATTAGTGACGGATTCATTCAGATCTGCGAACTTCAGGCTCTACAGGTGTAGATTCTACAGAAATCTGTAAATCCATCCGCTGCTCTCCCTCAACAGGTTGAGCAGCCTCCTGTATTTCTCGAATCTCTTCGAGTTATACTTTTACTCCCACTGTTCTTCTTGGAAAGCAACTTCCCTTTTAGAAAACAAAATTCCGAACAACCTAACTTCGTTTTCGGAATGGACGTAAAAGTAACAAGCCTTGGTTTCCCTAGGACAACCAGCGAAGTAGCACAACTACAAATACTCAGTAAAGACGAATTTGGATCATTTCCAGTCCACATTTATGTGGTGTCTTTCAACTGATATTGGTGGAACTATTTCAGCGTAAACTTAGATATTTCTAGAGCATTATTCTTAAAGAATATCATGGAAGATTCGTGTGACTCATCTTTAATCATTTCTAATAAGATCTGATTCTTTCTCACAGAAACACCTCAAGGTTTTCAGGAGAAATGAGCTGTGAAACGACTTCACACTCATTCAGATGATCACACCATCAATGACTTAAGTATTCTCACTCGTGATCTAATCCAGAGTCTCAATACTTCTGTCACTCAGATTCTATACCTCATTCTGGAACTCTTTCGACCATTTCAAAGAATTCCGACTCGTGTCTCATCAAATGAACACAGTCATACTCACTGAAGTAATCAGTAAATATAATGAAATACAGGAAATTTTCTCTGGCATTACTGCTCATCGGGCCACATACATGAGTATGTTCAAGGTCCAATAAGCCTTTGGGCCCTTCTCTAGCTCGGCTAAGATGGGCCCTTTGTCTTTTGGTCCAGTAAGCAGAATTCAAGTCTCATAAGATATCCGATCAAATGAGCCCAAAAGTCCATAACTATGGGATTTCTGAATCCGACTCACTCTATGTGACCAAAACATTTACGCCAAGAAAAATCAGGTTTAATTCATCAGATTTAAACCAATTCGGTATTTATGTTACATTTAGGCACTCTTTGGTTTAAGGTGTAAAACCCATTCCTTAAATAGGGTGCTACAATCAATATTTCATTGAGATCAAAAGAACAAAACTTGTCTTTTATCAAAATGAAAAACATTCAAATTCTTACAAGAAAATGAAAGACAACTCTGCTTAAAGCAGGTACATTGTAGCAATTACTTAATACAAAACCAAGCCTCAAAGGCATATACAAGTGAAAACCCTACGGCTGAGGCAGCATCCATAGCTCCTTCCAGACATGCAGTTCCACTTGTCCTTCCTTCAACGTTCTACTGTTGCTTAGGCTCTGCATATTATAACAAATATCAGTGCCACAACCAGTATCCAATACCTACAAGGTAGAACTTGAAGTAATAACATGAATACCTGAGGAAGTAGTCTCATACATCAACTTCAACTCCTCATAATCTTCCATGAATTTAATGCAATCTCTCTTCCAATGCCCAGTCTCTTTACAGTAGCAGCACTTACCAACGTAAGATGTATCTGACTCGGGCTCAGAAGACACACGCTTGCCATGATTCAAAATCTGGACAACTTTGTCTTCACCCTTGTCAGCACTAGGTTTAGTAAACCTACCCTTCTCCATTATGAGATTATACAGGGTACTCTTCACCTTTGGCTCAACTGTCTTGAGCATATCATGCAGTTCAGTCAGCGTCTTCGTTAAGCCTTTCTTGATATAGTTCCTTTTGAACTTATCATAGCTTGACGGCAGTGACTGCAGAATGATCTCAGTTGCCAATTCTTGGCTAACTGGATAATCCAGTTTCCTCAGATTATCAATGTAACCCATCATTTTACTGACATGAGGACTCACTGGATGATCATTTGGTAGCTTGCAGCTAGTGAGAGACTTAACCAACTGGTATCTCTCCACTCTTACCTGCTCCTGAAATTTCAATTTCAGGCTGCTGATCATCTCTATTGGCGACTCCATGTTCTCATATTGCTTCAGCAAATCTGAGTCCATGGTAGCCAATATCAGACCACGCACATCTACCGCATCATTATAATGCTTATTCCAAGCATCATATACTGCATGAGAGGCATTGGACCCGATCCTCTCGGGGAGAGCTCTTTCAAGGACATAGTCCTTTCTCTCCTGCCTGAGGACTAGCCTCAGGTTCCGCGACCAAGTCAAGAAATTTGATCCGTTCAGTTTGTCCATCTCAAGGACAGACCGGATCGAGAAAGTGTTTTGATTGTTTGTGCTAGTCATAACTGAAATTTAGAGATAAATAGAGTTTTAGTTATTCAGTTCATAAAAGAGTAATCTTAACAACTTATAAGAAAACTCGCATTGCATTCAAAATTTCTTTGGTTAACCTCATAAGAATGCAATGATTCCGAGACCCATGTTCAGCTAAGTCCAAAGTGGGCCACTGGCCGTCACCCAGAAGTAGCTTCACTTGGTAAGCATACACACAGCTAGTTATAACCATATAACTCTCGGTTGTGGATTGGGCCCAAGGCCCAATTCACCAGATGTCTCAAGGCCCGGGACTCCCGATGGCCCAGTCAAGGAAACCAATCTCTTACAGCCAAATAATCACTAAAGTCTGGGACTCCCAATGAAATTAGTGATTATATACTACTTTACTTACGCAAAAACAGACACCTCACACTGTAAGCCATATCTGTAATTGAATAAGCGTTAAGTAGCTGACAAGATTGGGCAAGACATCCAAGCTTGATATTATTTTTGAGGATTTTAGGTTTCAATAGATTTCTTCCCAAAAATAGAAGATTACTATTTTGGGAAACTTTCCAATTCAGGTAACTTACTAAATATGGAAACTTTCTATTTTAGGAAACCTACTTATTTTAGAAGCTTTCTAAATTCAGAAACTTACTATATTTAGAAATTTCTTAACATGCCAAAATTAGAAACTTCTAAATCCAACTGGTTATTTACAGGCCCAATTCTTGGCCCAAGACCACAGAATTCCAATTGGCCCAATAATTTGACATAACCGAGTCGGTTCATTAATTCTGGTCCAAGACCAAATTAACTACTAAATCCAACTGGTTATTTACTAAACCAGACCAGCTCTAAATTATTTGGTCCAACCAAATCAAACTTAGACCAACCTTCGGTTTAGGTTAAAATTCAATTTTTGAATTTAAATCCGGTCTAACCAGAAATTAAATAATACCAATTGTATTAAATAATTTCCAGCAAACCGCGATTTGGGTTAACCGCTTTAACCACCAATTAAATTGGATCGGTTCGGTTAAGTCCAAAATCAGGAAGAAACACCTTGTGTTTTAGCCAATTTTGACCTAACTTGCGGTTTTGGCTAAAGCAGACAATGAACCACAATCGGTTTGATCGGTTCATTGTCGCGGGTTTGGGAAAAACGAACCACAATTATCAAGTAAGCTAAAACAACAATAATAAGACAAAATTCTTTTTTTTTTTGTCGATTGTTGCAGGTTTTGATAAAATTAAAATCAACAAGACTTATGCATAATCAAAGCTGACTTTTCCAATTCGTAAGATAATTGATTTTCCTCAACAATCACTTAATCGATTCATGACAATAACAAACCAATCAGATTGTTTCTCAAAGTCAACATGCGATCGTGACATTCACAAATGGACAAAACGAATTTGACCTTGTCCAAATTAATAATCGATTCAGAACATTAAAGCAAAAGCGATCATGTGTTAATTAACAATCATTGGATCGATTGAAACTTAATTTACCTTAAGTCAACAACCTTTCCAATTCGATTCAAGCAAACACAAGAAGACAAAAAAACGATTTTGTCATCTATCAAACCCTAACAAATCGTATTCTCATCGATTATTAATGATCGATTATGCCATGCTCTTAAGATCATGCGATTGACATATTTCTAGGTTTTCCAAGTTTCAATCAATTTTACTCATTAAAATCGATTCATCAAACTAATAAACAACCTAGTATGATCCAAAAAGCAAAAACCTAATGACCTAGGCTCTGATACCAATGTAGGATTATGTGTGTTCATTGGTGTAATTGTCAGGTTACAACCTAGCACATAATCAACTAGGATCAAGGTGATTTGCAGTTGAATCATAAACAGATCAGATTCATTACCTTATGATTGCAGCGGATTGATCAAAGGAATGAAGAGATCACAGAGAGCTGATGATTACCGGCTCCTCCTAGGTATCCACACGCTTACAAGCTACTGGATCAGGCTGCTAGACCAAGTTGGAATCAACCGAGAGAGAGAGAAAGAGAGAGGACGGCTGGCTGTAAAAAATCGCAGAGCCTTAGGGCTAATGGCGCCTCTCCTCTTCCTTATATGGGCCCAAGTGATTAAACTAATGGCCTATTAGGCTATTGGGCCCAAGACCCAAATCAGACAAAATAACTGTATTTTGTCTGGCCCATTTCTCTGTACAAATACAGTAAATGCCTTGCATCTTACCGTATTAATTCCTTGTTAACTTTCCCGTTAGCTATGGTGTGTGACCCTTAGGGATCATACAATACTGGTAATAATTCCTAAACTTATAGATCATGAGCGGGCTCTAGCAAGTCATCATGATCACCCAGTATTTATGACTTATGTCTGATCTCGACACTTATCATACTTTCTAGAGATAGTACGGTAGATTTCAGGACATTCCCAATAGGGCTTCCTACCTAAAACCAATTGGTGATAAGTGGAGTGGCCCATATACCTTATATATTGCTAGTGATCCCTTCCAACTACCGATGTGGGACTTATGTCTCTAATATAATCAAGTACTGACTAAGTAAGAGTCCATGTGTCATGTGATCGATACTCCCTGGGTGAAACCGCACCTAAGTGATTATAGAGGTCAGTGTGGTGAATTTGAATACTCTGAGACCGTTGCTAAGTGTGGGGGAAGTACATTGTGGTCTTGATTTCTGCAATCTTGTTTTAATGTGGCTTACTAAAGGGAATGTGAGTGTGGTGCTCTGAAAATGAAATGAGTTTCTGAAGTTTTCAAACTACTTCTCCTGATCTTGATTTTCTGTTTGTTTGAGGGCAAGCAAAGGCTAAGTGTGGGGGAGTTGATTTATCATGGTTTTTAAGGTTCTTAACCATGATATAGGTCTTTGTTATTGTTTCTTTTATGTGTTTTAAAGTCTTTTACAGGTTTTAGCATGCTGGAGCATATTTGGAGGAAGTAAGGCTATTTGCAAATGTAGGCAAGGAAGTTTGGCCTAAACCCACTCTCTATGGATCATTGAGTGAGCACATGGGACGTGCTCAAAAGGAGGGGGTGGATAGAGCTATTGGAACTCCTCTCATGGCCATAAGGACTGAGTATGTTGGATCCATCTCTTTGAAGAAGCTGAGCATCGATGAGGAAAAAGCTCCAAAAGAGAAGGTTGTGGATATGGTGACAAAGATTTCTCCAAAGATTGCAAAGGCTGGAAAGGATAAGTTTGTCAACAATCCCCCAAAGGCTCAAGAGTATGAAAAGAAGATAATGGATAGTGAGAGTCTACAATCTTTGTTTGATGAGCATAATGGAAATGCTCTACCCAATGGATTTGATGGAGTCAAGGAAGCTGAGAAAGGACATACGGACAAGCTGAAAACTCCAATGACCGTGGAAACTCCATCATCTCTCAATTGTCTCAGCTTGCATCCATTGGGTTTAAAGGGTAACTACATTGATTACAAGGTCAAGACTAAGGGAAAGTCTAGGCCATTTGCAAGTGCTCAAACTTCAATCAGCCCAAGGTTTCAAGGTGATTCAATCAATCTCAGTAGGCTAACCCCTCAGGTCCTGAACATCCATCTCAAGGGCAGGGCTCACTCACCTCCAGCCTAAGAACTGGGTTTGAACAGTCGAGCTTACCGACTTTAAACAAAAGCGCACTTGGGAGACATTGCCATGTTTATCCTTGTACATATGATCTTTTGCTAGTCATTTTTGATGTTTTGCTTTGAGTTTATCAGGTTTTGGTTGATAGGTGAAGCAATTGACTCATTGGCGTTAAGAAAGGGCCGAAACATCTTGGACAAAGAGGTCGAAAGGAAAACAGTGAAGCAGTATCGGCCACCGTATCGGTTGGCCAGACCGATACGGACTCTCGGGATTGAAAAGCTGGAAAATCGAGATCACATATCGGTCACGATATCGGCTGGCCAGGCCGATACGTGCCTCCCAGAAATAATCCGAGACATCATATCGGTTGGCGTATCGGTCGGCCAAGCCGATACGCCCTCTTCGCCCAGCCAAGTAACACTCCTCCCTTGTACATATTTAGTTTCTTTTCTTTGTTTGGATTTTGTGTGTCTTCGGTCTCTTTTCCTTTCCTAGATCACACAAGGGACCGTGTGATTTAAGTTTGGGGGAGAGACCAGTTGCTAATCATGTTTCTTTTGATCTTATTTTTTTTTCCTTGAGTCTCATGCATTTCATCTAAGGCATAGAAAAACCAAAAAAAAATCGAAAAATTTTGAAAAATTTTCACAAAAAGAAAGCATTGTAGGATCGAGTCTAGTTAGTATTGTAGGATTCATGCATTGGGGATAATGATGATTTTGTCTTGTAGAGGCTCACCAATTAAGTTGCTCGTTGCTTTAATCGATTTTCAAAACAAAGGAAAACCAATTGCTTGACTTTGTGATTCCGAAATTCCCTATCCTTGTGAAGCTCGCTTGAACTTAGCTCAATTCTGTGATATTGGACTTAATTTGACTTTGAAATATCTTTCTTAGGGGCTTGAAATGCAATCCCATGATCCTTGCCCGAGTTATGTTTTCCCTTTTACCACTCTCTTGATTAACTCGGGCAACCATTGATCTTATGATCATGGCTTCCCTTACCCAAAGACCCTAAACCTTTCCTTAAAGCCAAAATGATTTGTGAGTGAGGCCTGTTCTTGATAGCTTTTGGCATGTGCAAAAACTTGAGAGTATCGGGAACGACAATGGTCTTTTCTCATTCTTAGCTAGCTCTATTTGTCATAAGAGTCTAGCATTAGGATTGGAAATAAGTTTGGGGGAGAGATGAGAGTTACAATGGGAATGGACGGATCAATGAAAAGAGTTGAAAAAGGTTTCAAAAAGAGAAAGAATGTCACTAGGAAGTCTTATAAGAAAAGAGCTATGTGCAATAAGAAAAAGTCCCCTAAGAATGATTCAAAAAGAAAGAAAAGAAAGATAAAGTAAGAGGGGATAAGTTATGAAAAGTTTACTCAAATTTGAAAAAGAGAAAAATCAGTTAAGTGTTTCCTAGTTGACAAAGAAGAGAGAGAAAAAGAGCTAAAAGGGTGAGTGTTTTGGTAAAAGAATGATCATGATTTGGGGGTTTGGTGAGTGTTTATCCTTCATTATGGGATTGTTTAGAGAAATCTTCTAGGGATTGGGTAGAACAATGAGAAAAGAACTTTGTATGCATGAATTGTTCCCTTTCTTAGATAGATTTTGTGTAATGCCAATTGCTCCTATTCTTGAGAGTTAACCACCTACAAAGACACTTCTAAGCCATCTCAAATAGCCTCTCTTGAACCTTGCCGATTGGGATTGATTGATTGCCCCTATGCGAGATCGCACTTAACTTTTAATGAATTTAAGGAATTGAGTTGATGATTGCTTGTGTTCTATAGGATCTCGGGAGTTAGAGTAGGGATTGAGGGAACGGTAATGTGGAAGTACATGGATAGTCAATGTGATTAGAGCAACATGTAACTTCTTTGAAAGATCTCGTATCTTGTTGTGAGTCTTGTGGTTTTGAGTCCCCGCTTTCAAACCCTTCTCCTATCTTGCTTTGATGGTCTTATGCTTGCTTGTGGACAAGCAAGGTTTAAGTTTGGGGGAATTGATATATTCGTATTTCAGCGCATTTAGGCTATTGTTTAGGTCATGTTTTACTTATTTTTAGTTTCCTTTAGCTTCATTTCCTTACTCATTTGTGTGTTTAGAGTATAGGATCATCTAGAGCTAGGTTTAGGCATTCTAGGCTTGCATTTGGAGTGTTTTTGGTGTGTTGCAGGTGAAAGGAGTATTTGTGAGCTTGGAAGTGGAGTCTAGAGCTCAAAGGACTAAGGAAGACCCAACAGGATTCCATATCGGGATGCATATCGACCTGGCAACCCGATACACACTCTCAGATTAAATTCAGACAGTCCATATCGGGATGCATATCAACCTGGCAACCCGATACACACTCTCGGATTAAATTCAGACAGTCCATATCGGGATGCATATCGACCTGGCAACCCGATACAGATCCCAGAATTTCACTTGGATCCGGGTCAATATCCGATTTGTTCCGGGTTGACCCGGTTCGCCCCATATTCACTACTTAAGCCAAAAACCTATTTTCTATTGTTTCTTAAGCTTGTTTTGTTGCAAAAACTCTATTGTAAGAACAAGATTGAATTTTGATTAATCTAGTACTCCTTTTTGTGATTTCTTTCTTGAATCTTTCAATCTATTTCTAATCCTAAATGATCAACACTATCTCTACGGATTTTGTTAATCACATGATGATTAGTGAGTAGTTCTTCATAGGGCTTATGGGTTAGGTAGGATTAGGTTGATTAGGGAAGATCAATGGATTTCTAATGTTTGATTGTTTAAAATATCTTCTATCAAAGTGTGCTTAGTGCCTAATTAGCCTTGATCGCGTTGATTAGAATGTTTAGGATTTCTTGCTCACCATGTGTTCGATGAAATGCCAGTTTTTAGCTTTGATAGGACTTTCACATTCTAGCACATGAAAATGGATGTTTAGAGTGATTGTTGGCTGTTCGGAACTTATTTGATTGCTTGCTTAATCTTAATTCACAAATGAGAATTTGTTCTTGGATTAGGATTAGGAAAAGAGATTAGTATTAAGAGATTAAGCTAATCAATTTTTTTTGTTCCTTGCTAGGAGGTTAGCTTCTTTGAAGTTTGAATTAGGATCCTTGATCATCCCGAGTCACCTATCCGTTGACCTTAACCTTTAGGCCTTATCTTTGTCATTGATTGTTAAGAATCCACTTTGTTTACTTGCTTTTTATTACTTCTATTTGAATTGTCTTCATTAAGATTGTTAGAACCAAATTTAATTGTGTGATTTGACTCTAGAGGTTTGGTGTGTTCTTATTGGCTCTATTCGTCCCAAAAAGGTTCGATACCTCAAAGCTACAATATAAGCTTTAGGAATTGGTACCTCAAAGGATTGCAAAATCCTAGTTATCAATGATCGATCGATCCCCGACACTTAATCAAGAGTGTCTGGTTTAACAGATAGACCGGCTGCCCCATGAGGAAAAGGAAGGGAATATTTTGTTTGCCATAATTCGCCCATAATATCTATGTGATCTTGTTCCAACCGTTTTGTGCCTTAAATAAAAATCCAGTTTTGTGCCTTAAATATATTTTTATTAGCCTCCTACTTCCTATAAAGCATTGTACTTATTTTAAACTCTTTTAGATTTGGGTTTCAGCCATTTTCTTCTAGGGAGAAGATTTCTAAATCTCTTGTGAAAAAATTGGAGAAGATTTCGGAACCCTCTAATTTCGGAAGATTGCTCAATCATGATTCCTTGTGTGAGTATATCTTAATTGGGGTTTATGGTTTTCAAAGGGATTTTCAAGGCATGATTTATTTAGTTTCTATTTAGATATTTTATCTCTTGATTCTTCATCTGTGGCTTGGTCAATACTGGAACTACATTAACTACCTAGTTTTCAGATCTTAGGTAATTTGGCGCAACAACAGTTCGTTATATACCCGAGAAAACATAGATGAGAAAATTGTCCTTTATTTGCGAAAGATGATGTTATTGTGATTTGTGAACATATCAAACCGGTAAAAATTAATGATTGTTTACGGAGCTAGCAAACATTAGGTTGATAGACAGAATAGACTGCGCAACGATAAGTCGTACACTATACATTTATGTTTGAGTTCGAGAATGGTGCACAACACTTCCTTTGTTTTATCTATTCTGCATGCTTCAATCCTGGCGAAATCTCTAATGTCAAATTCTTTTTATATATTGATTTCATGCATATTTACTTTATTTCCTTAATTTAGGAACAAACCCCCCCCCCCTCTTTTCGTCTTAGCTTAACTCGACACTCACGACTTGTAGTGTGACTTTGGTATTTGTGGATTCGACCCCGTCTATACTACTGTGATTTGATGTGCACTTGTACTATTGTATTTAAGGGTTTAAAACTCGTATATCAAAGATCATCCCGGGCGTCTCGTGCCGATGGGTTGTGAAAAGTATAATTGTCTTCTTGGGAAAAATTTGTTCTGACAACAGATTTGACCAATAATCATGAATAGATACTTGTCTTTTTTTGTCCTCTACGCTTTTAATCTAAATCAAAGTAGGTCGGACATTTCGGTTTTCTTGTGGAATTCCAAAATCCGACAGGTTATGACTTACAAGCGAAAACTCTCGACCATGTGTCCTAGCCCTTTTAGCAAGGGTGTCGGCAATTACATTTTCACTACGGCCAATGTGAACTAAATTAAAATACGAAAATTTCTCTCTAATAGTGGCGACGATATCCAAATATGAAGTAAAGCTCGTCCAGTCCACCGGATCTTCAATCATCTTTAGGAGGTTCACACAGTCGGTTTCGATTCTAACACTGAGAATACTCTTGTCACAAAGACTCTCCATAGCCCAAATGTGTCCGTCCAATTCTGCATGAAGCGGTGATAGGCTTCTCCTGCACCCCTTCTCGCCTGCTAGGACCCAACCCATATTATCCCGTAAACACCATCCCAGTCCACTAACTATACCATGATCAACCCATGAAGCATCAATCTGGCATATAGGGATAGAAAAAGTCTCGGGGGGATGTTCCGTCAAGATCCGTTGTGGAGAGGTATCCACATCCACCTCACATTCCTTCTGGATTGCTATCCTCAAACTTTTCGCTTCGAGAGTAGCGTGTTGAAGGGTGTCTCTTGGAGATCTCTCGATTCCATTGAAAACCTTATCATTCCTTGCTTTCCATATATACCATATGATCCAAGGATAATTATCACTTTGTGGCACATGTAGACCCATTTCTTTTGTTCTCCAAAACAGGAAATCCATGTTTCGGTAAATAGATGTACTCGGGAAGCAACCCGGAAGGGACGAAAAGTCCGATATAGCTCACACCTCCAAAGCTGGGGACTCAAATAACAGATGATTAATCGTTTCCTCTGGTGCTCCACATCTGGGGCAACTCTTGTCTGTGCCGATATGCCGGTAGGCAAGACGTTGGCACGTCGCTACACATCCCGATAAGGCTTGCCACATGAAGTGTCGAAGCTTACCGGGAGTCTTAATCGTCCAAACATGATTCTTCAAGGGGGTTATGCTTGGTTCTAGAACCTCCTGATTTTCTTGTGCAAAGTTAGTTTTTCGTAAAAGCTTGTAGCCCGATTTAACTGTGTAAGCACCAGAAGTAGTATAGTTCCATACATATCCATCTAATGTGAGACTGCGACTAGGTCTCAGCCCAAGAATTAGAGGAACATCTTCAGGATGAAAAAGATCCCGTATCAAGGGTTCATGGCACTCACTCGACCCCCATCTCATCAGTTGGTGCACCATGAGATTGTGGTCTCTTTGTCCCATTTGGTCAACACCTCTCGGCACGCGGGCTGGAATATCAGGAATCCACCGTTCATCCCACACTCTAGTATTATATCCCGAACCAATCTTTTTTCTTAATCCAAGTTTAAGAACATATCTTGCAGCCATGATACTACGCCATCCATATGATGGTGAGTATACTCTACGGTCCTCTAAGGGATTAGAGTTTCTATAATATCGTTCTTTTAAGACTCTCCCAAGGAGAGAGTGTGGGTGATCAATCAAACGCCACATCTGTTTAGCGAGAAGCGCGAGATTCATATCATGCCAATCTCGGAATCCAAGACCTCCCATATCCTGGGGAGTACAAATCTTATCCCATGCAATCCAATGGAGTCCCCTACTATTTTGTTTTGAACTCCACCAGTAATTCGATACTGCACTCCTCAGTTTATCAATGATACTTTGAGGGAGAAGAAAGCAGGACATAACATATGTCGGTACGGCTTGGGCCACTGATTTGATCTACACCTCTTTCCCTCCTTTCGAGAGTAACCTTGGGGGCCAAGTGCAAACCCGATTATTTAGTTTGTCTTGCACAAAACAGAAAACCTTCTGTTTTGATCCGCATATCTGTTCGGGGAGTCCAAGGTACATGCCCATGCCCCCTTCATTTGTAATGCTAATTAAGTTCTTGATCACACGCTGAGTGTCAGAATCAACTTTGCTACCGAAAAAGACCGATGATTTCCCCGGGTTCAATTGTTGACCTGATGCATCGCCATAAACTTTGATAATGTTTAAAATCTCGGTACTCTGCCGGATATCTGCTTTGCAGAAGAAAAGACTATCATCTGCAAATAAGAGGTGGGACACGCTTGGGCTGGCCCTTGCGATCTTTAGCCCTTCAATAGATACTTGTCTTTTGACGTGTCGTACTCATTTTGATGGTAGGTTAGGGGTAATGGTTAGATGTGAGAATCAAAAGGTCGTGTGGGGGTAATAATGATGTTCTAGATGATTTCCCCTCGTGTTTTCTCTCAAACCCAAACACGATCAGAAATACCTGAAATTCGCCCCCTCGTTGGTGGATACATATTTTGGGAGGGTAAACGGGTTCATCATATTAATTAGTGACGCCTTGGTAACGGTCATTTTGTGTGTTATAAATATGATATCACCCTCTCACATCTTCAGTCATTCGCCGATCCTTCAAAAAATGAAATCACCTAATTTTATCTCTCACCTCCGACGGTTTATCCTCTACTTTTTGTTCATTGTTATTTTTTTATGTGTTCCTTCTTGGTTGATTTATGTCGTCCCCCTCAGTAATCGATTGCACTTAGAATTTCTGTCAGCGGTCGTGTTTTCTATCTGCTAAATGATTTTTTGCTGGCTAAGAAGGTTTCAACACCTCTGCAAACTTAAGGGTGGGACTCAGATATTCATGTCAGGTTGGTCGGGAGCGTTTTTTGTCTTCGTATGGGGATGGTCTGATTTTATGGGATCAATTGTCAACATCATAATCATGTTACTCATCTTTCTTTTTTTTCCGGATGGATCCTTTATGATAGATTCCTCCCAAGGATGATGCACTCTTAAGTTGGTATGAAAAAGGATATGCCTTCAATCACAAGCAACTAGCTCGGATTAAGGTGATGTGGATCGAAGGAGACCGTCAAAGGTTGCGGAAGGCCTTTGGTATTCCCCAACTTCAGAGAGAATCGAAGAAGTAACCCTTAACAACGATCTCTAAGAAGGTTTGTTGCTTTGGAAGTAACCCTTGCCAAAGAAACGAAAAAAGTTCACAAGGAACAAAAAATAGAGAGAAACTCTCAAAATAAGAAGAAAAATCGATATGTATTAAAATGATCAAGAGTTTGATACTTATAGAAGAGAACTAGAATGTAAAGAGACTAAATTGTAGTAATAAAGAGAAAAGATTAAAGACTAAATTAAATGGAGTCAAAGAACTCTTCGGATTCAGCAAAGTCCTTAGAGTGACTCTTCGGCCGCTTTTCCTTCCTTGGTGCGGTCATGGTACGGCCCGGATCATGGAGACGGATGCTTCCTCGGATAACTCATGATTTGGTCGGTCCATAAGTGAAAGCTCACGTCCAATATTCATCTTCAGTCCAATGGCTCGTTCTTTTGAAGTTTGGTCGGTAGAAAAGTCGAATGGGTCGATGGAAATGATAGTGTTCCGTCCCACCGGTGATTCAGCTCGGACCAACGCGTTTGTGTCACGACCATTAGTCTTAGAATGGAATTTAGGTCGAGAAAGAGAACGTCTCGGTCGAGTGAATCGATCATCTGGTCGTGGTTCCAAATGTAGCTCCATTCCCGGACGTGTTGGGTCGATACGGTACACGGCCGTGCGGTCACTGCGGACGGTTGGACGAACCTCAATTTCTCCTTGTTCCAGCTGCGTTCCAAGCGGTTCCTCATCGTCTGAGCTATCCTGATCTGATGTCCTAGCTCGGAATCCATCATTCCCCTCCTCTTGAAAAGGATTTGACCACAAATCTGGAGTATCTGCATGAAAAGGAGATAGATCAGTGTTGGTACTGGATTCCCCTCTAGGAAATCCGGCCCATTAACAGACAAGACAAAGGCCCGTAGTTACGAGCCCATTCCAGAATCAAAGATAGACGGGAGAATCAACTCTCTCGTTGGGCCCAAGCGAAGCAAGCTGGGAGAGGCCCAGACGACGCCGAAGCCGGAGACGATCGAGCTCGAGCTCGGCCGAGGATGACGTGGAGATAGAGCAATTCGGTCTTCGTCAGTTCAACTGATCCGCACGAATCTCGGAGATCGTTACAACGACGAGGCCGAAGTATCAAGACGAAGAGATAAGAGTGGAGACTATTTAAAGGAAGGAGTGGCGGCTCATCAAGTTCAATTCCAACCTAGGCTAAGAACACTTCGACTAGATAGCTCGATTCCATACTTTGTACTCTCTTTTCGACTGTGTTTGTTCTATCTCGACGATCAATCTCAATAAAGTCTTTGATTCATAGGAAACTATACCATTTCTATATCCAAAAGTCCAAATCCACGAATACAAATTCTTAGTGTGAATCCCGGATCTCACATTTGGCGCCGACTGTGGGGACATTCTATAGCCTTTCCTATCTTAAGAATCAGATCCTAGATCCGATAGATCGAGATGAATCCCGACCAAAATGGCTCTCCCAGCGCCACACCACCAGTCGACTGCCCTCAAACGGTCGACAACGTTCCTCAGAACACTACCGGGGTAAGGAACATGGGTCAGACCGACGGCGTGTTGACGAGCTCCGCCTCAGTCTCCACGACCGCGGCACCAGCCGGCTCCGTCGCTCAGACAATCGCGACAAGCCAGACTCCGACAAACGTTTTGTCAGGAACTAATGATCCGAGCAGAAACTGGGTGTGGATGAGAAACGACTCAATACCCACCCCGAGAGGAGGATCTGGAGTAACCAGACCCAATTCACCACTACCTTCCGCTCCACAGAGACAAGGACCAAGCGATCTTGCCGAGATCCGTTCGATGTTAAGCCTGTTGGTAGATCGAACGAGAAATAACGAGGCAAACGCAAGGGCCCAAGAGGTCGCAAACCGTTCCCTGGCAGCGCAGCTCGAAGAACAAGAGCGGCGCCTGAACGCCCGTCTTGAAGAGCTCGCCAGTCAAAGCCAAGGGGGCAGACAAACGCGAACTCCCATAAGTCCTCCACCGTGTACTCGCTTGGACTTCTCCCAAGTAGTAACTCCTCCGGGAACGTCGGGACATTTCGGTAATACGTCAAATAGCGACTTCCGCCCAACAATGACCCCTATCGCGGTACCGACCCCGTTTGGTTCGAGTTCAATGGTCACAGATCCAACCGGATCAAGAAACCGACCATTACCCGGGCCACCACCTTTCCCGAGTAACTCTAACACCCGACCGAGGCAACTAGGAGGTTCTGCCTTCGCCTCGAGATCGGGACTCCTTAATGGATCAAACTCAGTTCAGTTCCGAATGCCACAGGTCGATCAGACGAGGTCGATCCCAACGATCGATCTCCTCGACCCCATTTTTCCGGAACAAGCGTCAGGACAGGCAGTCCAGTTCGCACCCGCAGAGGGCGATGAACACGATATGCTTAGACAATACATCGAACAGGCTAAAGCCCAGTTTAACAGTCTAAGCTCAAAAGTTCACATGGCGACGAGCGCGGCTCCTGACATCGATCGAGTGATCGAAGAAACACAACAAACGCCGTTCACAGATCGGATTGCGTTTGCAAGAATCCGAGAGATCAAGAAAACTAAGTTTCCAGAATTCTCTGGGAAATCGGACCCGAAAGCCCACATCAGGGCATTCCGACTAGCGATGGCAAGGGTGTACCTTACCGATGAGGAGAGGGAGCCAGCCTTCTGCAGGCTCTTCGCGGAAAACCTATCAGGTTCTGCCCTAGAATGGTTTGCCGGACTGGAAGAAAGGTCCATTGACAACTTCACCCAGTTCATGACGGCTTTCCTCAAACAATACTCCGTTTTCATCGAGGAAAAGACTACCGAGGCAGCCTTATTTGGCGTCTCTCAAAAACCCGACGAAACACTTCGCTCGTACATCGACCGATTCAAGGAAATAAAATCCAAAATCGCGAACCCACGAGATGAGGTAGCTATAGAAGCGTTAAGACGAGGACTATGGTTCTCAACCAGATTCCGCGAGGAAATAACAGTCCGCGAACCCCAAACGCTCGATGACGCCCTCCATCGCGCATCAGCCTTTGCTCGCCTCGAGGACGAAACCACGGCCCTCAGGGAAAAACACCGGAAAGAAAGGAACCCATCGGGTCCGCAGAATTCAAACTTGAAAAAGGATTCCCGTAAGTCAGGGAACGTCAACGCGGTCGAGAGCCCAAAGAGCTCGAAGAAATTCGAGTTCGACAAGGAAAAATTCTGTGATTTCCACAATAAGAGAGGGCACTCGACCGAGGATTGCTATACTCGAGCTAAAGCAGAGGCTCAAAAACAAGAGTCCGAAAGCGAAAAAGACTCCGAGGTCGAGGAGGAAACTCTGTCCGACAAAAAGGAAAACAAACAGACCAAGGAGTCGAACTCTAAAAAGCACTCTCAAAACAAACGGGAACGGTCAAAGGAGCCGGAATCTCCCGAAACACTCCCTCAAGGGTCGCGGAAGCGAGTCGAGTTCATCCTCGGCGAGCTTAACCTGAGCGGTACTCCGGGAGGTTCGGCACTATCCCCGCCTCCGGCTCCTGCCAAAAGTTTCCGCTCAAGAATCAATCTCCCTCGTCTCTGCGGGGGGGGGGGGGGGGTGTACGGGCTATACCCCCTAAACGAATCGACTTCATCTTCGGTGGCTCCAAGCTTTGCCGCGACTCGGTCAATTCGATCAAATCTCTTCAAAGAAGAGTCGAGACCGACATAAGGGGAAAGACCCCAATGTTGGGACCAGACCACGAGATCATTTTCCACGAGAGCGAGACAAGTAATCTCGACAAACCACACGACGACGCTCTCCTCGTTTGTCTAGTAGTGGGAGATGTCGAACTCTCAAGGATAATGATTGATACAGGGAGTTCGGTAGATGTCCTCTTTTACGACGCGTTCAAAAAGATGGACTTCAACGACTCCGAGGTTGTAGAAGAAAAGACACCACTAGTAGGTTTTGCTGGCGAAACGACATACTCGATGGGCTCTGTCTTCGCCCCAGTAATCGCTGGAGGAGTTCGGAGAATGACAGAGTTCGTCATAGTAGATCGGCCAGCTCCCTATAACGCAATCCTAGGTCGACCATGGATATACGACATGAAAGCGGTACCATCGACCTACCACCAATGCGTAAAGTTCCCGACACCCAAAGGGATCAAAACCATTCACGGAAGTCAAAAGATTTCCCGCCATTGCTACATGAACGGATTCAAACAGATCGAGAAATCCCCTGCGTAGCAATTACAGAAAGAGGACGAGCTCGCCACCATGCAGACCAAAAGGTCGAACGACCCCAGTCAAATAGGACCCCCAAAGGACCTCACAACTCAGGTGTGCATAGACGAGGCTCACCCCGAAAGACTCGTTGGCATAGGAATCGACCTATCGAAGCCAGTCAAGAACGAACTGGCCTCTTTTCTCAAAAAGAACGTCGGCTCCTTCGCCTGGTCTTCAGCAGACATGAAAGGGATAAACATCGACGTAACCAGCCACGAGCTGAATGTCGACCCGACCTACAAACCGGTAAGACAGAAACGTCGAAAACTAGGCCCCGAACGGGCCAAAGCCGTCAATGACGAGGTCGATCGGCTATTAAAAATTGGATCGATCAGAGAGGTCAAGTACCCCGACTGGCTCGCAAACCCCGTGGTGGTTAAGAAAAAGAACGGAAAGTGGAGGGTCTGTGTAGACTTCACGGATCTCAACAAAGCATGTCCAAAGGACAGCTTCCCACTCCCGCACATCGACCGACTGGTCAAGGCCACCGCTGGACATCAGCTGCTATCCTTCATGGACGCGTTCTCAGGGTACAATCAAATATTAATGAACCCTGAAGACCAAGAAAAGACCTCGTTCATAACTGATCGAGGCACGTACTGCTACAAAGTCATGCCCTTCGGACTAAAAAACGCAGGAGCAACTTACCAGCGCCTCGTCAACAAGATGTTCTCAGGACTCCTAGGCACAACCATGGAGGTCTACATCGATGATATGCTGGTAAAATCTTCTAGGTACGAGGATCACATCCCCCAACTAAAAGAAGGCTTTACCATTCTCAATAAGTACGGGATGAAACTCAACCCAGCTAAATGCACCTTCGGGGTCCCTTCAGGAGAGTTCCTCGGTTACTTAGTAACCGAAAGAGGGATCGAAGCGAACCCCAAACAAATCGCAACGTTCATAGAGATGAAATCTCCCAGAACAACGCGAGAAGTCCAGCGCCTAACCGGCAAAATAGCTGCTCTGAATCGCTTCATCTCGAGGTCGACTGATAAATGTCTACCCTTTTATCACTTGCTCAAAGCAAACAAAAAGTTCCTTTGGGACGAAAAGTGCTAAGAGGCATTCACTCAGCTCAAAACTTACTTAAGCGAACCACCCATACTGGCGAAACCAGTAGAAGGAGAACCCCTTTATCTTTACTTAGCTGTCTCGACGGCAGCAGTAAGTGGAGTCCTGGCTCGCGAAGAACAGAACGAACAACGGCCGGTGTATTACATCAGTAAGACCTTGATCGATGCTGAAACCAGATACCCCGCCATGGAAAAACTCGCCTTAGCGCTAGTAACATCGGCTCGGAAACTCCGACCGTATTTTCAATCGCACTCGATAATAGTGATGACCTCTCAGCCACTGAGAACCATCCTTCACAGTCCAAGCCAATCAGGTCGATTGGTCAAATGGGCTATCGAACTCAGCGAGTACGACATTGAATACAAAGCTCGAACATGCCTAAAAGCACAAGTACTGGCAGATTTCATAATCGAGCTCCCTCCGACTATAGAACTCGACCCGACTTCGACCCAAAGATGGAAACTCTACGTCGATGGAGCTTCCTCAAGACAAGGGTCCGGAGTCGGAGTGAAATTAATCTCCCCAACGGGTGAAATATTAGAACAATCGTTTAGATTGGGCTTCGCCGCATCGAATAACGAGGCAGAATACGAAGCGCTGATAGCCGGGCTAAGACTTGCGATAGCAATAGGAGCCCGAGAAGTAAATGCCTTCAGCGATTCCCAACTGGTCACAAGCCAATATCATGGCGACTACGAGGCCAAGGACGAACGAATGGAAGCATACCTACGGGTAGTCCATACATTGGCCGAACAGATCGAATTCTTCGATCTAACACGAATCCTACGAGGTGAAAACACTGCAGCCGATGCGCTAGCCGCATTAGCATCGACATCAGATCCTAACCTCAAAAGAATCATACCAGTCGAAGGGATAGAAAAACCAAGCATCGACATAGCTCTCAAAGCTCTGTCCTTGAAAGAGGACGGGCCCGCTGTGAAAAACGATGTCAAACGCAAAGAATGTCCCGGAGACACTAATAGCGACATCATCGAGATTGATGATGATCTTGATCCTAGAAACACCATATACGTCGCGAACGTCCCCGACGGACCAATTCGAACCGCGTCCACTAGTCAGGGACTTGAGCCTAACAATGACGAAGATTGGAGAACTCCGAGCATTCGATACATCACAAACGGCGAAGTTCCTGATGGAAAATGGGAGGCGCGGAAACTTAAAATGCAAAGTGTGAGGTACTGTGTCACACAAGGAGAGCTCTTTAAAAGGAGCCTCTCCGGACCTTACCTTAAATGCCTTGACAAAAAGCAAGCCCTAACCATGATTACACAAACACATGACGGATCCTGCGGAAGCCATTCCGGAGGACGAGCATTGGCCGTGCGAATCAAAAGGCAAGGCTACTATTGGCCTACAATGGCCACCGAATGCGAATCTTTCTCCAACAAGTGCGATAAATGCCAAAAGCATGCCCCAATTATCCACCAAGCGTCGGAGAAACTCTCTTCTATCTCATCACCGTACCCATTCATGCGGTGGGGAATGGACATCGTTGGACCGCTGGTCCCATCTGGCAAAAAGAAAGCCACACATCTATTGGTGATGACAGACTAATTCACCAAGTGGATTGAAGCAGAGTCATACCAGAAAATTAAGGACGTTCATGTTAAGGAGTTCGTCTGGCGAAACATCGTTTGCAGACATGGACTACCCCACGAGATCGTTACCGATAACGGATCTCAGTTCATATCAAACACGTTCAAAGAGTTCTGCAGAACTTGGAACATAAAGCTGACTTACTCAACGCCACGCTACCCCCAAGGGAACGGGCTAGCAGAAGCAGCCAACAAAGCGAATATGAACGGCCTCAAGAAAAGGCTCAACGAGTGAAAAACAACCTGGAGTGACGAGCTCCCAGCCGTACTCTGGGCCTACCGGACTACCCCCCGCAAATCCACTGGCGAGACTCCCTTCTCGCTAGCTTACGGAATCGAGGCGGTAGTACCAGCTGAAATTCTCGTGTCAAGTATTCGCAAAGAAGAATGCCCGCAACAAGAGGAACTTAACAACAAGATGATAACTGATGAGCTCGACCTCACCGACGAAAGAAGGAACCTCGCATTAGCTCGACTCCAGAATTACCAACAAGCCGCGGCTCTCTACTATGATTCCCGAATCAAAACTCGGAGGTTTCAAGTAGGAGAGCTCGTCTTAAGGAAAGTGTTCGACCATAAAAAGGAGGAACACGCTGGAAAATTAGGAGCGAAGTGGGAAGGTCCTTACCAGGTCACCGACATCGTAAAGGACGGGGTCTACCGACTCAAGTCGGTGGAAACCCAGAAGCCCGAACTACGACCTTGAAACATCATCAACCTCAAAACGTATTTCCACTAGAAGTACATCAACATAATCGAACTACGAAATGGCTTGATCCCCTAAAAGGGTACGTAGGCAGCTCGACTTCGAGCGCAGCCACCCCCCAAAAAAGAAGCTCTTGCTGAGCTCGACAACTTCTGACGAAGTCATATTAGCTTATCTTTGTGAAATCAAAATAAGTCTTCTAATCAAACGTCTCTTCCTGTTAGAGCCACTACGTTGATATGAAATTATCTCCTCCAAAAGACCAAAGTGATATGAAATTATCTCTTCTATAAGCAAAGCGATATGAAATTATCCCTTCTATAACCAAGTGATATGAAAATATCCCTTCAAACGAGCGACCTAGAACGGTCCTCCCGCTTCGAACGAACTGAAATGATCGTCCCAAAAACAAGCGACCCAGAACGGTCCTCCCACTACGAACGAACTGAAATGATCGTTCCAAAGAAAGAGATCCATAATGATCTCCCTTAAGAATACAATTCTTCTAAACCTTATACGGATTAAAAGAATCAGGGGGCTACCCCACCCCTCAAGCGAAATAACAAGGCCAAGACAGCCATTCAAGCATGCAACCTCTAAACCGAATCTTTGTAAGTTTACTTCGATTCGTTTCCATACTTAATACTTCTCTCTTCGATTCAGCGATTGAGCTCGAACCTTGCATCACGAAGTAGTCGCGCCCCAAACCATTCTTGGCAAAGAGCTCGAGCTCAAATGCGACTGACTTAAAGGATCGCAACGAACCTTCTAAGGCAACACGACAGGTTATCTGCTCGGTTCCTCTAGAAAGGCTCGAATCGCCACAACGGCTATGTTGAGACATAAAAAAACAATGAAATCTATGCTAAGGCATGAAAGATTTTTTTTTAAAAAGAGGACACGATATCCTCGAATTCGAACAGAAAATTAAAGCCCCCTTGGGCAACCAAAGTCTGGAAAAGAAATTAAAAGCCCCCTCGGGCAACAAAAAGTCTGAATTAAAAAGCCCCCTCGGGCGGAAACAGACAAAAAGGGCTAAAACTGCTTGGAAGGAGAGGAAGCCTCGTCTCGATCCCCTGTCTGACCATCGGTCGCCCTTTCCTCCTCGAGTTGACCCTCGACCTCATCGCTAACTCGCGAATTAACTCCGGTCGGGAGGTTCGACCCATACTGATCAAGGCGAGTAGCCGCCTGGCTTAAAGGGCGCGCAAGGATCACGGATTCGTCCGACATCACCGGCAAATTTAGCTTGCTGATACTGAAGTCCGACACCGCCGCAGCGTCCATCTCCTCCGTGGCCAATCTTTTCTTCTCGGCCAAATCCATCACCTCCTTGGTCAGGTCCAGTTCACCAGAGGCGAACTCGGCGATAAGCGCGATATTAGCCAAGGCCTCCTGGAGCCTCATCTCAGCGCTCACGGCGACCTTCCTCCGGCTCTCTTTCGCCGTGATCCCCTCGAGAATCTTAAGATATTCACCATTTAGCCCTTTTTCGCCTCATGGGCTGCCATCTTAACATCAAACTCTCGGTCGGCGAGAACCTTATCCAGATCAGCCTGGCGTTGCGCAGCCCGCACGTCCACAGCCGAAACCCGAGCCAGAGCGCCCTGTAACTCCCCATCCAGGCCGCCCGCTTTCTTCCTTAGCTCCTCTTCCCGAGCCAAGGCCCCCTGCAGCTGCGCTTTTAGGTCGCTGACCATTTTCTTAACGGTGTCGAGCTCACTCACCTGCGGTATCTCTCGCAGCTCGCGCTCGGCCCTAGCCGCGAACCTGTTCGCAGCCTCCAAGGCCTACAAAAGAAAGAGGAAATGTGTGAATAAAGTTAAGCACGAAACAAAACAAAAGGAAGAAATCATTACCTTCCCACAAGCCGCCATCATCTCGGTATAAGTACCACCAAGAGCCATATCCCCGACGGCCGGGAGCTGAACACCTGCCGGCTTAAAATGCCTTAGCAGATAGGCAACACCCGTCGGGTCGTCCGCAATCGGGCATTCCTTCTGGTGCCTAAAGCGCCAGTTGAAAGACCCCGAGGACCCAGAGGAAGCAGGCCTCGCCTCAACACTCTGGCCCGATCTTCTCGAGCTCACCTCTGCATCAGTCCTTCGAAGCTTCGCCGCCGGAGGAGGACCGCCTCGACTCTGGCCGTTCGACCCTCTCGAACCATTCGACCGAGAGTTGCGCAAGGCAGGCTCTTCAGACGGGGCCCGGACCGGCTCCTCACTGGCCGGAATAGGAGGTAAATCCTCCGCCTCCACGTCCGCCTCTCCGGATCCTGCAACCACGGGAGAAACCCGAACAGGGTTAGGAGGAGGGATTGAAGGAGGAGGAGGAGGCCCCTCGTCCATGGCAAAAAGAAGGGCGTTGCTCAAGTCGCCAGCCTTCATTTTCTTTGCCAAATCAACGGGATCTTTCCCGTTCCGACGGCTGCTAGATCTTCGCGACATCTTTTCAAGAGAAGGGGTACTTGTAGTAGAACTATCGTCCGAAACAGGTCGATCTGCAAATGAAACAGATTCGGGTCAGCCCGGCAAACGAAGGGCATAACGCGCAATGACTCCCCCCCAGAAAGACTAACCGGAACACTTACTTTCTTCAGTCCGCTTGATAATCCGAAGCGGAGCCTGAACGACTCGAGTCAAAGCAGGCTGGCGAAGGAGGTGTGATTCGTCTCGCAAAAGACGAGGTTGGTATAGAGGAGGTGGTCGAGCTGCAGGACCTAAAGCGGCTCGGATTCGCTGATCCGTGAAGTTACACCAACGAATATCTCCTCTCCGTAAGCGAGCTACCAAATTCGATGTAGTTGGGTCCAAAGGTAATGATTCAGGAGCCTCTGCAATGGAACCAAAAAGGTCATTAGCAAACAGCTCGGTATCAATAAAAGGCGCCGCGGGAATTAGGGAAACTATTGAGCCCTATGAGCTGACCAACGCTAGCCGCCCATCTCGTCGGGATAACCGAGTAATCAAAATCCTCGACCGAGTGATGGTTGACCCTGAAGTAGAAGTATTTACTCTTCCACACATCCCTCGTCGGGATCTCATCAAGGATTTTCCCATGGCGAGGAGATAGGTAGTAAGTTCCAGGAAAACGAGTGTTATGTTTTACCGAACAAACCCTCATCAACTCCTCGACTCCAAAATTGATGCCTTCCTCGACAGCTCTAACCCCAAGCCCGATGACATACCGAACGAAATTCGGAGTCATCTGGTGAAAGGCCAGCTGGAGCTGAGCTAAAACCCATGAGATAATGCGAGGGATTGGAAAAAACAATCCGCATTTATCGAAATAGGTATAAGAAGCGCAACAATGGCCTTCGACGACAGTTTCCGGGGACATGTCTGGCGATGGGATAAGAATCTCCACCTCCGACGGAATCTGGCACTTCGTCCGCAATTTCCGTATTTGGTCAACAGTCAAACTGGACGGAGGATAAGGACCAACCGGACCAGCCGCCACAGAAGGACTAACCCTGGTTGTACTCTTTCGAACCATGATAATTCGGAATATCGAAAGTTTCCTTCAAGGAAAGAGGAAAAACAAAATCTCTAGAGAGAGAAAATCTCGAAACAACGAAAGAGAGAATATGAGCAAGAGGCAAGAAGAGGATATAATGAAGGAGAGGAAGTTACCTTGACGACTCGCAGTGTGAGCAGTAATGGGAATCGTGCTAGGTAACTTCCCCTTTTAAACTACCTCGTGCTCGAGATCTGTGGGATTTTCGGTATCCCACAATCCCAACCGCTCGATTTGAAATTTGTAAATAATCACGAAAAAAGATCGAGGCGGTTGTGAACCTTCGGTCCCGTGCGATCTCAACCGTCGATATAAGATCTATGAATGGGAAGAGAATAATCATTAGATTCGTCGCATCCAAAGCATGCACCTCTTCCCGAGAATATCCACCACCCATTAACCTCGACTTCTCGAATTCAATGGGCTGGGGGGCTATTGTTGGTACTGGATTCCCCTCTAGGAAATCCGGCCCATTAACAGACAAGACAAAGGCCCGTAGTTACGAGCCCATTCCAGAATCAAAGATAGACGGGAGAATCAACTCTCTCGTTGGGCCCAAGCGAAGCAAGCTGGGAGAGGCCCAGACGACGCCGAAGCCGGAGACGATCGAGCTCGAGCTCGGCCGAGGATGACGTGGAGATAGAGCAATTCGGTCTTCGTCAGTTCAACTGATCCGCACGAATCTCGGAGATCGTTACAACGACGAGGCCGAAGTATCAAGACGAAGAGATAAGAGTGGAGACTATTTAAAGGAAGGAGTGGCGGCTCATCAAGTTCAATTCCAACCTAGGCTAAGAACACTTCGACTAGATAGCTCGATTCCATACTTTGTACTCTCTTTTCGACTGTGTTTGTTCTATCTCGACGATCAATCTCAATAAAGTCTTTGATTCATAGGAAACTATACCATTTCTATATCCAAAAGTCCAAATCCACGAATACAAATTCTTAGTGTGAATCCCGGATCTCACAATCAGCGATGTTGAAACTAGGAGAAATTTCATACTTACCTTGAAGATCAAGTTGATAGGCTTTGTCATTGATCCTCTTAACAACCGTGAATGGACCATCCTTCCGGGGCATAAGTTTTGACTTCCGTTCCTTGGGAAACCGTTCCTTCCTTAGATGGATCCAAACAAGATCGCCCGGTTCAAAGATCACTTGTCGTCGGCTCTTGTTAGCATACTTTTAGCACTGCTTTGTATTTGCCTCGATGTTGGCTCGGAACTTCTCATGTACCTGCTTGACAATTTTGGCTTTCTTTTTCCCATCCAAACTTATCCTTTCATTCACGGGCAAAGGCATTAGATCAAGTGGAGATAAAGGATTAAAACCATAAACAATCTCAAATGGTGAGTACTTAGTAGCAGAATGCATGGAATGGTTATAAGCAAACTCAACATGTGGCAAATTCTCTTCCCAAGTCCTAAGATTCTTCTTAACAAGCGATCTAAGCAAGGCTGAAAGTGTCTTATTCACTACTTCCGTTTGTCCATCAGTTTGAGGATGACAAGTAGTTGAAAACAAAAGTTTTGTACCAAGCTTAGTCCACAATTTTTTCCAGAAATAACTTAAGAACTTAGCATCACGATCAGAGACAATGGTTTTAGGCATACCATGAAGTCTAACTATCTCTTTAAAGAACAAGTCGGCAATGTGAGATGCATCATTAGTTTTCAAACAAGGAATGAAGTGAGCCATTTTCGAAAACCTATCTACAACCACAAAGATGGAGTCCTTACCAGTCCTAGACTTCGGCAAACCAAGAACAAAGTCCATAGATAAATCAGTCCAAGGAAGAGATGGGATAGGAAGTGGAGAGTACAAACCCTGAGAAGTGTTTTTGGACTTAGTTTCCTTGCAAGTGATACACCGGCTGCAAATCCTTTCCACATCCTTCTTTAGGCCCGGCCAATAGAAGTGATCCTCAAGCACCTTCAGTGTTTTGGCTGGTCCAAAATGTCCCATCAAACCTCCTCCGTGAGCTTCCCCGGTAAACAATTCCCTCAAAGAACAGTGAGGTACACACAACCGATTATCAAAGAACAGAAAATCTTCTAAGATAAAGTACTTGCCGTGGCCATGCTTTTGACAAGCCAAGAATGGTTCCCTAAAGTCAGAATCGGTTTCATACAAGCCTTTTATAAACTCAAATCCCAAGAGTTTGGTTCCAAGAGTGGATAGGAGTACATACCTTCGAGATAGTGCATCGGCCACTATGTTCTCCTTACCTTGTTTGTACTTAATGACATATGGGAAGGTTTCTATGAATTCTACCCAACGTGCATGCCTTTTGTTCAGCTTTTGTTGACCCTTGAGATGTCGTAGAGATTGGTGATCTGTGTGACTGACAAACTCCTTAGGCCAAAGGTAATGCTGCCACGTTTGAAGTGCCCGCACCAATGCATAAAGCTCCTTGTCATAGGTGGGATAGTTGAGAGTAGCACCACCTAACTTCTCGCTGAAGAATGCACTGCATAAGAACAACACCAATACCCACACCTGAGGCATCACATTCAATCTCAAAGGTTTTAAGAAAATCAGGAAGAACAAGTAATGGAGCTTGGGTTAACTTCCCTTTCAAAGTCTGAAATGCGTCCTCCTGAGCTTGCTCCAATTTGAACCCAACGTTCTTCTTGATAACCTCAGTGAGAGGAGCTGCAATCGTGCTGAAGTCCCGAACAAATCGTCTATAAAAGCCGGCCAAGCCGTGGAAGCTTCTGACCTCTCCAACGGTTTTGGGACTTGGCCATTCTCGGATTGCCTTGACCTTCTCCTCATCAACTCGGATGCCATCTGCTCCTACAACAAAACCCAAGAAAACTAGGTGATCCGTTCCAAAAGTGCATTTCTTAGCATTGACATACAAGCTTTCTTTTCTAAGTACTTCCAAGACTTTCTCGAGATGTCTAACATGTTCATGCAAACTTTTGCTATAGACAAGAATGTCATCAAAGTACACAACAACAAATTCACCAATATAAGCTCTAAGAACATGGTTCATCAATCTCATAAAAGTACTTGGTGCATTTGTCAACCCAAACGGCATAACTAACCATTCATACAATCCATGTTTAGTTTTAAAGGCCGTTTTCCACTCATCCCCTTCTTTCATACGAATTTGATGGTATCCACTTTTAAGATCTATCTTAGAAAAGACTTTGGAACCATGCAATTCATCAAGCATATCATCAAGACGAGGAATAGGATGGCGGTACTTAACTGTTATGTTGTTAATGGCTCGGCAGTCCACGCACATTCTCCAAGTGCCATCTTTCTTTGGAACAAGTAAGACCGGTACAGCACACGGGCTTAGACTCTCTCGGATGTATCCTTTCTCCATCAGGTCGTTCACTTGTCTCTGTAGTTCCTTGGTTTCAACCGGATTGGTTCGATAACCAGGACGGTTTGGAAGAGATGCTCCCGGCACAAGGTCGATTTGATGCTCAATCCCACGGATGGGTGGCAAACCACTAGGAGTCTCTTCAGGGAACACGTCACTGAACCTGTTCATCAAAGCTTGAAGTTCATTCGGAATCTCCGGTGCTGGGTTAGAAGCCATTAGTGTTTCTTTAAACACAAGTAAGATAAAGGATTGTTGAGAAAACAGAGTTTTTCTTACTTGACTTGGCTTGATGTAGAAGTTGGATTTCCGGACCGGTTCTTTGAAAGCTTCATGTTGATTCTCTTGCTCTCGGTTCTTCTTGAGTTGGAGCTGGTCTTGGTGTACTTCGGCTGGAGATAAAGGAACAAGAGTTATCTTCTTTCCTTTATGATCAAAAGTGTGGCGGTTTGTGTGGCCATCATGAATGGATTTCTTGTCGAACTGCCAAGGTCTTCCCAAGAGGATATGGCTTGCGTCCATGGGCAACACATTGCATAGGACCTCATCCTCATACCGGTCAATGGTAATGGGAACCGTGACTTGCTCCTTGACATGTAGTTCTCCTTCCTCATTTAGCCATTCCAACTTGAATGGTCGAGGATGCGGCCTCACTTCTAGTCCAAGTTTCCTAACAAGAACATCACTAGCCACGTTAGTGCAACTTCCACCATCAATAATCAAAGAACAAACTTTATCTTTAACAAAACAACGAGAATGAAAGAGATTATCCCTTTGTTCAAGATCGGCTTGTTTGGTCTGGACGCTAAGTGATCTGCGGGTCACAAGAAGTTGGCCTTGAGCCGGATAATCATATGGTTCGGGTTCCTCATCAAAGATCGGCCCTGTATCCTCTGGTTCCTCCTTTTCTTCCTCGGACTCATACTCTCCATTCTCCAGCAAGATCATGATCTTTTGGTTTGGACATTTGTTGGCATAGTGTCCTAGGCCATGACATCTAAAGCACCTGATATCTCTAGCTCTTCTCGTGGATTCCACGGTTTTGCCTTTGTCCAAACTAGAAGGAGCGTTAGTCTTAAAACCAGAATTTGTTTGAGGAAGAGTCTTACCTTTGTCTTGGTAGCTAGGTTTTGGAGTGTAAGCCGGTTTAGAAAATCCCCTCCTCTTGACTTGTTGCTCAATCAAGATTGCTTTATGGAGCATGTCCTCAACACTATCAAAGTCCTGAAGCTCCATTCGGTCTTGTATTTCTTGGTTTAAGCCTGCAAGGAATCGAGCCAAGATAGCATCCAAATCTTCTTCAACGTCCACCTTAAGCATAAGGGTCTCCATCTCCTGGAAATAGTCTTCCACACTCTTGGTTCCTTGGACCAACCGTCTCAGCTTATGGTGAAGATCCCTGTGATAATGTCTAGGCACAAATCGCTTTCTCATAAGAGTGGTTAGTTCATCCCAAGAAGCAATTGGTCTTTCACCCATTCTCCTCTTAAGAGTCACAATATTATCATACCAATTGATAGCATAACCACTAAATTCAGAAGCAGCCAATCTAACTTTCTTAAGTTCAGAAAAGTTTTGACAATCAAAAACTAATTCAGTTTTCCTTTCCCATTCCAAATATGCATCCGGATCATTCTTACCTTGAAAGGATGGAATTCTGCGCTTAAGATTGCCAAGGCCGTCACTTGGTCTCCTACCAAATGGATTCTCATCCTCTTGGTTACCGCGGCCTCTTCTTGATCGGACAATGGACCGATCCTCCTCATATTCTTCTTCATCTTGGTCATCGGCTGACCGGATGGTTCGTCTCTCTGTCCGGTTCCTTCGTGCGGATCGTTGAGGACGTCCTTGTTGATCTTCCTGGATCCTATCAAGCCGGACGTGTAGTTCCTCCATACGTTCAGTCACTAGTCTCGCCATTTGGTCGTTAAGAGCTTTCATTTGGGCTCGATTCAATCCGCTCCTAGGGTTATCATCTTGTTCTTCTTCACTGCTTTCCATAGTTCCCTGAAAAACACTTTGAAACAAACGAATTAAAGAAAACACTCTAACTCTCAAGTGTTTAAACTCGCCCACACAAGTGTTTTGTTGGTCACTCCGAGTAATCTCTCAATGTTCTCGGCAAACAAACTCAAGACAATTCCACAAGTACTGATAGGTCTAGTTTTTTTCCTATACTAACTGCAAGTGCACAGTAATCCAATCGTAATATATAAGGTATCGAATCCCACAAGGACTCTCAGTCACACAATAGATTATTAGTAGTTCAGATTTAATTAAGCGAAGCAGGTGTGAAAACAGTAAACGAAATAGCAAGCGAATCAAGTGAGTTTGTAAGCAAGAGGGCGAAGCGTTAGGTTTCAGGAGTTCTCAGGAAGTCAGGAACGCAAGCAATCAATCTATCTAGATCTAATCAATAACTGTTCTAGAACTCAAACACAGATATAGAATTAACCAAATTCCTTTGCGATAATTCTCTAAGTCTAAGTGCAGCAAACCAAACTTCCGTTTGCGAGAACTAACAGATTAAACCAGCTTTAATTTCAAGTTTGATATGTTCACAATTAACCTAAATCAAACTTCCATTTGCGAACAGTTTAATTGCTTATCTAGGTTCTTTCTAGCCAAATTAACCAACTTCCGCTGCAATAATCAACCTAACATCATAATTCTGATTAGCTACTTCTGATTAAGCATTAAGAACAACTTAGATAAAGAACTAGCAGATATGAATCTCTACAGATTAATTAAACTATAATTCTCTGAAATCCCTAATGAGAATCCTTCAACCTAACAGGTAAACTACTCAGACATATTCATCGAGACAGAAGATATCATAAGTAGAAAACCAAATATCATATAATCAATCAGAATTGGGGTTCAAAATCAAGTCTCTTTCGAGATCAGGATCAGCACCTCAACTCTCTCTAAGTAAAACTTAACGTAAGAAAAGCTTAGCCTAACAAGTGGCTGTAAAACCTAATTATAATCCTAAAACACGTTTTGGGGCTTCTTTGTGAATATCAGGAACTTCTGGGCAAAACTGCAATTTCGTCATTCTTCATTAAACCGTCGTTTGGCCCATCTCGCTGGTGCAACGATCGATCCCATGAATGTGTCGATCGTTGCAGCTCTAAAATATTGACAGAGAAGTCTATCTCTCGGCCAAATACTCTAATTAGCTCCAGAAAGTGCCATAATCACCAAATATGCTCTAAATGTGCTTGTACCTAATAAACACCTGAAAAGACTCTAAAACATAGTAAAAGACTCGATAAATGACACATATACCATGGTTAAAATCCTTAAAATCCATGGTATATCAACTCCCCCACACTTAGCCTTTGCTTGTCCTCAAGCAAAACAAAGAACTAAATGTAGTTAAGAGGTTTGAAAACTTTCAGAAACTCTTTTCGTCATAGAAGCAACAACACTCAGATTCCCCTTAGTAAACCACTGCAAGAATCAATCACAGGATATCAAGACCAACATATACTTCCCCCACACTTAGCAACTGTCCTAAGTAAACTCCACAATCACATTCAAGCATTCAAATTCTCCCTACTGACTTCTGCAAGTATTTAAGTGCGGTCTCACCTAAGGAGTATCGATCAAAGGGCACATGGATTCTTACATTATCAGCTCTAGACCACCATACTATCTTTCTCTAGTCCCTTTCTTCTCTTTCCCTTCTTTAACAACTGATTTTTCCCACATTGGGTATCATTTTTTTTATCAGTGTTCTTCCCGTTATGGGGTGTACTTTGGACACATTCCATGGATCGCATAAGAGATAATAGTGTTTGCTACTATTCCCATGACCACTTCGGAGTTACTAACTCATCCTCAGTTTATTATCTTTTTTTTTTAGAAGGGGAGAAGGGAACTAAATAGGATAGGTTGACATGATGTGTCAGAACTAACAAGGGAATCCGACACAAAGTATACCAAGCCCTTAGGTGAGAAATCTAAGTCAGTATTAAGGTTTGAAGTCAGTAAAAGGATCCTCTGATACCTGAAGCGATGTGGGTGTTCCCAGTAGGTTGATCTGTGTTTGGGTTTTCTAATGGTCAGAGATAGATTATGCAATCTTCATCCCAATGGTTACTTAAGTTCCTGCAAGTGCTATTAAACTTCTCAAAAATTCACTGTTTCTTACTTAAACAATTTTGACTCAATAAAACAAAAAATTTGAAAAATGGACTGACTCTTAATAAGACAGAAAGAGAGATGTCAGTAGCACCTCCCCCACACTTAAGACACACTGTCCCCAGTAGTGTCAAGCGAAGGATCGGTAAAAATAGATAAAAATTGTTAATGGATGTTTGAGTTCTGTCGTATTTTACCTCTGTCGCTCTTGCACCGATCGTTGCACATAGTGCATCGATAGTTGCTAGGCGATTTTTCGTTGACTGTCGATCGTTGCTCATAGCAGCAACGATCGTTGCAATGCGTGTATCAGATCAGTCAGCAAGTTAGCAGGTTAGTCCGTTGGAATCTATCAAATTTCGAATCCTGCAAGCTGGAAACACTGAAAACAGAGTAAAATCGAAGCAAATAGCGTAGCATATCAAACATATCATCCAAAAACAAAAGCATCCTAGAAATCAAAAGGAAAAAGTGCAAAGAAAAATAAGAAAAGGATAAAAAGTACAGAACCGAAAGTCTGAAAATGGAGATAAATCTCACTCGCTCTCATCATCTATCCCACCATACATCTCATCGTCATCGGCTGCCTCAGCTATGTGATCAGTACCACTCGAGGAACTAGGAGTCGGGGATCGTCGTCTGCGTCGATCAGGTCCTGGAACGGGCTGGTGAACCTGTGGCTCTCTCCTGCAAGTGCAGCTGCGCAAGAAACCCCAAATGGTCTGAAACATACCCTCCTGACGCTCTCTCCAATCACCCTCAGACATCTCACGCACATGCATAGACGGGGCTGGATATGGACCGATGTCCTGTGTAGCAGGGGCAGCAGCAGGTGCAGAGGAAGATGACGCTCTCGTAGAAGGCTCTCCCAGCGGATGAGCCATAGTAGGCACTGCGCGTCGAGCTCTGGCAGGAGGGCGGAAACTCAAAGCATCAATGGTATCAATCTGAGTCAACCTAGGAGCAGGAAGATCAATGCCATACTGTGTCTCCTCAGGGTCGAAGTAAATCCACACTCGCCCCTCCTTCAGCCACCTAGCACTCTGCAAGTGACTGAGATCCAGGAACTCTCTCTCAGTAACGCACTCTGTATCCCCCATAGGGATCCTGCAGTGTCTGAAAATAGGAGTAAGAAGACTCCCTACTGTCTCCTTGCGCACGCCGTCATAAGGCTTCTTCTGCAGCTCGCAAAGATGATGGGCAAATAAGGCTCCCAGGTTGACTTTCCTAGCTGGGTCTCTCACATCGGTACCCCTGAACTGCTCCCTCAGTCCTCTGAACAGTATCTCCAACTCATTCTTGCGCATCTTGTTTGCCTCATGATTGCACAATTGAGTGCGTCCCAAGATACGCAAGACATACCTGAGGGCCGGATGCCTAACCTGAATCACTGGCGTAGTCCGTGAGTGATACCGTCCACCACCAATGTACTCCCAGAACTGTCGAGCCTCTGCTGATTCCCATGGAAGGGACATATCGGTGCGTGGCTGCTCGGTGCTACACCCATAGATCTTACAGATATCGAGAAGGGGCACTCGATACCTGGCGCCAAGGCACATGAAAGTAAAAGTGCCTCCTTGAGCATTCCTGCTCTCCGGGTTCGGGTATACAACCCTGCATGTGGCAAGCAGCTGCCTCACCAGCTCTGGGTATAGATCGTAAGGCTGCATTGACATTGTCCCCAGACCAATGCCTCTGCACAGCTCCATAACCTGCCTGTCTATGCCGAGACCATGACAAGTCGAGTAGTCCGCAAACTTGGTTGGCGCTATCTCCATGCCACACCAACCGTTATACAGCAGTGTGTCGTACTCGTCCCAGTACTCGTGTAGCGGCCTCTCTGTGAAATCAGTCGTAGTGAGCAGCCTCTTGATACCCTTGCCCCAGTCGCGATCAGTCCGAATCCGAGCCTTATCTGCTCTTGGCCATGGTGGACCAATGGTCGCATGAACCAACTGATATGGCTCTGGAGGATCAGAATCCCTGTGTAGCCATTCCGGTGGTGGAATGTACTGTCGTGAGGCGCTTGCGGCTGTTGCTCTGCGCTTGCGGGGTTGATCCTGAGTTGCCATCTGCAAAAACAGAAATTTTAAGCAAATTAGTCACGGCAAACTCTCTGTAAAATCGTCGAGCAACGACCGTTGCACTAAGGCAGCGATCGTTGCAAAGCGATTTCGTATAATCGAACATTTCCCCAAAATCGCAGAGCAACGACCGTTGCACAAGTGCAACGATCGGTGCAAGGCGATTCTGGCCGCAATCAACAGTCAACAAAATTGTTCTGAAATCGTGTAATCAACCGCAAAATCGACAACAATCCATCACTGAACAACCTAAAGCATAATTATTTGAACATGCATTCATCAATTTTGATCCAAAATTCCCAATTTCTAAAACCCTAAAAGTGAAATACGAAAATCATCAAATAGAAGTGCATTACCTTGATTTCGTGAGAAATGGGTAGGAGAAATAGATTGGGGGTGTAAAAATAAGTGAAATAGTGCTTTGAATCAAAGAAATCGATGAAGAAATGATGATTTTAGGTGGAGGCTCTCGGTGTTATCGGCGGTGAGAAATAGAGAAGAAAGAGAAGAAAAAGGGTTTAAGGTAACTTACCTTGGTCGTGGGTGCAACGATCGTTGCGTAGCAGCAACGATCGATGCTGGTTGAACCAGATCGATTCCGGTTTAGCGCGACATACCTTAATTTTCGATTTAAACCAATTGCAACGACCGTTGCACATGTGGGCAACGATCGTCACACATCTCCAGACTTTGTGTTCTGTATCTAAAAACTAGCAAAAACAAATAAAAACGTGAAATCCTAAGAAAAACACCAACAATAAAAAGGAAAAATAATTAAACCTAGCAGTGGGTTGCCTCCCACTCAGCGCTTGTTTTAAGTCATTAGCTTGACTTTTAGAAAGAGGTCAGACTCATGGAGGTTTCAACAGAGACTTCGAGTGTCTCTGTGATTGCCTTATCATCCATGGTGGTGTGTAAGCAGTAGCAGCATGATGTCGTCCAAGAAACGTAGGAAGGAATGTAGGGTGGGATCGACACTTGGGTGTTTTAAAGCTTTCCCCAAAATTGAAACAGTCGAGTCAGGAGGTTTAAACTTAGAGGATTTATGCTTTACCTTTGGCAGAGATTTAATGTTCGGAGCCTTCTTCTTATGAGTAGCCCTAGATTTTGAAGATGTTAGAGTAGACTCATGTGGAACCACTATCTTCTTATCAACCACTACTGTGCACTGAACAACATCTTTAGACCTTACAATAGCTTTTGGAAATGGTATTGGAGGTTTGTAAATCCTTTCCTTAGCAACTCCACGAGGTATAAGTGAAATTGGTCCTTTACGGGGTGCAACGATCGGTGCATATGGTGCAACGATCGACACGGTTGTCTCAGCTCGAGTTTCAACTACAGTCTCGGGTCCATCAGCTTCCTGGTCTAATCCAGCAATCTCAAACTCAAATTTTTCCTCTTGACTTGGTCCAGTATCAGTCTGAACTATCCAGGCCAAGAGATCCATGTCAATTTCTGTTGAGTCAGGTCCGTCGAAGCTCTCAAACTCAGGGTATTCAATATCAGACTCCTCTCTGTTTTCCACAAATTCCATAGCCTTAACTGCTAGATATGGTATGTGATCCATCCTGTGGTCAACCTGAATAGGAATGTCAACGACATGGGCTTCCTGAGTATCCTTCCTTGTGGTAGGACTTGAAATCTGATCCATCTGTGTGTCTAGCAACTTCATATGAGTGTTCAATGACTCAAATTTCTCATTCAGATTAGTGTACAAGCTCTCAAGCTTCGAGCTGAAGGATGCTGTGGTCTGTTGTTGTTCCGCAATGAATTGCTCCATCATAATCTCTAATCTGCTCCTCTGTGCAGGTACATGAGACGCTAGGCAGGATGTATAACCATAATCTCTTGATCTTTGAGCATGCCTAGAACTTTGTCTATGCTGATGTCCAAATGTTTGTCCATAAAAATCAGCTCCAGCCATATATTTTACCTCTGCAAATCCCTCAGTTTCTGCATCAGCTCGGAACTGTCTCTCCCTCAGTAGGACGTTGTGGATGTCATCTATCTTATTTCTCATCTCAGCTACTTGCCCAACCAATACATGGTAATCTGGCAAGATGGGGTTTCCTTCCCCATCTAGTTTCTGACCTTTTGCGTTGCATATATGACCCTCTTGGTCTCGTAAAACGCCGTTTTCACCGCGAATCAAAATCACAGGTTCCATAGAGTGGAACCTATTGAACGTCTCAGATCTCAGCATTGCTGTTCTTGCCCTGTGTCGATCGATGCTAGAAGGCAACGATCGATGCAGTGCGAATCCCTGAAATCCCAAAAATCAAAAACGTGAGTAAACAAGAAAATTAAAAAGAATGCTTAGTCTAAATCCTAGTACTAAATATATTGGTGAACTCAAAGAGTCCCCGGCAACGGCGCCAAAAACTTGATAGGTCTAGTTTTTTCCCTATACTAACTGCAAGTGCACAGTAATGCAATCGTAATATATAAGGTATTGAATCCCACAAGGACTCTCAGTCACACAATAGATTATTAGTAGTTCAGATTTAATTAAGCGAAGCAGGTGTGAAAACAGTAAACGAAATAGCAAGCGAATCAAGTGAGTTTGTAAGCAAGAGGGCGAAGCGTTAGGTTTCATGAGTTCTCAGGAAGTCAGGAACGCAAGCAATCAATTTATCTAGATCTAATCAATAACTGTTCTAGAACTCAAACACAGATATAGAATTAACCAAATTCCTTTGCGATAATTCTCTAAGTCTAAGTGCAGCAAACCAAACTTCCGTTTGCGAGAACTAACAGATTAAACCAGCTTTAATTTCAAGTTTGATATGTTCACAATTAACCTAAACCAAACTTCCGTTTGCGAACAGTTTAATTGCTTATCTAGGTTCTTTCTAGCCAAATTAACCAACTTACGATGCATTAATCAACCTAACATCATAATTCTGATTAGCTACTTCAGATTAAGCATTAAGAACAACTTAGATAAAGAACTAGCAGATATGAATCTCTACAGATTAATTAAACTATAATTCTCTGAAATCCCTAATGAGAATCCTTCAACCTAACAGGTAAACTACTCAGACATATTCATCGAGACAGAAGATATCATAAGTAGAAAACCAAATATCATATAATCAATCAGAACTGGGGTTCAAAATCAAGTCTCTTTCGAGATCAGGATCAGCACCTCAACTCTCTCTGAGTAAAACTTAACGTAAGAAAAGCTTAGCCTAACAAGTGGCTGTAAAACCTAATTATAATCCTAAAACACGTTTTGGGGCTTCTTTGTGAATATTAGGAACTTCTGGGCAAAACTGCAATTTCGTCATTCTTTATTAAACCGTCGTTTGGCCCATCTCGCTGGTGCAACGATCGATGCCATGAATGTGTCGATCGTTGCAGCTCTGAAATATTGACAGTGAAGTCTATCTCTCGGCCAAATACTCTAATTAGCTCCAGAAAGTGCCATAATCACCAAATATGCTCCAAATGTGCTTGTACCTAATAAACACCTGAAAAGACTCTAAAACATAGTAAAAGACTCGATAAATGACACATATACTATGGTTAAAATCCCTAAAATCCATGGTATATCAAGTACTCCAAGCAACAAGGGGGAAAAAGAAGAAGAAGATAGGAAGTTGAAAGATTTTTGGTGGGATTTGCCTTAACAATTCAAGGCTGGATTTCTCCTCAGCCGGCTGGATTTCTCCTCAGCCTTAAGAACTTAAGAACACTCTTTTTTTTTTTTAGATAGATGAAATGAATTGGCCCAAATCCCAAATACAAGATAGAAAGATAATAAGTGTTTAAGAAATTGTGTAGATGAAATGAGATGATGAAAAGATAGAAGATACCAACAAAGAGTGGCTCTGATACCACTTGATAGATTCCTCCCAAGGATGATGCACTCTTAAGTTGGTATGAAAAAGGATATGCCTTCAATCGCAAGCAACTAGCTCGGATTAAGGTGATGTGGATCGAAGGAGACCGTCAAAGGTTGCGGAAGGCCTTTGGTATTCCCCAACTTCAGAGAGAATCGAAGAAGTAACCCTTAACAACGATCTCTAAGAAGGTTTGTTGCTTTGGAAGTAACCCTTGCCAAAGAAACGAAAAAAGTTCACAAGGAACAAAAAAAGGAGAGAATCTCTCAAAATAAGAAGAAATATCGATATGTATTAAAATGATCAAGAGTTTGATACTTATAGAAGAGAACTAGAATGTAAAGAGACTAAATTGTAGTAATAAAGAGGAAATATTAAAGACTAAATTAAATGGAGTCAAAGAACTCTTCGGATTCAGCAAAGTCCTTAGAGTGACTCTTCGGCCGCTTTTCCTTCCTTGGTGCGGTCATGGTACGGCCCGTATCATGGAGACGGATGCTTCCTCGGATAACTCATGATTTGGTCGGTCCATAAGTGAAAGCTCACGTCCAATCTTCATCTTCAGTCAAATGGCTCGTTCTTTTGAAGTTTGGTCGGTAGAAAAGTCGAATGGGTCGATGGAAATGATAGTGTTCCGTCCCACTGGTGATTCAGCTCGGACCAACGCATTTCTGTCACGACCATTAGTCTTAGAATGGGATTTAGGTCGAGAAAGAGAACGTCTCGGTCGAGTGAATCGATCATCTGGTCGTGGTTCCAAATGTAGCTCCATTCCCGGACGTGTTGGGTCGATACGGTACACGGCCGTGCGGTCACTGCGGACGGTTGGACGAACCTCAGTTTCTACTTGTTCCAGCTGCGTTCCAAGTGGTTCCTCATCGTCTGAGCTATCCTGATCTGATGTCCTATCTCAGAATCCATCACTTTATATTTCCTGGTATTGTGATTTAGTGCAATGGACGGGGCAGAGGATCAGAATGGGTCCCTTCTCACTGAAGCTGTGGGACGCTGTACCCGACCTATTTTCAGTTGGTAGAGGGTGTAGCTCAGATGCTTCGAGTGGCTGCGGACTGGCTATTTGTGTTGTTGAAATTGTTTGTCCAGATTCTGTTCTCCAAAGATAATTTTTAATGAAGTCATCTGGGGGACGAATTTTCCTTTCAAAAAACCAAAGTTTTCTTGTTTATTCTTCTTTTCTTCTTTATTTGTTGTGAATGTTTTGATGCATTGATTGTGTTAAATATGTAATTTCGTCAAGAATAGATAAAAAATATGGGTTTCTTTTTCTCAAGATCGTTTCAAATCCTCTACACTCGTACTTAGGTAAGCTTCTTGTATTCCTTAACAAATTGGTTAGAATCCTTTTGGGTTGTCAGCCCAGGGGAAAAAGTGAATTCTTTGGGTGAGAAATGTGTATCTTGACCGACTTTTTATGTGCTCAATTCTTGATGTACAAGTTTGAACCCTTAAATAAGATATTGCAAGTGCACAACAAATCACAGTAGCATAGAAGAGGTTGAATCCACAAAGACCAAGGTTAAATTATAAGTCTTGGGCGTCGAGTAAATCTATGACAAAAAGTGGGTTTTTTTTTGTTCCTAAAGCTAAGGAAATAAAGTATACATGCAGGAGAAATCATCTTATAAAAAGCATTGGGAATTATGGAATTCACAAGGATTCAAGCATGCAGAATAGATAGAACAAGGGAAGTATTGGGCACAATTATCGAACTTAAACGTAGATGTATAGTCTACGAACTGTCGTTGCACAGTCTACTTTTTCTCTCAACCAAACTTTAGCTAGTGTTACAAACAAGCATTAGTTCGTGTACAGGTTCAATATGTTCACAAATCACAATAACATCAACTCTCACACGTTAAGGAAAATTTTCTCATCTATGTCTTTTCAGGTATCTAACCAACTGTCGTTGCGCCAAATTACCTAAGATCTAAAAACTAGGTAGCTAATCTAGTTCTAGAATATACCACACCATACACGAAGAATGAGTAGATATAATCCCTAAACAATATCTAAATCAAAGAAGCCTTGAAAATTACCTTGAAAACCATAAATTCAATTAAGATCTACTCACACAAAGAAAACATGAATGCAGAATAATAAATAATGATATAAGCAATGGAATAAAGGGTTTCTTAAATCTTCTCCAATTCTATCACAAGAGGATTTGAAATCTCCCCCCCCCCCCCCCCAAGAGTTTTCAAGATGAAAAGCAGCTAAAACCTTAATCAAAAAATGTTTTGTGGATAATAAATTTTCTGGTGATGAATAATTAAAGGAGGAGACTAAGATAAATATATATACGCCACAAAACGGATGGGATAATATTTGGAGTGGACGTTCTGGGTGAAATCTTGGGGTTCGATCGATCATGGAGGGCATCAGACGATCTAAAAACTCATGGTCTCTTGGCCAAGTGGGATCTATTGATACCTCCCTGGATCGATTGATCTCCATTAATTTATCTGCAATCTGGTGTTCCTCGTCTGGATGGGGCAGTCTGGCACCATTTAAGCTCTTTTGCTCCAAATCGCTCCATAGCTCCAATCTTCATCCTAAGGCCTCTTTGACCCAAAATGACCCGATAAGAACTAAAAGACTCCAGAAAGACTCGGAAACATTTTCAAAATAAGGGTTAGAATGTGTTCAAAATAAATTATTTCAACTCCCATTGACTTATCCGTTTGTTTGTCCTTAAGAAAATAAAAGTATAAGCACAGTGAATAGCCTTACAAACAGAGAACTCTTAAATTCTCAGAAGCCATCCTTAAGATTTCGACCTACACACAACATAGTGAAAAATATGAGCGAAATATGTCTACCAAAACCATACCAAACTCTTCTCATCCTTTGTCCATACATAAGTTCAAAAATCAACCAAAGCCTCGAATTCCTGAAAATCATCTCTTTAAGCTCACTAAGTTTTTTGTGAGTTTCTCACTACAAGTGTCATTCATGATTAATGATGCTAGGTATATGGGAGGTCAATTTAATGGTAGATTCCAGAGTGTTTAGGGATGACCAGATGGTGTACATAATGCAGGATATCACACAAAATGGCAAGAGAGAATAAATCATTGATGTCCACAATTCCTAAACACTCGCTTCCATTTTAGACTCTTTTCAGATTTTTGAATCCTCAAGATTTTTTAATGTCGATGAGACATAAGATTTTTGGTTACTCTCTTCCTACTCGAGAATTTTGACTTTAAAAATTATGCATTTTGGAGAATGCAAATTTGAAAGCTTCATCAACCACTGAGCAGGAAACATGAGAAGTTTGATCAGAATGAGTGAAATCTCCTTGACAGACAAGTTCTAGGTGTTATCAGGTTAGCACAAACAAAGAACAATGCTCACAACGTTGCAAAAGAGAAGTCAACATAAGAGATCATGAAAGTTCTCTCAGATATGTATGAAAAACCTTCAGCAAATAACAAGGTATTTCTCATTAAGTAACTCTTTCATATACAGATGTAAGAAGGTGGCCATGTTGCATCACACGTGAATGAATTCAACACGATTTTCAACCAAATATCTTCCACTAATTAAGTTTGAAGATGATGTATGAGCACTGATTTTGTTGGCATCTCAGTTGAATAGTTCGGATCCAATGAGAGCATCGGTTAGTAATTATGTAGATAATGATAAACTTAAGTTTAATGATGTTCGAGATCGTATTCTTTATGAAGAAGTTTGTAGGATAGAGTCTGGTGAAGATTCAACGAGCTCTGTTTTCCACATGGAAAACATAGGCATAATGTGAAGTAAAGAAATGGAAGAAGTTAGATCAAAATTCAAACATCCTGCTGAATGTTTGAACTATGGAAAGACGGGCCACATAAAATGGAATTCATGGGCAACATTTAAGAAGGAAGGAAACAAGGGAGCCGGAGCCAATACATGCACACATGAAATTGGTGATGCATTGATAGTAAATTCTGATTCTCCAAGAAAAAGTAAATCGCATACTGCATCTGTAAACACTATCAAAGCATGGATCTCCTTTGTTGATAACCCGATCGACTCTTGGGTTTTGGACTCAGGAGAATCATCTCACTCGACACCACACCACACCATAATGGAGAATTATGGGAAGAAATATCTAGCTGATGGTTTACCTTGGGAAATAGTTTGTAAAGGATATATCAATTTAAATATGTCATATGATCGCAAAGGTTAGGCATGTGCCAAATTTGATGTGAAATCTTATCTCAATAGGTCAACTTGATGATATGGACACAAATGTCAATTTTGGTGGTGGAACATGAATGTAAAGAATGTTTCTATGGTGGTTGATAGAGATCATATAAGAGGCCCATTTTATATGACAATGAGTCATGAAGATACATTCGCGGTTGTTGAGAATACCAAACAGACGAAGTTGTAGCATTGTGACACATGAGTGACAAAGGTTTGGAACTTATGACTGAAAATTATGTGCTTCCAGATCTAAAGACGGTGGATCATCGGAAGTGTGAAAGTTTCATTCTTGTAAAGCAGAAATGGGCCAGTTTCTCAAAGAGGGAAGAGAGCCCAAATATGAGATGTTGGAGCTGGTGCACATTGATTTGTGGGGACCCGCTCTATCACATGCTAGGTTGTTCGTATTAATATGCGACCTTTATTGATGACACCACAAGTAAAGTGTTGGTTTAATTCATGAAGAACAAGTACAACTTGTTCTCGGTTTTCAAAATATGGAAAGTCATGGTTGAGATTGAGACTAATCCCAAGTTGAAGTGTTTAAGATCTGATAATGGTGGCGATTGCATCAGCGTGGAGATTAAAAGATATTTCACTGATAATGGGATCAATATGATGAAGACTATTCCTATAACGCCTCAACATAAAGGAATAGCTGAAAGGATGAAAAGAACCTTGAATGAGTATGAGACTCATTGTGGATTGCCTAAGACATTTTGGGTGGATTCAATAAATACTGCATCCTTCTTAATAAACATAAAACCGTCTATTCCGTTGGGATTGAAGATCCCTATAGAAATGTTGAGCAGGAAGAAATAAAATATTTCTTATTTTAAAGTATTTGGTTACCTAGCGTATGTTCATATTGATGATGCTGCTTAAAGTAAACTTGATTCAAAATCAAAGTAGTGTTACTTCATTGATTACGGCAGCACATATTTCGGTTACCGGTTTTGGTATGATGAAAAAATTGGAAGATCATATGCAATAAGAACATTATATTCAACGAAGAAGCGTTGTACAAAGATAAGCTAAAAGAATGCTAAAAAAATATGGAGTCTAAAGTTGTTGATTTGGGGGATATCATGGCACCAAATTTTCAGTAAAATATAATAATAAGAAAAGTAAAAAATTTCCAAGAAGAGTATAGTGATGAATATGACAAACCAGTCACAGTGTTGTGACGTCAGACAAAATCATCAAAAAACTTGTAAGATTGTTTACAGCAATTAACAACATGATATTCACGGATAGAGGTTAGTATGGATGTTATAAAGAGGCAATGCAAGTAGATGATGATTCATTGGGAGCTTGCAGTGAACGATTAGATGGACTAATTGGTGTCCAATCACACATGGGAGTTGGAAGAGTTGCATAAGGAGAAAATGACATTATATAACTTGAAGGTGAAACTCTCATAAGGTTTTCCAATGAAATACCTGGTACAAGCAAAACAAATTATTGGGTGTGAATTAGTAGAAGCAAAGAGGCTCTTAAGTTATCACAAATGGAGTATGTGAAGAAAATCCTCAAGAGAATTAGTATGGATGACGTGAAGCTAGTTATTACTCATCTGGCAAGTAGTTTTTGATAATCCCAAGATCAGTCCTTGGTAACGGCGCCTAGCGGTTACCCTTAACATGATGTCCTTTGTTTTTCCACTCGAAGCCTGGTGCGTTATTTAAATTGTTAGGCGATATGGTATATATGGATAAAGTTCCATATGCTTATGCTATTGGCAGCCTGATGTACGTGATGATATGTATAATACCAGGCATTGCACATGTAGTTGCAGTCGTTAGAAGATTTATGAACAATCCTAGAAAGGAACATTTGAAAGCTGTTAAGTGGATTGCAGTGATGTTTTAATGTTCGCAATGAAGGTGACATTGAAAGTAGGAAGAATACATCTGGGTATGTTTACATTTTTGGTGGTAATGCAATTTGTTGGGTTTCAAAATTGCAGAAATTTCTAGCTCTATCAATCTGTGATGCTGTGAATGGTGCGGTGACAGAGGTTACAAAGAAGTTGATGTAGTTATAGTCATTTATACAAGAGGTACGCCATGACCAATAGAAAAGTATGTTGTACTTTTTCAGTAAGAGTGCCACTGATTTGGCAAAGAATCCAATTTACCACGCTCGAACGAAGCACATACAACTTGATATCATTTCATCAGATTGACTTTAAGTGTTGGTGCTTGAAAAAAATCCTATAATGTAAGAACCTGACAGACATGTTAACAAAAGTCGTGTCGTATGATAATCTAAGGTTATATATGACTTCGGTTGGCCTAGAGTAACAATGACAAAAGACCTGCTCGATTGATCAAGTTGTGAAAACATGCTGAGATAAGTCTTCAAGTGGGAGATTGTTATTCAAATATTGTAGCCATAAATTAATAAGGTGGCTAGACGGTGTACGTGTATTGTGTTAGGAGTTTGAGAAATCAAAAGGGAAGGCTTACTCATTTTCCAGTCAACATTTGTTGGCTCCTATCTCAAACCTCCTACATATAGAATTCGATGTGAGTCTCAAAAATCAATCTTAAAACAAAGACAAAAAGACAAAAAGAGAGAAGAAAAAAACAAACAAAGAAAGATTTTTTTTTGTAATAAAATTTAGTATAATTTTCTTGAAGGTAATTGATAGGTCAAATCTTAATCCCTCTTTTCTAACTGCAAGTGTATAGTGTCGAATGATGTAATATCAAGGGTATTGAATCCACATAGACTCAAGTTTCGCGAGATAGATTATATGTAGTCGAATTAAGCTAAGCAAGACAGATGAAGCAGTAAATATGCAAGTAATTAAAAGTGTGTTTTCGAAGGGAGAAAAGGGCTAGACTTGGGAAGTTCTCAGGTTATCATGCAATGTCAGACATTTAATAAATCATGATTCAGATTAAGCACAGATTCAATATCTAGAATCACAAATATCAAATAACTCAACTCTCGCTCCAATTATTCTTTATGTCTAGCAACCTAACGATTCAAATATCTTTGCAATATTAGAGTTCTAGACAAGCATTAATAGCAAGTTCCTTAGTTCACAATTCTCCTAAACCAAATCTCTTTGTATCTAGTCAAATTGTTCACACTGAGTTCTGACAGATTGGAATTCACATTCTCGTGCCAAATTGATAATCTAAGATCTAAACTCTAGGTGATTAGTACAGAACTCAGTTTTAATCTCAACGTAGGTGATGAACAGATAGTTTTAGAATCCTAATTATCCAGATATCTAACAAAGCATGAAAACCCTATGAGAATCCCTAAATCTAACAAAGGCTAGTACTCAGACATGATATGAATCATGTTACATATATTGAATAGAAACCAATAGACTGAATAGATATAGATAACGGGGTTCGAAATTCTTCTCTGAAAGGTTACAGAGTAGCGGATCAGCCCCAATAGCAATAATCTGCTCAAGTCTCCAAAAGCCAAAAGCAAGAAAAAAAGACAAGAGAGACAACTCTTAAAAACCTAATTAACAGTCTAAACAACTTTGGGGCTAAATTAGAAATAATGAAACTCATGGGCTTCTTTGCAATTCTTCAAAAGATGTAGTCAATCCCACGCAATAGTCTCGTTGGGATTCAGTGTCGACCGACACTAACGAGTGATGTCGGTCGACATTAACGTCTGGTTATGGGTCCAACTTTAGCTTCTCGTAGAATGCTCTTGAAATGTCCCAAAACTCCAAGCTTTGCTCCATTCGTATACTAACCTAAGAGACTCAATAGTCTCGAAATACAAGGTTAAAGACTCAATATATACACTTATATCATGGTTTCAAACTTAGAAAACCATGATATATCAACTCCCCCACACTTAGCTTTTGCTTGCCCTCAAGCAAACAGAAAACAAAAACATGAAAAGAGGTTTGAAAACATGGAACTCATTTCTTCCTAAGAACATCACATTCACATTCACTTAGTAATCTGACAGAGTCAAATTAAATCCCTATTCTACTGCAAGTGCACATTTAAGCGAATGTAGTATTTCAGGGTATCGTATCCACAAGGACTCAAGTTTCACACGACAGATTATATGTTTACCAGTTAAGATAAGCCAACCAAGAGAAAGCAGTAAACAAAAGCAAGCAAACTTAGAAGTGTTTTAAATGGGAGAAAGGCGTCAGACTTAGGAAGTTCTCGGGAATCATACAATGCTAGATATCTAAATAACCGGATTCAGATTAAGCTCGAGTTCAAGAACTAGAAACAAAATGCTAAACAATCCAACTCTCGCTGAGATTATTTCTATATCTAGCAACCCAGCGATCCAAATCCCTTTGTGATCCTAGAGTTCTAAACAAGCATTAAGAACAGGTTCTTCAGTTCACAATTCTCCTAAACCAAATCTCTTTGTATCTAGTCGAATTGCTCACACTAAGTTTATTCTATTATAACTCATACTCTCGTGCTAAGTAAATTTCTCAGATCTAAATCCTTGGTGATCAATCCAGAATTCAGTATTAAGCACAACTTAGGCGATGAACGAATAGGTTTAGAATCCAATCAATCAGTTATCTAAACATGCATAAAACCCTATGAGAATTCCTACATCTAACTAGGTTACTACTCGGACATATTATCATAATAACAACACATCATTGAATAGAAAACCAAAAGACTGAATAGATAAGTAAAAGGGTTCGAAATCCTTCTCTCAAAGGTTACAAGTAGCAAGAACAACCACTTAGCCAAAATCTCTCAATCTCCAAGTAAGAAGAAAAGTAAGAACAAGATAAAAATGATAATGAGTCTGGAAAATCTAATTAAACTTCTAAACACGTTTTGGGGCTAGATTAGAATTAGGAGAAACTTCTGGGTCTTTTTGAAATTCTTCAAAAGTCATCTTCAACTTGGCGTATCAGACTCTGTTGCGCTCAGTGTCGACCGACACCAAGGTGGGTATCGGTCGACATCCACTCGTGGCCGAGACACCAACTTCAGCTCTCTGCTCAAACCACCAGAAACGTCCTATAATCCTGCTCTTTGATCCAAACGCAAGCCTACCTGTAGAAGACTCAATAGACTCGAAAAACCAGGTTAAAGACTCAATATACACACCTATATCATTGTTGAAAACCTAGAAAACCATGATATATCATAATCCACATGGAAACATTCCTACAGAGATCAAGACCACATGTACTTCCCCCACACTTAGCAATTGTCCCAAGTAAACTCCACAATCAAGAAAATAAATCCAAATTCACCACACTAACTTTTGTAAGCATTTAAGTGTGGTCTTACCGAGGGGGTATTGATCAAAAGACACATGGGCACTTACTCAGCAATTCCCTAATTGCAGAGTGTCAACTTCTGGATCCTTTCTTCTCACTTCAACAGCTGATTTTTCCCCACTGGGTATCATTTTTTTTTTAACAGCTGCTCTTCTCTCATTGGGGTATTACTTTGGACATATTCCATGAATGCACAAGAGGTAATAGGCGTAACTACCACTCCCGTGATCACTTCGAAGCTACTAGCTTATCCGCAGTTTATTATTTATTTATTTTTACTTTGCTTGAAGGGAAGGGAGAAAGGAACCATACTCAGACAGGTTTACAGACCTTTCAGGACTGACAGAGGAATCCGATCTAATGTATACCAAGCCCCTGGGTAAGAAAATTATGACAAGATTAATGCTGAAGTTAGTGATGGATCCTCTGAGTACCTGAATGGATATGGGTGTCCTTGGTAGGTTGATCCGTGTGTGGTTTTATAACAGTCATATAGCTACTGCAGGTCTGTCCAATGGTCACTTAGGATCCTATGCAAGTGAAAATTTCCTCGAAAACTCTTTGTTTCCTAATAATTATGACTCAATAAAACAAGTTCAAAACAATGGATTGACACTAAGAAAACAGAAAAGGTGCGTCAGTAAACTACCTCCCCCAAATTTAAACAACACTTTCAGCAGTGTTATAGAAGCTTTGGCTCGGAAGAACAAGGTATAATCAATTGAAAATTTGGAGAATCAGAAACCATACCTGCTAGCGGGGTGAGTGTCGACCGACACACAGCCAGTGTCGTGCGACACTAGGCTTAGGTCGACATAATCTGATCCATGTCGAGCATCCTCAATTACGATCCGTATTTTCGAGTTGAGTGTCGACCGATGCTAAAGAAGTGTCGACCGACACTGATGTCTGCAACCTGTTCGTCACGTTTCTGGCACACCAAAGACAGAACAATCAAAGAAACAAAACCAAAAACAAAAAATAAAAGAAAATTTGACTCAACAGTGGGTTGCCTCCCACTCAGCGCTTGTTTTTAGTCATTAGCTTGACTATGGGTAGGAGATCAGGCTCCTGAGGGTTTCGACAGAGGCGGAGAGTGCCTCTGTGAAAGTCTCCTCATCCATGGAGGTGTGTAAGCAGTAGCAACATGATAGCTACCACGGAATGTAGGAATAGATCCAGGGTGGGAGCGAAGCTTGGGTGGTATAGTTAGTTTCCCTGAAATCACAACAATAGAGTCAGGTACTAAAGGTGTAGAAGTTACATACCTTTCATTAGTAGAAGTGTGATGTTTGGAGCTTTCTGCGTAAGAGCATTTGCGGGTGCTGAAGATGTTAGAGTAAGCTCAGGAGGATCTACCATCTTCTCTTCTCCATTATCAAGAATTATTGTCTCACCAACTTGAATGTCTGGTCCCGCTTCAACTGTGAATGTCTGACCGTCAATGGTATGCCGGTGCAGCTTTTCTATCTTGAAGTGCAGAGGCTTGTCTCCCATATTGAGATCAATCAGACCTTGATTCACATCAATGACTGCTCTAGCTGTTTCTAAAAAGGATCTACCAAGAAATAAGGGATCATCTGGTTCGGCTTCATACCTTAGTACCACAAAGTCTATGGGGATCAAACAATTGCCCACTCGGACAGGAATGTTTTCGAGGAATCCTTCTGGCTTCCATTTCGAATGATCATATATGATTAGAGAGATCCTAGTCGGTTGGAAGTCCATCAATCCTAACCATACAGCCACCGAGTATGGCATGAGATTCACACAGGATCCCAAATCACATAGAGAATGTGGGAAACTGCCTTGAAGATAGAACAATTTAACATGAACACACATGGATCCGGTAGCTTCTCTGAAACTTTATTCAACAGCACATCACTGACATGTGATGAGATCTTCACCATTCCTTCTTTAAAATCTCCATCCTTACAGATCATCTTTTTTTGCATACATTCGCATAAAAGGATGCATATGTGATATATTAACGATTGGATCTCTGTTAGCTCCTTGTCCATTGCATCTCTGCATCTAGCTTCATACAATTCATGTTTAGACTTGTCATGAGGTCTAGGGACTGGGATCTTTGGCTCACATGTTTCTCTTTCTGCATAAGTCTGATATTGCGGAAGATTTGTTCCCATCCGACCGTAGTGTCGATCGACACTAAAATGGTGTTAGTCGACAATGCACCTGTATGCTGAATCTTCCGTTGATTTCCCTGGAATGTCAACCCCAGAATTGACCCTGGTCGATTTTCCTTCGTCATCAAGACTCGAAACTTTCCCTATATGCGGGTGTCGACAGACACTGAAGGGGTGTCGATCGACATTGAGAACTGTCGACCTTTCTTTGTAGATCGAGGTTGATTCTTGTCTGTTCTCAAAACTCGAAATCTCCTCTTTTAACGTGGGTGTCGGCCGACACTGGGTAGTACCGTCGATCGACACTGCTGCTGCAGTTTCAAAAACATGTTCTCATCTCTGCAAATCATGAAATCAACCTCCTCTTCATGTTCAATGTTTCAAATTTCCCATTCAGATCTTCATACACAGCATCAAGCTTCTTGTTGAACTCCACAGTGGACCTCTGTTGACTGATAAATAGTTGCTCCATCATAGCTTCCAATCCACTCTCATGTGAAGGTGCAGGAGGTGTCTAGTAAGAAGAAGCTCCATAAGTCTTTTGATAGGAGTTATTTTGCTGAAAAGGCTTCTGAAAATCATTTTCTTACCAAACCTAGAAAAGTTTTGATTGCTTGTGAAAGCACTCTTCTGACCACTACCAGTGTAGAATCTATTACCTTGCTGATTTCCAAACTTGTTTCCCTGAAATCCAGACCCATCGATGTAGTTCACATATTCTTCCTCGCAACACTCCTCAGCCTCAAATACCTCAACATCTTGAGAAAAGTGGACATTCTTCTTCCCAATCAACATGCTGTGAATAGAGTCAATCTTGTTCTTCCTCTCAGCTATATGTGAGCTATCAGATTTCCCACCAAATTTCTTCCTCTCCAAATCAGCATTCTTAGTGCTATTGTTATTCACCAAGTTCTCAATCAACTTCTTAGCCTGCTCTGAAGATTTGGTATTGAATTTGTCATTGCTAGCAGCATCCAAAGCCATCTGATACCACAGATCAACACCTCTGGAGAAAATGACCATCAGCTGAACTTCAGAGAAGCCATAATGAGGGCAATCTCTCTGGTACATCTTAAACCTCACCCATGCAGTTTTAAGAGGCTATGTATGTCCCTCCTTTAATGTCAAAATCTCTTCTCTAAGCTGATCAGATCGAGCATCATCATAGAAGTGTCTCATGAACTTCCTTTTAACTACATCCCAAGTAGTTAGAGTCCCATGTGGAATCTGCTTCAGCCAATTTGCAGCCTCTCCTCCAAGAGAGTGCGGGAAAATCTTACAATGTAGGAAGTCATAGCTCACTCCATTATGATTCATTCCAGTAACCAAAGACTCAAAGTCCCTATATGATCCATAGGTTGCTCATGTGGGTGTCCAGGAAAGAGGTGTTGTCTCACAAGAGTATAGTAAGAAGTCTTCAGCTCGAAGTAATTTCGTGCTATGGGAGGAGGTACAATTGCAGACCTGTTAGCATAGAACTCGTCAGGCCTGTTGTAATCAGCAAGAGTCCTCCCAACCGGGGCATTAGGTGGCGGATTAGGTTGCGGATTAGGCTGCGTGTTAGGTTGTGGATTAGGCTGTCCAATATCTCCTTATGATCCTCCACCCTGTCCATCACCTCCAGAATTGACAATTTGTCGCTCAGTTTGAGGCTGCTCAATAACATTCCCATCAGCATTAATCATATGGCCCTGACGTTGTACGGATTGTTCTGTAAATCTCTCAAAACGCCAGCTTCATCCCGAATCAACACAACAGCATTAGGATTCATCATTTTAACTGGCTTTTGAGCTTTCTGGTACGTTCTCTCAAGTCTAGCAAGCTCCTGATTCCTAAGATTCAAAATCTCCTTTTCTGGGTTGCTTATGGTGTGACAACTAGGCATACACTAAAATCAAACATGCTTCCTGAAAAGAGTGTCGATCGACGCTTCTTGATGTTGGTCGACACTAAACGTTCATGTTCGCGGTTTTCTGCAACAACAATGACAAGGGAGATAAGAGACGTAAGTAACAAAGAAAATAAAACACTTAGTCTAAATTCTAATACAAAATCTATCGGCGAACTCAAAGAGTCCCTGGCAACGGCGCCAAAAACTTGATAGATCCAATCTTAATCCCTATTTTCTAACTGCAAGTGTACAGTGTCGAACGATTTAATATCAAGTGTATCGATTCGAAAGAGACTCAAGTTTCACGCGATAGATTATATGTATTCAAACTAAGCTAAGCAAGATAGATGAAGCAGTAAATATGCAAGTAATTAAAAGTGTTTTCGATGGGAGAAAAGCGCTAGACTTAGGAAGTTCTCATGAAATCATGAAATGTCTAACACTTAATAAATCAGGATTCAAATTAAGCAGTTATGTCAGATTATAATTCACACTCTCGTGCCAAATTGTTAATCTAAGATCTAAACCCTAGGTGATCAGTCCAGAATTCAGTTTTAATCTCAACTTAGCTGATGAACATATAGTTTTAGAATCCTAATTATCCAGATATCTAACAAAGCATGAAAACCCTATGAGAATCCCTAAATCTAACAAAGGTTATTACTTGAACATGATCTCAATCAGACAACACATATTGAATAGAAAACTAAAAGACTAAATAGATATAGATAACAGGGTTCGAAATCCTTCTCTCATAGGGTACAGAGTAGGAGATCAGCCCCAATAGCAATAATCTCCTCAAGTCTCCGAAAGCCAAAATCAAGAAGAAAAGATAAGAGAGACAACTCTCAAAAACCTAATTAATAGTCTAAACACATTTGGGACTAAATTAGAAATAATGAAACTTATGGGCTTCTTTGTAATTCTTCAAAAGATGTAGTCAATCTCGCGCAATAGTTTCATTGGGCTTCAGTTTCGACGGACACTAAAGTGATGTCGGTCGATATTAACCTCTGGTTACGGCTCCAACTTTAGCTTCTCGCAAAATGCTCCAGAAATGTCCCAAAACTCCTAGCTTTTCTCCATTCGTATGCTAACCTGTAAAAGACTTGATAGACTCGAAATTCAAGGTTAAAGACTTAATATATACACTTATATCATGGTTAAAAACCTAGAAAAACCATGATATATCAGTAATCGGGTTTTGTATGTGAGTAGAGACTATTGTAGTTTCTTGATTAATAAAGTAGAGATTTGTACTATGTCCAAAGCGTAGGCAAAATTTGATGGAATTCTGTTAACAAACTGTATTTGTTTTATTCGTCTCATATTTTCTACCACGCGGTCAATTTTAGGTGATGTGGACTCTCAAACTTATGTTTGTGAGTACTTCTCTTGTTAACTAATGAGAGTTTTCTCAGTTGGTAAAGATTGGCTATTAGTCTTCTGCCAGTATGGGTTCAATTATCGTTTGAAGAGGTCTCTTCTCCAAATGAGAGTAAATTTAACATGGTCTAAACCTTTCCCTAGGAATACGTACAGACTCGTGGGCCCCGAACTTCGTATTCATTCAAAAAGAAAGTATTTCTCTTGTGTATGGCTGAATGTTATGATATAACCTGTCTTATATTTTAGATAAAAATAACTTACTAATTTTTAGCTTTTTCTTAGTTTTAGTATTTAGGTAGCTTATAGCCATCAGTAGCTTATAAGGATTCCATATTTATTTTATGCAAGTATTTATAATGATTTCCATGTGAAAATGTAGGTAGTTCTATTTATGAGTATAAAGGGAATTTGTATGGAGTTAATCATGGGCCAAGCCCATATGACCGATTTGTAGAATTTGGGTTCTTTATATGAATAATTTTTCTTTTATATTTATTTTTAATGCATGATTAGAGATTGGTCATTTTGAAGATAATGATGATAGGTTTTATGAATTCATTAACCTAAACTAGGATAAGCGAGCAATTTTGTTTCAAGATGCGAAAGCATACTTGTAGGACATTGTGAATGTTGATGAACAATTTATCAATACATGATCTTCTTTGCGGCCAGTTTCGAGAGTTGACTGGTTGAGTTGAAAAGATTAGGTATTTAATTGTATGATAATATGTTATGTACAATTTTATGCTTCGAGTTTAATAATCATAGTAGACTAAGTCTCACAAACTCTATGTATAAGTCCTAGTAGATTAAAACCCATGATCCACTTAGAAATCCATGCCGACCAACATTTCGTTTTATTTCCTACAAACCACATTTTGCTTTTACTTATTTACAACCTCATTTTCATGACACACTCCCAAACTCCTTTGATTAGTCTACCGAAAGTGAGAATGTCATATAAGTTGATAGTTTGTCATTTCTATGTGTTTTGATTTTATCCCTTATAATACTACTTTGATTGTTGTACACGCCACTGCCGGGGATCTGATTTGTAACTTGAAATTTCATGAATCTAATTTTCTTTTCTATACATTTGGTTCATTCGCATATCTTTTTTTCTTTCCGACAGATCTTTACATTATTTATTTCCATTAGTTTCAGGTGCATGACAACAAGAAGGACACCTTCTGAAATTATGACTCTTGTACGAGAGATCGATAGACTTGAGATAGAATTCTAAGGATTATGAGAAAACTTAGGATCTAATATCGAATCGACCTCCCGGAAGAACAACAAAACTGTGAAGAAATTTACAACCATTAACGAGAAGCAGTTGGAGATGCAATCCAACTTGCTGAAGGTAACCATATTCTTCAACCAGCGTTAAAAGCGGAAGATGTAGTTTTACTTGTTGACCATGATATGAGGAAAAATATTTCTAATGCCCGAGAACATCCAATTGGTGATAACCAACACTAGGAGGATGAAGATACAATTCGCCATGTTTTACCTGCACACCAAACGCGAAGGCAGTCAAGAAATTGCACCATTGCTGATTTTGATATCCCTCACCAGCAATTTGAGAATCAATCATCCATTCAATTTCCTATAACCCATAGGTGAACTATGAGAACAAATCACAGATCGTAAACTAGGTTAAACAGTACCAGTTCCATTGTCTCTCAACAGAGCATCCTATGGAACACATAACTTTTGAGGAGTTTTTAGAACCACCACGACCAACCGAATTCTTGCAAACAACTTCAAATGTAAGTTTTTTCTTCTCTCTAAACGTAAAAGCTCATTGATAGTTGAAATATATGCATGCTAGAGGATTGAAAATGTGCATTTCTCAATCATATCTATAACGTCCAGGTCGAACTTTTTGAGAAACAAGATTCAAAGCTTTCAACAAGATCATGTTGAATATTTCTATGAAGCAGTGTTTCAGAGAATATGATCGTGACTCTCCCCACCATGGCTTCACTTATTCTAATTTTTTAAACACCTTTTTAGGGGTTGAAAGCCTAAATACAATTTTTTTCTAGACACTGTGATTAATGGTGATTTCACCACAAAAAAATGTTGTCCAAGGACATTTTCCTATCGAGAATCTATTTGCAAATAAAAGCAATAATTGTCCCAATTTTGATAGAATGGTACGTTATACTGAGTATGCGTCGAAGAAAATTTCTTAACTTAAAAACATAATGGCCCAGCTTCTAAGAACCTTAAAGCGATCAGTAAAATCGTGTGAAGCCACCAAGGCCGACCATTTAGACGAATTTGATGAAGATGGAGCATTCTATCAATAAGAAATTAACTATGTTAGAGCCCAAGGTCCATACCTGAACCAAAACTTCAGCAGTGGTTTCAACAAGAACTTCAAGAACATTGATACTCTTTTCTATTGACCCCTAATGTATGAAATCCACGAGATCAATTATATCCTCATCACATACCTTTCAAAAATTATTTCTAGAAGGGGAACTTTGGACGAAATGGTAACTATCAATTGAGAGCTCCTTATAACTCTTGTTTCTCACCTTTTAAAGAGCAAAATTATGCTCCACAATCACCCCCTGGCATCTCAAGAGAAGATAAATTTGATAGAATTATGCAACAACTCATCAAGGAGCAACATAATATCTCCAAGGAGTTTAATGAAAGAATTGATGGTGTGTATAATGATTTGAATGGGAAGTTTTAATCTTTCAATGACCATACCAAGAAGTTAGACATTCAAGTCACTCAAACTGTTGAGGCTATATAGAGACAAGCCGAAGTCCTACCTATACAGGTAGATGAAAACCTGAAAAAGGTATTGTAATGTGATCTCAACCACATCTGTAAAGGAGGAAGTCAGGACCATTCAAGGCGAAATTCCTATTTTCATTCTCGCATATGTAATAGCTTTAAGGAGGCCTTAGGAAGTTATAGTTCCACCTTTTGAGATACCTAAACGTCTCCCTCTTTAAAGACCCAAAAAGGTAAAAAAAATTTCCTTTTACTTGCTTGATTACTGGTGTTGAATTTAAACGAATGTTTATGTAACTTTGGAGCTAATTTCAACATCATGTCAAAATTATTTGCTTATATGTTGGGAATTCAAACTTTAATCCGGTATGCTATAGATTAAGTGTATGGAGATTGATCTCAAAAGGAAACAAAAGAAGTTATCCATGACCTCAAACTTCTCATTGGGATAAGATTGTTCCGACTAACTTTCAAGTTCTTAAGATGGATGGTGATAAGGAAATACCACTGATATTTGGATACCCATTCCTTGCTACTTTCGGTGATGTCATCGATCATGCAAACCAAAATGTCTTTTTCCTAAACGTGAACCAGAGAAAGTTATATCCAATTGTCCCAAGTGATGACTCAAACCCGAAGGAAAGAGAAATCAAAGAACAAAGACAACCTCATGAAGAAAATGACACCATGGTTCAGCATCTACCACCGGTAAAATAAATTTCTAAGATCAAAATCATAGTTCCAGTGGCGCTAAGAAATGCTAGCAAGGAACAAAGCAAAGAAATGGCTAATGCCATTATACTTGTTTTCCAGAACAAGGAAGTTCTTAGAGATAATATTCTAGTCGAAGGAATCGGTGAAAACCATGACAATGTTGAGGAATTTTTAGGAACATAATTTTTAGGAATGAAAGTTTCTGAAACATCTATTTCTCAGAACTAAGCCAACTCAAATGACAAGCGAGCGACTTTAAAAAAAATCGCTTGATGGGAGGGAACCCATTTGGTACAAGTTTTTTCATTTTCTTTATGTTTCATTTTTCTTTCTTTTGTTTCTCTTAGTTTTCAGTTTTATAAAACATAAAAATCAAAAATAAAAATCATAAAATAAATAAGGACAGTCAAGAGACCTCGAAGAAGGAAAAACTTTAACAGCCGCATCCAACCAGCTTGAGGAATCGGACAACCTAACCGTCCTGGCCGACTCTCGCGACCATAAGCTTCAACCGCTACCAAAATCTCTCAGCCCGGTGCCATGAGCTGATTGGCTGCAACCATTCCAAGCTCTCCCACGGCCAACGACCAGTCCACCCCGACCACGCGCCAATCAGCCGTGGCCATGCCTCCATCTTCCACGATTACGGCTCCTCTTCCTATGGCCACACTCTCTTACACCACGACCACAAGCAGCCAAACCATGACTAACTGCACTTTGACCGCGCCCGCAAGCACCCAAACCACGGCCAACCCCACTTCGCTCTCCAACCAGATTTTTGATCCGAGTCATAAACCTGGTGTATGGCTCAATCTAAACCCAAACCGCTATTGAAAATTAGTTTTTTCGGTCCTAAGTAAGGTAAGGTTTTAGGAAAAAACATTTTTTTGCAAATTAGAATAAAAAAATCACCTTTGGGAAATAAAAACACACATTGTAAATTCAAAAGTTATTTTTAAGATCAAAGTTCTCATTCTTCATCTCTCCAAAAAGAAATAATAGTTTGAGCATAAAAAACTAGATTTTCAAAACTTGATTTTTTCAGAAGTTTTCTTGGCTCATTCTCAGTCTTTTTCAAAGAGGGATCCATATATACCCTTCTCTCATCCTCTTAACCAAGGTATGTTTCTATTTCTCTAATGTTTCCAGAGACCCCAATTTTGAGATTTCTTAGATTTCATTACATAAAACTCTAGAGTTTGGTAAGGTTATGATATATAACTCCTAGTTGAGCTAATAGGTTTTTTTGGAATCAAAACATAACCCTATTTGAAATGGATTTTATAATTTTGAAACTTCTTTAAAAACTAATTTGGAGACTGGCATTGCATGATTTTTGGTGTAACTAGTGATATATTTTTAATATTCAACTGATTTTACACCATATTTATCATTAAAATGATTTTTTAGAGTCTTATGTGTGGTGCATGCTGGAATCCGAAAATTACACATGAAATTCCATAAGCTTGTTCTTTTCTTAGTCCATTCATTTGCATTTGAATTGAGTTTCTAGATACTAGTGGAGTGTATCTTAGTACTTTGAAATCTCTAATTTGCACCATATTCACATATTTGGCCAAGTATGTTATTTTGTATTATCACTACAAGAAAACACACCTATAACAACGGCTGAATTTGTCGCTATTTCGTCGCTAATAGACCTTAACATCGAACTTGCGACAGAAAACAAATCGTTGTTAATCGATATTCGTCGTTAATTGTTTTGCAACATAACAATTATTCATATTCGTCTTTAATTCGTAACAAAGTAAGCAACAAAATAACGACAAAATAGGATTGTCGCAAAACGTCATTAATTCGTAGCTGAATTAGCTACGAATTAAAATCGAATAAATGATGAAGACAAATATATATTTAATAACTAAAAGTCGATAATCATCGTTAAAGGATGTGATATATCATGGTTTTTACCCATTTTATGCCATGATATAGATGTGTTTTTAGTGTCTTTTGTGTTATTTTAGAGTCTTTTACAGGTTTAATCAGGTTTGGAGTTAATTGGAGATAATTGGAGTATTTTGGGACTTTTGGAGCATTTTGGCCGAGAGTCTAACTCACTGCCAGATTTGATGATCATGCATCGATCGACACACCTTTGGTGTCGATCGACACACTAGCGAGATGGGCCGTACGCGGCGGTTTAACAAGTTATGAAGATTTGTAGAGAAGCCCAGAATAGTTCCAGTGTTTACACAGAAGCCCCAGCCGAGATTATGCCTATATATTTAGAGTTTTGGCTTTTATTTTAGATACGCTTTCATACTAAGAGCTAAGAGATTTTTAGAGCTTTTGGGGCTGATCTAATCCTGTACTTCATCTATTTTGGAGAAGATTTCGAACCCCTTTTATCTATTTAATTTCTTATATGCAATCTATTATTTCTATGATTTTTGTTCCATTAATCATGTCTGAGTAGATTCATAGTTAAGTTTAGGGTTTCTCATTAGGGATTTTATGACTTGCTAGACTTGTTTAATTCAGTTAAGGATTCATATGATTAGAATGTTCTTCAAACTAAATTGTGCTTAATGCTAGTTCTAACCTGATCAATTAGAATCTAGATCTTAGGTTGCTAAATACGACACGAGAGTGTGGTTTAGAATCTGAACTATTTAGGTTGAGCAATTAAATTATTCGCAAAGAGATTTGGTTTGGTTTAATTGTGAACATATCGAACTTGAAATTAATGCTGGTTTAATCTGTTAGTAATTGCAAAGAGATTTCGATTACTGCACTTAGGCTTAGAGGATTTTCGCAAAGAGATTTGGTTAATCCTAATTCCGTGATTTGAGTTCTAGAACTGAGTTTAATTTGATCCTGGCTGATTAACTTGTCTGCTTGTCTGATTTCATGAGAATTCCCTAGACTTAGCGCTTTTAGTTTATTGCTTTCACAACAAATTCCTGCTACTGATTTACTTTCTCGCCTTGCTATTTACTTTACAACAATTTGCTTTCTTCCTAGTATTGATCTCTTTCGTTCTGATCTATTGAGACCAGTGTCCCTGTGGATTCGATAACCCTATATACTACATTGATATTGCTGTGCACTTGCAGTTAGTATAGGGAATAAAACCTGACCTATCAAGTTTTTGGCGCCGTTGCCGGGGACTCTTAGAGTCTTCGATAGGACCGAACTTAGGGTTTTTACTAGGAATTTTTCTTTTGTGTTTTTGTTTTCGTTTTTTTATTTTATTTTACTGATTTCTTCTCTGTTTTCTCTCTGTCGCAGGTACCGATTTCGCCTTGCGTTGATCGTTGCACCTCTTGTGTCGATCGTCACTAAGCGATTTGAGATTGAAACGATCGTTGCACTGTTAGCATCGATCGTTGCTTGACGATTACAGACATATTATGCAGAAGCGTGAAACTCGAAGTAATCCGAACTTAAGCCTAATCAATCTCGATCTTGAAGAACTTGGACGTCTAGAGAGGACTAACAGAAGAGAAAGAAGAGAAAGAATGGTAGTACAGAGGCTGATTCTAGTACGCGATGCTCAAGGTACTCTGAGGGACCAAGATAACAACCCGTACAATGCTGCTTGGCAAAGGGTTGATGCCGAAGGGAATGTCATCCCTGACCCTCCTGAGCCACTGCAACAGGAGCAGGACCAAGGGCCAAGACAGGCCCAAGGGAGAGAGATGGTTGTCCATGAGAGAACCTTAGCTGACTACAACAGACCGGATGAGTTTCATGCAAACCGGTCAGCTCTAATTCTCCCTGGCTTTGAGAGGGATGATTTTGAGATCAAGACCATCTACTACTCACTGATGAGACAGAATGCATTCCATGGTCATCCTACAGAGCAGCCTAAGGATCACATTGATACATTTGAGGACCTAATCAATGGCATGAAGTATGATGGAGTCTGCCAAGATTATCTGTTCCTCAAGCTCTTTCCATATAGTCTCGCTGGAGACGCTGCTGCTGAAGGATTATGTGTGTTCATGGTTTAATTCATCAGATTACAACCTAGCACATAATCAACTAGGATCTAGGTGATTTGCAGTTGAATCATAAACAGATCAGAATCATTACCTTATGATTGCAGCGGATTGATCAAAGGAATGAAGAGATCACAGAGAGCTGATGATAACCGGCTCCTCCTAGGTATCCACACGCTTACAAGCTACTGGATCAGGCTGCTAGACCAAGTTGGAATCAACAGAGAGAGAGAGAGAACGGCTGCTCAGCTAGAAATCGCAGATGGGTGATTTATTACCCTAGGTTGCGCCTCTTCCTCACTTATATGGGCCCAAGTAATTAAACTAATGGCCTATTAGGCTTTTGGGCCCAAGACCCAAATCAGACAAAAGCCTGTATTTTGTCTGGCCCAATTCTCTGTGCAAATACAGTAAATGCCTTGCATCTTACCGTATTAATTCCATTTTAACTTTCCCGTTAGCTATGGTGTGTGACCCTTTGGGATCATACAATACTGGTAATAAGTCCTAAACTTATAGATCAAGAGCGGACTCTAGCAAGTCATCATGATCACCCAGTATTTATGACTTATGTCTGATCTCGACACTTATCATACTTTCTAGAGATAGTACAGTAGATTTCAGGACATTCCCAACAATCTCCCACTTGTACTGGAATCCTACATTCCCTAATCCTTTTGTCTCAATATCTCGATCTGGCATAAGGCAAGATGCGTGTCATCCTTATATAGCCAGACCATGTTCATCGGACCAGATTTGATACTGACAATGCAAACGACTTGGGCAAGTCCGTTTGGGAGTGGCCACTCTCTTACCAGCTATCAAGTCTCCGATTGGCCTAGAGATATTACCTCCGTTAAACGGCAGGGACAAATCCCATCTTGTTCCATCACTATGAACTACACACTTTATAATTCACCCAACCAAGGTCCTTATAGCTCCCAGTTACGAAACAGCGTTAGACAATGATCAAAGCGCATCACTCCATGTGCAGCCACATGCATGCGAACTCAGGTCTAAGGACTATACTCTATAGTCGTATATGAGAACCTCTTATGACACAGATATTAATATCTTGTAGAGTTCTCATCAGCGGGCCATGTCCGGTCATATGCTCCCCTACATATACCTATGTGTCGACTTTGATGCCGCGCATCTATGACCCCTCGAAACTTGGTCATAAGTCTCAACACAATCTAGTCTCAAGTGGTTGTTGGTGTTCCAATTTCAACAACCTTCGACTATGGACACTATGATTTATGTCATTTCGTTAAATATGGGGTTTCAGGATCAAGTCTACTCATGTACTTCGATGGCCCATATATAATGACATGAATCATTTTGGAACGATTATTTATATCACAGTTAAATAATCCAGAAATCATAAATTTCATAAACATAAAATATTATGTTTACATGAACCTTTCAAAACAACTAAATAAAGCCCTTTACAAACTCCCACTGAAATTAAGACTACATCTTAATTTCACTTATCCTACAGCTACAGTCCGCGACTCGTGCTTAGGCCTAAGGAGTGGCTTCGTTAATAGATTAGCAACGTTCTCATTCGTTGAAACTTGCTGATCTACTTAACACCTCTGTCATTTATCTCACGGAATAGGTTATACCTACCCTCAAGGTGTTTGGACCTCTGATGTGCAGCTAGCCTCATCTATGCTGGGAATCACATCAAGTTCAGTGATGAACTCTTCTTTCCAAACAACCTCTTTCGCCGCTTCCCAAGCTGCGAAATGTTCAGCTTAAGTCATGGAGTCAGCAACAGTGCCTTGCACCGCCAGACAGACACAAGATATAACCGGACTGTGACCGGAAATCATCTTTGTCTGTTGGTAACTTGCCTTTCAGACTCTACCGACTTGTAGCACCTCACTTTCTCCGTAAATCAAGAACTTATCCTAAGTATTTTCCAAATACTTGAGGATATTCATTACGTCTATCCAGTGATTCTTTGCTGGATTTGACTGGTCTTTACTTGTCTTGCTTAACATTAAAGCAACATCAAAACAAGTACGTGTCATGGCATACATGATAGATCCAATTGCCGACGCATATGGAATCTCATCCATGCATTCAAGCTCAGCAGTTATCGTAGGACACTGTTTCTTGCTTAACGTAATGCCATGTGACATTGGCATAAAACCCTTCTTGGAATGCTGAAAACGTGTAGGACTTTGTCAATATAAGAATCCTGACTTTGTCCTATCAGCCCCTTTGGATCTCTATCTTTAGATCCAAAATCCAAGAACTTACGTGGCTTTACCCATATCAATCATAAAACCAACTCCCAAGACAGTCCTTTACCGACTGCAGCATTGGAACGTTATTTCCGAGAATCAGTATGTCATCGACATACACTATGAGAAATGCAACATCGCTCCCACTTATCTATTAGTAAACGCACAGTTCCATCTCGTTCCTGTTCAAGTCAAAACCTTGACTACTTCAACAGAACGAAGATTCCAACTCCGATATGTTTGCTTCTATCCATGAATGGATGGATGAAGCTAACTTACATACAGTATAATTTTTCGGAGTCCGGGCTCACTTTCGCTTCTGTGAATTTCGCAGGTTCGTCACTTTCAATGATCATCAGATCATGGCAACTAATCACGAGAAATCACTCTCGGATTAGTGACGGATTCATTCAGATCTGCGAACTTCAGGCTCTACAGGTGTAGATTCTACAGAAATCTGTAAATCCATCCGCTGCTCTCCCTCAACAGGTTGAGCAGCCTCCTGTATTTCTCGAATTTCTTCGAGTTATACTTTTACTCCCACTGTTCTTCTTGGAAAGAAACTTTCCTTTTAGAAAACAGAATTCCGAACAACCTAACTTCGTTTTCGGAATGGACGTAAAAAGTAACAAGCCTTGGTTTCCCTAGGACAACCAGCGAAGTAGCACAACTACAAATACTCAGTAAGGACGAATTTGGATCATTTCCAGTCCACATTTATGTGGTGTCTTTCAACTGATATTGGTGGAACTATTTCAGCGTAAACTTAGATATTTCTAGAGCGTTATTCTTAAAGAATATCATGGAAGATTCGTGTGACTCATCTTTAATCATTTCTAATAAGATCTGATTCTTTCTCACAGAAACATCTCAAGGTTTTCAGGAGAAATGAGCTGTGAAACGACTTCACACTCATTCAGATGATCACACCATCAATGACTTAAGTATTCTCACTCGTGATCTAATCCAGAGTCTCAATACTTCTGTCACTCAGATTCTATACCTCATTCTGGAACTCTTTCGACCATTTCAAAGAATTCCGACTCGTGTCTCATCAAATGAACACAGTCATACTCACTGAAATAATCAGTAAATATAATGAAGTACAGGAAATTTTCTCTGGCATTACTGCTCATCGGGCCACATACATGAGTATGTTCAAGGTCCAATAAGCCTTTGGGCCTTTCTCTAGCTCGGCTAAGATGGGCCCTTTGTCTTTTGGTCCAGTAAGCAGAATTCAAGTCTCATAAGATATCCGATCAAATGAGCCCAAAAGTCCATAACTATGGGATTTCTGAATCCGACTCACTCTATGTGACCAAAACATTTACGCCAAGAAAAATCAGGTTTAATTCATCAGATTTAAACCAATTCGGTATTTATGTTACTTTTAGGCACTCTTTGGTTTAAGATATAAAACCCATTCCTTGAATAGGGTGCTACAATCAATATCCAATACCTATAAGGTAGAACTTGAAGTAATAACATGAATACCTGAGGAAGTAGTCTCATACATCAACTTCAACTCCTCATAATCTTCCATGAATTTAATGCAATCTCTCTTCCAATGCCCAGTCTCTTTACAGTAGCAGCACTTACCAACGTAAGATGTATCTGACTCGGGCTCAAAAGACACACGCTTGCCATGATTCAAAATATGGACAACTTTGTCTTCACCCTTGTCAGCATTAGGTTTAGTAAACCTACCCTTCTCCATTATGAGATTATACAGGGTACTCTTCACGTTTGGCTCAACTGTCTTGAGCATATCATGCAGTTCAGTCAGCGTCTTCGTTAAGCCTTTCTTGATATAGTTCCTTTTGAACTTATCATAGCTTGACGGCAGTGACTGCAGAATGATCTCAGTTGCCAATTCTTGGCTAACTGGATAATCCAGTTTCCTCAGGTTATCAATGTAACCCATCATTTTACTGACATGAGGACTCACTGGATGATCATTTGGTAGCTTGCAGCTAGTGAGAGACTTAACCAACTGGTATCTCTCCACTCTTACCTGCTCCTGAAATTTCAATTTCAGGCTGCTGATCATCTCTATTGGCGACTCCATGTTCTCATATTGCTTCAGCAAATCTGAGTCCACTTTGCTCAAGATGTAGAGGTAATTCAGACTGAGGAGGACACTCAGGAAGAAGATGTGAATTACATTGGAGGATCTGGTTTCCAAGGTAACAGATTTGGTAATCAACAGGGAAACAGATTCTTCAATGGAGGACAGAAGAGTGCCTTCACAGGAATCAGAGCTCAGCTGGTTTTGGACAGACAAGTGGTTTTCAGAAGCCTTTTGGACAAGGTACTCAGAGAACCTGTGGATCTTCATCTTATCAGACTCCTCCTACAGCCACTACTCATGAGAGTAGAGTAGAAGCAATGTTGAATCAGCTGCTGGAGAGTCAGACTAAGAGTGCTGCAGACTTCGACAAGAAGATAGGTACAAGGTATGAGGAGCTGAATGGAAAAATTGAATACCTGAGCGCACATATGAAGGAGCTTGATGCTAAGGTTGCAAGAACTGTTGGATATGCTCAGAGAGAAGATGGATATCTCCCAGGGCGAACTGATGCTAATCCCAAGTACCAATGCAATGCAGTGACATTGAGAAGTGGTAAGGAATTGTTACCTGGCCAGAAAAGACAGCTGAGTGTGGAAGAACTCGTTGAAATTGACGAGTTGGAAGATGAGATCCGTGACATTCGCAATGCATCGATCAACGCAACCAATCAACGGTCGATGCAAGGCGATAAAGAGGAAATTGTCGTAGCGAAGTCACCCAGCAACGATCGACACAACTCTAGTGACGATCGATGCAAGGCGACTACAGAGGGTTCAAAACCAGAGAAACCGAAACAGTCGACCGAGAGGATTTACAATCCTAAGATACCTTATCTCAAGAATCCCAGAAAAGCTAAGAATGATAGGCAGTATGCAAAGTGGAAGGAGTTCATTAAAAAGGTGAAAGTTGAAGTACCTTTGATGGACTCCATGGAAAACTCTCCTGTGATGAAGAGATGCCTTAAGGATATGATTGCTGGAAAGTGTTCTGATGAGGAGAGTGTAATGATGATCAATGAGGTTTGTAGTGCAGTGATACAGGGTAGGATTCCCGAGAAGTTGAAGGATCCAGGAGGCTTTGTTTTGGATTGTGCTATCTACAGGGAGAGATTTGAAAGGTCTCTATGTGATCTTGGTTCCAGTGTGAATCTTATGCCCCTCTCAGTTGCTAAGAGGCTCGGGATGACTGACTTTATACCCACCAGGATATCACTGGTTCTGGCAGATAGAACAATCAGGATTCCCGAAGGAGTATTGGAGGATGTGCCTATAATGATTGGCAAATGTGTGATCCCAACTGACTTTGTGGTTCTACAGTATGGACAGGAGCCAAAAGATCCACTGATTCTAGGCAGGCATTTCTTAGCCACAGCTGGTGCGATGATTGACTGTCAAGGAGGTAAAATAGTTCTGAATGTGGGAGATCTGAAGATGAGTTTTGACATGGACAAGGTGGTAAAGAGACCAACCATCGATGGACAGACCTTCTATGTGGACACATTGGGTGATCTGGCTGCAGAGTACTTTCACCAATCACATGCTGAAGACCCACTAGAAAGGGCTTTACTGAGCTCTATATTGGAGCTGGAGTACCTGCAGGACGAGCCAGCAATGTGCTATACGAGATTGATGGATTCTGTTGAAGTAGCAATGCAGGTGGAAGTGTCTGACGCGACGATGCAACGATCGACACTACCTAAGCATCGGTCGTTGCAAGTCGACAGAGACTGGGCCGAGGAAAAAGCTCCGAAAATAGAGCTGAAACAACTTCCATCCGAGCTAAGGTACGCATTTCTTGGACTCAATTCAACTTATCTAGTGATTGTTAATGCTAGTTTGAACAACGCAGAGCTCACTTTACTGCTAAGCAAGCTGCGCAAGCATCGCAAAGCTCTTGGCTATTCTCTTGATGACATTTCAGGTATCTCACCAGAGCTGTGCATGCATCGGATACATCTTGAGGATGAGTCTAAGACGTCTGTTGAGCATCAGAGAAGGCTTAATCCTAATCTGCAGGAAGTGGTTAAGAAGGAGATTATGAAACTCCTTGATGCTGGGATTATCTATCCTATCTCTGACAGTGATTGGGTGAGTCCAGTCCATGTAGTACCTAAGAAGGGCGGAGTTACAGTTGTGAAGAATGAAAAGAACGAGCTGATCCCTACTAGGACTGTAACAGGACACAGGATGTGCATAGATTACAGGAAACTGAATGTTGCAACTAGGAAGGATCATTTTCCCTTGCCTTTTATCTATCAGATGCTAGAGAGGTTAGCCAATCACCCTTATTACTGCTTCCTCGATGGATACTCAGGTTTCTTTCAGATTCCTATCCACCCAGAAGATCAGGGAAAGACCACTTTCACTTGTCCATACGGCACATTTGCTTACCGTAGGATGCCTTTTGGACTCTGTAATGCTCCTGCCACTTTCCAGAGATGCATGATGTCCATATTCACAGATATGATTGAGGACTTGATGGAGGTGTTCATGGATGATTTCTCAGTCTGTGGATCATCTTATAATGAATGTTTAGATAATATGTGCAAGGTGCTGACTAGATGTGAAGAGAAACACTTGGTCCTTAACTAGGAAAAATGCCATTTCATGGTCAGAGATGGTATTGTTCTTGGACATAAAGTGTCTGAAGCAGGGATCGAAGTGGACCGCACTAAGATCGAGGTAATGACCAACCTTCAGGCACCTGATTCTATTAAGTCCATAAGAAGCTTTCTTGGACATGCTGGTTTCTATAGACGGTTCATCAAAGACTTCAGTAAGATTGCTAGGCCACTCACTGCTTTGCTATGTAAGGATACCAAATTTGAGTTCACTGCAGACTGTCAGACTGCATTTGAACAGATCAAACAGGCATTGGTGAGCGCTCCAATAGTTCAGCCTCCAGATTGGGATCTACCTTTTGAGGTTATGTGTGATGTAAGTGATTTTGCTGTAGGAGCTGTTCTGGGACAGAAGAAGGACAGAAAGCTCCATGCTATCTATTATGCTAGTAGGACACTGGATGATGCACAAAGGAACTATGCAACCACAGAGAAGGAGCTGTTGGCTGTTGTCTTTGCGTTTGAGAAGTTCCGCCCCTATCTTGTTGGCTCCAAGGTGATTGTTCACACTGATCATTCAGCCCTGAATTATCTGATGCAGAAAAAGGATGCTAAGCCTAGACTGTTGAGATGGATTCTGTTGCTTCAGGAGTTTGATATTGAAGTAAGGGACAAGAAGGGAGTGGAGAATGGAGTTGCTGATCATCTTTCAAGGATGATAGTTGAGGAAGACGTGCCTATAAATGATTATTTGCCTGAGGAAAACGTCAACATGATCAGTACAGTTTTTCAGATGGATTTGGGCAGTGAGTTGCAGAACTGTCGGGACAATCGCATTGTGTCGATCGATGCCACATGGGCAACGGTCGATACAGGTATCGGGGAAGCAACGATCGACACACGCATACGCAACGGTCGATGCATAACTGATACGAACCGAGAGTCTTTCAGAGTCAGGATTGGGAATTATGACTTCGAAATTGCTGCTGTAGCAACCTCTGATCGACCCTGGTATTCAGATATAGCTAATTACCTTGCTGCTGAGACTGAATCAGATGATTTAAAGGGATATGAAAAGAAAAGGTTCTTTAGGGAACTTAGAAGATACTACTGGGATGAGCCTTATCTCTATAAGCACTGTTCAGATGGTCTTTACAGGAGGTGCATTGCTGAATCTGAAGTCCCTGATATCCTCTTCCACTGTCATGGATCAGATTATGCCGGACATTTTGCTACATTTAAGACTGTGTCTAAGGTTTTACAAGCAGGTTTCTGGTGGCCTACAATGTTTAGAGACACTCATTCCTTCATCACTCAGTGTGATGTCTGTCAGAGGAGAGGGAAAATCAGCAAGAAGCATGAGATGCCTCAGAATTTCATTCTGGAAGTTGAGGTTTTTGATTGTTAGGGTATAGATTTCATGGGTCCTTTTCCCTCATCCTATGGGAATAAGTTCATCTTGGTTGATGTAGACTATGTGTCTAAGTGGGATGAAGCATTAGCTAGTCTAACCAATGACTCTTCAGTGGTCATTAAGCTGTTTAAGGCCATCATATTCCCCAGATTTGGAGTGCCTCGTATTGTGATTAGTGATGGAGGATCTCATTTTATCAATAAGGTCTTCGAAAAGCTGCTAAAGAAGCATGGAGTTCATCACAGAGTTGCTACTCCTTATCACCCTCAGACTAGTAGACAAGTTGAGGTTTCTAACAGACAGATTAAGGAGATCCTTGAGAAGACAGTTGGAAAGACAAGGAAAGATTGGGCAGCAAATTTAGATGATGCATTATGGGCCTACATGACAGCATTCAAGACACCACTTGGGACCACTCCTTTCCATCTGCTATATGGAAAAGCATGTCATCTGCCAGTAGAACTTGAGCACAAAGCAGCATGGGCTGTGAAACAGATGAACTTTGATCTTAAGTCTGCTGCAGAGAGGAGATTGGTACAGCTTAATGAGTTGGATGAGATCAGATATTTTGCTTATGAGAACTCAAAGCTGTATAAGGAGAGGACTAAGGCATATCATGACAAGAAGATTGTCTCCAGACAGTTTGAGCCCAATGATCAGGTACTTTTGTATAACTCTCGTTTGCATTTATTTCCAGGTAAGCTGAAATCAAGGTGGTCTGGTCCCTTCACAATCAAAGAGGTGCGTCCGTATGGAGCTTTCGTTCTAACTGGTAAAGACGGTTATGAATTTACTGTGAATGGACAGCGGGTGAAACATTATTGGGCTAAGGCGGAGATTCCAAAAGGGCAGATTCTGCCTCTGGATGATGCACCCTCAACATAAATCTGTTGAAGCGTCAAGCTAATGACCTTAAACAAGCGCTGAGTGGGAGGCAACCCACTGTTTTCGTTTTTGCATTTTGATTTTAGTGTTTTTAAAGGATTTTACGCTTGTTTCTGGTTTTGATGAGTTTTTGTTTGCAGGTCTCGGATTAAAACGCAGTGCGTCGATCGACACACCATTGTGTCGATCGTCACAATACGACAGAAATCCCATTGCAGCGATCGTTGTGGTCCTGAGCAACGATCGACCCACAACGAAAAATCGCCTAGCAACGGTCGATGCACTTAGTGCAACGATCGATGCCTGAGTGCGACAGAGGTAAAACCCGAGAGAACTCAACCATTCCATAAATTTTTTTTTTCTTTTGCCAATCCTTCGCTTGACACTACTGGGGACAGTGTGTCTTAAGTGTGGGGGAGGTTCTACTAACTTCTTTCTTTTGTTTTCTTAGAGTCAGTTAAAAATTTTCAAAATTTTTGTTTTATTGAGTCAAAATTTGTTTAAGTAAGAAACAATAATTTTTTTAGAAGATTAGCAGCACTTGCAGGAACTTAAGTAACCATTGGGATGAAGCTGCAGATTATCTATGACTATTAGAAAACCCAGACACGGATCAACCTACTGAGGACACCCACATCACTTCAGGTATCAGAGGATCTTTTATGACTTCACCCTAATACTGACTTAGATTTTCTCACATAAGGGCTTGGTATACTTTGTGTCGGATTCCCTTGTTAGTTCTGACACAGCCTGTAAACATGTCCTATTTAGTTCCCTTCTCCCCTCCCATAAAAAAAAAAAAAAAAGATAATAAGCTGAGGATGAGTTAATAACTCCGAAGTGGTCATGGGAATAGTAGCAAACACTATTATCTCTTATGCATCCATGGAATGTGTCCAAGGTACACCCCTTAACGGGAAGAACACTGATAAAAAAAAAAAATGATACCCAATGGGAAAAATCGGTTGTTAAGGAAGGGAAAGAGAAGAAAGGGACTAGAGAAAGATAGTATGGTGGTCTAGAGATGATAAGGTAAGAATCCATGTGCCTTTGATCAATACTCCTTAGGTGAGACCGCACTTAAATACTTGCAGAAGTCAGTAGGGAGAATTTGAATGCTTGAATGTGATTGTGGAGTTTACTTAGGACAGTTGCTAAGTGTGGGGGAAGTATATGTTGGTCTTGATGTCTGCATGTTGATTCTTTCATGTGGTTTACTAAGGGGAATCTGAGTGTTGCTGCTTCAAAGATGAAAAGAGTTTCTGAAGAGTTTTCAAACCTCTTCACTGCATTTTAGTTCTTTGTTTTGCTTGAGGGCAAGCAAAGGCTAAGTGTGGGGGAGTTGATATATCATGGTTTTTACCCATTTTATGCCATGATATAGATGTGTTTTTAGTGTCTTTTGTGTTATTTTAGAGTCTTTTACAGGTTTAATCAGGTTTGGAGCTAATTGGAGATAATTGGAGTATTTTGGGACTTTTGGAGCATTTTGGCTGAGAGTCTAACTCACTGCCCGATTTGATGATCATGCATCGATCGACACACCTTTGGTGTCGATCGACACACTAGCGAGATGGGCCGTACGCAGCGGTTTAACAAGTTATGAAGATTTGCAGAGAAGCCCAGAATAGTTCCAGTATTTACACAGAAGCCCCAGCCGAGATTATGCCTATATATTTAGAGTTTTGGCTTTTATTTTAGATACGCTTTCATACTGAGAGCTAAGAGATTTTTAGAGCTTTTGGGGCTGATCTAATCCTGTACTTCATCTATTTTGGAGAAGATTTCGAACCCCTTTTATCTATTTAATTTCTTATATACAATCTATTATTTCTATGATTTATGTTCCATTAATCATGTCTGAGTAGATTCATAGTTAAGTTTAGGGTTTCTCATTAGGGATTTTATGACTTGCTAGACTTGTTTAATTCAGTTAAGGATTCATATGATTAGAATGTTCTTCAAACTAAATTGTGCTTAATGCTAGTTCTAACCTGATCAATTAGAATCTAGATCTTAGGTTGCTAAATACGACACGAGAGTGTGGTTTAGAATCTGAACTATTTAGGTTGAGCAATTAAATTATTCGCAAAGAGATTTGGTTTAGTTTAATTGTGAACATATCGAACTTGAAATTAATGCTGGTTTAATCTGTTAGTAATTGCAAAGAGATTTGGATTACTGCACTTAGGCTTAGAGGATTTTCGCAAAGAGATTTGGTTAATCCTAATTCCGTGATTTGAGTTCTAGAACTGAGTTTAATTTGATCCTGATTGATTAACTTGTCTGCTTGTCTGATTTCCTTAGAATTCCCTAGACTTAGCGCTTTTAGTTTATTGCTTTCACAACAAATTCCTGCTAGTGATTTACTTTCTCGCCTTGCTATTTACTTTACAACAATTTGCTTTCTTCCTAGTATTGATCTCTTTCGTTCTGATCTATTGAGACCAGTGTCCCTGTGGATTCGATAACCTTATATACTACATTGATATTGCTGTGCACTTGCAGTTAGTATAGGGAATAAAACCTGACCTATCAGGATGCATCGTTAATTCGTCGTAAAGATATTCGTTGTAATATATCCTTCGTTCTTTGGACATTGTCCTACGTCGAATTAACGACGAATCGTATATATATATATATATATATATATATAATTAAATCATATACAATTAATTTTGGAAATTAAAATTAAATTTCTTAATAATATAAAACAAAATATATATTAATATTATAAAAATATTTTACAAACGGAAATAAAAACTGTAATACTAAAAAAACGTAATTAAATTATCTTACTAGTTTAACACTAAATCGGTACCGGCCAAAAATTATGTGGCCTCGTTCAAGTCTGCGGTCTCCGGTACGAATGTCCCCGGTGCGGACAAAGACATCTGATACGGTCCCGTCAGGATCGGCCCTCCTGCTGCCACCACTCCCGCTAGGTTTCTCCTCATCTCCTCCAAACCTTGTACAAACTGAGGGTTATCGTCGGCTAGAATATCGAACAATATAGCGTCTGACAGGTTTTTTTCACATGCATAACATTGATGTTATGACGAACCAAGAGATCCTAAAACAATAAATCAGAAGGTATCTAAGCAAACGATTTTATAATGAACTTATAATAGTAAGTATTAGAATCTACTAACCTTCCAATATGGTAAGTCGAAAAAATATTGAACGTTTCTTCCAACGCCATTGATCAGTGTCCTCTTGATACTCTTCCTCTGAAACAACATCAACTTCAGATTACTCAGCTAGTTTTCTTTTACCACCTCTACTTAATGGCCTCCCAAAATCATTCCTAAAATCCTTGACCGCCTTGAATATTTCTGATCCGGATTAATGTCTACTTGTAACCCCATGCTCGACAGTGTTATCAAGCAAATTTAGCCATGAATGTGGAGTATCCTTCCCACATACAATACAAGCTTGTTTCCCCTTCACATTAGCTCCAGACAAATTCCTTAAAGCAGGATAGTCACTGATACTCCATAGCAGCAAAGCTTTAAGTGTGAATCTCTCTTTCATAAATGAGTCATACACCACTATACCTTCATTCCACAACTCCTTCAAGTCTTCCACCAATGGTTGAAGATAACATCTATATTGTTTCCCGGTGCAGTTGGCCCAGGGATTAGCTGTTGGGAATGTCCTTAAATCTATTGTACTTACTCAAAGTGGTAGTTGTATTGTCGAGATGAGACAGTCATGTAATACTGGGTAGTCATAATGCTTTGCTAGAAGCCACTTATGATCAATGAGTTTAGAACTCATTGCAAGTGTTATATGATCCTACAGGGTCACACACCTAAGCAAACTGGACATAATATATGAGGTTGATCATTAATGTAATGATCTGGTAAATGCATATTTGATATGCATTCAATATCGAGTTTCTGAGGCAGTGTTGATCGACACAGCAAGTGTGTCGGTCGACACAGATCGCGAATGACCAGATTAAATTCGGTTTAATCGTTGGTTAATTCAGTCGTGGTATAAGTCGACATATATAAGATATATGGTCGACCTTTACACACTGATAACCTAATTGACAGCCACCTTAGAGAAACAGAGAAACCTCTGAGAGATTGGATCTCTCACGGCACTAGCATCTCGTCCGTTCCAGTTTGTGTGCGTGTGGATACCAGTAGAGGCGCATCACTTGAGGCGCTTGAGAATCTCGAATAATCACTAATTTTCCGCTGCTAATCTCCAGGTAATTCGAGATCTGTTGTAGATTCAATTACATGAACCCTAGATCCTAGGCTTGGAATTTATACCTAGGGTTGCCTAATTGGATTAGGAACTGCTAGAAATTCCTTCAGTGGTATCAGAGCCTTAGGGTTATATTGAATCAATAGCATGGTGATTAGATTAGTTGAATCTAGATCTCTGTATAATTGATACAAGCATGCTAAAACTCGTTTTGATCAAAGTAATCTAGTTTAGGATTTTTTGGTTTGAAAAACGATTCTAGGGTTTATCGCACTGTGTCGAGCGACACCAATCCGGTGTCGGTCGACACATAAGGATAACCCGAATAAGATACAAGTTTAACCTAACTGTGACGATCGACACAAGAGTTGTGTCGGTCGACACAGACCTCGCGATCAGGATAGTCGGTTCAATTGGATTGGACCGATCATCGAGCTTGGTTAAAATTGGTTAAACTGCTAAACGGTTTATAGCGATTAATTTGATAAGGTTAGCATCGACCGACACTAATGTAGCGTCGATCGACACTGATCGGTTATCATAAAACCGGATCAATTGGATTGATCGGTTATCGCAAATTGGATTTGGTTAACCTGCATCGATCGACACTAAAATAGTGTTGGTCGACACAAGGTCCGATGGTTTAGGTTATTGAACCTGAAATCACAGAACCAAACCAAGATGAACCATTTTAATTAGAAGAATTAAAACATAATAAAACTGAACGTTTTAAAGGTTCCGTTCCTCAACCAAATATCAAGAGATGCTTGATGTCTTTCCAATCTTGTCAACCGTCAAGACTCATTTCATTGTGTGATAGACTTGAAGTGCGAGATGTCCACAATTACATGAGTAAGACAGGAGGTAATCGTGTTGATGTTTTTGCAGTGCAAGGCATCAACAATTACATGACTTAAGGGATTGGTTTACTTGACTGGGCCATCAAAATCGTTTTGGGCTCAGAGACATCAGGTGCATTGGACATGAGATGTCAATCCACAACCAAGAGTTATATTGGATATAACTAGCAAAGTTGTTGCTTACCTAGATAGCTAAAATTTGGGTGATAGCCAGTGGCTCACTCAAGTTTAGTAAAGTATGGGTCTTGGATCATTATATTCATTTGAGGAAACATTGTTTGAATATAATGCGAGTTTTCTTAATAGTTAAGACTTCTCATTTCTTGAACATCATAACTAAACCTCCCTTGTTTTTCAGTTATGTCTAGCTCAAACCATCGTAACAATTTCTCCCTGCGATCCGTCCTTGAGAAGGACAAGTTAAATGGATCAAACTTTCTTGAATGGTATCGGAACTTGAGAATCGTTCTCAAACAGGAGAAAAAGGACTATGTCCTTGAGAAAGATCTCCACAAGAAGTACCGAGCCAATGCCTGCCAGTCAGATAAGGATGCTTGGGATAAGCATTCTAATGATGTGGTAGATGTGAGTTGTCTCATGTTGGCTACCATGAACTCGGAATTGCAGAAGCAATATGAGTACGTGGAGTCGCCAATAGAGATGATCACTGGCCTGAAAAGTATGTTTCAGGAGCAGGCACGAACTCAGAGATACCAGACGGTTAGGTCTCTAATTGAGTGCAAGCTACCAAAGGACGAACCGGTTAGTCCTCATGTCATTAAGATGATGGGTTATATTGATAACCTGGGGAAACTGGATTGTCCCATTAGCCAAGAGTTGGCTACTGACATCATTCTGCAGTCACTGCAGTCAAGCTATGATCAATTCGTTATGAACTATAACATGAACAACTTGACGAAGACTTTGACTGAGTTGCATGGGATGCTCAATACTGCTGAACCTAACATCAAGAAGGACACCCCAAATGTCCTTATGGTACAAAAGGGTAAAAAGTTTAAGAAACTTGGTAAGAACAAAGGTGATGGCAAGACAAGCTCGATTGTGAATCCAAGCGAGTCTAACCATGCTCCTAAGGTTAAAACCAGTCCTTCTGAAGATGTTAAGTGCCGTTATTGTAATGGTTACGGGCATTTGAAAAGAAACTGCAATAAATTCTTGGAAGATTATGAGAAGCTGAAGAAGACGTATAGACTTCTTCTTCAGGTATTTATGTTATAGAAGTAAATGTTACTTCTTATAGTTCTACCTATTGGGTATTAGATACCGGTTGTGGTGCTCATATTTTGTGAAAATATGCAGGGCCTGAGCAATAGTAGGATTTTTGGAGAAAAGACAAGTGGATCTACGCGTGGAAATGGAGCAAGAGTTGTTGCATTAACCGTAGGAATATTTCATTTGTTTTTGCTTCATGGCATGTTTTAGAACTTAAGAACTGCTACTATGTACCTGCTATGAGCAGAAATATTATTTCTATTCCTTGTTTGGATATGGAAGGATATCAGTTTTCAAATTAAGAATAAGTGTTATTCATTTGATTACAATGATATAATTATATAGTAGCAATCCATTAGAGAATGGACTTTATGTTCTAAACCAGAACGTGCCTAACTATAACATTAATACCAAGAGATTCAAGTCAAATGATACGAATCAAACTTCTCTCTGGCATTGTCGTTTTGGGCCACATAAATGAGAAACAGATTCAGAAGCTCCATAGTGATGGGCTTTTGGGCTCATCTGATTATGAATCATGATGAGTAAAGTGAATCTTGTTTATTGGGTAAAATGACGAAGGCCCCTTTCAACAAAGGTAGTGTCTCGACACAAACGGTGCGTCGGTCAATACAGGTTGCGAACGGTCAAAATGAAAGGGCCAGAGGCTTATTGGGTTTTATACATACGGATGTATATGGGCCAATGAGCACTAGTGCTAGAGGAAAATTTCAGTACTTCATTACCTTTACTGATATCTTCAGTAGGTACGGTTATGTCTTATTAATAAGACATAAGTCAGAATCTTTTGAAAAGTTCAAAGAGTTCCAGAATAAAGTACAAAATCAATTTGGCAAAAGTATTAAAGCTCTACGATGAGATCATGGAGGTGAATACTTAAGTCAAGAATTTAGTGATCATCTGAGAGATTGTGAAAGTGTTTCACAATTCACTCCTCCTGAATCGGACTTTATTAGATATGGTTCGATCAATGATGAGTCACTTAGATCTTCCAATATCCTTCTAGGAATACGCTCTAGGAAAAGTCTGCGTTTACATTAAATAGGGTTCTATCAAAATCAGTTACAGAGATACCACATGAGATGTGGAATGGAAATGTTCCTGATTTATCCTTCATGAAGATTTGGGGTTGCGAGGCTTATATAAAACGTTTAATCTCTGATAAGCTCACGCCCAAATCCGATAAGCGCTACTTCATTGGTTGTCCTAACGAAACCTAGGCATGTTACTTTTACAACCAGTCCGAGAAAAAATTGTTTGTTGCTCGGAACTATGTTTTCTTGAGAAAGACTCTCTTTCCAAGAAGAACAGTGGGAGTAAAGTACAACTCGAAGAAATTCGAGAATCACAGGAGACTGCTCAACCTGATGAGGAAGAGCAGCAGTTGGATCTACAAAGAGTTGTAGAACCTGCACATGTGGTGCCTAAAGTTTGCAAAAGATCTGGTGATTGTATATTCGATATACATTCAAATGGCAAGTTTCTGAAGAAGTGTCGATCGACACAAAAGTTGTATCGATCGACACAGATCGCGAACCAAAATATTGATTTTGGTTTATGACTTAATTAACTACGGTTTAAATCTTGGTTAATTAGGTTGTGGTAAAAGTCTACATATGAGATATGTGCGCGACTTTTACACAAAACTGAAGCTCGCAGATCCGAAAGGATCCGTCACGAACCCGAGAAATGTGGATTTCTCGTAACCAATTACCGTGATCTATTGATCATTGAAAGTGACGGGCCTGCGAATTTTGAAGGAGCAATGATGAGCCCTGAATCCGAAGATGGTAATATTCTGATATACAAAGCTAGGTTGATGGCAAAAGGTTTCAAGCAAATTCATGGTATTCACTATGAAGAAACCTATTCCCCAGTCAACATGCTTAAGTCCATTCGGATTCTCCTAGCAACCGCCACTCATAATGGTTATGAGATCTGGCAGATGGATGTGAAAACAGTTTTCCTTAAATGGAATTCTGGAAAAGGATGTGTACATGACACAACCTGAAGTTTTCATTGATCCTAATGAAGCTAGGAAGATATGCAAGCTTCATCGATCCATTTATGGATTGAAGCAAGCATCTCGGAGTTGGAATCTTCGTTTTGATGAAGCAGTCAAAAGGTTTGACTTCGTCAGGAACGAAGAGGAACCGTGTGTTTACAAGAGGACTAGTGGGAGCGCAGTTGCATTTCTAGTATTGTATGTTGATAACATACTGCTTCTCGGAAATGAAGTTCCATTGTTTCAGTCTGTTAATACTTGATTCGAAAGTTGTTTTTCGATAAAATTATGGGAGAAACCGTATACATTCTTGGAATAAGAATCTATAGAGATAGATTGGATAAGCTAATTGGATTGTGTCAAGATACTTATAGTGATAAGGCCTTGCACATGTCCAATATGCAGGATTCCAAGAAGGGCTTCGTGCAAATGACTCTTGGTATTACTCTTAGCAAGACGCAGTGTCTTTCGACACACGCTGAGCAAGGGCGAATGAGGGTCAGGCTACTGCTAAAGGCATTAGATGTCTTAAGATGTGATCTTAATTTGAGTGGGAGTCATTAGTGTTGATTTAGTTATGACATGATGTTCGTGTAAACAGAATTTGATTATGTTATTGAAATCTGACATCTGTATTATTTAATAATGGTTATTAAATAATAGTTCCAAAATTAATTTATGACATTTTATAGGTCATCAAGTATGTGACTTGGTCATGAAACCCTATAGATAATAAATGACATAAGTTAAGTTGGTCCCTGGTCAAGGTTGTTAAAGTGGGACACTAACAACCGCGTGAGACTAGTATGTGAGGTGACTGATGACTAAGTTTCATGGAGTCATTAATAAGAGTATTAAAGTCAATCACATAGATATGTGTTGGAGAACACAGGATCGGACATGACCCACTGATGAGAACTCTACGGGATAGTTATATAAGTGTCATGAGAGTTTTCATTACGACTATAGAGTATAGTCCTTAGACCTGAGTTCATCATGTTTTCTTACATGTGAATTGGTCCGCTTTAACTTTGTCAAACGTCAGCCGTAACTGGTGATTATAAAGGCATTGATTGGGCGTATCATGAAGTGTGTGAAGAAACAGGGATGGAACAAGATGGGATTTGTCCCTCATATATAACAGGAGATAAATATCTAAGGGCCCATCGAAGATTTGATACTGAAAAATGTGTGGCCACACTCAAACAAGGTGATTGTCAGTCGTTTGTCTTGTCAGTATAAATCGGAGTTCGATGAACATGATCTTGGCTAAATAAGGGTGACACAGATCTTGCCTTATGCCAGATCGAGATATAGTGACGAAGGGATTAAAGGAATAGATGATTCTAGTACAAGTGGGAGATTGTTGGGAATGTCCTGAAATCTATTGTACTTACTCAAAGTGATAGTTGTATTGTCGAGATGAGACAGTCATGTAATACTGGGTAGTCATAATGCTTTGCTAGAAGCCACTTATGATCAATGAGTTTAGAACTCATTGCTAGTGTTATATGATCCTACAGGGTCACACACCTAAGCAAACTGGACATAATATATGAGGTTGATCATTAATGTAATGATCTGGTAAATGCATATTTGATATGCATTCAATATCGAGTTTCTGAGGCAGTGTCGATCGACACAGCAAGTGTGTCGGTCGACACAGATCGCGAATGACCAGATTAAATTCGGTTTAATCGTTGGTTAATTCAGTCGTGGTATAAGTCGACATATATAAGATATATGGTCGACCTTTATACACTGATAACCTAATTGACAGCCACCTTAGAGAAACAGAGAAACCTCTGAGAGATTGGATCTCTCACGGCACTAGCATCATGTCCGTTCCAGTTTGTGTGCGTGTGGATACCAGTAGAGGCGCATCACTTGAGGCGCTTGAGAATCTCGAATACTCACTAATTTTCCGCTGCTAATCTCCAGGTAATTCGAGATCTGTTGTAGATTCAATTACATGAACCCTAGATCCTAGGCTTGGAATTTATACCTAGGGTTGCCTAATTGGATTAGGAACTGCTAGAAATTCCTTCATTAGCATGGTCAACATGATATTCTCATACTTCATACACAGCAGTGGCGGCATATTATAATTCACCAACAACAATGGCCAAGTACTATACTTGGTATTCTGAATAGAGAAAGGGTTCATTCCGTCGGTAGAAATACCAATCTGAAGGTTTCTAGGCTCCTAAGAAAACTCTGGCCACTTGTTATTCACATCAGCACAAGTTATGGAATACACAGGGTGTCGCATTAACCCATCTTCTGTTTCATTTCTGCAATGCCAGCGCAACTCCTCATAAATCCTTCTTGAACTAAACATTATCTGGAATCTTTCTTTGATGGGAAAGTATCTAAGGACCTTCGCAGGTATTCCCTTCTTCACATTACCACTGTGCTTATCAACTTCCCATCTTGAAGCATTACATCTTGGGAAGGTTTCCAGGTTATCATATTGCTTCCTGTACAAAATGCAATCATTCTTGCATATGTGAATGCTTTCATAACCAAATGAAAATCCCTTAAAGAACCTCTTCATCTCAGATGTTGACTTTGGAAGCACATTTTCAACAGGCAACATGTCATGGACCATAGTCAATAGCTAGTCAAAGTAGTTCTCTGACATTCCACTTTTCACCTTTATCCGGTAGATACCAATGAGTGCGGAGATCTTAGTGTAGTTGGTACATGTCGAGTACAATGGTGTTTCAGCTTCATTCAACTTCTTACAAAACTCAAATTCGCCTGCAGTTTCACCATTCTCAAACTGAGTTCCGTCAGGCTTTGGTGATTGTAGACTATCTTTGCCATTGAAATATATTGTCCTAAACAGGTCATAAGCATCCAAACCAGAAGGCTGACCATCATCATTCTTAGCTTCCTTTGTGTCTCCATGCATAGTCCAACATGTTTTCCTCTTGTATTTATGATCCATCCTTCTAATCACTAAATGATCCAATACAGCATCGACTGGTTGATGACTAATATTACGGCAATCGATGCATGGACAGAAAATCTCTGTAGGATAACCCAAAGACCTCGCTGATACATTGACAAAAAAATTGCGTCTTCAGCATACTCATACTATTTCTGTAAAGAAAACCATAAAGTCCATGTATTACTATAACTCATAGACACATCTGAAATTATGAGTAATATAATTTGGCAGAGAATTTCATACCTAGGGAACCAAACCCATGACTTCTCCATATTACACGAAACAAAACACAGCTCCTCCACCATTTATTCATACATATTTTACAATGAAACAAATGATCAGACAGTCAAGTAACTAACATTTGCAGTATCTTAAATACATTGCAAAACAACAGTGACAGAAAATAATCACAAACTTACTAGACAGCTAGCGTATTATGCAAACAGGACTAGTAGAATCTGATAAAAAAAAAAGGATTTTTCATAAAGAACAAGAATAAAATGGAAACAGTGTTTCTCTTAAAACAATGTTCGTCGCTAAACTATACATACGAAATCAAGGAATACTTAGGAGACAATGACTTTCATGAATCTGCAAAGGAAAATCACTCAAAAAACAGGAAAAAAATAACTTGATTACTCATGGAAACAGTTGTAAAATCGTATAATCGACAACAAAAATAAGGCAGTAAGACCATAAATAGTACCTTTGTCTACTGTGAAACCCAATCCAAAGAGCTTCCTGCAAAAATCAAGAAAGTAATCGAAGGGTAAGTAGCAAACGAGAACATGTGAAACCCCAATTTAAGCCTAAAACACACAAGAAGTTGACGTATCTTCGATTGCGAAACCTGAACCAAATCTGCATGCAAACAGAATTACTCGCAAAGTTAGTAGCCAACACCATAAGAACTTTAAATGTATTCAAATCCTTAAACCTACAAACACGAATTCACCAATGAACATCTAATTTTACCTGGATAATTGGAATTGAGAGGCCAAAGAAGACAGTCAGATTTACAAATCGCCGACCACACAAAAAGAAAGCAAGAGTGTCTGGGTAGATAAACAAGAAATTAGAACTAAGTGTAGTTTTTTGTTTGGGACTTAAAAAATATTATTTTTTGGTCTAAAAATTTTCAACACATGGGCAAACAAAAAAACCCGCTTAAACATAACATAGCGCTTATATTGAAAGTGCAATCTAAACAATGGGAAATTTAATTAAAAGTCGCATTTTTAACGCGCCAATACTTTTAGTAGCACATAAAAATTAAAAACCCTATAAAAAAAGTTGCGTCAAACTCCATTATTGCAGAAAACTTAAAACAGCTATGTTAATGTTCAATCAATACTTTAATTTCCTGTAGTGGTAACAGACAGCCAACGGATCTCGTATGTCCATATTCTCCATTATGGTATGAAGGTAACTTGCTCTGCTTGTGAAGCTAGTATGAAATGCTCAATTTTTTTGTACCGTCTTGCAGCATTCACCTCCACGACTCCAAAATTGTTACATCGTCACCATGACCAACAACTAGATCAAACCAATCACATTTAAATAACACTGTTTTCAGATTCAACAATCTTGGGTACTCAAAATCGATAATTTCTTGCAACATCCCATAAAAATATGTTTCACCCCTCACACATAGACCATAGTTTGTAGTTGCTTTGTGTTGGCCATGCTGGTATGTGTGAAATACGTATCAGCGAGTGCAATACATGGGTGCAGTTATTATTCTAGTGATTGGGCCTTGAAGCAACTCAAGAACATTAAAGGATAACGAGTATCACTAGAATTGCCCTACATACGAGTGTATTTGGTAAGCCCAAAAGTAATTTAACTATTGAAATATTAATTAACTTAAGCATACTTGATCCTTTATCCATATTCCAAAATGTTGATCTTTCCGTTTATTGATCTCATTGTCAGAAACCCCCTCGATCGCTTCCCGAACTAGAGCCTCAAACATGCTGCAACATCGTACATTTAGATATAGCAACATAGTTAAGTAAAAGTACTTGAATGTTAATGTACCATTATGTATATACCTCTCAAAAGGACGAACATCTTCACAGTTTAAAAGGATGTACGTATGTGCGCTACGGATGTCTTCAGCACTACTCAACCATATTGATCTCAATCTACCGCTTAGACGACCAACATGTGAAAATATGTCAGGAACATTATCAACCGGATATGCTCGTCCCACACCACCACCATCGTACCAATGTGGCCTTCTCTTACGTGTGCGGACTTTTGTAGCAAAATAGTATGATTTAAAGTGAGACGTTTCTTCTGTTAGACTTCCAGCAACAATACTTTCTGGTACCTTTACCGGTTTTTTGTCTTCCCCTTCAGAGGTTTTATGAAACACTCGAACGGATACATCCACCGAAATTGAACAGGTCCACCGTGTTCTGCTTCATGTGGGAGATGGATAGGGAGATGTTCCATGACATAAAAAATGACGGCAGAAATATCTTTTCCAAATTGCATAGCAATATAGGAATATTAGCATGCAATTGTGCAATGATATCTTCTGATAGAGTGTGTGTGTTGAGATCTCAAAAAATGATAATATACCTGGCAAGAAAATCATATAGTAATATACATTAGCTTTCATAACTTGAACAGTTACTCGAAAGTTAAAAACATTATTTAGTTCACGTACCAGCAAGTGCTTCGCTTACTTTCTCGGGAAGGAGTTCAGCAAAGTGATAGGTCGAGTTTTAATCCCTATTACTAAACTGCAAGTGTACAGCAATGTCAAAGTAGTATATAGGGTTATCGAATCCACAGGGACACTTGGTCTCAAGAGAATCAAACCGTAGGGAATGAATACTAGAAATAAGCAATGTGATTGTATTGAAAATAGTGCAAGAAAGTAAATCAGTAGCAGAGATTATTGGTTGTGAAAGCAAGTAATTAAAAGCGTCAAACCTAGGGTATTCTCAGGAAATCAGACTAGCAAACAGTTCATTCAGCAAGGATCTAATTAAGCACCAGTTCTAGAACTCAAAACACAGATATAGAATTAACCAAATTCCTTTGCGATAATTCTCTAAGTCTAAGTGCAGCAAACCAAACTTCCGTTTGCGAGAACTAACAGATTAAACTAGCAATAAGTCCAAGTTTGATATGTTCACAATTATCCTAAACCAAACTTTCGTTTGCGCAAAGTTTAATTGCCCAATTTAATTAGTTCAGATTCCTAAACCCCACTTCCGTGACGTATTTAGCAACCTAAGATCTAGATTCTAATTGATCAGGTTAGAACTAGCTTTAAGCACAATTAAATTGAAGAACAGATATAGTTTGAATCCTTAACTGAAATTGAACAAGTCTAGCAAGTCAAGAAATCCTATGTGAGAAACCCTAAGCCTAACTAGGAATCTACTCAGACATAGATAATGAAAACATGATCATATGATAAGTAAATTGCATAAAAGAATAAGAGTAAAAGGGGTTCGAAATCTTCTCCAAATACAGATGATGAATCAGGTTCAGATCAGCCCCAAAAGCTCTAAAAATCCTCTGCTCTTAATTATAAAGTGTATGGTAAAAAGTATATATGCTCTCTTAATAAAAACTCTAAAAACTCTATTATATAGGCATAATCTCGGCCAAGGGCTTCTTTGTAAATATCAGGAACTTCTGGATCAAAGTGCAATATCTTGATTCTTCTAAACCGCCGAGTTTTTGGCCCATCTCGCTGGTGCAACGATCGTTGCTAGAGTGCAACGATCGACACCTTTCTCTGTTTCGGACAGTGAACTCTATCTCTCGGCCAATCACTCCAAAAATCTCCAAAATGCTCCATAATCTCCAATTTAGCTCCCAACCTGATTATACCTGTAAAAGACTCTAAACAAAGACAAAAGACACTAAAACACATCTATATCATGGCCTAAAACTAGTAAAAACCATGATATATCAACTCCCCCACACTTAGCCTTTGCTTGCCCTCAAGCAAAACATAGAACTAAAACATGGTGAAGAGGTTTGAAAACTCTTCAGAAACTCATTTCATCTTAGAAGCTACAATACTCAGATTCCCCTTAGTAAACCACTGAAAGAATCAATCACAGGATATCAAGACCAACATGTACTTCCCCCACACTTAGCAACTGTCCTAGGTAAACTCCACAATCACATTCAAGCATTCAAATTCTCCCTACTGACTTCTGCAAGTATTTAAGTGCGGTCTCACCTAAGGAGTATCGATCTAAAGGCACATGGATTCTTACCTAATCAGCTCTAGACCACCATACTATCTTTCTCTAGTCCCTTTCTTCTCTTTCCCTTCTTTAACAACTGATTTTTCCCCACTGGGTATCATTTTATTATTTTTTTTATCAGTGTTCTTCCCGTTATGGGGTGTACTTTGGACACATTCCATGGATCACATGAGAGATAATAGTGTTTGCTACTATTCTCATGACCACTTCGGAGTTACTAACTCATCCTCAGTTTATTATTATATTTTTTTTTTTTTTTTTTTTTTTTAGAAGGGGAGAAGGGGACTAAATAGGACAGGTTTACAGGCTGTGTCAGAACTAACAGGGAATCCGACATAAAGTATACCAAGCCCTTAGGTGAGAAAATCTAAGTCAGTATTAGGGGTGAAGTCAGTAAAAGGATCCTCTGATACCTGAAGTGATGTGGGTGTTCCCAGTAGGTTGATCTGTGTCTGGGTTTTCTAATAGTCAGAGATAGATCCTGCAATTCATCCCAATGGTTACTTAAGTTCCTGCAAGTCTTGTAAATCTCCTCAGAAAATCATAGTTCCTTACTTAAACAATTTTGACTCAATAAAACAAAAAATTTTGAAAAACGGATTGACTCTTAAGAAAACAGAAAGATAAACGTCAGTAGCACCTCCCCCACACTTAAAACACACTGTCCCCAGTAGTGTCCAGCGAAGGATCGGTAAAAGGAAGTAAAAATAAATTGAAAAGGTGAGTTTATGTCTGTCGGGTTACCTCTGTCGCGCGAGCAACGACCGTTGCACTATGTGCATCGACCGTTACCTGGCGATTTTTCGTGTATGGTCGATCGTTGCTCAGGACCGCAACGATCGCTGCAGTGCGATTCCTTTCGTGTTGTGACGATCGATGCTGTAATGCATCGATCGCTGCACTGCGATTTAATCCGAGACCTGCAAACATGACTGCACCAGAAACAAAAACAAACGTAAAATCCTAACAAAAACACCAAAAATTAAAAAGAAAAACACTAGTACCTAATGGTGGGTTGCCTCCCACCCAGCGCTTGTTTAAGGTCAATAGCTTGACCGGACGCGCAAGGGTTTTCAAGTTGAGGGTGCAGCATCCAGAGGCAAAATCTGTCCTCTGGGAATCTCGGCCTTAGCCCAATAGTGTTTTACCCTCTGCCCATTCACAGCAAACTCATTACCTTCCTTGCCTATTAGTATGACAGCTCCATATGGACGCACTTCTTTTATTGTGTAAGGACCGGACCATCTTGATTTCAGCTTTCCTGGAAACAAGTGTAGACGAGAATTGTATAGAAGTACCTGGTCATTAGGCTCAAACCGTCTAGAAACAATCTTTTTATCATGATAAGCCTTTGTCCTCTCCTTGTACAGCTTTGAGTTCTCATAGGCAAGATGTCTAATCTCATCCAACTCATTAAGTTGTATCAACCTTCTTTCAGCAGCTGGTTTAAGGTCAAAGTTCATCTGCTTTACAGCCCACGCTGCTTTGTGCTCAAGTTCCACAGGCAGATGGCATGCTTTTCCATACAACAAGTGAAATGGAGTAGTCCCCAATGGTGTTTTGAATGCAGTCCTGTAAGCCCATAAAGCATCATCAAGCTTAGCTGCCCAATCTTTCCTTGTCTTTCCAACTGTTTTCTCCAAGATCTCCTTGATTTGTCTGTTAGAAACCTCTACTTGTCCACTAGTCTGTGGGTGATAAGGAGTAGCAACTCGGTGATGCACCCCATGCTTCTTCAAGAGCTTCTCAAATACCTTATTAATAAAGTGAGACCCTCCATCACTAATTACTATCCTGGGTACTCCAAATCTAGGGAATATAATGGATTTGAACAGCTTAATGACTACTGAAGAATCATTGGTTGGACTAGCTATTGCTTCTACCCACTTAGATACATAATCCACAGCAACCAATATGAACTTATTCCCAAAAGATGAGGGAAAGGGACCCATAAAATCTATGCCCCAGCAATCAAAAACCTCAACCTCAAGAATGAAATTCTGAGGCATCTCATGCTTTCTGCTGATTTTCCCTCTCCTTTGGCAGGCATCACAATGAGAAATAAAAGAGTGAGTATCAGTGAACATTGTAGGCCACCAGAAACCTGCCTGCAAAACCTTAGATACAGTCTTGAAAGTAGCAAAATGTCCTGCATAATCTGATCCGTGGCAGTGGAACAGGATATCTGGAACCTCTGTCTCAGCGACACATCTTCTATAAAGGCCATCCGAACAGTGCTTATAGAGGTAAGGTTCATCCCAATAGTACCTCCTAAGTTCTCTGAAAAACCTCTTCTTCTCATATCCTTTTAGATTATCTGGTTCAGCCTCTGCAGCTAGATAATTGGCTATGTCTGCATACCATGGTTGATCATTTGTTGAGACAGCATAAATCTCAAACTCATGTTTTCCAATCCGTACCGTAAAAGTCTCTGGGCCTGTGGTCGCGCTGCAACGATCGTCACAGTCAGATGCATCGATCGCTACTGCCCCGATAGATGCATCGATCGACGCTGCTGTTGCATCGATCGATGCAATGCGATTAATCCGACAGTTTTGCAGATCTCTGTCCAAATCTGTCTCACAGATTGTCCCAACCATATTGACGTTTTCTTCAGGCAAATAGTCATTGATTGGCACGTCTTCCTCTACCAGCATCCTAGAAAGATGATCAGCAACCCCATTCTCAACTCCTTTCTTGTCTCTTACTTCAATATCAAATTCCTGTAGCAACAAGATCCATCTCAACAGTCTAGGCTTAGCATCCTTCTTCTGCATCAGATACTTCAGGGCTGAATGATCAGTGTGTACGATCACCTTGGACCCAACAAGATAAGAGCGAAATTTCTCAAATGCAAAGACAACTGCTAACAGCTCCTTCTCTGTAGTGGCATAGTTCCTTTGTGCATCATCCAGTGTCCTACTGGCATAATAGATAGCATGAAGCTTTCTATTTTTCCTTTGTCCAAGAACAGCTCCTACAGCATAATCACTTGCATCACACATTACTTCGAAAGGCAAATCCCAATCCGGTGGCTGAACTATGGGAGCACTTACTAAGGCCTGCTTGATCTGTTCAAATGCGGTTTGACAATCTGCAGTGAACTCAAACTTGGTGTCTTTACACAGTAAAGCAGTTAATGGCCTAGCAATCTTACTGAAATCCTTTATGAACCGTCTATAGAAACCAGCATGTCCAAGAAAGCTTCTAATAGACTTAACAGAATCAGGTGCCTGTAGGTTCGTCATTACCTCGATTTTGGCGCGGTCCACCTCTATTCCTGCTTCGGACACCTTATGTCCAAGCACAATGCCATCTCTGACCATAAAATGACACTTCTCCCAGTTAAGAACTAAATGCTTTTCTTCACATCTTTTCAAAACCTTACACAGATTATCTAAGCATTCATTATAGGATGATCCATATACTGAGAAATCATCCATAAATACCTCCATAAAATCCTCAATCATGTCTGTGAATATGGACATCATGCATCTCTGGAAAGTGGCTGGTGCATTGCAGAGTCCAAAGGGCATCCTACGGTAGGCGAATGTCCCATATGGACAAGTGAAAGTGGTCTTTCCTTGATCCTCTGGATGGATGGGGATCTGAAAGAAACCTGAGTATCCATCTAAAAAGCAGTAGTAAGGATGATTTGCTAACCTTTCGAGCATCTGATCAATAAAAGGTAAGGGGAAGTGATCTTTTCTAGTCGCAGCATTCAGTTTCCTGTAGTCGATGCACATCCTGTGTCCCGTCACAGTCCTAGTAGGTATCAGCTCGTTCTTCTCATTCTTAACAACTGTAACTCCACCTTTCTTAGGTACTACATGGACTGGACTTACCCAATCACTGTCTGAAATAGGATAGATGATCCCAGCATCCAGGAGTTTCATAATCTCCTTTTTGACTACTTCCTGCAGATTAGGATTAAGTCTCCTCTGATGTTCGATTGATGTCTTGGACTCATCCTCGAGATGTATCCTATGCATGCATAGCTCTGGTGAGATACCTGAAATGTCATTAAGGGAATAGCCAAGAGCTTTGCGATGCTTGCGCAGCTTGCTTAGCAGTAAAGTGAGCTCTGCGTTGTTTAAACTAGCGTTGACAATCACTGGATAAGTTGAATTTGGTCCAAGAAATGCGTACCTTAGCCCGGATGGAAGTTGTTTCAGATCTATTTTCGGAGCTTTTTCCTCTGCCCAGTCCAGGTCGTCGTGCAACGATCGTTGCTTAGTTGGTATCGATCGTTGCAGTCCCGCGTCAGATACTTCGACTTGCATTGCAACCTCGACAGAATCCATCAATCTTGTATAGCACATTGCAGGCTCGTCCTGTAGGTACTCCAACTCCAAAATAGAACTCAGTAAGGCTCTTTCTAGTGGGTCTTCAGCATGTGATTGGTGGAAGTACTCTGCAGCCAAATCACCCAATGTGTCCACATAGAAGGTCTGCCCGTCAATGGTTGGTCTCTTTACCAGCTTGTTCATGTCAAAACTCATCTTCAGATCACCCACATTCAGAATTATCTTACCTCCTTGACAGTCAATCATTGCACCAGCTGTTGCCAAGAAAGACCTGCCTAGAATTAATGGGTCTTTTGGCTCATGTCCATATTGTAGAACCACAAAGTCAGTTGGGATCACACACTTGCCAACAGTTATAGGCACATCCTCTATTACTCCTTCAGGAATCCTGACTGATCGGTCTGCCAAAACTAGTGATATCCTAGTTGGTATAAAGTCTGTCATCCCTAGTCTTTTAGCAACCGAGAGAGGCATCAAATTTACGCTGGAACCAAGATCACATAGGGACCTTTCGAACCTCTCCTTGTAGATAGCACAATCTAATACGAAGCTGCCTGGATCCTTCAATTTCTCTGGAATTCTACCTTGAATCACTGCACTACATACTTCATTGAGCATCATTATACTTTCTTCGTCAGACCATTTACCAGAAATTGCATCCTTAAGGCATCTCTTCATCATGGGGGAGGTTTCAATAGAATCCAACAAAGGTACTTCAACCTTCACCTTTTTTATGAACTCCTTCCATTTTGCATATTGCCTATCATTCCTAGCTTTTCTGGGATTCTTGGGATAAGGTATCTTAGGCTTGTATACCCTTTCAGCCGGCTGTTTTGGGTTTTCAGCACCCGAACTTTCTGTAGTTACCTTGTGTCGATCGTTGCCCTTGTTGCACCGATCGATGCTAGGCGACTTCGTTACGATCTCCGGTTCCTTGGTTTCGCTTGGCAACGATCGTTGCTTGGATGCATCGATCGATGCGCGGCGAATATCGTGTATCTCATCTTCCAACTCTTCAATTTCTACGAGTTCCTCAACGCTTAACTGCTTTTTCTGGCCAGATGACAGCTCCTTACCACTTCTTAATGTCACGGCATTGCATTGGTACTTAGGATTGGCATCAGTCCTTCCCGGGAGGTATCCCTCTTCCCTTTGAGCATGCCCAGCAGTTTTTGCAACTCTTGCATCAAGCTCTTTTATGTGCGTGTTCAAACCTTCAAACTTCCCATTCAGCTCCCTGTAGATTGTATCCATCTTTGCGTCAGAATCTGCTGCGTACTTAGTCTGATTCTCCATCAGCTGTCTTAGCATCATCTCTATCTTACTATCAGGCTCATTGGCTTTCTTAAAACCACTTTGCTGAACTCCATTTGAAAATCTGTTTCCCTGCTGATTTCTAAATCTATTGCCTTGGAAACCAGAACCTCCCATGTAATTCACTTCTTCTTCCTGAGTGTCCTCCTCAGTCTGAATTACATCTACATTTTGGGCAAGGTGGACATCTTTCTTACTTGTCAAGAGATTGTAAACTGTGTCCAGCCTAGATCTAATCTCAGTCATGTTAGGGTCCTCTGTACTTACACCAGATTTCTTTCTCATCTCATCCATAGACTTGCAACTGTAGCTGCCAATCAGGTTCTCTATCAACCGTTTAGCTTGTGTAGGAGTTCTGGTGCTGAAATTAGCATCACTGGAATTATCCAGAGCAGTCTGATAAGGGAGATCTATTCCTCTGAAGAAAACACCAATCAGCTGTACTTCTGTGAATCCGTGATGTGGACAATCACGCTGATATTGCTTAAATCTCATCCAGGCAGTCTTCAAGGGCTCCACAGCTCCTTGGGAAAAGGTGAGTATGTCCTGTCTGGACTGATCCGAGCGTGCATCATCATAAAAGTGACGCAGGAACTCACTCTTTAAGGCTGTCCAAGTAGTATACTGACCAGGTGCCAGTTGTCTCAGCCATGCACTAGCGTCTCCAGCAAGACTGTGCGGAAATAGCTTAAGGAACAGATAGTCCGGGCATACTCCTTCATACTTCATGCCAGTGACTATGTCCTCAAACTTGTCAATGTGATCCATAGGCTGCTCCGATTGAAGACCATGGAAAGCAATCTGTCTCATCAGTTGGTAGTAGATGGTTTTTACCTCAAAATCATTCCTCTCGAAAGCAGGAAGCACTAGAGCTGCTCGGTTTGCATGAAACTCATCAGGTCTATTGTAATCAGCTAGTGTCCTCTCATGAACTACCATCTCTCTACCTTGAGCTTGATCTTGCGGTTGTTGCTCAGGTTCAGGGGGGTCAGGGATTACATTTCCCTCAGCATCAACCCGATGCCCAGCAGCATTGTACGGGTTGTTATCTTGGTCCCTCAGGGTACCTTCAGCATCTGGTATCAAGATCAGACGTTCTCGAACCATTCTCTCTCTCTTTTCTCTTCTGATAGTCCTCTCTAGACGTCCAAGTTCCTCTAGGTTGAGATTAACTAAGCTCGAGTTCGGATTACTTCGAGTGTTCTGCGTTGGCATAAACTGTCTGTAATCGTCCAGCAACGATCGATGCTATCAGTGCAACGATCGATTCAATCTCAAATCGCTTAGTGACGATCGATGCAAAGGGTGCAACGATCGATGCAAGGCGAAATCGGTACCTGCGACAGAGAGAAAAAGAGAAAAAGTCAGCAAAAATAATAAAATAAAAAAACGAAAAACGAAAAATTTCTAGTAAAACCCTAAGTTCGGTCCTATCGAAGACTCAAAGAGTCCCCGGCAACGGCGCCAAAAACTTGATAGGTCGAGTTTTAATCCCTATTACTAAACTGCAAGTGTACAGCAATGTCAAAGTAGTATATAGGGTTATCGAATCCACAGGGACACTTGGTCTCAAGAGAATCAAACCGTAGGGAATGAATACTAGAAATAAGCAATGTGATTGTATTGAAAATAGTGCAAGAAAGTAAATCAGTAGCAGAGATTATTGGTTGTGAAAGCAAGTAATTAAAAGCGTCAAACCTAGGGTATTCTCAGGAAATCAGACTAGCAAACAGTTCATTCAGCAAGGATCTAATTAAGCACCAGTTCTAGAACTCAAAACACAGATATAGAATTAACCAAATTCCTTTGCGATAATTCTCTAAGTCTAAGTGCAGCAAACCAAACTTCCGTTTGCGAGAACTAACAGATTAAACTAGCAATAAGTCCAAGTTTGATATGTTCACAATTATCCTAAACCAAACTTTCGTTTGCGCAAAGTTTAATTGCCCAATTTAATTAGTTCAGATTCCTAAACCCCACTTCCGTGACGTATTTAGCAACCTAAGATCTAGATTCTAATTGATCAGGTTAGAACTAGCTTTAAGCACAATTAAATTGAAGAACATATATAGTTTGAATCCTTAACTGAAATTGAACAAGTCTAGCAAGTCAAGAAATCCTATGTGAGAAACCCTAAGCCTAACTAGGAATCTACTCAGACATAGATAATGAAAACATGATCATATGATAAGTAAATTGCATAAAAGAATAAGAGTAAAAGGGGTTCGAAATCTTCTCCAAATACAGATGATGAATCAGGTTCAGATCAGCCCCAAAAGCTCTAAAAATCCTCTGCTCTTAATTTTAAAGTGTATGGTAAAAAGTATATATGCTCTCTTAATAAAAACTCTAAAAACTCTATTATATAGGCATAATCTCGGCCAAGGGCTTCTTTGTAAATATCAGGAACTTCTGGATCAAAGTGCAATATCTTGATTCTTCTAAACCGCCGAGTTTTTGGCCCATCTCGCTGGTGCAACGATCGTTGCTAGAGTGCAACGATCGACACCTTTCTCTGTTTCGAACAGTGAACTCTATCTCTCGGCCAATCACTCCAAAAATCTCCAAAATGCTCCATAATCTCCAATTTAGCTCCCAACCTGATTATACCTGTAAAAGACTCTAAACAAAGACAAAAGACACTAAAACACATCTATATCATGGCCTAAAACTAGTAAAAACCATGATATATCACAAAGGCTAAGGGATGTAGTAATTGCATGAACACATGACAATCATGACTCTTCATTCTTATGAATATTTTCCCTTGTTCAACAAAACTACAGAGATTAGAAACATACCAATATGGGAAGCAAACATATTTTTCACCCAGTCGAACAAGGCCGATTTAGCTTCTAAAGTCAACCAATATATAGGAAATGGTGCAACTCCGCGTGATGTCATATGCAACTCGTTTTGTGCTCAAATATCAGACAAGTTCAACCTTGATTTCAAGTTATCTTTAGTTCTTCTCGGCACATTCAAATATGTATGCATGATGTTATCAAAGAAGTTTTTCTCGATATGCATCACATCAATATTTTGTCTTAATAAATGATATTTCCACTAAGATAGTTCCCAAAAATGTTTTTCTATGTCAGTTATGGCTTTCACCATATCCATCGGCCATATTAGCTGGTGTGTACCAATTTCCTCTACGCCTAACTGTTTCATGTGCCCAATAATGATAAATTTGATCCTCTAGTTGTTCCTCAGATATATAAACTTGCGGTGTCGGATGGACGACTCTGTTTTTCTTTAGAAAATTTTAGTTTCTCCAATACGGATGGTTGATTGGTAAAAACTGTCGGTGACAGTCAAACCAACATGTTTTCCGACCATGTTTCAATTGAAACGCTTCTATCCTATTCATACAATATGGAAACGCTAGTCTTCCGTGAGTAGTCCAACATGATAACATTTCATATGCGGGAAAGTCGCTTATCGTCCAAAAAGGAATTGCCTGCATTGTGAAATTCTTTTTCCTCGAACAGTCATACATTTGAACATTGGTGGACCACAACTGCTTTAACTCATGTATCACGGGCTATAGAAATACGTCGAGCGACCGCTTTGGATGCTTTGGACATGAGACCAAAATACTCAAAAAAGAAATTCTCTTTGTATGCACATAATAGGGGAGAGGTTGTAAGGAGTGAGTATTACCAGCCACAAAGAATATATTCTACTAGACATATTAAATGGACTAAATATATTTGTGCGAAGACCAAGGTATACATTTCCAAGTTGTCTGGAAATTGGGGATGTGCTGTCTTAAAGTGTTTCCATGCCTTTGCATATGAAGGATGAGTCATCGCCCCATCCATCTGAAAGCTCAGCATGCCATCTCATAGAAGGAGATGTTTCTTCAGACTGAAACATCTGTTATAGGAAGCTACCACATCCTTTGTTAGGGTATCGGGTTCCGTTCACTTCCTTGTAGCTTATATCTTGGTTTCCACACAAAAAGACACTCTTGCAGCTTATCATCGTCTTTCAAAAAAAACATTTAGTTATCAATACATACATCATTCATCTCAGAAGGCAAACCAAGGCTATAAATAATTTTCTGAATCTCATAATAGTTTCAACAGCCAAATTATCCTCCGGTAAATATATGCACAGTCATCCATGCAAACCTCAACTAAGTTATGATCAGTTTTAATGTTCATCATCCTAGTTTCCAACGGTAATTTGGACATCCCTTCTCTACATCCATCGTAGAGTGGTTGATTTGCTGCGTTTATCATATCATAAAATCATTTCGCATTTAATTTGGATTCCTCAACATCATTCTGATCATTAGTTATTGTTTGATGAAATGCATTCATATGCAACCTATCATGCTCATGATAACTATGCTGTCCGTGATAACCGAATTGATCATGATTAACACGCATTTCATTTTCATGTTAAACATTGCTACTACTACTTCATGCATTATATCCACTGCTATAACCTTCTTTGTGTTGATACCAAATATAATAATGCGGTGTAAATGCTCTATTCAATAGTTTACGCCAAACAATATTAACAAGAATAAACTTATGATTCATGTATTTGGGACACAGACAGAACATCTTATCTCTTTTTATAGTTATCTATGTCTGACATTCTTGATATATGAATATCTGAAGCCCATCTCAAAACTCCTTTGTCACCGCTCCTTCCGCATCCTTATGTTGATAGATCCAACTCCGTAATTATTATGTAGATATCTTTTAGGAAATAATTTTTTTTTTAGAGAATAATAGTTTCTAATGTTTTAAGTTGTGATTTTTGTTTTGAAGTATGATGTATTTATAGAATTTTTTCACAAGTTCGAAATGAATTAGCAACGAAATTTTAATAACCATTTAGTAACGGATTGAGATAACAATGGTTTAACGATGATTGTTGGTCGAAATAACAACGGATACACACGTCGTACCAAAAAGGGTATAACTTACTAAAATGTTTCTATCTACCAAATAAATATGTTACATTTCGATGTTAATCCGTCTCTTAGTACTACGAATATGATTCATCACTAAACCTTACAAATTATACGACAAATTAACGACAAATTACAGCGACTTCAACTATTCCTCGTTAGTTCGTCGTAATGTGCTACGATTTAGCGACGAAATTTTCTCGTCGTTAAGTAACGACAGTTTTACGACGAACTTTAGATTCATCGTAAATACGTCGCAACACGATTTCTAATTAGCGACGGAAAGATTTGTCGCTAAATTTTGATGGTAAAGGACAGTTTTCTAGTAATGTGTAGATTATGGATCATCGCACACATACAATGTATATCGTTCCAAGGAGAATACATGAGTTTAGAAAGGCAAGTCTTCTTGCCAAGAAGGTGATTCTTCACCACAAGATTATTACACACTTGGAATCCATTACAGCCAAGCCCTGAGAATTCGCTGATGGACCTGACATGTCTCATTACCTCCGCATGAGCTGACACCTCCACCACCAGTTCGACGATCAGCAATCTGCTTTGTTGGGAAGCCTATTGACCTCGACGTCAACTACCTCAACAACCTACGCCTGCTCATGATCAATCTGACCCTCAGGATCAATTACACAATGCTTAACGATCTCAACATTACAAATAATGTGCTTTGTTATTTGGAAGCTCTCAAGCTTCGTACCTACATGGAAATGAATCAGCTGGCCTACAAGGATATTTCGCGAGAATTCCTAGCCTCTATCACACTTTCTTACACATGTGGAAGATATTCCCGTGCTTCTGAAGATATCCTCTCTTTCTCCATCAAAGGAATGAATATCCACTCTTCATTCGGTATGTATGAACCACCCTTGGTCTGGAATACCCCATGGAGACTACTATCACAGACGAGCTTGTTGTTGTATTGTGGCTCATTATGGGTTAATATGACTTTAATCGCGGGTGATCAAACTCGTAATTTTCACTCATACTGATGTTCGTCTAGTGCATCGCCTTTTGAAAATGTACTCTTATCTAAGACTACATAGTCATGTGTCTTACTGCATGAGCTTTCCTTCTTAAATTAACCTATATACCAAATTCACGACATGTTTTCCTTGATAGTATCCTCGCTAAGAGGTTGGTTGAGGTAAATCATGATGTTGTGAGACTATCTACTAATTATGGAGGCATCATCACATACATCCTACACACCGCTGAAGTAGACCTTTTCGGAGAGGTACTAGTTCATGATGGCTAGTACGACCCATCCCAATTTTTGGGAGACACTAGACTTTGTGATACACATACAGATCACGATAGATTTGGCTACAGATTGTACACACGTAGAAGAGTTGGTCATGTGATCTTTATGTTATCATAGACCCTTCATAGGCTGCGAAAAAGTCCTCCATAGTGGACCCAAATGAGATAGATTTCAAGCCCGAGATCTCCCGTCTTCCTCATACCATTGGAGAGTTTGTCATCATTCTATCCCGCATACTTGCAGCATGACCTTACCTAGCAGACTCAAAGAGTTGACCGTGTACTACAGTAACTCGAAGAGACAGCCCAAATCGATGGACTTATCCATGACGCTGAGTAATACGAGCCACATGATGGTTAAATATACCACTTGTGAGACTTATCTCTGGCTTTGAGTCAGACGAGACAATAATTCATATGGTGTCGTCGATCTAACCTCTTGTCTTTTTTTCTTTTTTGGATTTTACCGAGTTTGTTCCATCCTTTCACCACTTTTTCACACTGAAGATAGTGAGATTTAGACTTGAAGATGAACCAGGAATTCAAGACATCTTTCACCTTTTCGTCACTCTTTGTTGTCCTTGAATGGTCAGTTCATCTTTAGTCTATGTCCACCCAAAATTTAACCATGTTTTCGCACCTCATACAATCTTTCTTGTTCTTTTATGTGCAGATATTACCAAAATGTTCAGAAAGAGAAGAACAATGTAATTCTCTGAAGACGAATGCCTTGAAGAAATTGGGGTATGAGAGATAAAACAACAAAAGGAGCTTTGTTATGCCTTGAAAAGCTTAAGAAATTTGTAAAAAAAATGTATCTCTTATGACTCCATCACTTAGTGACATTTCCCTTGCAAAAAAAGGTGAAATAATGAAGGAAAGGAAATAAAAACCAATAACACTTACATGATCAAAATAGTACCAAGACAAGCAATGGTTTGATCATAAAAATTTTGAGCCGTTCCAACCAAAGACCCTGCAGGAAAATATAAGTTTGGGGGAAGAAACATGAAGAAAGAATAACTAGTAGATGACTTGTGCAATAAGTAGTGACTGGAAGTTGTGGAGCTCAACAGTTATAATATATCTTGTTGTTTTGCGTGTTATCTAGCATCTTCAAATAAAACTGTAACTCAAAACACTTTTATCATCACCTTAAATAACCTTTGGCACCTAGCCTGATTAGTCTTGATTAACTCTTTTGATGAGAAATTCACACACATTTAATGAATGTAGAGAGTTAGTTGACTGGATTTGGAGTCTAGATAGTTTAACTCTATATTATGGCATTACGACTAATGTTGCATAAATTTGGTGAGAGTTTTCTGGACTGGGTTTATATTGATGCATATCCATGATTATGGTTTAGAAGAACGGTCACTGAGCCTTTATGAAATCACTGTATGAAATATTCGCTTTTCAAACTTCTTTCCTGACTTCGATTTATATTTTGTTTGAGGACAAAAAAGTCCCAAGTATGGAGAGTTGATATAACCCATTTAATACCATTTTAGCTATCACTTATATACCCTTTGTATGGTGTTCTAACATGTTTAAAAAAAATTTTAACATTGACGCATTCCGTCAAAAGTTCCACATAAAATGGAGACCTTCTCACCGTTTAATCACTCTCAAATTTGGACACATAGTAGAGGGATCTTTCATCAGCCAATAGAAACTTTCTTCAAGAAAATCTAAAGATAAGATCTGAAGAGCCGTTTGGAACAAGAAGGGCTAGATTGCAACCAAAGCAGTCTTGGACGCGACCTCAGCCGGACATGCCACGATGAGCAACCTTGGTCGCGATCTTAACCGCCCAGGCCATGAAGGAATACCCCTTCGTCACGACTGTGCAAAACATGGACAACCGAATTCAAACCCTTATTTGGCATTTTTCATCCTGAAGTTATTTAGCAAAGTTGCACATAAAAAAATATGAGCAAAACCTATGTTTTTCACCAACTATTGAAGGAGGCCTTGCCCTCCCCTTTTAATCATTACCTTTCATATTTCAAATACCTTAGTAGTTTTTAGTTTTTTCTTAGTTTTAATCTTTAAGTAACTTATAGGGATTTTAGATCTCGAGCCATAAGACTTTTACGGCTAAGATCTATAACCCTGTCTATAATTTTATCTATTTTTCTTTTATGAAATTATTTATAATGATTTCTATTTGGAAATTTGAGTAGTTTTGTTGTTCGGTTTTAAGTGAATTTCGATGGGGTTAATCATGGGCCAATCCCACATGGCCGATTTATAGAATTAAAGTTATTTATTTAAATTGTATTTCGTTTATCTTTATTTTAAATGCATGATTAAAAATTGATCACCTTAAAATTGTGATGGAACTTCGAGCCAATTCTACCATATTCAGAATTGCTGTCAGGTTCCCGATAGCCTAGGATCTAGGGTCTAGTTAATCGAATCAAGGATCTGATCTTTGTTTACCTGGAGATTAGCAGCGGAAGATGGTCAGATAAACGAGATCTCTAGAGCGCCTCAGATGCTGCGCCTCTACTTTAGTCCACACGCACACAAGCTGGAATCCGTCGGGATGCTAGTACCGGTGCTCGGATCTCCTGGGAACTAAGTTTCTAGAGGTTTCTGTGTTTTCTCTCTGAGAAAAACTGTCTGGGCCGCGCTCATCTTGTTGGAATTGTGTCCAGTAATCTCGGTACTGTCTCTAGAAAGTAAGAGTATGTCAATGATCAGACATAAGTCATATAATACTGGGGGTCATGATGGCTTGCTAGAGTCCGCTCATGATCTATAAGTCTTGGACTTATTGCCTTTATTATATGATCCCATATGGGTCACACGCCTAAGCTAACAGGAAAATGTGTAGGAACGGCTTAGCAGAAGTACGGTAAAAGTGCCAGGCATTTGTCGTACTTAGAGAGAGATTAATGGGTCTGATTAAATCTAAGGGATTTAATCAGATTGGTATTTGGGCCCAAAAGCCCAAAAAGGAACCAGACAAGTTTTATAATTAAAACTTAAGTCTGATTCTCCTTCTAACCCTAGCCCCTCTGCGATTTCTCTCTCTCTCCCTGCGCCTCCTCACTCTCGGTCTAGCAGCCTTCTTCCTGCTTGGTGTGCGTGTGTGAACCTCTGGAGGAGTTATCACTTGGTGGCTCTGCTGATCTCCGATTATACCTTCCCTTTCCGCTGCATAAACAGGTATAAGGTGAGATCCATTATGTTTCTAAATAAGAGAACCTAGATCTGCATGTTTAGGACTGTTGAATCTGAGAATTGAATCTGGATTAACACCAAACGATCCTTCAGTGGTATCAGAGCTATTGGTTCTGTGGTTTTTCTTGTTTAGATTCATGTTTAGGATTGTTTAAGATGTGTTTTTGAATCAATCTACTGATAAGAGCAAAACACTTAAGAAACAAGAATTGAAACCTAAACAAACATATTTGAAATCGCAAAAACCAAGCTATATGACTTGGATTGCGATCGGCCGAGTGTTGAACCGATCGGCCAAGCCGATCGCATGTATCGATCACGGATCGATAGCATGGATCGCGTTGGCCGGTTGGATCGATCGACCGTGAGGCGCGAGAGACCGATCGCATGGACTGCGTCATGTTGTCTCGGCCCGATCACGCGTCCTGCATCCCGATCACTCGTCCCGACCATCGTCCCGTCACGTCCCGATCTCGGCTTGCGGCTGCGCGATTGTTGCTCGATCACGTGAAGCCGTGATCGGTTCGTGACCTAATGGGCCGGTTCGGTTCATTTGACGGTTCGGTTTAAAAACTTGATTAAATTTAATCGTCTTGGTTTAATAAACAGACTTAATAAATTTATTAAGTTCTGGTTAAACCGGGATAAGAAATCCAAAGTCGAAATATTGGATTTTGTGCCTAAACCAGGATTTTCTAATTTGATTTGGTTGGACAAAATAAATTGAGAAAATCCGGTTTAGTAAATAACCGGTTGACAATTGTGGTCATCGTAGTAATTAATTTTGGTTAAGACCAATTTTAATGAACCAGACCGGTTATGTCATTTAATTGGGCAATTGGGTTATGTCTTGGACATGAACCAATTCTTGGGCCTCGGGCCAAGAAGTTAAAACAATTGGGCCAATTATTTGAGTCTTTTCTTCAGAATTAATTTAAAATTTATTTTATAAAATTATAAATCGATTTTAAATTAAAGTTTCCGAAATTTTGAAATTAGAAAGTTTCTTAAAATAGAAGTTTCTAGATTTGCATGTTTTGGATTTTAAGAAATTTCTAAAGTTAGAAAGTTTCCGGTTTTAGAAAGTTTCCAATTTTAGAAAGTTTCCAAAATTAGTAGGTTTCCCAAAAAGGAAAGTTTCCCAAAATAGTAATCTTCTATTTTGGGAATGAAATTTTAAAATAAACCTACAAACTTCAAATAATATCAAGCGTTGGATGTCTTGTCCAGTCTATGTCAGCTGTCGAAGCCCATTCAATTGTATTCATGGCCTTACAGTGTGAGGGTGTCTACTTTTGCGTGGATAAGACGGTTTGTGATTCATAAATGTCATTGGGAGTCCCAGACATTAATGATTACATGACTGTATAGTCTGGTTTTCTTGACTGGGCCATCGGGAGTCCCGGGCCTTGAGACATCAGAGTGGATTGGGCCTCGGGCCCAGATTCACAACCAAGAGTTATATCACGGATATAATTAGCCGACATAGGGCTTACCGATATAAGCTAAGGTTGGGTGATGGCCAGTGGCCCACTTTGATCTTAGTTATATGTGGATCTTGGAATCATTATATTCTATTGAGGGTAACTTATGTTATTGAATATAATGCGTGATTAATCATATTAAGTATAATACAAGATTAATCATATTGAACATATTAACTAATAACCTTTTTATCTTATATATTTCAGCTATGACTACTACAAGCACACAAAACACATTCTCAATCCGGTCTGTTCTCGAGAAGGAGAAGCTGACTGGAACGAACTTCCTGACGTGGTCAAGGAACTTGAGGCTGGTCCTCAAGCAGGAGAAGAAGGATTATGTCCTTCGTGATCCCCTCCCCGAGAGGCCTCCTAACAATGCTGCCAGGACTCTGCATAATGCTTGGGAAAAGCATTCGTCAGATGAAAATGATGTCTATTGCCTGATGTTGGCGACAATGACTGCTGAGCTGCAAATGCAGTTCGAGAGTGTGTTGTCACCCATCGAGATAATGGCAAGCCTGAAATCGCTTTTTCAGGAGCAAGCAAGGACTGAGAGGTTTCAGACAGTTAAGAACCTCTTAGACTGTAAGTTGGCTGCAAATGCGGCAGTGAGTCCTCATGTCTTGAAGATGATGGGTTATCTCGATCATCTTCAGAAACTCGACTGCCCTATCAGCCAGGAACTTGCCTGCGACATCATTCTGCAGTCATTACCTGCAAGCTATGATCAGTTCATTCTGAACTTTAACATGCATGGCTTGAGTAAGACATTGCCTGAGCTTCACGGAATGCTCAAGACTGCAGAGCCCAACTTGAGGAAAACCGCCAAGGACCCCAATGTGCTTATGGTGCAAAAGGGCAAGGGGTTTAAGAAATCCTCTGCTAAGGATAAGGGAAAGGCCAAGGCTGTCCAAGTCGCGGACAAGGACACGCCAAAGCCCAAGCCCAAGTCCAAGGCTGGGCCAACTGACATATGCAGGTTCTGTAAAGAACCAGGGCATTGGAGGAGAGAATGTAAGAAATTCCAAGAAGGTCTAAAGGAATTGAAGAAGAAGACTCTCGAAACTTCTTCATCAGGTATTTTTGTTATAGAAGTTAATACAACTACTTCTGATAATACCTCATGGGTTATGGATACTGGTTGTGGGGCTCATATTTGTACTAATATGCAGGCACTCAGCAACAGTAGAAGGCTAAAGCAAGGACAAGTGGAGCTACGAGTTGGGAATGGAGCGAAAGTTCCTGCACTAGCTGTAGGCACATACTTGTTGTCTTTACCTTCGGGATTGATTTTAGAACTTAATAATTGTTATTTTGTACCTGCTATAAGCAGAAATATTATTTCAATTTCTTTGTTGGATTTGGAAGGTTATGATTTTTCAGTTAAGAATAAATTATGTTCCTTCAATCGCAACAATTTGTTCTATGGTTGTGCCCCTCTTACGAATGGGCTTTACATACTCGATCAATCCGCGCCAATTTATAACATTAATACCAAACGGTTCAAACCTAATTAGGAGAACCGAACGTTTCTATGGCATTGTCGTTTAGGGCACATCAGCGAGAAACGCATCAAGAGGCTCCATTCGAATGGACTTCTTGGCTCATTTGACTTTGAGTCATGTGAGAAATGCGAATCCTGCATGATGGGCAAAATGACACGGGCCCCCTTTAATAAACCTAACGAGAGGGCCAGTGACTTATTGGGCCTGATACACACTGATGTGTGTGGCCCAATGTCCACAAATGCAAGAGGAAACTATCAGTACTTCATTACCTTCACTGATGATTTCAGTAGGTATGGATATGTTTATTTAATGAAACATAAATCTGAATCTTTTGAGAAGTTCAGAGAATTCCAAAATGAAGTACAGAACCAACTTGGCAAAAGCATTAAGGCTCTTCGGTCCGACCGAGGAGGAGAATACTTAAGCCAAGAATTCAGTGATCATCTAAGAGAGTGTGGGATCGTATCCCAACTCACTCCTCCCGGAACACCTCAATGGAATGGTGTGTCTGAGAGGAGAAATCGGACCTTATTGGATATGGTTCGATCTATGATGAGTCACACAGACCTTCCAATATCCCTTTGGGGATATGCTCTGCTAACAGCAGTGTTCACTCTAAATAGAGCGCCATCGAAAGCAGTAGCAAAGACACCATATGAATTATGGACTGGAGTGGCTCCAGTGCTGTCTTATCTAAGAATTTGGGGTTGTGAAGCCTATGTCAAGAGATTAATCTCAGACAAGCTTACACCAAAGTCTGATAAATGCTACTTCATTGGTTATCCGAAGGAAACCAAGGCTTATTACTTCTATCTACGTTCCGAGAACAAGATATTTGTTGCCCGGGATTGTAACTTTCTTGAGAGGGAATTTCTCTCTAAGAAAGACAGTGGGAGTAAGGTACTGCTTGAAGAAATTCAAGATGAACAGGATACTGCTCAACCTAATGAGGAAGAGCAGCAGGAGGACCTACAAGAAATTGTAGAGCCTGAACCTGTAGTACCTGAAGTTCGAAGATCCGGGAGGATCCGTCACGAACCCGAGAGATATCAAGGATTCCTCGTGACTAACTGTCATGATCTTCTGATCATTGATGGTGATGAACCATCGAACTTCAATCAAGCCATGATGGGCCCAGATTCCTATAAGTGGCGTAAGGCCACTGATTCCGAAATGGACTCCATGTCGGTCAACCAAGTGTTTTCGTTGGTTGACTTACCCGCTGGTGTAAAAGCCATCGAGTACTAGCAACTGCAGCTTTTCATGATTATGAAATTTGGCAGATGGACGTGAAAACCGCCTTCCTGAATGGTATTCTGGAAGAGGATGTGAATATGACGCAACCTGACGGTTACATAGATCCAAAGAATGCTGGGAAAGTATGCAAGCTTCATAAATCCATTTATGGATTGAAGCAAGCATCGAGGAGCTGGAATCTTCGTTTTGATGAAGCGATCAAGCAATTTGACTTCATCAGAAACGAAGAAGAACAATGCGTGTATAAGAAAACTAGTGGGAGTAAGATAGTATTTCTTATTCTGTATGTCGATGACATACTGCTTCTCGGAAACGACATTCCAATGCTGAAGTCTGTAAAGGACTGGCTTGGAAGTTGTTTTTCCATGAAAGACATGGGTGAAGCCGCATACGTTCTTGGAATCAGGATCTACCGGGATAGATCTAGAAGGCTGATAGGCTTGTGTCAAGATTCATACATTGACAAAGTCCTACAAAGATTCAGCATGAAAGATTCCAAGAAGGGCTTCACGCCAATGGTACATGGCACAACGCTAAGCAAGAAGCAGAGCCCTACGACGGCTGCTGAGCTTGAGCGCATGAAGAATATTCCTTATGCATCTGCAATAGGATCTGTCATGTATGCCATGATCTGTACTCGTCCTGATGTTGCTTATGCATTAAGCATGACGAGTAGATACCAGTCAAATCCAGGTGAAAACCATTGGATTGCCGTCAAGAATATCCTGAAGTATCTAAGACATACTAAGGATAAGTTCTTGGTATACGGTGGAAGTGATGTGCTTAAAGTCAGTGGATTCACGGACGCAAGTTTCCAGACAGACCAAGATGATTTCCGGTCACAGTCCGGTTATATCTTTTGTCTGAATGGCGGTGCAATCAGTTGGAGAAGCTCCAAGCAAGACACCGTTGCTGATTCCACTACAGAAGCTGAATATATCGCCGCTTCAGAAGCTGCGAAGGAAGCTGTTTGGATACGAAAGTTCATTATTGAACTAGGTGTGATACCGAATGCGGCTGAGCCTCTGGCACTGTTTTGTGACAACAATGGTGCTATAGCTCAGGCAAAGGAACCAAGATCACATCAAAAATCCAAGCATGTTCAAAGAAGATTTCACTTGATACGTGACATCGTTAATAGAAAGGAAGTCAAGATCAGCCGAGTCCCGACAGATGATAATGTCGCTGATCCGTTGACAAAGCCACTCCCAAGGCCTAAGCTCGAGTATCTGACTGAAGCTGTAGGCATTAGAGACATTGAAATGTAATCTAAATTTGAGTGGGAGTTTGAGGGCTTTATTTAGTTATTGATATGTTCTTGTAAAACATTTTCTTATGTTTAATGAAATTATTATTTCAAGATTATTTTAACTGTGATGAAATAATCGTTCCAAAATGATATGAACCATTTTATAGGTCATCGAAGTAATTGACTTGATCTTGAGTTATCAAAGTCATTTGGCTTGATCATGAGACCCTATATTTGATAGATGGCTTATATCATCATGTCCCTAGTCGAAGGTTGTTGAAATTGGAACACCAACAATCGTGTGAGACTAGATTGGTATGTGACTTATGACAAAGTCTCAGTGTGTCATAGATGCGCGGCATCAAAGTCAGTACATAGGTGTATGTTGGGAACATACGACCGGACATGACCCGCTTAAGAGAACTCTTCAGGATATTTATATCTGTGTCATAAGAGATTCTCACTACGACTATAGAGTATAGTCCTTAGACCTGAGTTCGCATGCATGTGACTGCACATGGACTGATGCACTTTGATCATTGTCTAACGCTGTCGTTCTGCGATAGTTATAAGGACCTTGTTTGGGTACATTATGAAATGAGTAGTTTACAGTGATGGAACAAGACGGGATTTGTCCCTCCAATATAAATGGAGTAAATATCTCTAGGCCAATCGGAGATTTGAATACTGGAAAATGCATGGCCATGCTCAAACGGACTGTCCCGAGTCGTTTGGATTGTCAGTATCAAATCAGAGTCCGATGAACAAGATTAGGCTTTATAAGGATGACACTAATCTTGCCTTATGACTAATCGAGATATTGTGACAAAAGGATTATGAATACAGAGATTCCAGTACAAGTGGGAGATTGTTGGAATTGTGTCTAGTAATCTCGGTACTGTCTCTAGAAAGTAAGAGTATGTCAATGATCAGACATAAGTCATATAATACTGGGGGTCATGATGGCTTGCTAGAGTCCGCTCATGATCTATAAGTCTTGGACTTATTGCCTTTATTATATGATCTCATATGGGTCACACGCCTAAGCTAACAGGAAAATGTGTAGGAACGGCTTAGCAGAAGTACGGTAAAAGTGCCAGGCATTTGTCGTACTTAGAGAGAGATTAATGGGTCTGATTAAATCTAAGGGATTTAATCAGATTGGTATTTGGGCCCAAAAGCCCAAAAAGGAACCAGACAAGTTTTATAATTAAAACTTAAGTCTGATTCTCCTTCTAACCCTAGCCCCTCTGCGATTTTCTCTCTCTCTCCCTGCGCCTCCTCACTCTCGGTCTAGCAGCCTTCTTCCTGCTTGGTGTGCGTGTGTGAACCTCTGGAGGAGTTATCACTTGGTGGCTCTGCTGATCTCCGACCATACCTTCCCTTTCCGCTGCATAAACAGGTATAAGGTGAGATCCATTATGTTTCTAAATAAGAGAACCTAGATCTGCATGTTTAGGACTGTTGAATCTGAGAATTGAATCTGGATTAACACCAAACGATCCTTCACATCTCTCTTAGGTCGAATTATAAGATCACTTATATACGACCTCGACGTAAACCGAAACATCAGTTTCGGTTTCGGCCTTGTGTCGACCGACACACTTAGTGGTGTCGATCGACACACATCTTGTGTCGACCGACGCACCCAATGGTGTCGATCGACACACCTCATTAAAACTCATATTCGATGTGTATCCAATACACATCGACCAGACCATATGCCAATGATCAATCCCTTATGAACTATGTCCAACTTGCTTAGGTGTGTGACCCTGTAGGTTCACACGATACTGGAAATGAGTTACAACTCATTTGTCATAAGCGGTTTCTAGCAAAACATTATGACTACCCAGTATCACATGAATTGTCCGATCTCGACAATACAACTATCTCTAGAGTGAGTACAATGTGATATCAGGACATAATCCCAACAATCTCCCACTTGTACTGGAATCACCTATTCCTATAATCCCTTCGTCTCTATATCTCGATATGGCATAAGGCAAGAGACTGTGTCATCCTTATTATAGCCAACATTATGTTCATCGAACTCCTGATCTATACTGATAAAACAAACGACTGACAATCACCTCGTTTGAGCACGGCCATGCATTTTCTCAGTATAAAATCTTCGATGGGCCCTGAGATATTTATCTCCCGTTATATGGGAGGGACAAATTCCACCTTGTTCCATCCCTGTTTCTACACATACTTCATGATACGCCTAAGCAATGCCGTTATAGCCGCCAGTTACGGAACGACGTTTGACAAGGTCAAAGCGCATCAATTCATATGCTAGAAAACATGATGAACTCAGGTCTAAGGACTATACTCTATAGTCGTAATGAGAAACTCTCATGACACAGATATAACTATCCTGTAGAGTTCTCATTAGCGGGTCATGTCCGATCATATGTTCACCAACATATATCTATGTGACTGACTGTGATATTCATATCATTGACTCCATGAAACTTAGTCAACAGTCACCTCACAAGCTAGTCTCTCGCGGTTGTCAGTGTCCCACTTTGACAATCTCGACTAGGGACAATCATAATTTATGTCATCTTTTACTTATAGGGTTTCATGATCAAGTCCTCAACTTGATTACCTATAAAATGAACATAAAATACTTTGGGACCATTACTTAATTATCCAATAATTAAATCATACCGATGTCAGTTTTAACTTACATAAACACTACCATAGCATGTCTATGTAAAGATTATAACATAACTAGAATTACTCCCACTAGAATCAAGATCATCTCTTCAGATATCTTATACTTACAGCAACAGAATAAATCTGGTGCTTAGGTTGTGGGAGAGACTGCGGTGTTTTGTTTGAAACAATTACAACAAACTACACCGCCATTCAGATAAAAGCACTATTCTACGGTCCACTGCTTGGAGCCTCTCCAACAGATAGCACCGCTATTCAGACAAAGAGACATGACCAGGTGGGAACCGGGAATCGTCTTTGTCCGACTAACTACTTTCAACTGGTTCGTCACTTTATCAGTTCACCACAAACCTATCCTTAGTGTTCCTCAAACACTTGGGATATTTCTGGTAACTGTTCAGTGACTATTACCGGAACATATTGGTATTTTCTCGACATGCTTTATGTGTAAGCTGCATCTAGACGAGCGCAAAATATGGCATTCATGATGGATTCTATTGCAGCAGCATTAGGAATCACACTCATTAATACTAGTTCAGCCAGTGTTCAAAAACACTTCATCTTGCTAATATTATTGCCATAAGACCTTTGGTGTGAAGCCATTCTTGTAATCAGGTACATTTGAACTGTCCAATACCTTATTAACATAAGGATTTTTGACACGATCCAATTAGCCTTTCTGATCCATTCCAATGGATCCTTATTCCAAGAACTTTTACGGCCTTCTCCCATGTCCATCGTTAAACTTGACTTCCGACCCAAATCTTGACAAGACTTTAGCGTCGGAACGTCGTTTATGAGATTAAGTATGTTATCTACATACAGTGTGAGAATTGTAATTACGCTCCCACTAGTCTTCTTGTAAATGCATGGTTTCATTTCTATTATGATCAAGTCAAAACTCTTGACCACATTATCAGAATGTTGATTCCAACTCCAAGATGTTTGCTTCAATCCAGAAATGGATCGGTGAAGCTAACATGCATACCCAGCAAATTTTCGGAGTTGGGGCTCACCATCGCTTCTTTGAATTTCGCATGCTCGTCACTTTTCAATGATCAACAGATCACGACAATCGGTTACGAGAAATCACTCTCGAGTTAGTGACGGATCCTTTCGGATCTGCGAATTTCAGGCTCCACAGGTGTAGATCCTACAGCACTTTGTATATCTCACCGCTGCTCTCCCTCAACAGGTTGAGCAGCCTCTTGTGTTTATCGAATTTCTTCGATGTGTACTTTTACTCCCACTGTTCCTTTTGAAAGTACGATCTTTCTCAAAAGACACAGTTCCGAACAACAATACTTTGTCCTCGGATTGGTTGCAAAAGTAGCAAGCCTTGGTTTCCTTAGGACAACCAGCGAGGTAGAACTTATCAGATATGGGTTCAAGTTTGTTTGTTGACTACTGTCTTACACAAACCTTTCAATCCCAATTAATCAGAAAAACAAATTTGGAAATCACCCAGTCCACATCCAATGTGGTGTTTTTCACTGATTCTGATAGAAACTTATTTAGCGTAAACATAGACATTTTAGAACGTATTCTTAAATGATTATGGAAGATTCCTGTGACTCATCATTAATCGGAGCATATCTAATAAGATCCGATTCATTCTGTTAGATGATCACCCAATTCTTGACTCAAGTATTTTCCTCCGCGATTCAATCGAGGATCTTAATACTTCTGTCAAATCGGTTCTACACTTCATCTTGGAACTCCTCAATTCTTTACAAGAAAATGAAAGACATCTCTGCACAATGCAGATACATAGTAGCAATTACTTAATTTCTAAAACCAAGTATGAAAAGCTCCTACAAGTGGAGAATCTCTACGGCTCATGCAGCAACCATTGCTTCATACCAGACACGCAGTTCCACTTGTCCTTTCTTCAACGTTCTACTGTCGCTTAGGTCCTGCATATTTCAAAAATATCAGTACCATAACTAGTATCCAATACTTATGTAGAACTTGAATTAATAACACAATACCTGAAGAAGAAGTACCATACATCTCCTTCATCTCTTGTGAATCTTCCAAGAATTTAATGCAATCGCTCTTCCAATGCCCTGACTCATCGCAGTAGAAGCATTTTCTAACACCAGATGGGCCTGACTTGGGCTTATAAGATGACACAGGCTTATCCTGATTCCAAATTTGGACGGCCCTGCCTCTACCCTTGCCAACACAAGATTTCTCAAATCTTTTACCCTTTATGATGTTTTGCTCTGCTATTTTGAGCATGCCACGCAGCTCATTCAACGTCTTCGTCAAGCCTTTCTTGATATAGTTCTCAATGAACTTGTCATAGCTTGACGGCAGTGACTGCAGAATGATGTCAGTGGCTAACTCTAAGCTGACAGGACATTCCAGTTTCCCCAGGTTATCAATGTAACCCATCATTTTAATGACATGAGGACTCACTGGAGCATCCTCTGGTAGCTTGCACTCAGTGAGAGACTTCACCATCTGGAATCTCTCAACTCGTGCCAGATTCTGAAACTTCAAATTCAGGCTGGTGATCATCTCTATTGGCGACTCCACGTTCTCGTATTGACTTTTCAAGTCCGAGTTCATGGTAGCCAATATCAGACCACGCACATCTACCACATCAATATAATGCTTATTCCAAGCATTATATACTGCATGCGAGCGATTGGTCCCAAGCCTTTCTGGAAGAGCTTTCTCAAGGACATAGTCCTTGCTCTCATGCTTGAGAATGAATCTCAGATTCCGATACCAATCCAGGAAGTTGGATCCATTTAACTTGTCCTTCTCAAGGACGGATCGCAACGAGAAAGTAGTCATAGACATAAGCTGAAATCCAAGGAAAAACAAAGATTTAGTTATGTATATGATGAGAAATCTTATCTGATAAGAAAACTCGCATTATATTCAAACAATGTTTCCTCTATGAATATATTGATACAAGATCCATACTTCACTAAAATCTGAGTGGGCGACTCGCCATCACCCAAACTTTAGTTATCTAGGTAAGCAAATCATTGCTAATTGTACTCAGTACAACTCTTGGTTGTGGATGAGACAAACTATGTCTAATCCACTCTGATGTCTCTGAGCCCAGAACTTCTGATAGCCCAGTCAAGTAAACCAATCTCTTTAGTCTTGTGATCATTGACAGTCGCACTGCAAGTCTATCAATGATCACCTGCCTTACTCATGTAGCAGTGGATACCAAGGACTCCAAGACTATCCAACAAACGAAACAAGTCTTGACAGTAGACAAGATTGGGCAAGACATCAAGGTTACTTGATATTTAGTTGAGGAAACTAAAACCCAAAAAGTTTAGCAGATCAATCTCTTAGGTCATGTTATTGTTGATGTTTAGCACTGCAAATCCATCAACATAACTATCTGCCTTACTCACTTAATTGTGGACACCAAGCTCTTGGCTAGACCATCACACAACGAAATGAGTCTTGACAGTTGACCATATTGAAGCTAAGCTTTGATCAAGGTTTAGGTCGAGTTTGGCTTCTGCAAATTCAAGGTTCAATAACCAGAATTTCGAGCATTGTATTGATCGACGCAGATTATGTCTGTCGATTGACACCACCAAACAAACCGGACTTCAATAACCGGTTAATCCAATTAACCCGGTTCATCGAACCGGTCATGTCGATCGACACAACGCGTGTGTGACGGTCGACATAGACCTTAACCGAAGACAGTTTTGATAACCGGTTCAATCCAATTGAACCGACTTATCAGATCAAATTGATCTTAACCAATCGGTTTATATTAATTGGGATAATTAGTTCAATTCAATTGAACCAATTCATCCAATTCAAACCGTTTTAACCAGTTTCAACTGATTACGATAACCGGTCCAATTCAATTGAACCGACTTATCCAATCAAACTGATTAATTCCATCGGTTCTTGCTAATTGAGATAATCAGTTCAATCCAATTGAACCAATTCATCCAATTTAAACCGATCTATTCGGACTTAACCAAGCATGATAACCGATCCAATCCAATTGAACCAATTAACCATTCGCTAGGTATGTGTCGACCGACACTAACCTGTGTCGATCGACACTGGACCGAATATGTTCTGTGTCGACCGACACTCAACCTGTGTCGATCGACACAATAAGCTTTCGGTTTTTCTTCGCGACAAACCCTAGCCGCCGATTCTGTCGAATTCGCCACTCTGTGTCGACCGACACACCTAGTGTGTCGATCGACACTGTGCGAAAACACAGAATCCGAATTTTGTTTCAATCGATCTAACATGCTATTGTTCATAAAACTATTATGAGTGAATTCAATTCATTAGATTCAATTAAACAGGCTGATTCAATGGATAACCCTAAGGCTCTGATACCACTGATGGAACTTCGAGCCAATTCTACCATATTCAGAATTGATGTCAGGTTCCCGATAGCCTAGGATCTAGGGTCTAGTTAATCGAATCAAGGATCTGATCTCTGTTTACCTGGAGATTAGCAGCGGAAGATGGTCAGATAAACGAGATCTCTAGAGCGCCTCAGATGCTGCACCTCTACTTCAGTCCACACGCACACAAGCTGGAATCCGCCGGGATGCTAGTACCGGTGCTCGGATCTCCTGGGAACTAATTTTCTAGAGGTTTCTGTGTTTTCTCTGAGAAAAACTGTCTGGGCCGCGCTCATCTCTCTTAGGTCGAATTATAAGATCACTTATATACGACCTCGACGTAAACCGAAACATCAGTTTTGGTTTTGGCCTTGTGTCGACCGACACACTTAGTGGTGTCGATCGACACACATCTTGTGTCGACCGACGCACCCAATGGTGTCTATCGACACACCTCATTAAAACTCATATTCGATGTGTATCCAATACACATCGACCAGACCATATGCCAATGATCAATCCCTTATGAATTATGTCCAACTTTCTTAGGTGTGTGACCCTGTAGGTTCACACGATACTGGAAATGAGTTACAATTCATTTGTCATAAGCGTTTTCTAGCAAAACTATATGACTACCCAGTATCACATGAATTGTCCGATCTCGACAATACAACTATCTCTAGAGTGAGTACAATGTGATTTCAGGACATAATCCCAATAATTTGATCACATGATTGACCACTAGAGTGATGAATTCTTTAACATAAATTAGGATAGGGGATGAATTGTGTTGCAAGAAATGAAAACATACTTGTAGGAGACTTTGAATGTTGATGAACTAGATATTAATACATGATGTGGCAAGCTGCAAGAGTTGGTCGAGTTTAAGAGATTATGTGTTTAATTCTATTAAAATATTATAACATCACGGTTTGTGGTATTTGCAGAGAGGATTAAAAGAATTGATTTGGCTACCTATGTCACCAAAGTGCACTTATCTTTTCAGTTACTTGTCCATAGAGAAATCCAGAGTTAAGCTACTTGAGCTGGAGTAATTGAAGGATGGGTGACCTATTGGAAAGTGATTCACGGTATCGTGTAAGTGATGAAAAAGCACATGGAAAGATATGTGGTGATTCGAAGGACTAAACAAGTCTTTCGAACCTCCCAGAATAACAAATAGACAATCAAACGAGGGTGAGCCTACAAATCGAGAGAGCGTTTGTGGGACACGCAGACGGTGGCAGGGGCGTTAAAAGTATGTTATGCATTGTTTTGCATTTCGAGTTTAAAAACATAGTAGAATAAGTCACAGAAACCCTAGGTATAAGTCCAAGTAGAGTCGAACCTATAATCCACTGAGAAATCCATAGCTCCCAACATTTTGTTTTACTGCTTACAAACCACTATTTTGTTTAGTTATTTACAACCCATTTTTCGTGACACACTCCCAAACTCCCTTTGACTAGTCTAGAGAAACTTAAAATGAAAGTTTGTCATTTCCATGTGGATTCCATCACTTAATATAATACTATGATTGATGTGAACTTGCAGTAGATTTTAGGAGTAAAAACTGATACACATCACTCTGTATCCAGATTTCTAGGTTTGAAATCTTTTTAGAATCAAACCGGTGCGGGCCAAATTGATTTTGATCGCTCCATCTTTCGAACATCGTGAATGTCAGCTAAACAACTGTGGAGGTTAACTGATAAACCGGTATTATTTTCTCTAAGGTTTTCAAAGACAAGATTTTTAGGAATACAAATCCCTTGGATCCTACTATATCTTACACCATCATACGGATGAAGGAATATTGTATCTGCTAGATCTCTAGGTAAAAAGACTAAGAAAAAGGGTGGGAATATGGGAATCCATTTCAGTATGGAATCAACCTTAGATCTCAGTCTCCTAACCGAGACCAGCAACATGTAAAACCAACACCAATAATACTCTATTACGGTAAATTACTTGATTGATCACTCATATTAGACGTGGAATACACATTTCATTGAGATGAATATCAATCATGAAGACGCGACTATGATTTAGCATCCCAATTAGTTGGTACTTGCGACCTGACACAGATGAATGGCATTTTACAAAATCTGGAAAATATACAGTTACATGAGGATGGTGTACAGTAAAATATTTCTCGGATAAAGATACAAGATTGCAAGTAGAAATAGAAGATACAAAAGTGCTATTAAAAACTTAAAAAGTAACACTCAGTGCAATATCTCCAGTGTTTGCTAGGGGACAACTTAGGGAGAGTATTCATCGGTCATCATATGATCTATATGTATATACATAATAAATAAATGTACATATTAAATGAGTCTCACTTGTCTAGCTTTAAAGCAATGACAGACAACCAAAAACAAAGCAGGGAAATGGTAAAAAGATAGATGGAGAAACCTGGATCTCTGACTATTCCAATAACTTCATATCCCTCAAGGAGAAGCCTCTTCACAAGCCAAGATGCTAAGAAGCTTGAAGCTACGGTAACACAAACTTCTCCTTTTGCTTGATACATTCTTCGGTTGGTAACGATGGAATCACACCTGAATTTTTATATAGCATTTGTATCCATGCGTGTTAGAAAATACAATGATGAAGGTAAGTATGGATTAGGTAAGTCATATAACACATGTGGCTTTGCTTATTCATCACCTAAAACTGGTTTTCTAACAGTTTTTTAAACACCACAATGCTTGACTACTATTTTGTCTACTAAACAAATTCCCCACGTGCACTATTGTTTATACACCAAAAGAGGTCATAATCAAAGGGAAATCAACGTTGGAATTCAATAAAATCCAGAGATTCCATGGAGCTTCGTGTACTTCACAATAGAAATAGTGGAGACAGCAACTCTTACGATTGTTGACACTTTCAAAGTTTTTTGACACTTTCATTGTCTTCATGTACCCAAAACTTTCACAATATGATATATGCCAAGTACAAATTTACAAAATATACAAAAAAAATGAGAAAGGTACAGTGACATTCTGTACAAAATAAGATGGAATAGTAACGAATCATATGAGCATGGTAATTTACAAAGTAGATCTTTTTAGTACCCATGCATGTTCCATGCTTGAATCTCCTTTAGATTGCTCAACACCTTAAGTGGAATATGTGAGCTTCCACCATTTTAAAAACTGATGGAGAAGACCAACTTCTTCTAAACATGCTTCACCAGCCAACTCTTTTCTTCCCCGAATCTTTTCATACAAACAAAAACTGGTCCCAAATCTCACAAGAGAAATATATTGAAATCATCCTGGCCAGCTCAAGAAAGTTGGAAAATAAAGCCATTACGGATGGAGAATTGAGTCAGTAGAAGAACATTTTGGTTGCTAGAGCTCTGCCATATCAAACCAATGAAAAATTCGAAAAATCAGTATCATCTCCAGTGCAGCATCTACACAGGAGAAAATCAAAAATGCAGTGAAAGATTCAAATGAAAGAAACGGTGGAAGCCTCAAGATAATGGGAGATGATACTAAGAGAATCGATGCACCCTGAAACAATTGGAACATGAAAAATTTTGTGCTAGTTGCGTTTGTGGGTTTTGGCAAAATGACTGGAGATTTATAGGAGGGCATTGATCTTGCGATGTAATTGTGGGATGCAAAGGGCGTGTGTTATTGATTAAGACTTTATGAGATTGGGAGGTCAGTAAAGGAAGTTAAATGTGGTACGAATAACCTGGAGAAATAATTCCAGTCATTACGGATGGCAGCCGTCTGATATAGAAGGATGTGGATGGTCAATTGAGAAGAGAAGAAAGAGAATAGAAGCTTTTAGGATTTGGAGATTTTATTGGGTTTTATGGACTTCAAATGAATGGGTCTCCCATTCATAATGGAGAAGATGTTGGGTTTGTTTTATAAACATGGTCAACACTCATTATATTTTAGGGAAAGAATGACATGTGTCTACTCTAAAAAGAGAGAATTTTTTTCTTACTATATAATATATTTATATTTGCATTATTTACTGTTGGTTTAAAATTAGTATCATTTTTTAAAAGTGATTTAACAAGAATTAAAAATATATCAATTATTTAACTGATTTAAACCTGGTAATTGTGTCAATTTCTTATAAATGATACAAATTAATAAAGAGTTGTTTTACTTTTTTAGAATTAATAAAAATTATGCAAGCTTTTAAAGTTGTGATTCTATTTAATAACAGATCCTTTTTGTAGTGGGGTTAAATCATTTTTGGTATAAAAAGTTACTCTTTAGATAGAAGTTTTTAAAGTCTGTCTTGGGATATGGGAGAGATTGTAGGTATAAGATCCCAAACTTCTACAGAATCCAAAAAAGAAAAAAAGAACATAACAACATTATTAACAAGATCACTGCCGGCAAGGTTTTCACAAGCGGCGGTCTCCCTCAACAGATTTGCGGTGGTGGTTACTCCTCTAAACCCCCGTAAACAGAACCTATGTGTGATGATTACATAGATGCCAAGAAACTGGGGCCTTGATAATTTGACAACGGGACGCATCATTGGCCCTGGTAAAGTACAATTCCTCTTTCAGACTGAAGAAGAGATGAATCTGGTTATTCGGAGATCTCCATGGTCCTTCGCTGACTGGATGGTCACGGTCATGCGCTGGTTCCCGAATCTTTCGACGGAATCGATGAAGATAATTCCATTCTGGGTTCAAATCCGTGGGATCCCCATCGAGTTTCTTTCGCAAGACTCAATTACATTCATTGGTGATCAACTTGCATTGGTGCTTGATGTTGACTTTAAAGATAATCAGACAAGAGTTGATTTCGTGAGAGTGAAACTACTGTGGAATGTGGATCAACCTTTGCGCTTCCAGAGGAACTTTCAGTTCATACCAAATGTGAACACTATACTCACATTTCTTTACGAAAGACTCTGCGGTTTCTGCACACGTTGCGGAATGTTAACACACGACAAGAAGGACTGTCCACTGCAGTTTGGAGACAATGATGACGGGTTTGATGATGGTCCAGAGGATGATGCAGGAGACAATCAACACCATGAATCAGGTTTCGAAGATATCCCACCTGGCTTTAATCCGGTTGTGCAACCATTAGATGTTGATCTTCCTCCACATCAGTTTGAAGCCACTACTTCACAAGCGATTCATCAGAATGCCGGTTTACCACATCTAAGGCTCCCTCCAATCAATGTCAACACTTTCGCTGCTTTAATGGAAGTTGTAGAAGACAATGAACACATTCATCTAGACTCAAGAACGTGTTAGATCAGATTGTCTCGGAAGCTCAGTCCGCGTTTATTCCAGGCAGAATGGCAACAAACAATGTTTTGATAGCAAATGAGTTAATGCACTCTCTCAAATCGCGGAAAAGGGTTTCACAAACTTACATGGCGGTTAAAACGGATATCTCAAAGGCTTATGATCGTGTTGAATGGGATTTATTGGAGGAAACAATGTGTGCTTTCGGGTTTTCTTCTACCTGGATAACTTGGATTATGTCGACCGTTACGACGGTTTCATTTTCTGTTTTAATAAACGGATCATCTCATGGACACTTTACTCCTCAGCGTGGTATACGACAAGGTGACCCTCTGTCTCCATACCTATTCATTCTTTGTGTGGATGTTTTAAGCCATCTTATACGACAAGAAACTGCCAAAGGAAATATTCATGGGATAAAAATAGGCAATGGAGTACCGAGCATTACTCATCTCTTATTTGCAGATGACTCGTTGTTCTTCTTACAAGCAAACTTTCAAAATTGTGCTGCTTTGAGAAGAGTTTTTGACTTGTATGAACGTTGTTCGGGTCAAAAGATAAATCAACTGAAGTCAACAATTACATTTGGTTCAAGAGTTCAGGGAACACGCCAAGCGGGAATTAAATCAGTGTTGGGAATTGACAAGGAAGGTGGTGGTGGAAAGTATTTGGGGTTACTGGAACAGTTTGGACGCAAGAAAACAGAAATGTTTAGATCATTTGTCGAACGAGTAAAACGCAAAACATCTTCTTGGCCAAGTAAGCATCTAACTCCGGCAGGAAAGGAAGTAATGTTGAAATCTGTAGGCATATCCATGCCAGTTTACTCCATGTCTTGCTTTAATATACCGAAAGAAATTACAGATGACATCACGGCTCTGTTAAGGAATTATTGGTGGGAAAAAAACACAGACACTAAAGGAATTCTTGGGTTGCTTGGAACCAGTTACAATTGCCAAAAAATGAGCACGGTTTTGGGTTCAAAGATCTACCAAAGTTCAATGACTCGTTATTAGCTAAGCAAGCTTGGAGAATAATACAATATCCAGATTCTTTATTTGCAAGATTGTTCAAGGAGAAATACTTTCGGAATTGTTCAATCCTAGACGCCAAACCTCAGCGACTCCAGTCCTACGGATGGCGCTCAATATTGATTGGACTGGAACTACTGAAAAAGGTATATGTCATAAAGTCGGATCTGGAGAAAACATACGGATGAAAGAAGATTGTTGGCTTCATACAAATCCACCAAGACCACCACACCTAATATGTAATTCACCACTGAATGCAGTCTCTGAATTCATTACAACAAGTAACAACACAAGACACTGGAATGAAGAAGCTCTGAACACATACATTCATGCCGATGATCGAGATCATATCCGAGGTATCTATTTATCCAATAGTATCTCTGAGGATAAACTTGTTTGGGCTTATACTGTTGATGGGAATTACTCTGTCCGATCTGGTTACCAAGTAGCATGGAATTCGGATCCAGAAACTTCAAACATTATACCTTCTCATGGTAACATAGAACAGAAAACTATCATTTGGAAGCTACCTGTTACACCACGCTTACGACACTTTCTTTGGCAATTGACATCGAAATCAATCGCAACCAATACCCGACTACGAACACGTGGACTTAATATACCTTCCGTTTGTCGACGATGTGGACATGAAGATGAAACAATAAATCATCTGTTTTTTTTCATGCCATGTTTCTAAGGAGTTCTGGAATCTAAGTCATCTCCCACACCTTATGTTTCTCTCTACACCATCATCAGATTTCGGCACTAATTTGGGGAACCTGTTTTCAAGACATCAACACCAAAATCTAACTATGGAAGCGATCCTAATGCCCTACTGGATATTATGGCATATTTGGTGCTCCAGAAATGCTTTCGTCTTTGAGAATAATTCAATTCATCCTGCAGTGGAAATAGGGGTGTGTTTGGCAGCTGTTAAGGAATGGATCACTTGCTCATCATCACTATCACAACCACGTCTCACACCACCACATACCAACGTCGTCTGGGATCCACCACCATCTCATTTGCTGAAATGTAACTTTGATGCTTCTTTTGTTCATGATTCAGGTCAAGCTTTCGGCGGATGGGTAATTCGTAATGAGCACGGTAATATGCTACATTGGGGACGAGCATACCTAGGACATGTATCTTCTCCTCTAGAGGCTGAAAGCAAAACTTTATATAAAGCCATTTCTTACTGCGTGGAACATCAATTACAAGGTATTATATTTGAAGGGGATTCTCAGTCTCTTATTCGATCATTAACTGGTGAAGAACATCGATGCCAGATAGCCAATATTGTCTCGGACATTCAACACAAGGCGTTTTCTTTACGTACAAAAAGCTTGTTCCAGTTTATCTGTCGTGAGTAAAAGATCTGGAGAAGAATTCTCTTATTTCTCTCAAAATGTTACAATGGTGGCTACCTCTATGATATACAATATTAACATTAACCTAGTATGTATCATGGGCCTTACACACATATAAAGCCCAATATAGCCTAATGCCCCCCCCTCAAGTTGGAGCATGGAGATTCCGAATGCCCAACTTGGACAAAATAGCTTGAAAAGGTCGTCCTCCAAGTGCTTTAGTGAAGATGTCAGCTAGCTGTTCAGTCGTAGAAATATGCTTTGTCTGAACAATTCCAGCTTGTATGTCGTCTCTGATGAAATGACAATCTAACTCCACATGTTTCGTACGCTCATGAAACACAGGATTAGCAGCTATGTGAAGCGCAGATTGACTATCGCAGTACAAGTCCATTGCACCAGAGTGTGCAATACCCATCGTGAACAACAAGCTCTTTATCCACTTCAATTCCTTCAATGCCATAACCATGGATCTATACTCTGCTTCTGCTGAAGAACATGATACCACATCTTGCTTCTTTGACTTCCACGACACAGGAGAATTCCCTAACTGTATCAACCAACCTGTCAAAGATCTCCTCGTAATTGGACATCCAGCCCAATCTGAATCACACCAACCTGTAAGGTGAAAATTACAGTTAGCTTTCAATAGAATTCCCATGCCCGGACATCCTTTCAAGTAACGCACAACCCGCAATGCAGCCATCCAATGATCTTCTCTTGGTTTGTTCATAAACTGAGACAAGATATGAACCGAGTAAGCCAAGTCTGGTCTAGTCGCAGCCAGATAAATCAGTCTTCCAACAAGCCGTCGATACTTTTCCGGATCATCAAGTAGCTTCTCCTCCGATTTCGCCAATTGATGGTTTGGCTCCATCGGAAACTCAACCGGCTTACCACCAAGCAAACCAACATCAGCAATAATATCAAGAGCATACTTTCTCTGTGATAAATAGATACCTTCCTTGTTTCTTGCAACTTCTAAGCCAAGAAAGTACTTCAATCTCCCTAAATCCTTCATATGAAAACATCCACTCAAGTATGTTTTAAACTTCTGTATAACTTCAGAATCGCTCCCTGTCACCACTAGATCATCAACATACACTAGAACATGCAAGTGAACGTTTCCACGCACTAACGAGAAAAGAGAGTAATCAGCTCTACTCTGTTTGAAACCATACCTCAAGAGTGCCTTTGAAAGCTTAGAAAACCAGCACCTTGGAGCTTGTTTCAAACCATACAATGATTTTTTCAGACGACATACCATTCCCTTTTTAGAAGAGCCGAAACCTTGTGGCAATCTCATAAACACTTCCTCATCCAAGTCTCCATGGAGGAACGCATTGTGCACATCCATCTGGTGCAGTTCCCAATTCTTCCCAGCAGCCACTTGAAGAACTAATCTAACAGTGCTCATCTTTGTAACTGGAGCAAAAGTGTCAGAATAATCAAGTCCTTCCTTTTGTCGGTTACCACAAGCGACCAGTCTCGCTTTATACCTTTCAACTGTTCCATCAGCATTATATTTAATTGTATAAACCCATTTGCTTCCAATAACATGCTTACCATGTGGCAAATGTTCAACTGCCCATGTTTTGTTTCGTTCCTGAGCCTCAATCTCCAGTCTCATCGCTTCTCTCCATTTAGGACATTTCATTGCCTCAGCGAATGATCGAGGCACTACCCCTGCAGTGATGTTGCACAGAAATGCTCTATGTGATGCTGAAAATCTGTCACAATTGACAAAGTTCTCAATTCCATACTTTTGTCCTGACTCATGACTCATCAGAACCGTTGTGTTACACACGTAATCACGCAACTTAGCAGGTGCTTCTTTCTTCCTCATTCCACGTCCTAACAATTCTTCTGGTGCAGGTTGTGTTACAAGTTCTTTTTGAGTAGCACTTGCTGGTCCTGCCTGTGTTACTCCTACTTCTGTTTGTGTTACTCCTTCTGCTACACCCTCATTATACATTATCGTATCTGCTGGGCTCTCTGTTATGGCTTCGTCCAGAACATGTATTCCTGCCCCTGAGCCTCCATCTAACACAGAATGAGGTTGGACAATTGTATCTTCAACATCCTCGATTTGTGTCTCTATTTCTCTCTGTGTTACTCTTTCTGCAGGTTGTGTTACTCTGTCCTGCAACAGAGAAGTTGTATCATCGTGAACAAACATGTCATCATATCTGACTCCAGTGACATCCTCCACATGTGTATCTTTCATCTCCAAATATGGGAATCGTTCCTCAACAAACGAAACATCACGAGACACAAAGATCTCATGTGTATCTAGATCAAACAATGACCAACCCTTCTTAGCATAAGGGTAACCAACAAAAACACACTTCCTACTGCGACTAGCAAACTTATCTCCATCTCGCTTCTGGTTATGGGCATATGCAAGACACCCAAAAATCCGAATCTCACCATACAGAGGAGGTTTGCCAAATATGATTTCATAGGGACTTTTTCCTTTATGCAACTTCGATGGTGTTCTATTAATCAAATATGCAGCACTTAACACGCACTGACCCCAAAAATCCTTTGGAAGATTTGCTTGAAACATTAAGGCCCGCGCCACATTCAGTATATGCCTATGCTTCCTCTCAACTCTCCCATTTTGTTGAGGAGTTCCAACACAAGAAGTCTGATGAATCATACCCTCTCTTCGAAAATACCCCTGCATTCGCATGAACTCGCTCCCATTGTCACTTCGTACTACCTTCACATGCTTGTCAAACTGTCTCAAGACAAGAGCAAAGAAATCCAACATAGTTCTCTCAACCTGGGTTTTGTTGACCAGAAGAAATACCCATACAGCTCGAGAGAAATCATCTACGATAGTGAGGAAATAGTAAGATCCACACAAGATTCGTGTTCGATATGGCCCCCATTGATCACAATGTATCATCTCGAAACACTCTGTACTTTTGTTTGAGCTTAAAGGGAATTCACTGCGACATTGCTTCGATCGGAAACATATGTCACACCCAGACACACCGACACTACCACGTTCAACTACCGGTAGTCTCCTAATCACTTTATCAGAAGCGTGACCCATCCTCTTATGCCAAACTTCCAGTGATTCCAATTTACCAACTTTCTTCACATTCTGAATCTTATGGATACCTTGAAGAAAGTACAGCCCTTCTCTTCTTTCACCCAGTCCAACCACGGTTTGGAAACCACAGTCATACACAAGACAACCAGTCTTAGAGAACAACACATTGCAGCTCATCTCATCAATCATCTGTGACACAGAGATGAGGTTGCATTGTAATTCTTCCACAAAAAGCACACGCTTCAAAGTTACCTTTCCTGTCAGAATCACACTCCCTTCTCGATCAGCAATGACAGTATTCCCATTAGGCAGCCCAACCAAACATGGCGAGACTCTACACACGTTCACTAGAGCATTCAACATACCGGTCATATGGTGTGATGCTCCACTATCAATTATCCACTCATCATCATAAGCTTTATCACCTACATGATTTGAAGATTCTGGTTTCGACTTCAACTTACTCAAAAGCCGATCCCATTCTCCTTTCTTCAACCCTGTTATAGCGTGGGTCGCTTCAGTGTGTTGCACAGACACGTCCATGCGTGACACAACATGCGTGTGTGCAACAACATTCATATTCTTCACCAAAGGAACGCCTTCTGCAATTCCCCTTTTTATCTCCTCTTGAGCGCATTCCGCAGCTCCATTTTTCTTGGTACACATCTTCTTCACCGAAGATTTCTGCACCTTTTCTTCAACACTAATAATCGCCATATGAGAAACGATGCTTGCGTTTGAACACGTCTCTCACAAACCAGATTCAATCGCAAACGAAAGAAACCGATAGCTCTGATACCATAAAAGATCTGGAGAAGAATTCTCTTATTTCTCTCAAAATGTTACAATGGTGGCTACCTCTATGATATACAATATTAACATTAACCTAGTATGTATCATGGGCTTTACACACATATAAACCCCAATATAGCCTAATAGTGAGGGTAATAAAGTGGCTGACCACATTGCAAAATCTCATGGCGTGGATATCAACTCCAACATCTGTTTATTACACCTTTATTTCCTCAGACATTGTAAACTTATTTAATCAGTAATATAATTTATTTGTCGGAAAAAGAAAAAAACAAAGTTGTAAACATTGTTACCAACATTTCAAAACCATAAAAATAAACAAAGAAAAACTGCGCGAAAATAGATTTCAAGCTTCAATTTGGTTTATAAACAAAGCCAAGCGTCGTACCATCTCCCTAGCTTCATCACAATCAGGCTCGAATATATGAAACACATGATCTTTCCCTTTCGTCTCCATAATCTCTGCTTTGCCACTCCATTTGCTCTTTACCAACCTCTCGTAGTACATCTTTCCTCTATCACTCAATATATCTTTCTCGGCCACCATAATCATTACTCTCTCACACCCCAACACTTCAAGATCCGGTGACCCATCCGCAAACGGATTGATCAACGGGTCATCTGGTCCTTTCTCTGATGGGCACACGAATCCCCACCATCTGTCCACCATTTTTTTCCTTGCTTCGTCCGTAACTTCTGATCCGATCGGTTGAGTTCCCCAGAAATATGGGTGAATCATTCCGATGCCTTTGATTTTCAAGGTGTGGTCGGATTGTTTGGTTCGGAACGCAAGGTGGTGCGAGATGTTTGCTCCGGCGCTGTCTCCGGCTAAGAAGAAACGGTCAAAGTCGGCGTAGTCGTTGATCCATGGGTCGTTTCTGGCTTGGATCCCTTGTAATGCGTTCCATGAGTCTTCATACGCCGTAGGAAGTGGATGTTCTGGTGCTAGTCTGCCCAAATTAATCAAAAATAAAAAATATCAAAAGTGTAATAAATAAAATTCTGATTATTTTTATTTAAAAACGAGAAGGAAAATAAACCTAACTAAAAAACAAACCGGACCACTAATAAAAAATTTAAAAAATGCCTTCTCTCTCTCTGAAAGCGACTATGAAGGAGATACAACTTTTCGATACACCTTTTTGATTGTACCTCTCCGGCTCACCGGAGCGTCCTCCCTGTCGGTTACCGGCAGTTAATTCGGGGACCAATAACCGTCTGACGGTTGAATCCTTCAACCTCACCCGTCTATTTATACATGCGTCGTCTACCTTTCTTCTTCATATGTTGACTTACCCAACTCTGAAAAATTCCCGCTCTTCATAATGTTAATGGCGGATAAGATTCAAAGGAAGATGCAAGAAATTACGATTGGTGTTGATGAAGCTATCATTAACCTACCAATTGATCTGTGTAATGAGGCCTTGGAAGAGAATCGTTTCTCTCTCATGGTTAAACCCTTGAATCTGAGAAAACAGAATTTACGGGCTCTAATGGCGTCCATGCTGCGTCTGTGGGGGGTACAAGATGAAGTCCATGGACGAATAGTCCAAGGCAACAAAGTTCAGTTCATCTTTCGAACTGAGGAATCTCTTTCCTCTGTCCTAAAGCGTGGTCCATGGTCATTCTCGGATTGGATGACTCTAACACAACGCTGGTCTCCTGATGATTCAGACGATCATCTCAAGTTCATCACCTTCTGGGTCCAAGTTCGCGGGATACCGCTCCAATTTTTAACAACCCGGATTGTTTCTCATATCAAGTATGTTCTTGGCCAGTTCGTTGAAACCGACTTTGATGGCGACGGCGGTCAGATTGTGGATTATGTTCGGATCCGAATCACATGGAACGTCGATACACCTCTGCAATTCCAGAGAGTTTTCCAGTTTGGTTCTCAAGCAGTAATTCTCAAATTAACCTATGAGCGGCTTCGCGGATTTTGTACGACGTGCGGGATGATGAATCTTGAAGCTTTATTTTGTCCTTCGAAGATTGAGGATGAACCCCAGGTTCCACCGGATGACGATGAAGGGAATGATCAAGATGATGCAGGACAGGAGACTAATGACGATGGTCTCAAGCGTAAATAATCTCCAATGCGGTACTCCTCGGATCACTCTCCCAACTCTACCAATGACCATACAAAGACGGCTTCTAAGAAGCGCAAGACAATCGGAAATGGACAGTCTGCTGAAATTACCAGTGTGTACAAGGACTCGCATCACTCCAGGGTAGCGGACGATCTTGATGAAAATGCCTTCATGCGTAGGAGGAGAATAGAAGTGGAGACATGTGATGCTAGGAATTGGGTATGGCGATCAAGAGCAAAGATGGCTGTAGGAATGCAACGTTTGGAAGATACAAACGGGAATGCACAATCTCCTCAACACATCAACAGGGACGGCTCGGTGGGCCAGAAGCCACCGAAGCCAACATGAATATAGCGTTTTGGAACTGCCGAGGGTTGAAAGGGTCACTGGCAGTTCGACGCCTTAAAGGGATTAAGGCAACTTATTCTCCGGACGTACTCTTTCTGATCGAGACAAAGAACCCTGATGATGTTGTTAGAGATGTAGCTGCTCAATTAGATTATGATAATGTAAGATGTGTTTCACCACAAGGCATAGGTGGTGGTTTAGCTTTAATGTGGCACAAGGATATTGATGTTGATTTCATCTTTTGTGATGAAAGAATGTTTGATTGTAAGATTATGAATAATAGAATCTCTTTTTATTATTCTTGCATCTACGGTCATCCCATTCGAGCTTTAAGACATATTCTTTGGGAGAGACTTGAGAGATTGGCTATAAACCGAAATGGACCATGGTTAATTTGTGGAGACTTCAATGAGATATTACATCCTAATGAGAAAGTGGGTGGGAGAGAAAGAGAACAATGGAGTTTAGTTGATTTTCAAAATATGGTTCGTACCTGTGGGATTAAGGACTTACCTTTTGAAGGATCAAATCTCACTTGGTGTGGAAAACGAATAACTTATCAAATTCAGAGTTGGTTGGACCGAGCTATGGTCAATGAAGAGTGAAAGCTCGGTTTCCTGCGACTAAAGTGAAGTACCTTGAACTGCTCGAATCGGATCATAGGCCTGCAATTATACAAATCCGTACTTCATCCGATATTGGCCGTAAGTTATTCCGGTTTGATAATCGGCTTTGTACTAAAGAGGACACTGCTCGGATAGTTGAACAAGGGTGGAATACAGATTTTCAAGATGAGAATGTCAATATCTCAGACCGGATAAGGAATTGTAGACATCATCTTTCTGTTTGGAGAAAAAAATGCAATTCAGAATTCAGCTAAACGTATTAAGGAGTTATCTTCTGAACTTGATCATGCCCATAGCGACAATAACAGATCTGTCGACGACCTAAGGAACTTACGAAAACAACTACTACAAGCCTATATAGAGGAAGAAACTTTCTGGCAAGTTAAGAGTCGAGTTTCATGGCTTACTGGGGGGGGGATCGGTGTACTAAGTTCTTCTTTGCTACCACAAAGAATCGCCGTGCGCGTAACCGTTTACTAACATTAAAAGATAACGAAGGCAATGACTTGCTCGGGAATGAACAGATTGCCAATGAAGTTGTGCATTATTTCTCATCGCTTTTTACGTCTTCTAATCCAAGAGATCCCCATGATATTCTCCCTTGCATCGCCTCTACAGTAACATCGGAGATGAATCACTTTCTGACTAAGTCTGTCAGTGAAGACGAGATTAAACAGGCTATCTTCTCTATAGGAGCTACGAAATCTCCTGGTCCAGATGGGTTCTCGGCTCAGTTTTATCAATAGTATTGGGACATCGTCGGGCCAGCAGTCGTCACTGAAATTCAGTCTTTCTTCACTTCAGGTATCATGCCTACTGGACTAAATCATACTAATTTGTGTTTAATACTGAAGGTTGTTCCTGCCTCTTCAATGAAAGATCTCTGATCGATTGCTTTATGTAATGTTCTTTACAAAGTCATTACTAAAATACTTTCGAAACGGTTAAAGCTTGTTCTTGGTGACATTGTTTCTGAACAACAAGCGGCCTTCATTCACGGTCGACAAATTACGGATAATGTGCTGATCGCACACGAAGTTTTTCACTCACTCAAGTCCCGCAGACGATGTTCTACTTCATACATGGCTGTGAAAACAGACATTAGTAAAGCATATGACCGTATAGAATGGTCCTTCTTGGAAGAGGTTATGAGGAAAAAGGCTTCTCAGAAATTTGGATACGATGGATCATGATCTGCATCTCCTCAGTCAGTTTCTCGGTTCTAATTAATGGAAGCCCTTAGGGGAACTTCTCGGCTTCTAGAGGTATCCGTCAAGGGGATCCATTATCTCCCTACCTATTTATCCTCTGTTCTGATGTTATTAGAAGCCTAATGGCTCTGGCGGAACGAACAGATCTTATCCAACCTATTCGCTTAAGTATTGGTGGTCCTACAATCTTTCATCTACTTTTCGCCGATGACTCCTTGTTCTTCCTCAAAGCGGATATTGAGAATAGTAGGAATTTGCATAAACTTTTCAAAGCGTATGAGTTGGCTTCTGGACAGATGATTAACTTCGAAAAGTCATCGATCACATTTGGTAACCGTGTTATCCAGGATATGAAAAATGCGGTAATGACGGAACTACAGATTCCAAATATAGGGGGCGGCGGTAAATATCTTGGGCTTCCGGAACAGTTTGGGCGACGCAAGAGAGAGCTTTTCTCACATATTAAGGATGGTCTTCTGAAACGAACTAATGGTTGGCAGAATAAATACCTATCCCCGGCTGGCAAGGAAATTTTAATCAAAGCAGTAGGAATGGCGATGCCGGTGTACTCCATGAATGTTTTCAAACTGCCACAAGAACTATGTTCTGATCTCGAAAGAATTATATCGCAATTCTGGTGGGGAGAGACTAATGGTCGTAGGAAGATGTCATGGCTATCATGGAAAAAGCTTACTTTCTCTAAGCAACATGGTGGATTAGGTTTTCGCGATCTACAACTCTTTAATCAAGCTTTGCTTGCGAACCAAGTGTGGAAAATTCAACACCGACAGGATAGTCTGGTATATCATGTTTTACAAAGCCTCTACTTCAATAATTCCTCACTATTGACAGTTGTTAAGGGTACCACAGGATCTTACGGTTGGCAATCACTTTGTTTTGGCCGTGATTTATTAATGGCTGGTATACAACATCAAGTGGGGAATGGACATTCTATTACGTTGACGGACCCTTGGCTCCCGACTATACCGCCACGTCCACCATGACTCCTCCCATATACTAATCCTACATTGCTTGTTTCAACATTGATAGACCCAATTACCAAGCAATGGTCGGACGTAGAGTTATATGAGCTTATTGCTCATGAAGACCATCATCTTATTACCAAGATCTTCGTAACTCCACTGCCTGCCACAAATTCTATACTTTGGCCTTTCACAAACAATGGTATGTATACAGCGAAGTCAGGATATCATTTTGCAAAACTGCAAGCTGAGACATCTCAGGCGAGTCAGCCATCATTGTTTCAACATCCCGAACTAACAAAGTCCCTTTGGTCTTCTCCAATACAACCGAAGCTGAAACATTTTATCTGGCGTATTGCTTCTCAAGCGATTTCCACTCGTGAAAACCTACGACGCCGGCACATTATCCATGACTCTACTTGTCCTCGTTGTTGCATAGCTTATGAATCAAGTGACCATTGCCTGTTTACATGTGTTTATGCCCAGTCTGTTTGGCGTGCTGCGTCCCTACAATCGGATATATTGACTGGAACACAATCGACTTTGGAGAATAAACTCTTATATGTTCTTAAATTGGCTCTTAACACTCATGCTCCATTAGATAAGCGTCTTTTACCAATCTGGCTACTCTGGAGAATTTGGAAGAGCCGTAATACCTTACTTTTCTCTATGTGAAATGTCTCCCCCCAGGATGTGTGGAAACAGGCAGAATCTGATGTTAAGGAATGGATACAAGCTACACAAGACTCGACTTCTACAACAAACAGCCCATATCAACGGCCTCAATGTAGCACATGGAGCAAACCTCCTACAGGCTGGTTAAAGTGTAACTACGATGCTTCTCATAAGCTGGGAACTGAATCTTCAGGGCTCGGATGGATTCTAAGAAATAGCTCTGGTTCTTTCCTTGACGCGGGTTTCGGGAAATTTCAAGGTAGACATTCCCCTGCTGAAGCTGAATGCACAGCCTTAATTTGGGTCATGCAAGTATGCTGGTCGTTTGGTTATCGTTGCATTGATTTCGAAGGAGACTGCGCTACATTGATTTCTCTTCTCAACAATCCAGAAGAACATCTGAAGCTAAATCATTACCTACAAACGATCCGTGCATGGAGCTCAATGTTTGATCAAGTTCGTTTCACATATTGTAATCGTGCTTCTAATTCTACGGCTGACTTTCTTGCCAAAAAAGCAACTAAACCTGATTTTGTAACTCAGTTGTATCTGGTTTGTCCTGAATTTCTTAAACGATTTGTAATAGCGGATAGTAATGAATGAAACATTGCAGACAAAAAAAAAACCCCGAATCAAACAGAAAAATTTAAATATTATATGTACGTATTGAAGATACATATAATCATATCAAAATTTTGTGTATTATGATCCCCATATCAATCACTGTCTGTTTCTGTTTTAATATCGTTTATTGAACCGAATCTGACAGGCCGAAACAAAAATTGCATCAAATCGAACCAAAACTGAACCAACTTACAAATGGTTTGATGTAAATCCGCTTTTATAGTGAAACCGAAAAAATTGAAACCATAGAAAAAATTCAGACCGAAACATGCACAAGTCTAATACGGTACTCGAGTTAAATGTCTTAACCCGACTAAACTAGTAAAATTGAGTTCAATAAGTAAACTTTAATCGGATTGATTTACCTGTAATCGACAGAGACAGCGATGATGTTAGCTTGAGCGACGAGTTTGTTAAGGCTGGTGTGGTAATTGGGAAAGGAGGCGGAGGCGATGAGAAATGCGCCACCATGGAAATAGAGCACAAGAGGAATTTTCTGACCTGGCTGAATCGAATCGGGTCTGTAGATTCGGGCTGATAAGCCGGTTTTGGGATCGATGATATCTTTGGATAATACACCGGTTTCTGGGTCTAAACCGGGTGGACAAACCTCAGTTCCGGCTAGTCTCTCTAACGTTCCATCGGTGTGAACAACTAACCATGGAAGTACCTCCAACGAGACTTGCTTCTTCATTGATTCCATGAGAGAGAGAGAGAGAGAGAGTTTAGTTTTGTATATGTTTGGTACAAATTAACGAATGAGAATGATAAAGGGCGAGAGCCAATGGAAGACTTTTCTGTTAAAAAGGAACATGATTTCTCTGCGGAAGCGTTGAGATTATAAATTGGCTACTTTGACATATTAAAATAAAAAGCCATTTTTAATTTGAATTTATTAAGTGACTCCGACTGACTAACGTGTTTGGTCGTTCTCGTTACATTTAGGGTCCAAATGGTTGATCGCAGAGGAATAAATGGAATTGTGTTAAAGAAAAAAATGAGTTAGTAGGGAGGTTAGAAAAAAATTTGTATTCCATTCATTCCTTTCCAATTTAGTAAAGAAACACATTTCCCTTATTATTTTTTAGTTTTTATATTTTTTAATAGAATTGAGTGGAATCCATTTTCTACTTTTTATTTTAAATAGTAAAATTCTCGAAAAATAAACATATGTTTTTTCTGATTTTGTTTCTTTAAAATATAAACCATTTGTATCCTTAATGATCCCACTAAGCGAATGAAAACTAATAAAAACTATTGAAATGTTTGTAGTTTTTAATAGTTTTTTTGGATTTGGTTTAAACATTGGAGTATATTTAAGGTTTTTTTTTTAAGAATTAAATGGTAATTTATTTAGTCCCCTTCTCTCCCTTTAATTTTTTTGGAGAAATTAGATGTTGTTTTCTTTATATTTTATTCCCCAATGTATAAACATTATTAAAACAATATAATTGTATTAGTAATTATCTCATCTACTAAATATTATTTTGATAAGTCATTTTGATGAAATATACTGACGTGGCAAAATATTAGTCAATCAATAGTAAGATATTATTGATGAGATGACTTTAATTAAAATGTTTTAATTGGTCAAATTTTTATTTTCCAAAATTTTAATAAACATTACATGAATTGATCCCAAAAAAATATGTGAATCATAATAACCCAAATTTATTTAAAATAATCTAGAGCAGTTTAACAGAAAATAAATTGTCAATAGGTTGTGCAATTTTCCAAAAAACCATCTGGAATATTCATGATTATATTTATTACCAAAAATTTAGCAACTATTAACACACCACAATCTTTTATATTTCAAACATTGAATACGCGCAATCTTACATGTAAACCATAATGTGGATTGATATGAGATTTTTGTAAATTAGGAAATAAATTTTATGTTATTTTGTTTAATATTCAAAAATTAATGATAGTGCTCTTAGGATATCGTATTTATGGTATTATTTGAAACTGAATATCGTATACACAGAAATTGTAGTAGTTAATAAAAATAATATTCTACAAACCTAATTTAAACATAAAACCTTATTTAATTTAGCCCAACACTATATTTATTCTTTGTATGTGTAATACTTCTAATAATTTTTCATCGTATTCTCTCTTAAATCTTCCAACATTCAATAAAATTCAGAAATCGTAAGTTTTTCGGAAAAAACATCCATCGCAAACGTTGCTTGTTCTGTGTTCAAGACAATTGCGGCTTCAAATCGTATTAACATTCTTTAATTGACAATATATTATTTGTATTAGCTACATTTGTTATTTTCGTATCTTTTGACACTAATATTTGGTTACAAAATTTCATATATTTTCTTTCGAGTCCAGCTCTATATGTCATATAACATGAAAATAATTGGTTCATAATCTGAAGAAAAAAAATGAATTTGTATCTCCTCCCTTACAAAACGTAAGTGTTGTGCATATCGATGTTCTTCTTAGTAATTTCTTTTACTTCATTGTTCTAGCATTTATACTGGAATGTCATAAGACTGTCTGATATGTTCCCACATTAGAAGGAAGAAATTTTCAAAACAAAGGGATCTCACGTTCTCTTCGAACATGTGAGCAGTTTGATACAAAAAAAATATTATTCAAAATGTTTACTACAAAGATCATCATCAAGCCAATCTAATGAAACTCAAAATAGTATTAGATCTATTAGTCAACTGCTAGATGTCACCAATATTGTACCTCCAAAAACACATGCTTTGAATGAGAATGTAAATCACAATAATCACTGTAGTAAAAAAGGTAGTTTATTTTGGCTATTTTTTTAGTACTAGAAACTTCAATAAGGAGTACTATTTTCAACAATGTTCAAAATAACACATGAAATAACAATTTTTTTAGCACACATGGTAGCTCTTATTCCACTCACTTGAAGACCATGCCATCAATATTTACATCATTTTATTACATTTAATTTTACAAGAAATTATTATTATTAGTCTTTAATTCAATCAAAATAATGTTTAGTTTTTCTATTTGATTACATATACACAAGCTAATTCATCTCAAGCAAGAGGAAAGAACAAAACTCTAAACACTATTTTCCCAACTATTTATGGATGTAACCACAATTAACTTTAAAAAAATGTGCAACAAAACAAGTTCAGTTGTTCCATGATAATTAAGATAAATTGTCATTCTCAAGGTAATTTTAATAGGCTGAAAAATAATGGTATGTTCAGTTCATTTAAAAAAGTGATGACAATGTAATTATGTTTAAAAACCTTTGTAACCGTTTTTTCAAATAAATATGTCGAAGCTAGTGAACTAATAATGATCCTAATGAAAGTGATGTAGATTCATTTACATATGATATTGGAAATTCTACTCACTACATTGATGAAGAGGTTAATACTGAGCCAAATTTTTATCTTGCTAGCTCTTCTGCCATGAATACTCATAGGGATCGTATATTTTTATGCATTCAAAAAATTATGCTACATGCTTCAATAATTCACTTTCTAGCATTATAAAAATTATATAATTGATACCGATTATAATTCCAGGTTATTATGATGATGGAGATGTGTTTTAGAATTGTACATTTTGTGGAGCATACATGTGGTATGGAAAACAAATATAAAAAAGAAGACGTCAATTACATACAAATTTCACAATGTGTTGTAAGTAAGGAATAGTAATCTTACTGAGGAATCTTCGAAGAAAATTATTAGAATTACTTCTCAATGGTATTGAATTGTCCAAACATTTTCGTGAATTTATTCAAGCTTATTTATGTTCGCGTTCACCTCACTTGGAGGGAAGATAGATCATACCGTCAGTAATGTTCGTGGACCATATGTTTTCAAAATGCATGGTGAAATTACTATCGAATCGGTGATCTTTTCTCCAACTTTAGAGAGTGCCCTAAGTTTTCGCAACTATATATTTATGATACCCTCAATGAAATAATTAATAGAATAGCTTCCTATGGGTAAGTATTTATAACTTTTTGCTAATCATAAATGCGCTTCTACACATTATTTATATGGAACGTTAAAATACATATTGCTTTTCTCATTTTTTTTTCAAAAGGAGCGATAACAACATAGATGTTGCAAAATTAAGGGTTCAAGGTATGGATATCTTAAATAAAATGTTAGATGAGTTTAATCATTATGTTATCTCTTCAAGGGCATCCACATATAGATTTGATGTTGATCAAGATACTGGTTCCGACTGAGATTCATTGAAAGTAGAACGCCAGATGAAAGGACTTACAATATGCCGATAAAAGATGAAGTTGTTGCTATAATCCCAAGAGATTTTATTTATAAAATGGAGACACATGACATAATATTAGAGACAACTGAAGGCGGCTTTCATAGGATAAGTGAACTTCATCCAGCCTACTTGCCTCTTCAATATCCGATTATGTTTCCATATGGTGAGGATGGTTTCCGATTACATATTCCAATAGGATGGACGGACATTAATAGAAGGAAGCAGAAAGTAATATCTATTCTGGATTTTTTTGCATTTCGAATTTGTGAAAGGGTTGGTGAAAATCCTGCAATAAACATGTGTGAACTTTTTCAGCAGTTTTTGATTGATGCATATACAGTGATTGAATCAAATCGAATGTGTTATTTGTGAAAAAATCAGAAGAAACTTCAATCTAAAAACTATGAAAAATCCAAAAATGGCTGAACAAGAAGGTGTTAATCTGTTTAAACAAGGTAAATATATATTTATTCCATCCATTTTTACCGGTGGGTGGAGGTATATGCATCAGCATTATATAGATGCAATGACCATCTGCAAATACTTAGGTTTTTCCGATCTTTTCATTACTTTTCATGCAATCCTAAGTGATAGGAAATAACAAGATATCTTGAAAAATTTAGATTGACCATCGAGGATAGACCATATATCATTTTCAGAATTTTAAAATAAAACTCGACAATTGGATCGCCAAGTTGACAAAGAATGAAGATCTCTTTGGAAAGACAGTTGGAGGTATAAAATGTCTTTCAAATTAATTTTAAATAATGTTGATCGATAATATTTAACTACTATCTTCTTGTTACATTTCAGGAATCTACACGATTGAGTTCTAAAAAGGGGGATTGTTGTAGGCACATATTTTACTTTTCATGGAAAAGAGTTATAAATTTCCAATGACAGAAACATTGTCAGATTGTTTTTGCAGAAATACCAGACAAGGATACATCACCTGATTTATTCGCAGCAGTCTCAAAATGTATGATGCATGGTCCGTGTGAAAACACAAACAAGTAATGTTTGTATAGCAAACAGTAGATGTTCCAAGAAGTATTCTTGGCCAGTAAACATCATAACAACAATTGATACTAATGATTGTCTTGAGCTCTATTTGTAACGTCTTAAGATGATGAGTAAAGTTTTTCAGCAAACCTCACTTGTTCTACAGAAAATATGATATCATCGGCAAAAAGCATATGGTTAATGAACATATATCTTCTTGCGGCTTGTAAGCCTTTGAGTTTTCCCGATTCTTGTTCTTATAAGCATAGACTGGAAAGGACTTCCACACATAAGATGATAAATAGGGGGAGAGTGGGTCTTCTTTTTGAAGACTTCGAGAAGGTACATCCATACCTTGTAGAGAACCATTTATGGGAAAACGAGATGTTAGTGACACATTCCATCGCCCACCCTATTTCCAGTTGTCATGGAAGCCTACACGTTGTATACCCTTTTATAGAAAAATTTATTCAATGCGATCATACGCCTTGTTCTAGTGTAGTTTTGACCGCTATATAACATCTTTTTATAGGTTCTGAATTCTTAAGAAAGTGGAGGTTATCATGGGTAATCAATACAATACTAACCATCACACGTCCCAAGACAAATTATGATTGGTGTTTGGAGATGAGTCGGTCCAGTAGTGGTTGCAATCTATGTTTGAGGAGATTTGGAATTATCTTGTATCTCATGTTGCACAATGCCATTGGTCGATAACCACCATGGGATTTCGGAGCCACGTCTTTGGGGAGGAGAAAAATGTGGGTCTCGTTTAGCTTGTGCTCCATCTTCCTAGTGTCAATTAGAGTCCAAAAGGATTGGTAGAATCCAGCCAAAAATCCATCCGAGCATGGTGCTTTGTCGGCGTTGATGTCAAAGACATCCTTTTGAATTTCTTCTATGATGGGCATAACAGTTAGCATCGAGTTCATATTACGAGAGAGTATTTACTCTACCACTTCCTCTATAGTTATGTTGGTTGATCCATTAGGTGAATATTGAGTAGAAATAGTTTCCAAAATTCCTTCCTATTTGATTTTATTCAAAAAACACTTATCCGTTTGTTCTCTATGATTGTGATCTTATTTTGTGCCCTTCTGATTTCTGTTAAGGAGTATAAGTAGCTTAAATTTTTTTCCCCGCATTGTAGCCAGAGGACTCTGCTACGTTGGCGCTGGAATTTTTCTTAATCCTTGTATGCTTTTTCCAACTTTGTCGTACTATCATGGATCCCCTAAAGGGCCGGGTTCTGTGAGGATATCTCCTCTTCTAATGTTAATTGAAGCTCTTTGATGGTGTTCTCGCTATTAGATTTCCTTTCCTACGTCTATTTTATAAATTTCCTTGCGGAAGCGATTGATTTTAGTCTCCATTTTCTCAATTCTGTTTTTTTTTTTTTTTTTGCCAGGCTTCATCCTTCAAACCATAGGTAGTTGCATCTTCATGTTAGGAACAAATCAGACTATGCTCAATTTTCGAGAGTTATGTTCAGGTGTTCTTGGATGAAGTGTGTTTGTATTTTGTTGGATAGTTCAGTTGATCCTGATTCAATTCTCATATTGATATCAACCTAAACATGCATCAGATCTAGGTGTTCTTATTTAGAAACATTAGATGATCTCACCTTTTACCTGTTTGTTGCAGCGGAAGGAATTGAACAGGTCAGAGATCAGATAGATGCACCGAGGGATGAATCCTCCAAAGGTTCACACACGCTTCACAAGGAAATGGCTGCTAGACCACGAGGAAGAGAGGCGCAGAGAGAGAGGAGAATCGCGGCTGGGTATTAGGGTTGGGGAGAAAAGACTTGGCTTTTAGTCATTAAAAGCCTTCTCTTTCCCTTTTGGGCTTTTGGGCCCAATCTGATTAAATCCCATTTAATCAGACCCATTAATCTTTCTCTCTTAGTACGACAAATGCCTAGCACTTTTGTCGTACTTCTGCTAAGCCGTTCCAACACATTTTCCTGTTAGCTTAGGCGTGTGACCCATATGGGATCATATAATAAAGGCAATAAGTCCAAGACTTATAGATCATGAGCGGACTCTAGCAAGCCATCATGATCCCCAGTATTATATGACTTATGTCTGATCTCGACATACTCTTACTTTCTAGAGACAGTACCGAGATTACTGGACACAATTCCAACAATCTCCCACTTGTACTGGAATCTCTGTATTCATAATCCTTTTGTCTCAATATCTCGATTAGTCATAAGGCAAGATTGGTGTCATCCTTATAAAGCCTAATCTTGTTCATCGGACTCTGATTAGATACTGACAATCCAAACGACTCGGGAAAGTCCGTTTGAGCATGGCCATGCGTTTTCCAGTATTCAAATCTCCGATTGGCCTAGAGATATTCACTCCACTTATATTGGAGGGACAAATTCCGTCTTGTTCCATCACTGTAAACTACTCATTTCATAATGCACCCAAACAAGGTCCTTATAGCTATCACAGAACGATAGCGTTAGACAATGATCAAAGTACATCAGTCCATGTGTAGTCACATGCATGTGAACTCAGGTCTAAGGACTATACTCTATAGTCGTAGTAAGAATCTCTTATGACACAGATATAAATATCCTGAAGAGTTCTTATAAGCGGGTCTTGTCCGGTCGTATGTTCCCAACATACACCTATGTACTGACTTTGATGCCGCGCATCTATGACACATTGAGACTTTGTCATAAGTCACGTACCAATCCAGTCTCACACGGTTGTTGATGTTCCAATTTCGACAACCTTCGACTGGGGACATGATGATATAAAACATTTATCAAATATAGGATCTCATGATCAAGCTAAATGACTTCGATGACTCAAGATCAAGTCATTTACTTCGATGACCTATAAAATGGTTCATATCATTTTGGAACGATTATTTCATCACAGTTAAAATAATCTTGAAATAATAATTTCATTAAAACATAAAATAATGTTTTACAAGAACATATCAAACAACTAAAATAAAGCTCACAAAACTCCCACTCAAATTTAGATTACATTTCAATGTTTCTAATGCCTACAGCTTCAGTCAGGAACTCGAGCTTAGGCCTTGGGAGTGGCTTTGTCAACGGATCAGCGACGTTATCATCTGTCGGAACTCGGCTGATCTTGACTTCCTTTCTATTAATGATGTCACGTATTAAGTGATATCTTCTTTGAACATGCTTGGATTTCTGGTGTGATCTTGGTTCCTTTGCCTGAGCTATAGCACCATTGTTGTCACAAAACAGTGCCAGAGGCTCAGCCGCATCTGGTATCACACCTAGTTCCATAATGAACTTTCGTATCCAAACAGCTTCCTTCGCTGCTTCTGAGGCGGCGATATATTCAGCTTCTGTAGTGGAATCAGCAACGGTGTCCTGCTTGGAGCTTCTCCAACTTACTGCACCGCCATTCAGACAAAATACATAACCGGACTGTGACCGGAAATCATCAGTGTCTGTCTGGAAACTTGCGTCCGTGAATCCACTGACTTTAAGCACATCACTTCCACCGTACACCAAGAATTTATCCTTAGTATGTCTTAGATACTTCAAGATATTCTTTACGGCAATCCAATGGTTTTCACCTGGATTTGACTGGTATCTACTCGTCATGCTCAATGCATAAGCAACATCAGGACGAGTACAGATCATGGCATACATGACAGATCCTATTGCTGATGCATAAGGAATATTCTTCATGCGCTCAAGCTCAGCAGCCGACGTAGAGCTCTGCTTCTTGCTTAGCGTTGTGCCATGTACCATTGGCGTGAAACCCTTCTTGGAATCTTTCATGCTGAATCTTTGTAGGACTTTGTCAATGTATGAGTCTTGACACAAGCCTATCAGCCTCTTAGGTCTATCCCGATAGATCCTAATTCCAAGAACGTATGCGGCTTCACCCATGTCTTTCATGGAAAAACAACTTCCAAGCCAGTCTTTTACAGACTTCAGCATTGGAACGTCGTTTCCGAGAAGTAGTATGTCATCGACATACAGAATAAGAAACACAATCTTGCTCCCACTAGATTTCTTATACACGCATTGTTCTTCTTCATTTCTGATGAAGTCAAATTGCTTGATCGCTTCATCAAAACGAAGATTCCAGCTCCTCGATGGTTGCTTCAATCCATAAATGGATTTGTGAAGCTTGCATACTTTCCCAGCATTCTTTGGATCTATGTAACCGTCAGGTTGTGTCATATACACATCCTCTTCCAGAATACCATTCAGGAAGGCGGTTTTCACGTCCATCTGCCAAATTTCATAATCATGAAAAGCTGCAGTTGCTAGTAGAATCCGAATAGATTTCATCATAGCCACTGGTGAATAGGTTTCATCGTAGTCCACACCGTGAACTTGTCTGAAACCTTTTGCCACCAACCTGGCTTTGTAAATCTGGACATTTCCATCCACGTCAATCTTCTTCTTGAAGATCCATTTGCACTCGATGGCTTTTACACCAACGGGTAAGTCAACCAACGAAAACACTTGGTTGACCGACATGGAGTCCATTTCGGAATCAGTGGCCTTGCGCCACTTAGAGGAATCTGGGCCCATCATGGCTTGATTGAAGTTCGATGGTTCATCACCATCAATGATCAAAAGATCATGACAGTCAGTCACGAGGAATCCCTGATATCTCTCGGGTTCGTGACGGATCCTCCCGGATCTTCGAACTTCAGGTACTACAGGTTCAGGCTCTACAATTTCTTGTAGATCCTCCTGCTGCTCTTCCTCATTAGGTTGAGCAGTATCCTGTTCATCTTGAATTTCTTCAAGCAGTACCTTACTCCCACTGTCTTTCTTAGAGAGAAACTCTCTCTCAAGAAAGTTACAATCCCGGGCAACAAAGATCTTGTTCTCGGAACGTAGATAGAAGTAATAAGCCTTGGTTTCCCGTGGATAACCAATGAAGTAGCATTTATCAGATTTTGGTGTAAGCTTATCTGAGATTAATCTCTTAACATAGGCTTCACAACCCCAAATTCTTAGATAAGACAGCACTGGAGCTTCTCCAGTCCATAATTCATATGGTGTCTTTGCTACTGCTTTCGATGGCGCTCTATTTAGAGTGAACACTGCTGTTAGCAGAGCATATCCCCAAAGGGATATTGGAAGGTCTGTGTGACTCATCATAGATCGAACCATATCCAATAAGGTCCGATTTCTCCTCTCAGACACACCATTCCATTGAGGTGTTCCGGGAGGAGTGAGTTGGGATACGATCCCACACTCTCTTTTAGATCTATCCCGGTAGATCCTGATTCCAAGAACGTATGCGGCTTCACCCATGTTTTTCATGGAAAAACAACTTCCAAGCCAAGCCTTTACAGACTTCAGCATTGGAATGTCATTTCCGAGAAGCAGTATGTCATCGACATACAGAATAAGAAATACTATCTTGCTCCCACTAGTTTTCTTATACACGCATTGTTCTTCTTCGTTTCTGATGAAGTCAAATTGCTTGATCGCTTCATCAAAACGAAGATTCCAGCTCCTCGATGCTTGCTTCAATCCATAAATGGATTTATGAAGCTTGCATACTTTTCCAGCATTCTTTGGATCTATGTAACCGTCAGGTTGTGTCATATACACATCCTCTTCCAGAATTCCATTCAGGAAGGCGGTTTTCACGTCCATCTGCCAAATTTCATAATCATGAAAAGCTGCAGTTGCTAGTAGAATCCGAATAGATTTCATCATTGCCACTGGGGAATAGGTTTCATCGTAATCCACACCGTGAACTTGTCTGAAACCTTTTGCCACCAACCTGGCTTTATAAATCTGGACATTTCCATCCACGTCAATCTTCTTCTTGAAGATCCATTTGCACTCGATGGCTTTTACACCAGCGGGTAAGTCAACCAACGAAAACACTTGGTTGACCGACATGGAGTCCATTTCGGAATCTGTGGCCTTACGCCACTTAGAGGAATCTGGGCCCATCATGGCTTGATTGAAATTCGATGGTTCATCACCATCAATGATCAGAAGATCATGACAGTTAGTCACGAGGAATCCTTGATATCTCTCGGGTTCGTGACGGATCCTCCCGGATCTTCGAACTTCAGGTACTACAGGTTCAGGCTCTACAATTTCTTGTAGGTCCTCCTGCTGCTCTTCCTCATTAGGTTGAGCAGTATCCTGTTCATCTTGAATTTCTTCAAGCAGTACCTTACTCCCACTGTCTTTCTTAGAGAGAAACTCCCTCTCAAGAAAGTTACAATCCCGTGTTGGATAGTTCAGTTGATCCTGATTCAATTCTCATATTGATATCAACCTAAACATGCATCAGATCTAGGTGTTCTTATTTAGAAACATTAGATGATCTCACCTTTTACCTGTTTGTTGCAGCGGAAGGAATAGAACAGGTCAGAGATCAGATAGATGCACCGAGGGATGAATCCTCCAAAGGTTCACACACGCTTCACAAGGAAATGGCTGCTAGACCAAGCTGTGGGAGGCGCCAGAGAGAGAGAGAATTCGCAGAAGGGGGCTAGGGTTAGGGAGAAAAGAGTTGGCTTTTAGTCATTAAAAGCCTTCTCTTTCCCTTTTGGGCCCAATCTGATTAAATCCCATTTAATCAGACCCATTTATCTTTCTCTCTTAGTACGACAAATGCCTGGCACTTTTGTCGTACTTCTGCTAAGCCGTTCCAACACATTTTCCTGTTAGCTTAGGCGTGTGACCCATATGGGATCATATAATAAAGGCAATAAGTCCAAGACTTATAGATCATGAGCGGACTCTAGCAAGCCATCATGATCCCCAGAATTATATGACTTATGTCTGATCTCGACATACTCTTACTTTCTAGAGACAATACCGAGATTACTGGACACAATTCCAACAATCTCCCACTTGTACTGGAATCTCAGTATTCATAATCCTTTTGTCTCAATATCTCGATTAGTCATAAGGCAAGATTGGTGTCATCCTTATAAAGCCTAATCTTGTTCATCGGACTCTGATTTGATACTGACAATCCAAACGACTCGGGAAAGTCCGTTTCAGCATGGCCATGCGTTTTCCAGTATTCAAATCTCCGATTGGCCTAGAGATATTCACTCCACTTATATTGGAGGGACAAATTCCGTCTTGTTCCATCACTGTAAACTATTCATTTCATGATGTACCCAAACAAGGTCCTTATAGCTATCACAGAACGATAGCGTTAGACAATGATCAAAGTACATCAGTCCATGTGTAGTCACATGCATGTGAACTCAGGTCTAAGGACTATACTCTATAGTCGTAGTAAGAATCTCTTATGACACAGATATAAATATCCTGAAGAGTTCTTATAAGCGGGTCTTGTCCGGTCGTATGTTCCCAACATACACCTATGTACTGACTTTGATGCCGCGCATCTATGACACATTGAGACTTTGTCATAAGTCACGTACCAATCCAGTCTCACACGGTTGTTGATGTTCCAATTTCGACAACCTTCGACTGGGGACATGATGATATAAAACATTTATCAAATATAGGATCTCATGATCAAGCTAAATGACTTCGATGACTCAAGATCAAGTCATTTACTTCGATGACCTATAAAATGGTTCATATCATTTTGGAACGATTATTTCATCACAGCCAAAATAATCTTGAAATAATAATTTCATTAAAACATAAAATAATGTTTTACAAGAACATATCAAATAACTAAAATAAAGCTCACAAAACTCCCACTCAAATTTAGATTACATTTCAATGTTTCTAATGCCTACAGCTTCAGTCAGGAACTCGAGCTTAGGCCTTGGGAGTGGCTTTGTCAACGGATCAGCGACGTTATCATCTGTCGGAACTCGGCTGATTTTGACTTCCTTTCTATTAATGATGTCACGTATCAAGTGATATCTTCTTTGAACATGCTTGGATTTCTGGTGTGATCTTGGTTCCTTTGCCTGAGCTATAGCACCATTGTTGTCACAAAACAGTGCCAGAGGCTCAGCCGCATCTGGTATCACACCTAGTTCCATAATGAACTTTCGTATCCAAACAGCTTCCTTCGCTGCTTCTGAGGCGGCGATATATTCAGCTTCTGTAGTGGAATCAGCAACGGTGTCCTGCTTGGAGCTTCTCCAACTTACTGCACCGCCATTCAGACAAAAGACATAACCGGACTGTGACCGGAAATCATCTGTGTCTGTCTGGAAACTTGCGTCCGTGAATCCACTGACTTTAAGCACATCACTTCCACCGTACACCAAGAACTTATCCTTAGTATGTCTTAGATACTTCAAGATATTCTTTACGGCAATCCAATGGTTTTCACCTGGATTTGACTGGTATCTACTCGTCATGCTCAATGCATAAGCAACATCAGGACGAGTACAGATCATGGCATACATGACAGATCCTATTGCAGATGCATAAGGAATGTTCTTCATGCGCTCAAGCTCAGCAGCCGACGTAGGGCTCTGCTTCTTGCTTAGCGTTGTGCCATGTACCATTGGTGTGAAGCCCTTCTTGGAATCTTTCATGCTGAATCTTTGTAGGACTTTGTCAATGTATGAGTCTTGACACAAGCCTATCAGCCTCTTAGGTCTATCCCGATAGATCCTAATTCCAAGAACGTATGCGGCTTCACCCATGTCTTTCATGGAAAAACAACTTCCAAGCCAGTCTTTTACAGACTTTAGCATTGGAACGTCGTTTCCGAGAAGTAGTATGTCATCGACATACAGAATAAGAAATACAATCTTGCTCCCACTAGATTTCTTATACACGCATTGTTCTTCTTCGTTTCTGATGAAGTCAAATTGCTTGATCGCTTCATCAAAACGAAGATTCCAGCTCCTCGATGCTTGCTTCAATCCATAAATGGATTTGTGAAGCTTGCATACTTTCCCAGCATTCTTTGGATCTATGTAACCGTCAGGTTGTGTCATATACACATCCTCTTCCAGAATACCATTCAGGAAAGCGGTTTTCACGTCCATCTGCCAAATTTCATAATCATGAAAAGCTGCAGTTGCTAGTAGAATCCGAATAGATTTCATCATAGCCACCGGTGAATAGGTTTCATCGTAGTCCACACCGTGAACTTGTCTGAAACCTTTTGCCACCAACCTGGCTTTATAAATCTGGACATTTCCATCCACGTCAATCTTCTTCTTGAAGATCCATTTGCACTCGATGGCTTTTACACCAGCGGGTAAGTCAACCAACGAAAACACTTGGTTGACCGACATGGAGTCCATTTCGGAATCAGTGGCCTTGCGCCACTTAGAGGAATCTGGGCCCATCATGGCTTGATTGAAGTTCGATGGTTCATCACCATCAATGATCAAAAGATCATGACAGTCAGTCACGAGGAATCCCTGATATCTCTCGGGTTCGTGACGGATCCTCCCGGATCTTCGAACTTCAGGTACTACAGGTTCAGGCTCTACAATTTCTTGTAGATCCTCCTGCTGCTCTTCCTCATTAGGTTGAGCAGTATCCTGTTCATCTTGAATTTCTTCAAGCAGTACCTTACTCCCACTGTCTTTCTTAGAGAGAAACTCTCTCTCAAGAAAGTTACAATCCCGGGCAACAAAGATCTTGTTCTCGGAACGTAGATAGAAGTAATAAGCCTTGGTTTCCCGTGGATAACCAATGAAGTAGCATTTGTCAGATTTTGGTGTAAGCTTGTCTGAGATTAATCTCTTAACATAGGCTTCACAACCCCAAATTCTTAGATAAGACAGCACTGGAGCTTCTCCAGTCCATAATTCATATGGTGTCTTTGCTACTGCTTTTGATGGCGCTCTGTTTAGTGTGAACACTGCTGTTAGCAGAGCATATCCCCAAAGGGATATTGGAAGGTCTGTGTGACTCATCATAGATCTAACCATATCCAATAAGGTCCGATTTCTCCTTTCAGACACACCATTCCATTGAGGTGTTCCTGGAGGAGTGAGTTGGGATACGATCCCACACTCTCTCAGATGATCACTGAATTCTTGGCTTAAGTATTCTCCTCCTCGGTCGGACCGAAGAGCCTTAATGCTTTTGCCAAGTTGGTTCTGTACTTCATTTTGGAATTCTCTGAACTTCTCAAAAGATTCAGACTTATGTTTCATTAAATAAACATATCCATACCTACTGAAATCATCAGTAAAGGTAATGAAGTACTGATAGTTTCCTCTTGCATTTGTGGACATTGGGCCACACACATCAGTGTGTATCAGGCCCAATAAGTCACTGGCCCTCTCGTTAGGTTTATTAAAGGGGGCCCGTGTCATTTTGCCCATCATGCATGATTCGCATTTCTCACATGACTCAAAGTCAAATGAGCCAAGAAGTCCATTCGAATGGAGCCTCTTGATGCGTTTCTCGCTGATGTGCCCTAAACGACAATGCCATAGAAACGTTCGGTTTTCCTCATTAGGTTTAAACCGCTTTGTATTAATGTTATATATTGGCGCGGATTGATCGAGTATGTAAAGCCCATTCGTAAGAGGGGCAGAACCATAGAACAAATTGTTGCGATTGAAGGAACATAATTTATTCTTAACTGAAAAATCATAACCTTCCAAATCCAACAAAGAAATTGAAATAATATTTCTGCTTATAGCAGGTACAAAATAACAATTATTAAGTTCTAAAATCAATCCCGAAGGTAAAGACAACAAGTATGTTCCTACAGCTAGTGCTGAAACTTTCGCTCCATTCCCAACTCGTAGCTCCACTTGTCCTTGCTTCAGCCTTCTACTGTTGCTGAGTGCCTGCATATTTGTACAAATATGAGCCCCACAACCAGTATCCATGACCCATGAGGTATTATCAGAAGTAGTTGTATTAACTTCTATAACAAAAATACCTGATGAAGAAGTCTCGAAAGTCTTCTTCTTTAATTCCTTTAGACCTTCCTGGAATTTCTTACAATCTCTTCTCCAATGCCCCAGTTCTTTGCAGAACCTGCACATGTCAGTAGGCCCAGCCTTGGACTTGGGCTTGGGCTTTGGCGTGTCCTTGTCTGCGACTTGGACACCCTTGGCCTTTCCCTTATCCTTAGCAGAAGACTTCTTAAACCCCTTGCCCTTTTGTACCATAAGTACATTGGGGTCCTTGGCGGTTTTCTTCAAGTTGGGCTCTGCAGTCTTGAGCATTCCGTGAAGCTCAGGCAGTGTCTTACTCAAGCCATGCATGTTAAAGTTCAGAATGAACTGATCATAGCTTGCAGGTAAAGACTGCAGAATGATGTCGCAGGCAAGTTCCTGGCTGATTGGGCAGTCGAGTTTCTGAAGATGATCGAGATAACCCATCATCTTCAAGACATGAGGACTCACTGCCGCATTCGCAGCCAACTTACAGTCCAAGAGGTTCTTAACTGTCTGGAACCTCTCGGTCCTAGCCTGCTCCTGAAAAAGCGATTTCAGGCTTGCCATGATCTCGATTGGAGACAATACACTTTCGAACTGTTTTTGCAGCTCAGGAGTCATTGTCACCAACATCAGGCAATAAACATCATTTTCATCTGACGAATGCTTTTCCCAAGCATTGTGCAGAGTCCTGGCAGCATTGGCAAGAGGCCTCTCGGGGAGGGGATCTCGAAGGACATAATCCTTCTTCTCCTGCTTGAGGACCAGTCTCAAGTTCCTTGACCATGTCAGGAAGTTCGTTCCAGTCAGCTTCTCCTTCTCGAGAACAGACCGGATCGAGAATGTGTTTTGTGTGCTTGTAGTAGTCATATCTGAAATATATAAATAAAAAGGTTATTAGTTATTATGTTCAAAATGACTAATCTCATATTAAAATTTAATATGATTAATCATGCATTATATTCAATAACATAAGTTACCCTCAATAGAATATAATGATTCCAAGATCCACATATAACTAAGATTAAAGTGGGCCACTGGCCGTCACCCAATTTTAGCTTATATCGGTAAGCCCTATATCGGCTAATTATATCCGTGATATAACTCTTGGTTGTGAATCTGGGCCCGAGGCCCAATCCACTCTGATGTCTCAAGGCCCGGGACTCCCGATGGCCTAGTCAAGAAAACCGGACTATACAGTCATGTAATCATTAATGTCTGGGACTCCCAATGACATTTATGAATCACAAACCGTCTTACCCACGCAAAAGCAGACATCCTCACACTGTAAGGCCATGAATGCAATTGAATGGGCTTTGACAGCTGACATAGCCTGGACAAGACATCCAACGCTTGATATTATTTGAGGTTCGTAGGTTTATTAAAATCATTCCCAAAATAGAAGATTACTATTTCGGGAAACTTTCTATTTATGGAAACCTACTATTTTTGGAAACTTTCTAAAATTGGAAACTTTCTAAAACCGGAAACTTTCTAACTTTAGAAATTTCTTTAAAATCCAAAACCCGCAAATTCAGAAACTTCTATTTTGAGAAACTTTCTAATTTCAAAATTTCGGAAAATATAATTCAAAAACGACTTTATAAATTTATAAAATAGATTTTAAATTAATCTGAAGAAAGACTCAAATAATTGGCCCAATTGTTTTAACTTCTTGGCCCGAGGCCCAAGAATTGGTCCATGTCCAAGACATGACCCAATTGTCCAATTAATTGACATAACCGGTCTGGTTCATTAAAACTGGTCTAACCAAGTTTTAATTACTACGATGACCACAATTGTCAACCGGTTATTTACTAAACCGGAATTTCTCAATTTATTTGGTCCAACCAAATCAAATTAGAAATTCCTGGTTTAGGCACTAAATCCAATATTTCTTTCGACATTGGATTTCTTATCCCGGTTTAACCAGATTTAATAAAATTATTAATCTGTTTATTAAACCAGAACGAAGATTTTAATCAAATTTTTGAACCGAACCCTGAACCGAACCGATTTGGTCACGAACCAAACCGAGTTGGTCGTGACCTAGCTTCTTTCCCAAGAAACCATCGGCCAGCCGCTCAGCCGCGAGCCAACCGATCCGAGATCGAGGCGATACGCAGCCGGGACGGGACGCTTCCACGATCGCCGAGCGATCGGGATGCCGAGCACGCGAGCGGGACGGTGCAGCCGGGACGATGCATCCACGATCGCCGAGTGATCGGGACGCGACGCTCGCCAGCAGGACGCGATCGAGACGACGCGATCGGACGCGACGCGACGATCGATCGTGATCGATCGAACGATCCGATCGGATCCAATCCGACCGTCCCGACCGTCCGACCTGCGATCGACCCCGTCCGTCCGACCCATCCTTCTCGTGGCCGATCACCAAAACCCGAGTCATATAGCTCGGTTTTGTGATCCAATTAATGTGTTTAGAGTTCAATTCTGATTCTTAACTGTTTTATCTTATCAGTAATTGATTCAAAAACAATTCTAAGCAGATTAAACAACCTAAACATGAATCTAAAACAAGAAACCTAAGAACCAATGGCTCTGATACCACTGTTGGATAGTTCAGTTGATCCTGATTCAATTCTCATATTGATATCAACCTAAACATGCATCAGATCTAGGTGTTCTTATTTAGAAACATTAGATGATCTCACCTTTTACCTGTTTGTTGCAGCGGAAGGAATAGAACAGGTCAGAGATCAGATAGATGCACCGAGGGATGAATCCTCCAAAGGTTCACACACGCTTCACAAGGAAATGGCTGCTAGACCAAGCTGTGGGAGGCGCCAGAGAGAGAGAGAATTCGCAGAAGGGGGCTAGGGTTAGGGAGAAAAGAGTTGGCTTTTAGTCATTAAAAGCCTTCTCTTTCCCTTTTGGGCTTTTGGGCCCAATCTGATTAAATCCCATTTAATCAGACCCATTTATCTTTCTCTCTTAGTACGACAAATGCCTGGCACTTTTGTCGTACTTCTGCTAAGCCGTTCCAACACATTTTCCTGTTAGCTTAGGCGTGTGACCCATATGGGATCATATAATAAAGGCAATAAGTCCAAGACTTATAGATCATGAGCGGACTCTAGCAAGCCATCATGATCCCCAGAATTATATGACTTATGTCTGATCTCGACATACTCTTACTTTCTAGAGACAGTACCGAGATTACTGGACACAATTCCAACATCCCGGGCAACAAAGATCTTGTTCTCGGAACGTAGATAGAAGTAATAAGCCTTGGTTTCCTTCGGATAACCAATGAAGTAGCATTTATCAGACTTTGGTGTAAGCTTGTCTGAGATTAATCTCTTGACATAGGCTTCACAACCCCAAATTCTTAGATAAGACAGCACTGGAGCCACTCCAGTCCATAATTCATATGGTGTCTTTGCTACTGCTTTCGATGGCGCTCTATTTAGAGTGAACACTGCTGTTAGCAGAGCATATCCCCAAAGGGATATTGGAAGGTCTGTGTGACTCATCATAGATCGAACCATATCCAATAAGGTCCGATTTCTCCTCTCAGACACACCATTCCATTGTGGTGTTCCAGGAGGAGTGAGTTGGGACACGATCCCACACTCTCTTAGATGATCACTGAATTCTTGGCTTAAGTATTCTCCTCCTCGGTCGGACCGAAGAGCCTTAATGCTTTTGCCAAGTTGGTTCTGTACTTCATTTTGGAATTCTCTGAATTTCTCAAAAGATTCAGACTTATGTTTCATTAAATAAACATATCCATACCTACTGAAATCATCAGTGAAGGTAATGAAGTACTGATAGTTTCCTCTTGCATTTGTGGACATTGGGCCACACACATCAGTGTGTATCAGGCCCAATAAGTCACTGGCCCTCTCGTTAGGTTTATTAAAGGGGGCCCGTGTCATTTTGCCCATCATGCAGGATTCGCATTTCTCACATGACTCAAAGTCAAATGAGCCAAGAAGTCCATTCGAATGGAGCCTCTTGATGCGTTTCTCGCTGATGTGCCCTAAACGACAATGCCATAGAAACGTTCGGTTTTCCTCATTAGGTTTAAACCGTTTTGTATTAATGTTATAAATTGGCGCGGATTGATCGAGTATGTAAAGCCCATTCGTAAGAGGGGCAGAACCATAGAACAAATTGTTGCGATTGAAGGAACATAATTTATTCTTAACTGAAAAATCATAACCTTCCAAATCCAACAAAGAAATTGAAATAATATTTCTGCTTATAGCAGGTACAAAATAACAATTATTAAGTTCTAAAATCAATCCCGAAGGTAAAGACAACAAGTATGTGCCTACAGCTAGTGCTGAAACTTTCGCTCCATTCCCAACTCGTAGCTCCACTTGTCCTTGCTTCAGCCTTCTACTGTTGCTGAGTGCCTGCATATTAGTACAAATATGAGCCCCACAACCAGTATCCATGACCCATGAGGTATTATCAGAAGTAGTTGTATTAACTTCTATAACAAAAATACCTGATGAAGAAGTCTCGAAAGTCTTCTTCTTTAATTCCTTTAGACCTTCCTGGAATTTCTTACAATCTCTTCTCCAATGCCCCAGTTCTTTGCAGAACCTGCACATGTCAGTAGGCCCAGCCTTGGACTTGGGCTTGGGCTTTGGCGTGTCCTTGTCCGCGACTTGGACAGCCTTGGCCGCTCCCTTATCCTTAGCAGAGGATTTCTTAAACCCCTTGCCCTTTTGCACCATAAGCACATTGGGGTCCTTGGCGGTTTTCCTCAAGTTGGGCTCTGCAGTCTTGAGCATTCCGTGAAGCTCAGGAAGTGTCTTACTCAAGCCATGCATGTTAAAGTTCAGAATGAACTGATCATAGCTTGCAGGTAAAGACTGCAGAATGATGTCGCAGGCAAGTTCCTGGCTGATTGGGCAGTCGAGTTTCTGAAGATGATCGAGATAACCCATCATCTTCAAGACATGAGGACTCACTGCCGCATTCGCAGCCAACTTACAGTCCAAGAGGTTCTTAACTGTCTGGAACCTCTCAGTCCTAGCCTGCTCCTGAAAAAGCGATTTTAGGCTTGCCATGATCTCGATGGGAGACAATACACTTTCGAACTGTTTTTGCAGCTCAGGAGTCATTGTCACCAACATCAGGCAATAAACATCATTTTCATCTGACGAATGCTTTTCCCAAGCATTGTGCAGAGTCCTGGCAGCATTGGCAAGAGGCCTCTCGGGGAGGGGATCTCGAAGGACATAATCCTTCTTCTCCTGCTTGAGGACCAGCCTCAAGTTCCTTGACCATGTCAGGAAGTTCGTTCCAGTCAGCTTCTCCTTCTCGAGAACAGACCGGATCGAGAATGTGTTTTGTGTGCTTGTAGTAGTCATATCTGAAATATATAAATAAAAAGGTTATTAGTTATTATGTTCAAAATGACTAATCTCGTATTAAAATTTAATATGATTAATCATGCATTATATTCAATAACCTAAGTTACCCTCAATAGAATATAATGATTCCAAGATCCACATATAACTAAGATCAAAGTGGGCCACTGGCCGTCACCCAACCTTAGCTTATATCGGTAAGCCCTATATCGGCTAATTATATCCGTGATATAACTCTTGGTTGTGAATCTGGGCCCGAGGCCCAATCCACTCTGATGTCTCAAGGCCCGGGACTCCCGATGGCCTAGTCAAGAAAACCAGACTATACAGTCATGTAATCATCAATGTCTGGGACTCCCAATGACATTTATGAATCACAAACCGTCTTACCCACGCAAAAGCAGACACCCTCACACTGTAAGGCCATGAATGCAATTGAATGGGCTTTGACAGCTGACATAGCCCGGACAAGACATCCAACGCTTGATATTATTTGAGGTCCGTAGGTTTATTTTAAAAACATTCCCAAAATAGAAGATTACTATTTCGGGAAACTTTCTATTTATGGAAACCTACTATTTTTGGAAACTTTCTAAAATTGGAAACTTTCTAAAACCGGAAACTTTCTAACTTTAGAAATTTCTTTAAAAATCCAAAACCCGCAAATTCAGAAACTTCTATTTTGAGAAACTTTCTAATTTCAAAATTTCGGAAACTTTAATTTTAAAATCGACTTTATAAATTTATAAAATAGATTTTAAATTAATCTGAAGAAAGACTCAAATAACTGGCCCAATTGTTTTAACTTCTTGGCCCGAGGCCCAAGAATTGGTCCATGTCCAAGACATTACCCAATTGTCCAATTAATTGACATAACCGGTCTGGTTCATTAAAACTGGTCTAACCAAGTTTTAATTACTACGATGACCACAATTGTCAACCGGTTATTTACTAAACCGGAATTTCTCAATTTATTTGGTCCAACCAAATCAAATTAGAAATTCCCGGTTTAGGCACTAAATCCAATATTTCTTTCGACATTGGATTTCTTATCCCGGTTTAACCAGATTTAATAAAATTATTAAAATCTGTTTATTAAACCAGAACGAATCAATTTTGATTAAAATTTTGAACCGAACCGAACCGAATTGGTCACGAACCGAACCGAATTGGTCTCGGCCGTGACCTAGCTACCCCATCACTCTCGACCAGCCGCTCGTGATGATCCGAGATCAAGACGGCGTGGAGGACGGGACGGGACAGGGACGGTGCACGGGACGCGGACGAGTTGCTCGGACGGACGCTCCACGATCGCCGAGCGATCGGGACGCGACGCACGCGACCGGGACGCGATCGAGACGAGCGATCGGATGCGACGGGACGATCGATCGCGATCGATCATACGATCCGATCCGATCCATTCGACCATCCCGACCGTCCGACCCGCGATCCCGTCCGTCCGACCGGTCCAACTCACGGCCGTGATAACCAACCGGCCAAGCCGGTCGATCTCTCCATGGCCGATCACAATAACTCGAGTCATATAGCTCGGTTTTGTGATTTTTCTTGTGTGTTTAGGGTTCAATTATGTTTCTTAACTGTTTTATCTTATCAGTAATTGATTCAAAAACAATTCTAAACAGATTAAACAACCTAAACATGAATCTAAAACAAGAAACCTAAGAACCAATGGCTCTGATACCACTGTTGGATAGTTCAGTTGATCCTGATTCAATTCTCATATTGATATCAACCTAAACATGCATCAGATCTAGGTGTTCTTATTTAGAAACATTAGATGATCTCACCTTTTACCTGTTTGTTGCAGCGGAAGGAATTGAACAGGTCAGAGATCAGATAGATGCACCGAGGGATGAATCCTCCAAAGGTTCACACACGCTTCACAAGGAAATGGCTGCTAGACCACGAGGAAGAGAGGCGCAGAGAGAGAGGAGAATCGCGGCTGGGTATTAGGGTTGGGGAGAAAAGACTTGGCTTTTAGTCATTAAAAGCCTTCTCTTTCCCTTTTGGGCTTTTGGGCCCAATCTGATTAAATCCCATTTAATCAGACCCATTAATCTTTCTCTCTTAGTACGACAAATGCCTAGCACTTTTGTCGTACTTCTGCTAAGCCGTTCCAACACATTTTCCTGTTAGCTTAGGCGTGTGACCCATATGGGATCATATAATAAAGGCAATAAGTCCAAGACTTATAGATCATGAGCGGACTCTAGCAAGCCATCATGATCCCCAGTATTATATGACTTATGTCTGATCTCGACATACTCTTACTTTCTAGAGACAGTACCGAGATTACTGGACACAATTCCAACATATTTTCCCTCTCTAAGGGAGGGGATTGATGGAGTGTTTGACGTCCCATAGACTATGTTTTGAAAAATGTTCTTAAAGGAATTAAGGAGAAGTCACAACATATTGATCCATCTTCTTTTTCGTTGTTGTCAAGGATAGCATTGAAGTCTCTCAATAGAGTCTCTATTAAATGCTAGAGTAGATATATTTTCCCAGAATGATGGGCGTTCTTCATTTTTGGTGGCCCGTAGATACATGTGAAGAAGAAAGTTTTGTTCTTAAAGTTGGCTTGGTTATGAATATGATTTAGTGAAGAGCCAAGAACAGTAATATTCAAATCATTCATCCAAAAAAGGCTATACCACCACTTAAATCGTTGGAGAGATGGTAAAGTGTTGTTCGTAACCCATCCCTAAGATTGTCTTAAGTACAAATTCATCTTGGTTCTGAGTATCCAAGAGAAACAAAATATATGGGTTTAAATATTTCTATATTTCTCGGAGATCGTGAATTGTCTAGTCGCTTCTCAAACCTAGACAGATCGAGAGACTAGACAGTTCCAGCTAGCAATGGCTAAAGAATTAGGTTTGGTGGATTCTGAAAAATCCACCCTCCTCCTTGTTGTTGTTGGTATCATCTCCATGTTTGGAGCAGCAAAATTATCATTAGGAGGTAATTGGTTTGAGTTTCTTGTGCGCTCCATACATATTTTATTTCTCATGGGATTAAATGTCCTTGTAGTCAGTTGTTTCTTCATGCTCGTACCTTGGAGCGGACTTCTAGTTCCTCTGATTCTGACAGTTATTCTTGTGCTTTTTCTTTTAGCGGCAGCTGTGCACATCGAGGCTGTTGTAGCCAGTGCTTATTAAAATTTATTTTTGGTTATGCACAGGGTATGGTCCCAATCTGAGGGTATCTGGAACTCTTTGTTACGATGGGTCAAGAGGAGTGTCTTCCTCCAACATATCTTCTCCCATGTGATGATCCTGATTTTCCTCATCTTCGTATCAGACTTCAACATCCTGTAAAGGTGCAAGTAGCGATCTTGAAATACATGTTTATATTTTCTTGAGGGGGATGGTTTTATGATTATTTCTAGGGCATGCTTCCTATCTTGAGGTGCGCTAGTAACATCCCCACTTCCTTGATAGCGGTTTTCAGAGATATCCTTGTGAGTGAGTTTGGTGGGGGGTTCTTGAGATTTGAAACTTATGGGATTTTTCAGAGGAGTATGTGCGATTTCGTGGGTAGTCCGACCTTTGCATCACTTGGTTATGATTATGGGCATCACTATGAGAGTGATATTGAAAGGCACGGTAGTCTAAGCTGTAGCAATCATGTCCTATGTTTATGTCCATAACGTTACCATGTGATGTGCCTTTGATGGGACCGTTGTGGTTAGTTATGTCTCTCTTGGTATTATCTCGAGAAAGGGGGATGTCCTGATTGATCGGAAGAGTTGTATCTTTCTGAGGTATTATCCAGCAAATGATATTTGGAATCATGCTGAGCACCTCAGAGTTTCTTTGCAAATTGTTGTTGTTTGTGCTCCTCAAGGCTTTTAAGGGTATTGGTTTGCTAATTCCTTGAGTTTGAGATTTTTCCTTCGACATCTTTGGATTTTTTGTACACATAACTTCCTCATGAGAGAGGCAATACAATAGGAAATAATGTTTCTCGAACTTCTTGTACTCAAGATCCACCATGATGGTTTCACCAGAAGTTGGTTGAATTGGCAACTTCATTTTGATAGGCTGAAGTCCGTTGATTTGGATTCTCGCTTGACTTTATTAGAGTATTTCTCCAGAATCAGTCCTAGATCACTTATTATGGTATGAATATTTCTATCATTTCATAAGCGAAGGGACATGCCATTGATTTTAAACCAGAAATGGATCATCTATGGGAAATTATTAGAGACTACTGGTTTCCATTTCTGAAGAATCAGCATCCATCAATTAAAAGGAGCCCGTTGTAGAAACGAGTTGGGAACTTCCTCCATATTGAATTTGAACTGGAATAACTTCTAGAAACATCACGCCTAGAAATTTCATTTCTTAAGGTTCTTGTATTGTAACAACCATTTAACAATCCATTGTGGGAAAGTTGACGTATAGATGGAGCCTACTAGAGGAATACTTAGAGGGAGATCTTGATTTCAGGGGATTAAAGCTTTAGAGCTGAAGAAGAAATGGTAAATCGTCACTAAGAGGTAATATTATAAACTAAGTCAGGAGTTTAGAAAACATTGTTGTCTAAACCAGTTTGCTCAGCAAGAGATTCCATTCTAGAGAAATCTGTAGGAGGCTGGAGGGGAACATGGCTGAAACCGGAGTGAAATTTGTCGTGAGGAGAGTAAGGTTGTATGGCTACCCGAGCGGAGGATAGAATTGCATAGACGAGAACAAAGTGTCTTCTTTTTCACTAGTTTCAGAACTCAAAAATGTGACAGATACAAGGGAAACGAGGCTCAGCAGAAATCTAAAGACAATTGAAGTGACTAAATGGATGGAGGGGATGTCATACTAGCAAGGAGAGGACCCTCCGACTATGCGTTGCTGGCTGAACGGTGAGGTTGTGCTTCCCAAGGCAATTTATAGTAAGTCAACTTTCTATTTTTGGTTAATAGGGTAAAAATTTTAAAACATAGATAGAAACTAAACGAGTAAAAATTGTTTAGGTGACTATGCCTAAAAGATTTATTCCACTAGATCTTGACAAATATATGTATTATAAAAATAAAAGGACATTATTTTATAAATAAAAAAAGGTCGAAACCCTTTTAAGTTTTACTAAGTGACCAAGAGCTTAGAATTTTTCATACCAAGGGTTCGATTTCCCAAAGGAAAAACAATTTCTATAGATTGATGAATGCGAAGGTTATTAGAGGTTTTAGAGTTTTACATATAAAGTTGTTTGTGGTCTCATATATTTCTGAAAGATTTACACCGTCAAATTGTTGTTCGATGAGATATTCATTATAATTACATACAGTTGAGTTTGGCCAATAATAATGTAACATAAAATAAATAAAGCTCAATGTACATTATTGTATAAACTACAATCATTGTTCATAATTTCATCTCAGACCCCTTTTAAATACTACATTGGAATTGTTAAAAGTGTTTACATAACTGAAAGATGATATTTATTAAACAGGCTTTAACACACACTATAAAGCACTTTAAGAGTGATTAATATCAAAATACGGCACTTTGGTATCACAAAGTTTCATGTCCAATTAAACCATAAACTGCCCTTTAACCATATGCTTTCGGTTGGGTTTGTAGAATCAATTGAAGAATTTTTTTGGGCAACATAATTAATGTGGATAGTTGGATTTCAATGAGATGTACACTTTTATTATAATTTATTTCTCTCATTTCTCTTTCTCTTCTCATTTCTTTTGATCTATAGGTTTTATGAGAAATATAAATTAATTTATCATGGTACTAGAAGTTATTTTCTCTATATTTTGACATCCATATTAATATATTTTAGTTAATTTTGGATCAGATTTTGTAGACGTTAAAATTGTGGTACGAATGATATATGGTGCCCACGTACAAATGTACACATAAATGTATCGACATGAACGAGAGGAAAAATAAACGTATATAGTGAATATAGATTATGTGACCATGGACTATGCAGACATTAACACTACTTTACAGTCAACATGAACATAAAGTATCTCATATATGATGGACAATACATCAAAAAAAATATTATTTAATATTTGTGAAAAATAATATATGAGAAAACATACAAATGTATGCTAAAAGAGTATCCACATACAAATGTATATAAAACGTGTTAACATGGACAAGGGAAAATAAACATATATAAAGTTAAGGTGGATTATATGAACATGGACTATTCAACATATCAATCATTTCACAATTGATGTGGAGACTGTCGGAATTCGTTTAGTTGATCCTGATGTAATTCACAGATTCAGATCATCCTAAACATACAGATCTAGGTTCTCTTGAATAGAAACATTAGATGATCTCACCTTTTACCTGTTTGTTGCAGCGGAAGGAATAGAACAGGTCAGAGATCAGATAGATGCACCGAGGGATGAATCCTCCAAAGGTTCACACACGCTTCACAAGGAAATGGCTGCTAGACCACGAGGAGAGAGGCGCAGAGAGAGAGGAGAATCGCGGCTGGGTATTAGCGTTAGGGGAAAGAGACTTGGCCTTTTGTTTATTAAAAGCCTTCTCTTTCCCTTTTGGGCTTATGGGCCCAAAACACCAATCTGATTAAATCCCATTTAATCAGACCCATTAATCTTTCTCTCTTAGTACGACAAATGCCTGGCACTTTTGTCGTACTTCTGCTAAGTCGTTCCAACACATTTTCCTGTTAGCTTAGGCGTGTGACCCATATGGGATCATATAATAAAGGCAATAAGTCCAAGACTTATAGATCATGAGCGGACTCTAGCAAGCCATCATGATCCCCAGTATTATATGACTTATGTCTGATCTTTGACATACTCTTACTTTCTAGAGACAGTACCGAGATTACTGGACACAATTCCAACAATCTCCCACTTGTACTGGAATCTCTGTATTCATAATCCTTTTGTCTCAATATCTCGATTAGTCATAAGGCAAGATTGGTGTCATCCTTATAAAGCCTAATCTTGTTCATCGGACTCTGATTTGATACTGTCAATCCAAACGACTCGGGACAGTCCGTTTGAGCATGGCCATGCATTTTCCAGTATTCAAATCTCCGATTGGCCTAGAGATATTCACTCCATTTATATTGGAGGGACAAATCCCGTCTTGTTCCATCACTGTAAACTACTCATTTCATAATGTACCCAAACAAGGTCCTTATAACTATCGCAGAACGATAGCGTTAGACAATGATCAAAGTGCATCAGTCCATGTGCAGTCACATGCATGCGAACTCAGGTCTAAGGACTATACTCTATAGTCGTAGTAAGAATCTCTTATGACACAGATATAAATATCCTGAAGAGTTCTTATAAGCGGGTCTTGTCCGGTCGTATATTCCCCAACATACACCTATGTACTGACTTTGATGCCGAGCATCTATGACACACTGAGACTTTGTCATAAGTCACGTACCAATCCAGTCTCACACGGTTGTTGGTGTTCCAATTTCAACAACCTTTGACTAGGGACAGGATGATATAAACATCTATCAAATATAGGGTCTCATGATCAAGCTAAATGACTTCGATGACTCAAGATCAAGTCATTTACTTCGATGACCTATAAAATGGTTCATATCATTTTGGAACGATTATTTCATCACAGTTAAAATAATCTTGAAATAATAATTTCATTATCAAACATCTCAAATGTTTTACAAGAACATATCAATAACTAAATAAAGCCCTTTACTAACTCCCACTGAAATTAAGACTACATCTTAACTTCACTTATCCTACAGCTACAGTCCGTGACTCGTGCTTAGGGCTAAGGAGTGGCTTCGTTAATAGATTAGCAACGTTCTCATTTGTTGAAACTTGCTGATCTACTTAACATCTCTGTCATTTATCTTAAGGTGTTTGGACCTCTGATGTGCAGCTAGTCTCATCTATGCTGGGAATCACATCAAGTTCATTGACGAACTCTTCTTTCCAAACAACCTCTTTCGCCGCTTTTCAAGCTGCGAAATGTTCAGTTTAAGTCATGAAGTCAGCAACAGTGCCGTGCACCGCCAGACAAACACAAGATATAACCGGACTGTGACCGGAAATCATCTTTGTATGTTGGAAACTTGCCTTTCAGACTCTATTGACTTACAGCACCTCACTTTCTCCGTAAATCAAGAACTTATCCTTAGTATTCCTCAAATACTTTAGGACATACTTTAGGAAACTTGATTCTTTGCTGGATTTGACTGGTCTTTACTTGTCTTGCTTGACATTAAAGCAACATCAAACAAGTACGTTTCATGGCATACATGATAGATCCAATTACCGAAGCATATGGAATCCTATCCATGCATTTAAGCTCAGCAGTTATCGTAGGATAATGTATCTTGCTTAACGTAATGCCATGTGACATTGGCATAAAACCCTTCTTGGATTGCTGAAAAACGTGTAGGACTTTGTCAATTTAAGAATCCTGACATTGTCCTACCAGCTCTTTTGGATCTCTATCTTTAAATCCAAAATCCAAGACTTTCGTGGCTATACCCATGTCATTCACAAAACCAACTCCCAAGCCAGTCTTTTGCCGACTGCATCATTGGGACGTTATATCCGAGAATCAGTATGTCATCGACATACACTATGAGAAATGCAATATCGCTCCCACTTATCTATTAGTAAACACACAGTTCCGCTTCGTTCCTGTTCAAGTCAAAACCTTGACTACTTCAACAGAATGAAGATTCCAACTCCGATATGTTTTCTTCCATCCATGAATGGATCGATGAAGCTATTTCGGAGTCCGGGCTCACTTTCGCTTCTTTGAATTTTGCAGATTCATCGCTTTCAATGATCATCAGATCATGCGAACTTTCAATGATTATCAGGTTCAACTAATGACGAGAAATCACTCTCGGATTAGTAACTGATTCATTCATATCTGCGAACTTCAGGCTCCACAGGTGTAGATTCTACAGGAATCTGTAAATCCTTCCGCTGCTCTCCCTCAATAGGTTAAGCAGCCTCCTGTATTTCTCGAATTTGTTCGAGTTGTACTTTTACTCCCACTGTTCTTCTTTGGAAAGTAACTTCCTTCTTAGAAAACAGAATGGTCGTAAAAATACTTTTTACTCCCACTGTTCTTCTTGGGAAGTAATTTCCTTCTTAGAAAACAGAATGGTCGTAAAAGTACCGAGCCTTGGTTTCCCTAAGAAAACTTCGAGTTATGCTTTTACTCCCACTGTTCTTCTTGGAAAATAACTTCCCTTCTTAGAAAACAGATTGGACGTAAAAGTAACAAGCCTTAGTTTCTCTAGGACAACCAGCGAAGTAGCACAAGTACAAATACTCAGTAAAGACAAATTTGGATCGATTCCAATCCACATTAACGTGGTGTCTTTCAACCGATATTTGTGGAACTATTTCAGCGTAAACTTAGATATTTTAGAGCGTTATTCTTAAATAATATCATGGAAGATTCGTGTGACTCATCTTTAATCATTTCTAATAAGATCTGATTCTTTCTCACAGAAACACCTTCAGGTTTTCAGGAGAAATGAGCTGTGAAACGATTTCACACTCATTAAGATGATCACACAATCAATGACTTAAGTATTCTCACTCGTGATTTAATCCAGAGTCTTAATACTTTTGTCATTCAGATCCTATACTTCATTCTGTAACTCTTTTGACCATGTCAAAGAATTCCGACTTGTGTCTCATCAAATGAACACAGTCACACTCACTGAAGTAATCAGTAGAGACAATGAAGTACAGGAGATTTTCTCTGGCATTACTGCTCATTGGGCCACATACATGAGTATGTTCCAGGTCCAATAAGCCTTTGGGCTTTTCTCTAGCTCGGCTAAGATAGGCCCTTTACCTTTTGGTCTAGTAAACAGAATTCAAGTCTCATAAGATATTTTATCAAATGAGCCCAAACGTCCATGACTATGGGATTTCTGAATCCAACTTACTCTATGTGACCAAGACTTTATGCCAAGAAAAATCAGGTTTAATTCATCAGATTTAAACCAATTCGGTATTTATGTTACATTTAGGCACTCTTTGGTTTAAGATATAAAACCCATTCCATGAATAGGGTGCTACAATTAATATTTCATTAAGATCAAAAGAACAAAACTTGTCTTTTATCAAAATGAAAAACATTCAAATTCTTACAAGAAAATGAAAGATAACTCTGCTTAAAGCAGGTACATTGTAGCAATTACTTAATACAAAACCAAGCCTAAAAGGGATCTATAAGTGAAAACCCTACAGCTGAGGCAGCATCCCAAGCTCCTTCCAGACATGTAGTTTCACTTGCCCTTCCTTCAACGTTCTACTGTTGCTTAGGCTCTGCATATTATCACGAATATCAGTGCCACAACCAGTATCCAATACCTTTAAGGACGTTCTACTGTTGCTTAGGCTCTGCATATTATCACAAATATCAGTGCCACAACCAGTATCCAATACCTTTAAGGTAGAACTTGAAGTAATAACATGAATACCTGAGGAAGTAGTCTCATACATCGACTTTAACTCCTCATCATCTTCCATGAATTTAATGCAATCTCTCTTCCAATGCCCTGTCTCCTTACAGTAGCAGCACTTACCAACGTAAGAGATATCTGACTCGGGCTCAGAAGACACACGCTTGCCATGATTCAAAATCTGGACAACTTTGTCTTCACCCTTGTCAGCATTAGGTTTAGTAAACCTACCCTTCTCATTCATGAGATTGTACAGGGTACTCTTCACGTTTGGCTCAACTGTCTTGAGCATATCATGCAGTTCAGTCAGCGTCTTCGTTAAGCCTTTCTTGATATAGTTCTTTCTGAACTTATCATAGCTTGACGGCAGTGACTGCAGAATGATCTCAGTTGCCAATTCTTGGCTAACTGGATAATCCAGTTTCCTCAGGTTATCAATATAACCTATCATTTTACTGACATGAGGACTCACCGGATTATCATTTGGTAGCTTGCAGCTAGTGAGAGACTTAACCAACTGGTATCTCTCCACTCTTATTTGCTCCTGAAATTTCAATTTCAGGCTGCTGATCATCTCTATTGGCGACTCCATGTTCTCATATTGCTTCCGCAAATCTGAGTCCATGGTAGCCAATATCAGACCACGCACATCTACCGCATCATTATAATGCTCATTCCAAGCATCATATACTGCATGAGAAGCATTGGACTCGATCCTCACGGGGAGAGCTCTCTCAAGGACATAGTCCTTTCTCTCCTGTCTGAGGACTAGCCTCAGGTTCCGCGACCAAGTCAAGAAATTTGATCCGTTCAGCTTGTCCATCTTAAGGACAGACCGGATCGAGAAAGTGTTTTGATTGTTTGTGCTAGTCATAACTGAAAATTAAGATAAAAGGATTTTAGTTAAAATGTTCAATATGATTAATCTCGTATTAAATTTAATATGATTAATCATGCATTATATTCAATAACATCAGTTACCCTCAATAGAATATAATGATTCCAAGATCCACATATAACTACGATTAAAGTGGGCCACTGGCCATCACCCAACCTTAGCTTATATCGGTAAGCCCTATATCGGCTAATTATATCCGTGATATAACTCTTGGTTGTGAATCTGGGCCCGAGGCCCAATCCACTCTGATGTCTCAAGGCCCGGGACTCCCGATGGCCTAGTCAAGAAAACCAGACTATACAGTCATGTAATCATTAATGTCTGGGACTCCCAATGACATTTATGAATCACAAACCGTCTTACCCACGCAAAAGCAGACATCCTCACACTGTAAGGCCATGAATACAATTGAATGGGCTTTGACAGCTGACATAGAATGGACAAGACATCCAACGCTTGATATTATATGAGGTTCGTAGGTTTATTAAAATTTCATTCCCAAAATAGAAGATTACTATTTCGGGAAACTTTCTATTTATGGAAACCTACTATTTTTGGAAACTTTCTAAAATTGGAAACTTTCTAAAACCGGAAACTTTCTAACTTTAGAAATTTCTTTAAAATCCAAAACCCGCAAATTCAGAAACTTCTATTTTAAGAAACTTTCTAATTTCAAAATTTCGGAAACTTTAATTTAAAATCGACTTTATAAATTTTATAAAATAAATTTTAAATTTGTCTGAAGAAAGACTCAAATAATTGGCCCAATTGTTTTAACTTCTTGGCCCGAGGCCCAAGAATTGGTCCATGTCCAAGACATGACCCAATTGTCCAATTAATTGACATAACCGGTCTGGTTCATTAAAACTGGTCTAACCAAGTTTCAATTACTACGATGACCACAATTGTCAACCGGTTATTTACTAAACCGGAATTTCTCAATTTATTTGGTCCAACCAAATCAAATTAGAAATTCCCGGTTTAGGCACTAAATCCAATATTTCTTTCGACATTGGATTTCTTATCCCGGTTTAACCAGATTTAATAAAATTATTAAAATCTGTTTATTAAACCAGAACGATTGATTTTAATTAAGTTTTGAACCGAACCACCTAACCGAAATCGAACCGGCCCAATTACACCCAAAACCCTAACCGGTCGAGCAAGAGCCGTCCAGCCGCAAGCCGCATGCTCGATCCGAGATCGAGACGCTCGGATTGCCGGACGGGATGCTTGCGTGTGATCGGGACGGTCGGACGAGCTCGGGTCAGGCGGGACGATCGTGGGACGGGATGCTCGGACGGACGCTCCACAATCGCCGAGCGATCGGGACGCGACGCACAGCCGAGACGAAGCCGAGACGCGATCGGGACGACGCACAGCCGAGACGCGATCGCCGTGCGATCCACTCGGCCGATCGATCCGGACGCGATCGCCGTGCGATCACTCGGCCGATCGACCCAACCGGCCATCCCGACCGTCCGACCCATGGCCGATCACCAAAACCCGAGTCATATAGCTCGGTTTTTGTGATTTCGAATGTTTGTTCAGGATTTAATTCAGTTTCTTAAGTGTTTTTTCTTATCAGTAATGGATTCAAAACACTTCTAAACAGATTAAACATCCTAAACATGAATCTAAAACAAGAAATCCTAAGAACCTGGCTCTGATACCACTGTCGGAATTCGTTTAGTTGATCCTGATGTAATTCACAGATTCAGATCATCCTAAACATACAGATCTAGGTTCTCTTGAATAGAACACTACAAGAAAAGTGCATTTCCATAGCGCCTGATAACCGCTATCGTTGGAATCTATAGCGCTTTTACGTCCGCTGTATATGCTCCCGTTATAAAAAGTATGACACTTTTTATAGCACTTTTAGGAAGTGCAATAATATTATTCACGTTAAATAGCGCTTTTGTTTTTGCAATATATTATTTTTTAATTGCATTATTTTGTTGCTATCTTTTAATTGGATAGCATTTTTTTTTCCGAGGTTGTACTGCAATATTTTTACAATTTAAATTTTAGTTAAACTAAATTGGAAACGTTACAAACATGCTAATTTCATTAAAAACAAACAACTTAAATTGTATAATATGGTTCCAAACTCTTAGAAAGATACAAAGGTTCCAAACTACAAATGGTTTTCCAAGTTACTACATCACAATAAACACAGTCAAGAAGCAGCAATACTCCGAAATCAAGTTTGATAAAAGCGACGAGACCTTTCTTAAACCTTGAATCCACGACTCTTCCTCTTTCATCTGCCCTTCTTGAACTTCCTTCCTTCTCTTGGTCTAAAATTGGTTGGATCTCGTCTGAATGTGATGTTTAGATGCTGCAGTGAAACCAAACATGTATGAGAATCATTGACACAGAATATACCTTTTCTTTTAAGTAAAAGAAGAAATATGTTGTGACTTACAGATAAGAAGAGATTCATTCCACTGAGTAGAGACTGAGGACAATTTGCAATACAATCAATGGATGGTTGTCCTTCTTAGATGATGACACGGTCTGCTAAATAAGTAGCCATGACAAAATCGTATTCGACTACAAACGCAGTTTTCTTTGCGAGGAGGATGAATCGCTTTATGACTTTAGAAGCCACAATACGTTGCTTCTGTTGTATCTTTGCATCCTCAAAAAATTCAAATGAAACGACAATCACAACATTTCACCACCACAGAAGAAACTCAAATGTAATCAATACTAAACTCATATTATTGGATTCGAGTAAGAGAAGCTTACCGCTTTGGCTCCGAAACAATAACCACAATATGTTTCATTATGCTCCAACCTTCCACCATGTTTCTGTAAAGGTTTTTCAATTTGGGGATAGAAAATTACAGCTGGGAATCAGAAACGATACAGATTCAACACTTTCAATGAAATCAAATGAAAGGTCTGACTCTTTGAGAACTAACCTTCGTATGACCAATTCGAGGTGCTGCTCTCCGCTGATATCCATGGAATCAAGACTAATAATTGAACATTGAAGCCAAGGGAATGTAACGTCAAACTGCAACAAAAAATTACTAAGTTACTTGACACAAGCTAGACGTTTTGCAAACTCCAAGTAGAAGAAAAAAGGGAAAACTATTTTTTAACATTGATGCGCAGTTTCTCTCCTCTTGATGTATCAACACGGAGCTGAGTCTCACTAACCGGGTGGAGGTAGAGATCTAGAAACAGAAAGCACAAAAAGAAACAAAACAACAAGATCGAGATTAGCATTGTCTTCTCATAACAATGTTCTAATCCTACAAACATCGACCTTTGGGCTTCCCCCAATAGAATTGGATTCAGAGCTACGAAAAGGGAAAAAAAGAAAAGAAAAAGAAGCACTTACGAAGTTCGGAGAAGAAGAGGATTAGCATGACGAAAAGAAAAACTCAGATTCGTATGTGGCTTCTCTACTAAATCCACAACTGAAGCTAAAATAGCAGTAAAATCGCATACAAGTATCAGATTTGACATCTTCTGCAGATAACTGCTTCGATTCGCAAGGGAAAATACTCTCCAGGCACATTTCTAGAATTCGATCTGACAGAAACAACAGATAGTCAGTGAAACCCGTAATTCCTCATCCGAATGACGGATAATGTAAATTACTCAGAAACGGAGAGAAAGAGACAGAGATAGAGAACGCTAAGAGTACCATAGCTTGTGACAGGGAGGGAGGTGCGGCGGAAATGGGAACAGGGTTGGCTGGAATCTGCGGCAGTGGCTGATGCTTTGTGCGCTGCTCCTTCGGAGGCGCAATCGTCGGACACCATATCTGCGGCAGTGGTTGATGCTATGGTTCATCGTTTTGGGTTCTTTAGCGAGAGAGGGCAAAGAGAGAAGAGAGAAGAGAGAAAAGGAAAGGGTAAGTGATTCGAGGGATGAAATTAGGGTTTATGAGCAAACTGATAAAATCGAGAGGGAAGTGAAATATTTTTTTTGGTCTTTACCGGGAAATGAAATAATTTTTACACCAAAACTAAACATAGCGTTTCTTGACAAAAACAAAAAACAAAATTATATAAACGCTATGAAAAAGTAGTGGCAAACTCTTTTATAGCAGAAATATTAAAACCCCTATCTTTAAGTGCTATAAATACCCATATTTCTTGTAGTGGAAACATTAGATGATCTCACCTTTTACCTGTTTGTTGCAGCGGAAGGAATAGAACAGGTCAGAGATCAGATAGATGCACCGAGGGATGAATCCTCCAAAGGTTCACACACGCTTCACAAGGAAATGGCTGCTAGACCACGAGGAGAGAGGCGCAGAGAGAGAGGAGAATCGCGGCTGGGTATTAGCGTTAGGGGAAAGAGACTTGGCCTTTTGTTTATTAAAAGCCTTCTCTTTCCCTTTTGGGCTTATGGGCCCAAAACACCAATCTGATTAAATCCTATTTAATCAGACCCATTAATCTTTCTCTCTTAGTACGACAAATGCCTGGCACTTTTGTCGTACTTCTGCTAAGTCGTTCCAACACATTTTCCTGTTAGCTTAGGCGTGTGACCCATATGGGATCATATAATAAAGGCAATAAGTCCAAGACTTATAGATCATGAGCGGACTCTAGCAAGCCATCATGATCCCCAGTATTATATGACTTATGTCTGATCTTTGACATACTCTTACTTTCTAGAGACAGTACCGAGATTACTGGACACAATTCCAACAGAGACCATTTAGCAATTACTTTCGGCTATGCTTTGTCCACGTTCTCATAAATTTCTTATTCCATAATATAATACTCAACATGAATACTAACTCTGTAAAGATGAGACTAATATTTTGAATATATTTCCTAAATATGTATCAACTATATATTTATTTGTTGGATCTTAACCATATGTATCTTTTAATATATGTGAAAAGAAAACAGTAAATCGAAAACATACATATACACATCGAAAGAATGTTTATGTAGAAATGTACACAAAATCGTGTCGATAGGGAGGAGAGAAATAAACATATATAGAATGAAGGTAGATTATATGAGTACTAGTTTAGAGAATGTTGTATATCATATTACGGAAGTAACATTTACATACAACGTAGACAAAGCAAAATGTATACATTGAAAAGAATATAATACATAAGAAAACATACAAATATACATTGAAGAGTGTCCATATAGGAAAACATTATACATATAATTCAAATTCCGTGAATAAATATGGAGTGAATCCATATGTGGAAAAACGTGGACTAAAAATAGTGGGAAGTATTATTAGATAATCAACGTGGACACCACTAAAAGATTTTGATATCAACACTTGTCTATATTATTTTGTCCATGTTCTCCACTGTGCATCCACTAAATATGAATCATATGTACTTGTGTCATAAATATTTGAAGAACCCAATATTTTATCCAAAAGTTACAAAAATATTTCAAAATGAATGTTATAGTATACAAAAAGATAGCTTATAGCATCAAAAATTTGTTCAGTGTTTTTTAAAATTAAAAGAAATGAGAGAGAGAAAGAGAGATAAATTAGTTAAAGAAAAAAAGAAAAAAAAAAGAGGGAGAGAACAAGATAGATAACTAATGATAGAGAAAAATATATAATTAGATTAGTTAGGAAAAGGGAAAAAAGTAATTGTGTTAGTTATGAAAAAATAAAAGAATAAATGGTAGCTTTAAGATTTTCTTTAAGAAAAGTGCCCAAAGATATTAAAGTGCCTCAAATTGTAATTAATGGTTGGCAAAGTCTCTCCAAATGTAAAATTCTATAATTTTATACATAACATCACAATTTAGCTTTTTCTTGTATACATTTTTATTAAAAGAAAAGTAGAATCTAAGAGCTAAATGTCCATTTAAAAGACCAAAAACCAGTTGACTATTAACATGATACCAAAACTTATTTATTATATGATAAAAAAATATGGGTGAATTGCACTGAGTATATCTTTTTTCTTCTAATTTTCTTGTATCTTTTAAAAACTCTTTGCAATTTTGTATATTTTTCTTCAATTTCAATGTTAAAAAGACAAAATAATCCTAATTATCTTATCCATCTCTTTTTCTTTTCTTTATTTTCCTCTTCTTCTCTTTCTTACTTTATCTTTTTTTACCCTTCATTTTTTTTAAGGCGGATAGCATTGCGGAGGTGAGATTTCCGGCAATATAAACCACCGGAATGAAGATATAATTGGTCGATGTACCGGAATTCAAAAAAAATGGAGTTAATACAGAAGTTTCGAGTGGATAGTCTAGACTAGCTGTCCACAATATCCATCCACGTGGACAATGCGACGATCATATTACATGTTATGCGCTTCCTGTGGATAAAAAGCGGACAAAGAAAATATTGGTTTTGGGTGGATGGTGGACGCAACAAACCCTTGTGTTCACGGATTCACAATCTTGTGAACTATTGAACCAAATACGTTATCTACTAGAAACAAAGGTTTTTATGATTCCTAACCACGTAAATAAACACCACATGTTAAATGCTTCTATGGATATGGCGGACAAATAGGTGGTCAAAAGTTCACATTATTGTGATCCGTGGACACAAAAAGTAAGTTGGTTCTCCTGTCCATCCAAAAAGAAACATTTTATGGACAATGTTTATCCAAAAAGTTCACATTATTGTGATCCGTGGACACAAAAAGTATATTGGTTCTACTGTCCATCGAAAGAGCAACATTTTATGGACACTGTTTATCCAAAAAAATTCACATTATTGTAAGTTCACATTATTATGATCCGTGGACACAAAAAGTATGTTGGTTCCACTGTCCATCGAAAAAACAACATTTTATAGACACTGTTTATCCAAAAAGTTCACATTATTGTGGTCCGTGGACACAAAAAATATGTTGGTTCAACTGTCCATCGAAAAAGCAACATTTTATGGACAATGTTAATCCGCAAGTTAACATTATTGTGATCTGTGGATACAAAAAGTTTGATGTTTCCACTATCCGTAAAAAAAACAACATGTTATGGACACTGTTCATCCGCGTGCACTGTTCATGCGTCAGATTTAAAAAAAAAAATAATATATATATATATATATATATATATATATATATATATAGAAGTCATAGTGGGACCTACCATCAATCAAGAGAGTATTTTTGTCATAAGGGCGTTTTTGTATTTGTACCATACTAAAAGACAAAAAAAAAACACACACTATTCACAAAAGATACACTAGGTACAATTACTTTGTAAAAAAGATATACTCAGTGCAATTACTTCCAAAATATTAAGTTAAATATTGATTGATAAAAAAAGGCAATCGTTCTTCTCTTTCCTTTTTCTTTTTCTCTAAAATTTCTCGCCGACTTGTGTTTTCTGCCTCTTAGGCGTTCATCCTCTTTGACGGGGAGCTCCCCCTTTGTTCTTCTTCTGAGGAAAATTCTTCATCCTTGGATCTACATGCTCTTCTTTATGGTTTGGTGGCGCGACTTAACTCCTCATCTTTGTCGGCGTTGGTTCGATGGCATGACTTCGGTTGTGATGGATCCAGATCTTTGGGGACCAAATCCGATGTTGGTTTTCATCCAATGTCGATCTTTCGGTAGGTTTCTTCTCGGGCTCTCCGATTTGATTGCAGTTTTGTTTCTCTTCGGCGGTGGCTCTTCGATCTGCTTAGATGAGGTTAGATCTGTGTTTTGCTTGGCGATTAAGGGTTGCTTGTGGCAATGGGCTTGCTTCTCCTCCTTTATGTGCGCTTGAGGACGGCGGTAGTATGGTGGGTGGTTTTCGCAGCGGGGTCGCTGAACCGAAAATAGCTTATGTAGCTTTCGTTCTCTTGCTATCTACTTACGCATCAGATGGACCGAAATAGTACTAGTGAGTAAACACATTTGTGTTTTAGCTGTTTAGGCATCGACTTTCGTGCCAACTCGATGTACTAGCAGCTACGGTTTATCTCCTCTTCGGCGGTGGCTATATTTAGGTGTTCTGTCTTTTGGCTCGGTGCGGCAGTTGCTTCATTCGGCTGCGGAAGTAGACAACTCTTCGTCTAAAGTTTCCTTTCAGATTAAAGTTTATTTTGGACTTCCATTTAGATTGAGTTTTTTTATCCGGACCCAATAAAATTTATTATTTTTTGGGCATTGTAAATTATTTTTATTATTTATTATTGCTTTTTCTTTGTTTTTTGTAAAAAAAAAAAGAAACCAAAATTTTAATATGAAAATCTTTATTTAAAAATAACTTATTGATAAAGTTCATTTATGATACTTTTGACAAAAAGTTGTTGGGGGATATATCATTTTTTTAGATTAGGTCATTCTTATTAGCCTCAAATGTAATAAATCAGTCTGTTTTTATTTTATCCAAAAATCCAAAAAAAAAAGAAAATAAACCAATCAACAAAACTCAAAACTACAAATATTCATGGCCTTTTTCATTTTTTTTTGTGTGGCATTTAGGCAACACGGCAGTCGGCAGCAGTATCCATGAGTCATACCTATGGGTAATATCTATGTATATCTTATTAAGTTTTTGGGTATACCCATAGATATCCATATTTTGATACTAATATTGTTTTGTACTAAATATTAACATTTTGTCATATTTCTTTATTCCATTTAGTCCGTTAATTTTTTTTTCAAAAAATTTTAAACGGAACTAAACGGGCGGGTCTAAACGGGGCTAAATATAAATGGGCCTAAACGGACCTAAATACAAACTGTTTAACCGGACGGGCCTAAACGGGTCTAAATATAAACGGGTCTGAATATAAACGGGCCAAATGGACCAAACCAGACGGACCTAACCAGACGGGCCTAAACGGGTCTAAATATAAACGGGTTTAACCGGACGGGCCTAAACAGGTCAAAATATAAACGGACCTAAACAGGCCTAAATGGGCCTAACCAGACGGGCCTAACCAGACGTGCCTAAACGAGTCTAAATATAAACGGGTTTTTGCGGAAAATAGGATTTTACGTTTTTGGCGGGAAAACGAGATTTACGTTTTTGGCGGGAAAACGAGATTTTACGTTTTGGCGAGAAAACATAATTTTACGCTTTTGGTGGGAAAACGAGATTTTACGTTTTTGGCGGGAAAACATAATTTTAAGTTTTTGGCGGGAAAACAAGATTTTGCGTTTTTAGCAGGAAAACATAATTTTACGTTTTTGGCGGGAAAATGCGATTTTACGTTTTTGGCGGAAAAATGAGATTTTACGTTTTTGACGGGAAGATATAATTTTACGTTTTTGGCGGAAAAACGCGATTTTACGTTTTTGGCGAGAAAACATAATTTTACGTTTTTGGTGGGAAAACGAGATTTTATGTTTTTTGGCGGGAAAACATAATTTTACGTTTTTTGGCGGGAAAACAAGATTTTACATTTTTGCCAGGAAAACATAATTTTACGTTTTTTGGCGGAAAACGAGATTTTACGTTTTTGGTAGAAAAATAAAATCTTACATTTAAATTATTTAAATTTAATAAATAGTTAATTATACAAAAAATTATGATCATTGATGTAACTAAAATCCATGGGTACCCATAATCCAATTAGATATACCCATTATGAACCCATAAGTAATGGATATCTACCCATTTTAAACTCTAATTTTTTCTATTAGAATAAGGAAAATACTTAGGTTCAACCCTAGAGGTGAACCCATTTGTTCACCTCCTCTTTTTTAACCAATAAATATATGCCATGTAATATTATTTTTAAATAAAATTATAAAATTAAAATTAAGGAATTAAAGACATTCAAATATTTTAAGAACCCTTTGAATGTAAACCTTTGAGGTTTAAGGTTTAGGGATTAGGGTTTATGGTATAGAGTTTAAGCTCTTTGGGTTTAGGGTTTAAGCTCTTTGGATTAGGGTTTAGGGTTTAGGGATTAGGGTTTAGTTTTTTATTTTTTAAAATTTACATGTTGGGTTTAGGGATTAGGGTTTATGGTATAGGGTTTAAGCTCTTTGGATTTAGAGTTTATGGATTAGGGTTTAAGCTCTTTGGATTAGGGTTTAGGGTTTAGGGATTAGGGTTTAGTTTTTTATTTTTTAAGATTTACATATTGGGTTTAGGGATTAGGATTTAGTTTTTATTTTAATATTTCAGGTTCAAATTATCGTTTAGGGTTTAGGGTTTAGAATTTAGGGTTTATAGATTAAGATTTAGGTTTTAGTATTTTTTATAAAAAAAAATTATTTTTAAGTTTTGTCCGAAATAATATATATTTTCTTTTCTTTTATTTTTCGTTTTTTATTTTTTTATTCTTAATTTTTTTTAAAAATTTTAGTTATTTTTAATATTAGATTATGTAGAATTATTTGATTGGTTAGAAAAGGTGGAGGTGAACAAAAGAGTTCACCTCTAGGGATGAACCCAAGTATTACTCTTAGAATAAGGAAAATACTTAGGTTCACCCCTAGAGGTGAACCCATTTGTTCACCCCCACTTTATTAACCAATCAAAATATGCCATGTAATATTATTTTTAAATAAAATTATAAATTAAATTTAAGGTTTAGGGATTACGGTTTATGGTATAGAGTTTAAGCTCTTTGGGTTTAGAGTTTAGGGATTAGAGTTTAAGCTCTTTGGGTTAGGGTTTAGGGTTTAGGAATTAGAGTTTAGTTTTTATTTTTTTAAATTTACATATTGGGTTTAGGGATTAGGGTTTATGGTATAGGGTTTAAGCTCTTTGGGTTTAGGGTTTATGGATTAGGGTTTAAGCTCTTTGGGTTAGGGTTTAGGGTTTAGGGATTAGGGTTTAGTTTTTTATTTTTTAAGATTTACATATTGGATTTAGGGATTAAGATTTAGTTTTAATTTTAATAGTTTAGGTTCAAATTATCGTTTAGGGTTTAGGGTTTAGAATTTAGGATTTAGGGGTTAGAGATTAAGATTTAGGTTTTAGTATTTTTAATAAAAAAAAATTATTTTTAAGTTTTGTTTGAAATAAAATATATTTTCTTTTCTTTTATTTTCGTTTTTTATTTTTTTTTTATTTTAAACATTTTTAAAATTTTATTTATTTTTAATATTAGATTATGTGGAATTATTTGATTGGTTAGAAAATGTGGAGGTGAACAAAAGGGTTCACCTCTAGGGGTGAACCCAAGTATTACTCTTAGAATAATAGAATTCTGGGTTTGGATTTTCTCCATAGATTTGGGTATCCATTTGGGGTTACCCATTTTAACATTCCTATCGATGACAGTCCCACCCCACCGTAATTGCGATTACAGAAATATCATCAAACTGGGCTTGAATGGGCTGGAGATAAACTAGACCCGCTTTGAGGTTTATAGCCCAAACCACCTACTAGAGTCCAAAAGGTTGTCACCATCATCATAATTCCGAATGTTGAGAGAGCTTTCGTATTCAGATTGAGAACAACAACAAAATATAAGATGGTACTTCTGAGATCCCTCTGCCGCACCGCTGCGGCGGCGTCCGTTGCTAAGCTCCGATCATCGAGATCCGCCGTTCCTAATCAGCTTTTGCGCAATCATTTCCTCGTCACGCGAGGATTCTTTGCTGTTTCCTCATTTCCTTCAAATCGAACTCCTTACGGTAATCAACTATGACCGTTGCCTCTTCGTTTCTATCTCCTCCGATGAATCAGATTGTCTACTTACTGAATATTACTAGTTAGCTTTGAGAATTATAGCTCTTTTGTTGAGAAGACGTTTAGGTCTACAGTCTACTCGTTCCTATACTTTGTAATTAGCATGCTTAATGGTGAAAGATGTCTGCAAAGACTATATGTCTTTTGTTACAAAGAGTTGGAGGTCTAATCGTGCCTGCGATTTTTGATTGATTCATGGTGAAAATTAGTGTGCAAAGACGAGGGTTGTCTTAATGACACCTTTGAAAACTTGTTTCGCTTTGTCTTTTACGTGCTTGCTGGTGAAAAATTGAAGTCACCTTTGAAAACCATAGCTATTTTGCGAAAACTTTCCTTGTGTGTGCACTTTCTATTTGACTTGTTTGATGGTGAAAAGTGCAGATTGTCGGTATCCTTGCGCAATGGATATTGGACAAGTGCGAAGCTTTAGCGAAGATGTGTCTCACATGCCTGAAATCAAAGATAATGATGTTCTGAATGCTTTCAAAGACTTGATGGCTGCAGATTGGGCAGAGCTACCTTCTCCTGTTGTTCGCGATGCCAAAAACGCAATTTCAAAAAACTCAGAGGACAAGGCAGGGCAAGAGGCCTTAATTAATGTGTTCAGAGCAGCTGAAGCTGTTGAGGAATTTGGTGGGATTCTCACTTCCCTAAAGATGGAAATCTATGATAGTATTGGAATGAGTGGGGAGGTTTGTTGTTGTTGCCTCAGGAACCACGCTTTGGATTTTACATTTTTTTTCATTTTTGTTGTTTTAATGTTTTTTTATATTTTATTTTTTCTTTTGGTACAGAATGTGAAGACCTTACCAGAAGAGATAACCAAAGCGCTGCTTATCGCTTATCAGAGGTATGCCAACTACCTAGATGCGTTTGGACCTGAAGAAGTTTTCTTGAAGAAGAAGGCTGAGATGGAGTTGGGGACAAAGATGATCCACTTGAAGATGAGATGCAGCGGGCTTGGTTCAGAATGGGGAAAGGTAATAAATTACTTGATTCATCCAACCCATGCTCTTATATATTTTCTCTTATCTTTTACATCAACATATAAGCTAGAGTTGCATAGTTATTAAACTTATCGTCCAATCGTTCTGTATGTGATCTTTTCTATATTTCGTTGTCAACCTTATGCATCATCCAGACTATATCACATTCATGAATCAAATCATACGTGCCATTGGCCGGAAGGACAAACCAATAGTTATCTTTCTTACGCGTTGATTTGGTTTCTTCTGTAGGTTACCGTTCTTGGAACCTCAGGACTCTCGGGGTCTTACGTGGAGCAAAGGGCATAAAACGGAAAGAGAAGATCTTCAAAACTTTATATGTTGTTATTGTGTATTAACACATAATAAGGTCAAGAACTGACCGAAAGACAAATATAAGGTGAGTTTGTTCATTGTTTCCTCCAATTGAAAAATAAATTCGCAGCTCCAACAATTTGTAAAAAGCTGCTGGTCAGTTCTTGACGGCCATTTCTTTTAGTAATACACTTTTATTACGGGTTGTCTAATGCAAACAAGAACATCAATCGGGGTTTGACGACTTAATCTAGAGCAAAAATGCTTACAAAGATGTTCCGAAAGCAGTTGAGTTCACGAGAACGAAGGATGATACAGCAAGATACTTTCGTGAGTTCGAGATGGGCGTTACTTAAAAGATGTCCAAGAACGAAGTTATTGAGGATGAGGCAGCAAAATACTTTCATGAGTTCCTCCCAACTAAACCTGCTGAGTTCACGGGAATTACAGTTGATCAACTAGAAGACATGTTGGACAATAGATGTTCCGAAAGCGAAAAAAAATCTGCTCATGAAGGAGGTATCAGATGATGTGTTTCAAAAGACATTATTTGGTATGTTTACCGATAAACCGCTAGGTCCAAACAGCTATACCAATGAGTTTTTCAAGCAAGCTTGGCCAATTTTAGATAAAAACTTCACAACTGCTGTCCAATCTCTTTTTATAATAGGTTTCCTTCCTAAGGGATTAAACCCCAAAATTCTTGTTTTGATCTCTAAGGAGGATGTAATAGAAATAAAAGATTATAGACCGATTTTACTATGTAACGTGCTATACAAGGTAAACTTAAAGATTCTTGCTAATAGTCTAAAGATTGTTCTACCCAGCGTCATATCTAAAAGCCAATCAGCTTTTGTGAAAAATGACTGTTTATGGAGAATGTTTTCGAGTAAAGTGGAGCTTTCTGCCCAAAACATTGCCAGCCTTAAAATTTTCAGAAACATATATATGATGGATTGAACTTTGTATCACAACGGCTTCGTACACATTTCAGATCAACTGGGAATTAATGGGCTTCTTTCAACCATCGTTGACAGATCTCCTTGGAAAACTGTTAAACTGTCCATATTATTAAGGGATCCCAGGTGTGGGTTTTCTAGGATACAAAGAGAACAAACATCGCATTAGTGAAAACAAAACAAAGAACCTATATGTGAAGGGTGTAGGAGAGAAAATGTTTTGCGAATTTGAGGAAGTATCTTTCTGCTTTATCACGGGGCACACGTGACCAACTATAGTAGGGTTGATCGAATTTGTTTGTAAATTTTTTAGTAATCTTCCGAACCAATTTCGATCATCTATCATGAAAACCTGAAAAACGCTTTAATAGAAGAAAGTTTTGAATGGTTTATTCATGTCTCAAATGATACAAACACTATCTCGTAAACGCTCAGACACTCGAACTTAACAAAACACAGAGAATAGTTAAACCGAGACATAAAAACTCAATTGCATGATAACTATAAGATTAACATCATAACCATGAGAGACTCGAACTCATCAAACAATTATAACTCAGATTTAAAAAAAAAAAACAACTTATCGAGACTGTAGAGACTTATTGAAGCTATAGAGGAATCTAGGAGTCGTTTACAAGCAAACTAGAAGCAAAGCATAAGCAAACCAACAATCAGATTCAGAAGCAAGCAAACTAGAAGCAAATCATAAGCAAACCAACAATCACATTCAAAAGCAATCTCGTTTATAAAAAACCAGAAGAAAACTAGATGGTTTAAAAACACACCATTACAATATGCATAAGACAACAACAAGAAAACATATAGAGAATAACAAGTCCTAACAAAAATTTATATCAAGAGCTGAAGAAACAGTAAATAACAATAGCCATGCGAAGTCGAGTTTGGCGTCAGTGTAGGAGAGAGGACGGTGGTAAACATTTACCTGTCTGGCATCCGAAGCAGAGCATTCAGAGCCCGCATCGTATCCTACTGAAGATCCGAAAAACTGGAACTGATTCGTCGAGGAAGTTTTGACCTTCAGAAGATGGATGACTCTGAGCCTCAGAGTGGTTAAGTGGCGAAACTGGGGCATCCTGAACAGGAGTCTGGTTGTTCTAGACTTCTTGTGACGTCGGAGACGCATCGACTTCACGTTGATTAGTAGTCGAGTTCTAGAAAATTTGTTGAGGCGGTGGATTGTTCAGGAAATGGGGGTGTTGACATTGACGGTTGGGAGATAACTAGGTCTTTTTCTTGATATTGAGTCAACTTAGTCGAACGAACCTTGGTCGCCGCCGTGAAGTTGTAATGTGTCGGTAGAGGGTTCAGTGTTCCCGACGTAGATGTGGGGCGGTTGGTCCCAATGGATCTCTTAGAAACGTTAGGAATTGTTTGTCTCTTTTGTCCTTTCTTATCTGCAGTTGTAGGCATCGAATCACAGAGAGTTTCGTGATTGAGAGATTCAAAGAAGAGTTTGAGGGGTCGATAGGAAAGTTAGCGATGAAATTGAGAGCCTCTAATAAGAGAAGTGATATCAGCTAGAGATGAGGATTTAGAAAGAAATTAGCGAGACTAGTGGTTCACCAGCCCCCGCGCACGCGCGGGGGTTTGGTTTGTATTTTGCTGTTTTTATTCAATTTTGCCCATTTTATATTATATTTTTATGAATATTTTCTTTAGCAGTATAATATCACTACTTTCATTTCTATTTTTTGTCTTTTTTTTACTAATTTATTTGTATATATTCTTATGTTTATTTAAACTTACATATTTTAAGTTTTTATGGTCTAATCGTATTTGATATTCCTCGTTAATATAATTTAAGTAAATATTAGTTTTTGTTACTTGTTTTATATTTCTGAGTTTTATATTTTGTTTATAATTACTTCATTTTTTGAAAATTATAATTTCTGTGATTTGTTTTAGTAATTTAATTTTGTTTTCTTCATTGTTTTTTATTATTATATTGAGAAACTCTTAACTTATTTTAATAATATCTGTTTTTATATTAAAACGACACATTATATATTTTTGGTGTTTAATTCATACTTGATATTTCTTGTTAATATATCTTAAGAAAATATTTTTTTGTTGTTTATTTTGTATTTTGAGTTTCATATATATTTTTTAAAAAACATTTTATTTTTTAGAATATATTCTATGTTTTTGCTTCTTCAACAATATAATATTATTCTTCTTTTTCTCTATTTTGTCAAAAAAATTATTATTTTATTGTATCTATTTTATTTTATATATATATATTACATATTTTAGATTTCAGTCTAAGTAAATATTCTTCTTTTTTGGCTCTGCTCACATATTTGCTTGTATTGTTGGCCTCATACTTGAACTCGGTTTCTCTTCTATGGAATTGTTTGCAACATATATTATTGGAGAATGGATATAGTAGAAATTGTGGTTTTAAAACAGGGTCCTAGAGTCCATCTTAACTAATAACTCTTGATGTGTTAACAAAGTATGTGTTATTGTTATACTAAGCTTTCATACAAAGAGATGTAAGACCATGTCCATTGGGGGTTTCTTAAGGTGGAGTCCTTAGGAAATATTATTATTTTATTGTGGGTCCCACGTGAATAGTTAAGAAACTGTCTCTTAAAATCCTTATTTAAGAACCGATCCTTACACTGTTCATGCCACGTGTCACAATCTCATTCGTCCTTTTTTTTTTCGAATTTTTTTTTTTTTTTTTTTACGCTTCCCCAAAAAAAAAAAAAAAAATTTTTTTTTTAAGAACCCCTTTGAGGGGTACACCAATGTACATGCTCTAAGAGCATCTCCAACAAGAGGTTCTTAACAAAGGTTCTTAACATAAAACTAATAAAAAATACAAAAAGTAGGAGAGAGAGTGATGAGAGGTTCTTATTAAGAATCTTAGAGTTCTTCTTTAAGAACCTTAGAGATCTTAATAAGAAACCCTTATGCCATGTGTCATAATCTAATTGGATTAATAATTTCAAAAAATTAAATATAATTCTTTATTTAAACAAAACATACAATATTAATATTTTATTGGTTAAGAACCCCTAAGAGGTTCTTAACCATTGTGGGTGCTCTAAAGGCAGACCGCAGATATAATTTAGGAACGAAACAATAGATACCAGTTACTGAAACTGAAATACACAATATCTGAAATACTCTGTCCTATTCATTAAAATTATAAACATTGATATATTCACCTCCATTTGTCAAAAAAAAATCTCTCTTTCTTTCCAGGTCTCCTATTATGAACCTCTGTTGGTAATTCATGGAGGTACATAGAGCAAGAGTATGCTCATCCTGCCACACCAATTTGATTATGAACTTTTGTTCTTCCTTACTCGCAAGCTTTTAAGCAAGTAGGGTGAAATGTATGCTTTCATGGCAACTCTGGTATTTTGTCGCTGATTACCGGTTCTCTTTGCAGATGCAACATTCTGCTTATGCTCCTAACTTTTTAAGCATCTCCTCGATGAATACAACTATTGGAAGTTATGCAATTTCTCATTCCAGGAGGTGGTTTTATTACATTCTTCTCCCTCCATACCTGATAGTTTAACGTGGCACATCATCATTAAGAAACCAAAAGTTAAGGCAAGTCATTTCATGTACATTTGTCTCATTCTCTACTGAAAACATATCTCAAACCGAAATATTTTTGGAATGACAGTATGGAACCATGTTTACTAAGCATGTTATGTAGGCCAAGCATATTTGAATGAGAGTAACAATTTCCGGACAAATTGCAAGTCTAAAGACGAAGCGATTGATGATAATATCAATCTGACATGGGGGGTAACATACCTTCACAGAGCCTGCCATGCACAAATCTTTTAGAGTGGCGCCTCAAGTTCCACAATCACGTCATCAACCTTAACAACCTTCTCTTCTTCCTCCATCGAACCACCACCAAAAAACTTAATTTGCACATTATTAATCTCAGCACATTAGCAATCTGTTACATAACACAAATTTAAACATTACAAAAATTTAAGAAATATTCGCACTACAGAAAAGACCTTTAACATTACCTAATTCATTGTAGAGCTTTGTGCATCGAAACACTTCGAATCCGGCGAGGTTAACAATCTCGTCTTCTTGTAACAACGACCGGTATTGGTCTGCCCTTGAGGAGGGGATGAAACTGTGAATGATAGTAATCTGAAGGGTAAAATGAAAGCGTTTATTAGCCACTCACGACAACCAGAAAATATAATTTAAATTCTTGGTGAAGATTAAGCAATACCTTCTCGTCGAGAATAAGAAGCCAATACATATGAGCTCTCCGTCCTTCTTGATGGTCCATGCGTGCATTCCAGAAGCAGAGAAGGCGACCTCCTATCTGCTGCGACGATCGGCCTGAGGTATAGTTCATCGAAAGTGACGTAATTAGACGATGCGGGAAGAGAAAAAATGTCGTGGGAAGCCATGGAAGAAGGTCCTAAGCTTCTGTGAAGGTGGCGTGATCAGGTGTTGTGGAATTTGCAGAGTATTTATAGCTAGCGAACCCATCGATACAGAGATCTAACGGATGTAGGTGAAGAGACGCCTATAAGATTAATTGAGGAGGAGAGAGGTTTACTGAATTTGGGAAGTAATTAGGATGCGTTACAGACGGCATGCATGGAGGAGGCATATCGTTATGTAGAAGATGACGAAGGGTGGAGAAAAGTCGGAGAAGCTTTTGAGGGTTTCAGCGTATAGGAGCAGTAGGTCAAAAAATTGCTTACTGGGTCAATTAATTTAATGGGCCATCTTCCAATAATATTTCACCTTAAGAATAAAGTGACATCGAAGCCCATATTTTTTTTAAAGGATTTTGGACACGTGGATACCCTCATGGGAGAGAATGTCTCTAATTATATAATAGATTATTCGAAGGAGATTTCAGAAAATAAAATCAGGGTTTATGTTTGTGGTAAATGATGATTTCTCGACACTTTGTCCAAAATTCTTGAGTTTAGGCGGGGTAATTGAATTGTTTTGGGCATTAAAATTGAGTTTGGTTTCCTAGATTATTTAAGAAATTAAAAAAAAAAATTTACTTATAGTTATACCTAAGTTACCAAATTGCAAATTATTTTAAATATTAAATGTAACTAATATAAAGTCTTAATAAGAACATCCACAGTAAGTTTGATCTCAAAATAAAGTAGGATTGAAAACAATTCATGGCTTGAAATGAGATCCATTGGGTTTTGTAAAGCAACTCCTACAAGAAAAAAAAATTAAATGATGTTAGTAAGACACTATATATGTTTTATATACCAAATTTGTAATAGTTAAATAATTTACCACTCTTTCATTAGATGAACGTCTTCAATATTTGGATCAAAGTAAACTGTGAAATAATACATGAATCTTGGACAAACGGAATATCTAAATACAATGCCAACATTAAAGAAATAGTAAATTGAAGATAATGGAAAATTAAACCATAATAGAATTTTAATTAGTAAAAATGATTTTAATACGCTTTTACTTACCTAGAGTATTATTCACACGCCAAAACTTCAATACAATAATTGATTCATAGTTATCAGTAGAGTGCTAGAATTCATAAAACTTAATCGCTTATTGTCCCTTAGCCAAGCATTTGATATATTTTCCACTTTAAAAAAGATTTTACAATAAAAAAATAAATTTAAGTAAAAGGTGGAACAAAATATAATAAATTTTCTAAATAAAACTATTAAAAATAAATATGTTACTTCATTTCCTTTAGATGAAACCAAACTTATTTAACAAGATCATAATAAATTGGTCTCTTTTCGATCTTATCATGTTCATATGATTCCATTTCACCCACGAACGTGATACATACAAACACATCAACAATATATATATATATATATATACGACCAGTAAAACAATTAAAAAGAGGTTAATTATATATCAACCAGAAATAATAATTTTCTTATAAAATTTTTTAAAATGCATATATAAGAGAAAAATTATCAATAGTGTATTTATGTGAGATTTGACGATATGGTGTGGATGCCAAAAAAACCATAAAACACATCATCAACAACCGTGAAACAATTTGATATCTGAGTTTGCTCGTCCTTAAAAATCTTTTTCGGAGTAATTGTGTTTCCCGGTTCACCTGGATTATAAATCACAATGAAGATTTGGATATACATCCATGATCCTTCATCAAAATGGGTTATTACTATATGAAAGAAATTGCATGGTATTGTGTCCTGTATTTTGAAACACCAAAAATAAAAATAGTAAAGAGACAAACTATATAAAATAAAAAAGCATAAATAAAATTAAAATTGTGCTTTCGTATTTTACGTTTGTTAAGCAAGCATACATGTTCATCACCGAGGATAACATGGCTTTGAAAACCACGTGGAGAAACATTGTTATCCATTTCCGAATGATCTTAAACCTACATGTTCATCTGGTTTTAGTATTATCAACATATCACAGCAAAGATAAATTTTCCATATGTTATATTTGGATTTTTATATTTTGAGTTTTTTTTTTGCTTAGGAATGAGTCGAACGATATAAGTAGAATAAAAAATGAGATGAAATGGTTGGTGTGAAATATTATTACCGGTTTTATGACGCTCTAAAAAATTAACTTCTGATTTTCTGAATTTTTAACATACCTAATTTATTTATTGCGTATATATGGACTTACCATGTTAAGAAAATTTAATAATAATGGTTGAGAGGAATATTGAATATTCTTACTGATTATACGTTAATGTGTCAATATTTATTACTTACAGATCATTTTTCTTTATGTAAATTTTTGAAAGTTAGTAGATATGTTTGTTTGTAAATTTACGTCAAATCATAACTTCATTATAATAATAGCGAAAATCTTGGGTTTAGGCGGGGTAATTGAAATCTTTTAAACTTAAAACTGGGTTTTGTTTCTCGGATTAATTAGGCATGTTTTTTAATTTTTTCCGCACATAGTCGTAACTTAGTGACTATTACATTGCGACTACTTTGCTACTATTTGATGACTGAATTAACGACTATTAGGAGACTAATATGAACATCAAGATGTTTTTATGGTTAGTTTGCCCATATTAATACTTATTTTCAATTAGTGAGGAATTCGGCACACAAGCTATATGATTGAATTGATAGGACATATACCTAGATTTTTTTTCCAACAACTTATGCAAGTAAATACGGGTATATTTTTATAAAATCTAAACTGTAATAAATAATGACTCGAACTTTATACATAATTATTAGCCAAATAGATACTTCATATACATAATTTCTACAGTGAATATGCATGTGAACATATACACATTAATTAATTAATACAACTAACATTAATAGTATTTAAATTTATGGAAAAGCCAAAGGTTGCATCGTCTCTATAAATAAACTTTTGCGGTTGCATGAAACAATATCGATCTCTATAATATTCTACAATATTTGTTAAAATTCTTCTTGCCTATTTCCATATTTTCTTTACCAAAATCATAATGGAGTACCTTCTCAGTGATGTCCTATGAAAAATCTTTCTTGGCGAGATTGATGGTGATCAAGATTTACACTATTTTATAAGAGCTAAGGCAACATGCAAGGCGTTGCGAGACATCGGAGAAAGTCCATATTTCTACAAGTCAACAGATATCTACTTCGGGAACATTAACTTAAATATCTGGTGCCCACATCCGGTTATACAAAATTTCGTCAACATATGTTTGGAATCCGAAAACCCTTCTGCTCTACTCCTCCGAGGTATATGTTGTTTTATCTACAACGACCGGATGGTTCAAGGAGAGGATATGATCAAATGATAGGCAGATAGTCGATGAGATACGGGGATATACACGTACTCAATGCTGGTTTTATGGGGATGGAGAAGTTTGAACAGTGAATATGTCATCGAGCGCGAATTTGCCACTCAAATACGTGTTAAGATAACTAGGAGAGACATGTGTGTATGGCCACAAAGACTGTGTGCTCTGTTTTTTGAGAAGCAAGCGAGTGTAGATATCATAGGGATTTATAGATGTAAGTGTGTTTCGATAACAACTTGGATGGCTTCGTTGGACTATGGTTTCAAAGATTCAAAAATGTGCGATAGATGCTTTTGGACCATTGAGCCACTATTTTTCTTCAAACTCATGAGAGATAATTTTGGAATTTGACCCGTTTATGTTCTTGAAGATCCGTAATTAATATGTATGCATGATCCTTAATTACATTGCAACTATTTTGCTACTTTTCATGACTGAGTTAACGACTATTTGAAGACTAATATGAACATCAAGATGCGCTTATGGTCAGTTTGGCCACGTTAATACTTCTTTTCAATTAGTGCTGAATTTTGCAAACATGCAATATTATTAAAGTGATAAGACATATGTACCTAAATTATTTCTCAAAAATCGATGAAAGTAAATACAAGTATATTTTTATAAAATATGAACTCTAATAAATAATGACTCTAACTTCATATATCATTACCTAGCCAAACAAATTATTCATGTACATAATTATTATGGCTAAAGATGCGCGCAAACATATGCATATTAGTTAATAAATAACAATAACATATATATTATTTAAACTTATGGAAAACCCAAAGGTTGCATCGTCTCTATAAATAAACTTTTGCGGTTTCATAAAACGATATCGGTCTCTCAAATATTTTACAATATTATTTGTTAAAATTATTCTTGCCTATTTTGATCTTTTCTTTACCAAAATCATTATGGATTATCTTTCTAGAGATGTCCTACAAAAAAATCTTTCTTGGCGCCCTTGACGATGATCAAGGTTTAAGCTATTTTGTTCAGGCGAAGGCAACATTCAAGGCATTGTGAGACGTCGGAGAAAGCTCAGATTTCTATAAGTTGATCGATCCCTATTTCGGGAATATTAACTTAAATATCTGGTGTCCACGTCCGGTTATACAAAATTTCAACAACTGATTTGTGGAATCTGGAAACCCTTCTTCCCTTCTCCTCTGATGTATGTGTGTTTTTATGTTGCGAATGTTGGGACAGATGGTCCTACATAGACACGATGTTTCAAGGATAAGTTTTGAACCATGGGTATTTCATCGAGCGCGAATTTTCCACTCGAATATGTGTTAAGATAACTAGGAGAGATAGGCTTATATGGCCAGACAAACTATGTGCTATGTTCTTTGAGAAGCAAGCAAGTATAGATATCAACGGTGTTTGTAGATGTATGTATGTCCCGATAAAACCTTGGATGTCTTGGTGGGACTATGGTTTCAAAGGTACAAACATGTGCGATAGATGCTTCTGGATCATTAAATCACTATTCTACTTCACAATCACGGGAGATAATCTCGGAATTTGGCCCGCTAATCTTCATGAAGATCCTTAATTAATATGTGATTTGTTATATGTACTAGATTAAGGTACATTTTCGTTTTCAATTATTGTACATTATCGTTTTCAATTATTTAATGAAATTAGTTATATTTACAAATCTAAAAACATATCTGTCTCTATCAGTTATCGATATAAGTTAAGATACCATTTTTGATTTAGGAAAATTACATAGTTTAAGCCATTAACAACATAGATAAATCTCAAATACCAAAAAAAAAATTAAAACCAACACGCTAAACTACTTAGAGATAGTGAGATTATTATTATCATTAAATCGGCCAATCATGCGCAGTCAAGTGAATGTAATCGACGAAGGTCCACACTTCAAATTGCTAATAACACTAATCTCACAACGGTTGTAGTGGTGCCCCAAAATCGTCTCTTTTATTGCACGGGCAAAAAATATAACTGGAGATATCGATATTTTCCAACAGTTCCAGAAAACCTGGTGGTTTTTCGTAGCCCCAATTCCCAAGGATTTGCCATGTAGTCAACATGTTACTCATGCGATCAGCATACTCACGAGTTAGCGTGGGATAGTTGTGAACTCAACCCCTCTCATCAACAAACAACACAATGTTAAACATACTATCAATGAATTTCACTACTTTCATCAAGGAAATGGAGGATGAAGAACTCACACATTCCTCTCAAGTAAATCGCCTCAGGATTCTCCATTTCGTAACACCTTAATTCCATTGTTCCCATAACGTTGGTCTAAAAATAATACGACCAATTATTGAAGATCAAATTAGCAGATCAGTAGAAGTGATCCTCTCTCCCAATGTCGTTGAACCCATGAAATGCTAATCTTGCAGCACCATAATCAAAGATGCTGTTAGATGTGACTTTCGAGAGAATCAGATAAAGCTTGGATGGTGTCATGGAACTCAAGTTCTTGTTCTCCATTTCTTCTCTCAAACATTAACGATTTCTGAAAATGAGTGAAGGAGGAAAAGGTTAATTCCTTTATGTCGAGAAATTATGGCAACCTTTAATGAAAAAACAGAGTAAGTTAACCAAGCATCGTAACCTTTTATTTGCATGATATTTAACCATGATTAGTCCTTAAGTGTCAGCAATTTGTGTACTATTAGACTCAATTTATATTACAAAGACACGTGACATGTAACAGCTCGCCTCTCTCTCTCTCTCTCTCTCTCTCTCTCTCTCTCTCTCTCTCTCTCTCTCTCTCTCTCTCTCTCTCTCTCTCTCTCTCTCTCTCTCTCTCTCTCTCTCTCTCTCTCTCTCTCTCTCTCTTTTGATGCGGCGCTCGAGACTACTTATTAGAGTATGCATATATGATGATATAAACATAGTTATTGAGGCCCAAACATATATATATATATAATACAAAAGAAAAAATGTATTATTGATATATAGTCGCGACTTTCAGTCTCCTGCCTTAAACGGTTTGTTTTCTCTATTAGGTCTTAGAGAGTAATTAAGCTTTTTCTACTCTAAATTTCAGACCAAGAAAGAGCGATTCTCTCAAACGACCATGGATGTGCAGATTTCCAGGCGAGTATCTCATATTAACGACCGTCTCTTTGCGATTTAAGGGTGTTTCTCATTCATATGTGGATGTGTGTTTCTTCAAATGGCGATCCAAATATCTCCATGATCTTGTGCGAGGAAGAGGTAATTTCGCTTATCCTCTTCCAAAATTTTAGTTCAGTTTTAGTTTTGATTGTTATATGTTTTTTAATTATTAGCAATAACTATTTTGATTTACGGTACTCGGATCGAGGCAATTGTGCATGTTCATGATTTTGAACTATTCCAGTATTTACTTTGGATCAAGAATCGTTGGTTTTGCTTTGAAGATGATCAAGTCGTGCTTGCACCAGATTTTATTTCTTTGACTGCTCAAAAATTCAAGCTCATAGTCGAGTCAAAGACATCGTTCTGTCTTATTTTCGATAATCTCCTGCAAGGTATTCATGGGTTTTCCATCGATTCCGGATATATTGGATGAGTTGGTTTATCTTCCTTATCCTAGAGGAATTTTGCACCAAATATTTTTTTGGGGCATAAGATTATAATATGTGCATGTTATTTGCATATGTTGTCTAAACGATATATTTCATATCTAGATGTCACTGGTGTTGTAACACATGTTAGGAAGAGCGAGTATTGTTAGGCATGACCTAAGTTAAAGTTTATAATTTGTGATACAAGTGAATCATTCTTTGTCTTTTATTTTGAAGATTTTTTTTTATTTTATTATAATCTAATAATTACTTTAATAAATTTATATCATAGGCGCCGGAGTATACAATGTATGTTAGTTGGAAGAGATGGGAAATAATTGACCGAAAGGTTTATGTACGATGCACATAAGCATGTCTTAGTAATTTTCTGATGCTTCTTCGTCAAACGACAGTTACGTAATATATACCAAATTCTTATTTTATATAGATGAGAATGATTGCATTGGGTAGTAAACAATAATCAGTAGTAATGAGCTGCACATATCAACAATGCATCTACAAGAAAACAATAATCAGTAGTAATGAGCTGCACATAATAAGGCACCGTCGTAATGCACCTATCCATTCTCTCCATATTTCATTAGAGATCATCTTTTGCAATACTACATTTAGAGAAAGATCATTCAATTATGTTAAATGCATAAAAATATCAAACTTTTTCTGAAAAAAAAAAGAAATATTTAACTTGACAGTCATATAAACCTCAACCAACTTCTTTGTGTGAATGGAATGCAATAATTCATGTGCTGTAAGTCTAGGACCACGATTTCTATGTTATGGCAAAACTGAATAATTGTTATATATAATGACAAAACGAAATAAAAAATACATTGATCGATACCAAAATACGATAAAAAGGTTTTTACGAAAGCGAGGCACACTTTTCTTAATTATTTAATTGCTCGTAATATGACGGTTGCACGCAATCAAAATCACAAGATACAATCACACGATCGACTATTCTGCAATACTCGGAAATAGAAGCTATCAAATCTTTTTCTAAGTTGTACTCTCAAAAAACATAACAAAAGACAAAAAATATATAGGAGTTATTTAGGAACACTCTCGTGTGAATGTTCTTATATTATGGAGGAAGATGCTTTTTTTCTTTCAAAAGCCATAATGACAAAATAAATGTTGAATCCATATTATGACAGTAAAAAAACGTCTTTTGTATCATGAGAAGATATTTTTTTTATTAATTTAATTATTAACTAATTTAAATTAATTATTAACTTGATTTGAATAAGCCCAAGAAATTGTTTCAGTATTAGGTTAACAATTCATTTACCAAATATAAAATTCAGCCCAAACTTAGAACCCAAGTCCCTTCAGTTTGTTTTTATTTGGTTTGATGGGCACATGCATTTAATCGGACATATTTTCTCATCATTATATTATAGTATACTAGGAAATTATCCGCGTTACGCCGCGAGATTGTTTATATATTTTTGTTCTTTAATATATTTTTTAAAACAAAAATAATAACTAAATTTAATGATTTGTAGAAGGAATATTTGAAAGAGAGAAAAAATGATAGAAATGTATGTAGATTTAAATAGAAATTTATTTATTGGTAAGGAAAAACAATTAAATAGTATAAGGAGTGTTGAAATAATGGTGTATTTGTAATTTAGACAAGCTTATCATGGGCAAATATTTAAATCCCAACATTTAATTAAAAACTATATAAAATGGTTGAACATAAGATATTAGTTTTGATCAAAAGTAGAATCAATCCCAAATCTTTTTGTTTAATCTAATAAGCATTTTTTTCCCTGCTAGAAGCTTAGCACATAAAAACCTATAATCATAAAATATACCTTTCTAAACCAAAATCAAGGAACTAATTCTTAACAAACATTGTTCTATAAAAGACAAAAGTCCTTTGTCCTCAAATGTTATAACTTTCAAAGGTTAAAAGAAAGCTGAATAAACATTTGTTTTAAATAGCCTTACCAAATACTGGCGGGTGATGCTTGTTAAGCCATCCCTGAAGCTTGTGGGTGTTGCATAAAGTAGCTTGGCGGTTGCATCGAAGGATGTGGTGTCGTCATCTAACGGAAATAACACTCAATAGTAAGGAAATCCAATATAAATATGTATATGTTAATGTTCTGATTGAGCTCAGATGACTTTTATCATCACAACAAACCCGGAAAGCTATAGCTGGTTCTGGTGCTGGTGCTGATAGGAACTCAACTTCGTTGACCCTTTACTTTAGATATACTACTCATAAGCCCTTGACGATCAAACTTAGGCTTCTCAAACGAAACCGGTGGCTTCTCCTGCAAAACTTCTACGGTACCTTTCTGAATCACTTCTTTTTCCTTCCAAGCTTTCATGTTTCTTCTCATCATCATCTCCTTCTCAAACTCTGTACAATCAACCTCATTAGTCTTCCTATACACAAACACCGTATTCAACAACCAATCCTATGTAACCACACAAAATAGTTCTTCCAATCGCCGACATGAGTTCGCATAGTGTATCCCTTGTTGCCCCAACTGTACAGATTTAATGGAAATCATTAGTTTGGGAAGAACAGAACAAAACACAGGTCGTATAAAAAGATTTAAAAACCAGTTTGTTTATAACAATGTAATGCCTGAAATAGAACAAAAGTCTCATCTCAGAGTAAGGTCGAGATCATCTACTAAGGACATATAAGTTTATCAAGTTTAGTATGTCTTCAGTGGAAATTATGATACCTTATAATTAACCTAACAATTAACAAACAATAACTTAAAACCTAGTTACGGGTTTGCAGAGAATCTAAGAAGTAATTTGAGTACCATTTTACAAATAACTTCATTAACCATTTCACTAAGCTAAAAACCATTGTTCCAAGCTCTCAAAGCGTTAATATTATACTACATTTATGGTAGTTGATATTGAGATAGATTGTTTTCAATCGAGATAGTTATTAAAGCAATAATAATAACTTAGCAGATTGGAAAGTGGTTGTTTGTTTCTAGTCCAGAGGTAGTTTTTTAGAATTCATATTATATGCATCGTAAAACTATAACAGAACTTCATTTCTCATATAAATAGGTTCTTTGTTGTTTTCATTGTGGTTGTGAACATGCCTGCTATCATGAGTGAATATAGAGAATATAGGATGATTTTTATTCTCCTAGAAACGGTCTCATTTCACACTCACTAGATGATTGTCAATAACTTTGTTTTAAGAAAAATCCTGTAATAAGCCACGTGTATATCAAAGCTATGGACTAAATAATTAAAAGCAAATGCTTATCCTCTAAATCTTACATGTAGCATTGTTTGTCATCATAGGAACTGGGTCGAGACAAAAGTCTCACAATGCTTTTGGCAGATTAAGTTTGACTTAGTTTTCTCCTTGAACATATTTCTTGGGATCTCCAATCATTTAGGTATAGGATTACCGCCAAACCTTTCTTAAGTCATAAGCTTTAAACTCATTCCTCACGATGATTTACAATTTGATCTCGTGACATACCTTTAATAAATGGATCCTAGATTATCATTCGATTGAAGATGATCTATTAGATTAATCTAAGTGAGATCAACTGTTCAATGTAACTCATAACCTTATATATCACATATAGCTTAATACCCTAGTTATAGCTTTCTATTTTTACAAACTAGATTACTAGTGTGACAACTTCGTACACGAACAAATTTTTGCTATGCACCTCCACACTTTTAGGTATTTGTACGAATGTACTTTACCTCTTCAAAGTTCATATGGTGGCGTGCCAATGGCTTTATGTGGTAAGCAACGCTTCCCCCACATGGAATCTCTCCAAGATTCCTCTACCTCCATCAGGCCTCTCGCCTTCTTCAGTGTTCTTGAATATTCACCATATGCTGTCGGTGAGTAAGAAAAGCTCAATTTCCGAGAACGAAAGGCTACTGTTCCCATGGTTAATGTGGCGTCTGTGGAAAGCGAGAAATCTACTGATTTTTGAAAAAACAAGGCTTAACCCAACAAGCATCCTAGCCCAAGCTAAAGAGGACCTAACTGACTGGTTAACAGCGCTTAGAGCAGACAGGGATACACCGCCACCAGCCCACGAAGCCTTTGTCGTACAACATCCACCATCTCAGACAGCTCAACAAAACCCACTCCCACGGGAAGCAAACTGTATATGGCAAAAACCTCTGTTTAACTGCCTGAAATGTAATGTGGGGGCGTGTTGGGATGAGGTGTCAAAAACTTCAGGCGTGGCTTGGCTGGTCCGTGACCATACTGGTAACGTTCTTTTTCATGGCCGACGTTCCTTTACTTCGACTTCCTCTGTTCTGGAAGCGTATCTCCTCGGAATGTTTTGGGCAGCTGAATCTCTCCATACTTTGCGCTTCACTCATATGTCCTTTGAATCCAGCTCTCTCTCCCTGCGGGATGTATTAATAAACCCACACAACCATCCTGTCCTCTTGAACCTGGCTCACAGAGTCTGCGACTGGCTTCATTCTTTCGCTTCCTCAAGCTACCATCATGCGACCTGCGACCAAAATGGCCCAGCTCTTGCCATGGCGCAGAGTGTTATTAACCTCAACTTTTTCCAATCGTACATTGCGCATAATGGTCCAAGATGGCTTCGTCCAAGACTTGAATTGGAAGCATCTCAAGGATAACGTTACGTCGTCCCCTTTGATCTATGCTCTACCTCCGTCTACTCCGTCTTGTGGATGCTCCTTCCCTCTCAATCTTATGTGAGGGGCTTTTGCTAGTACTGGAGCTCACCTCCTCTGAGATGTCTTTTGACAACCTCGAGTCTCTCTCCTTCTGTCTCTTGGTTTTTGTTTATTGTGCCGTTACTCTTGACTGTTTCCGAGCCAACACTTTTAGTAATGAAATCAAACCAGTGTTAAAAAAAAAAGAATCATTCATCTTTGCATTCATCAATTTATTAAGAGTTCAATTTATTAAGAGTTTAGAACTTTTATTCCGTAACTCCAATGAAAATGAAAAAGATCATTTAAAAAAAAAAGAATAATGCTATTTTCTAAGAAATGCATTTTATTCTTATCAACCTTGACTCCTTAAGCATATTTTATTTTTATGTCAAACCATTTTGCATATAACAATCTTAGTTGTACAAGATTCAACACTAACTAGATTTTCTCAAGAGAAAGTATATGCTATCTTCTTTAAGTTACTTCGTAGTTTTAGTATAGTCATGAAACAAGAATCTTTTCGTGGAACATAATGAATCAAATTCCATCGATTTTGTCTAACATTAGTCTTTACAACACTACGAACTAACATGGCAATCTGATAAACGTCAGAACTTGATACAATTACATGTGACAGACCACTACCAAACTAAATTTGATGTGTCAGTTCACTCGATTTGTCACCAAATCCACCGAAACTAGGTATAAGTAGATTTAGATATTCCAACAATTATCAGAATTCTAATCCACATAACAAACAAAGTCATAGATAGTAAACCATTTCCAATTTAGAATGTAAAAAAAACGTTTTTTTTGTTAACGTTCTTATTGTCGTCATATTCCTTTTTAGTTTGATTTGCATACAAGCAAACCTAGAAAATATACCAAAAATATTAGAATTTTAATGGGATATACAAAGCAATGATTAAATTGCAATAAATTAAAATTTTCTGAATTTAGAAAATTAATAAATTCAGAAAATTTTAATTTAATGCAAAAATGAAACGCACGGCATTTAATCCTACGACTACTGTTAATATACCCAAATGAAAATAAGTCAGATTATTTCAGAAATTATTTAATCTTTAAAAACCAGCCAGAACTGGTCAAGAGCGTTACTATTGCTTTTGCTACAATAATAAAAGTCAAAAACCAAATAAAAGGCTACAAACCGGTTAAACATACCAGAATCTTTGCTAAATTATTTAGCATAATAAATATCGAGTGCTAACGAAATAACACAAATAATTATCCTAAATTTTAGTTACTGATTTAACAAAATTTCAGAACCAAAAAGCCTCCACCTGCAAACAATATTAGTAACGTTAATATTATAAACAGAATAAACCTGATAACAAACTATAACTGATTCTGGATTGATTCTCGGATCATAACCTGTTTTTATCAAAACATAACAACTATCAGTGTTTTCGTTAGTACAATAACGAAAATTAAAAAAATTAGGATTGTAGGACCATAATTTCTATAATATGGAAAAACTGAATAATTGTTATAATAATGACAAAACATAATAAAAAATATATTAATCGATACCAAAAACACGATGAAAAAAAATTGTTTGTGCAGAGGCGAGACATTTTTCTTAATTTTTTAATTGTCCGTAGATGACGATTCTACGCAATCAGAATTCCATGATACAACCGCACGAACGACTATTCCACAACATTCGAAAATAGAACCTAACGAACTTTTTTCTTTGTTGTACTTTAAAAAACATAACAAAAGACACATAAAGAAAATATAGGAGTTGTTTAAAAACACTCTTGTATGAATGTAATTACATAATGGAGGAAGATACTGTTTTCTTTCAAAAGTAACGTTTGCATATTCCACAAATAAATGTTGAATCCATATCATGACAGTAAAAAATAAAACGTCTTTTCTATCATGAGAAGATATTTTTGTTATTAATTTAATTATTAGATAATTTAAATTAATTATTGACTTGATTTAAATTGGCCTAAAACTTGTTATAGTAGTAGGTTAACAATTCATTTACCAAATATTAAATCCAGTCCAATTTCCGAACCCAAGTCTGATTTGAAACTCAGTTTTGGTTTTACTTGGTTCGATGGGCACATGTATTTAATCGGACATATCTTTTGATCACTATACTATAGTATTTTGATAAGATTTTAAACCATGTAATACTTCTTCATATATAAACAAAAAGGATTTCAGCTTATGTTTTCAATATTGGACATTTGTTAGTATTTTAAAACATAGATAAATTACCAAATTTCATAAACTTTCTAAGTTAGTGACTTTTAGACCAATATTTTTTTATTCAAACGAATTTTGTTTTTAACAAATGAATCCAGTCTTTCCGACAACTAAATTGCTTGAAAATTTAACGGAACATTGACCAATGCCATTATCTAAAAACGGGCTTCAACAATAAATACATTATCTGTAATCTATTTACTAAAAATAATAAAAATAACATATTTTCTGAGATGATATCATTTTTTTCTGACAACAAAATAAAGAAAGAATACTAATTTCTTATCAACCATATCGGTGGTTCCGGCCCGACATGTGTGCTTGATGACTGCCTGAGACGCGCACTTCGTGCTAGTCTATCTGCCGTCTTGTTTTGTGTGCGAGAGATATGTTTGAGATCAAATACCGTGAACGTCTTTCTCTTGACATATTCTTCAATGTAAACTTCAAAGGCTGGCAAGTTCTCTGGCTCAGACACTATCTTTACCACTTCTGAGCTGTCCGTTGCAAACGTTATATGCTTTTGATCGAAGAACATCATACATTCCATAGCCCATAGTAGTACCTCAAACTCTGCATGTAGCGGCGAGAGGCTCTGTCTATTATTTGTGGTACCCATCAATATGTTTACTCCTTTTTTATAACAGCTATACTAACCTTGACCACTAAATACTTCCCATTCCTTCCAAGAACCATACACATAGCACCATTGGTCTTTTTGAACCTCATTAATTGCAGTAGGGTCTTGACTTTTCCTATCCCTTTTGTTATGCTCTGGTGGACCCGTTTGGGCTCCCTCCCAGGACAAAATTTCCGTTTCCGCTAGTCTCAATGTTTCATTGGGATCGCGGTTTATCTGATTATATACCATATCATTTCTACTCTTCCAAATATACCAAAGGATCCAAGGGAATTGGTCGTTTGTTTTCTGTGGTGGTAGCCTCCAAAATAAATGATCCATATTCGTATAGAGCGCTTCCGTAGGGAAGTGTACATGGTTTGTGGAAATTATTGACAAAGCCCATGTTTGAAGGACCGGTGGACATTCAAACAGGACATGGTTTACTGTCTCCTCAGCACCACATCTGACACAATATGTATCACATTTGATTCCCCTTGATTTTAGCTTCGTGGATACAGCCAGACATCCCGATACTATTTGCCATATGAAATGTCTCAATTTTGGTGAGCAGTTTAACTTCCATGAATATGATTGTAATCCCTTGATATCGGGACCCAATATTTGAACTTGATTGCCCATATCCGAAAATTCTCTCTCTGTATGATACCCCGATTTTACCGAATAACGTCCTGATTTGGTAAAATGCCACCCAATTGTGTCTCATTTCGTAAATTTGCTGATTGGCAAACTCTGAATCAAGTTCGTATCATTTGGGTCAATTACCGCTTCTATCAATGTTTTATTCCATGTTCGCCTATGCTGGTCAATCAGCTGGTCAACCGTATCGACGTTAATATTTGAATAGGGATTACGGGTTGCTGGTCTCGGGCGGTAGGCTGGTATCCATGGGTCATTCCATATTGAAATGGATGAACCTGAACCCACCCTTTTAATTAGTTCTTTGTTAACCAGAGATTTAGCTGAGAGTATACTTCTCCACCCATAGGACGGTGAGTATGATCTTATTGGATCAAGGGGATCCGTTTTTCTGAAGTATTTTCCTTTAAATACTTTGGAGAATAAAATATCGGGTTTTTCAATCAATTTCCACAATTGTTTAGCCAGAAAAGCTGTATTAATGTTGCTAAAAGCGCGGAATCCAATTCCTCCATTATCTTTATCCTGACATAACTTATCCCAGGAAATCCAGTGCATTCCTTTATTTCCTCCACCCGAGCTCCACCAAAAGTGAGAGACCACACTTGTCAATTTTTTCGTTATCATCTTCGGCAATCGGAAACAAGACATCACATGGTTCGGTAAGGCTGTGGCTACTGATTTGATCACAACCTCCTTTCCCCCTCTCGACAAATATTTGGTTGTCCATTCATTCATTCTTCCATGAAGTCGATCCTGAATAAAGCTGAATACCTGTGTCTTTAATATCTTTAGTTAAGGTTTTAATATCTTTAATAGTATCTTTGATATATATAATCGACATCACTCGATCTTTTACTAATATTATATAACTGGAGATTCAGCATTAAGAATTAAACGCAGACATTCTCAAGAAACATTTTTACATAAGCAAATATACCTTGCGTGATAGTATTCCAAAAATGTGCATTTGTACATTCTTTTTTTTTTATAATTCAATTTTACATTCTTACATACATATGGTTCAAGCCATAGTAATAACATGTAAAAATGTTGGAGAGATAGTTCTTATTCCTAAATTAATGACAACCCCTTTAGACAACAAATTTCCATTCAAAATGAGGAGGAACCTTGGGCTTTGCGATTACAATAAAAAAAATTTAAGGACAACCTCTGTTAAAAGTTGGATCATTTTTACCTAGACCAGTGTTTTCACACGGCCAACTATATGTTGATGTATCTAGGTTACGTCGAGGAAGAGTTTGAAGGTTTTGATTGTAGACTAAGAAGAGAAGCCACAAAAACGGACAACGAATGTCTTTTAAAGTGTTTTTCAAAACTTATAAGCTACTAATTGCTTATGAAGAAATAAAGATATAAGCTACATTCTTGTTTTTCGGTTGTGTCTTAGTATATTTTCTAATTATTAACTGTTTTGTCATTCACAAGGTTATTTACTTTGTTATTTTTAGTTCTACAATTAACATTTTAATACAAGACACTTTTGGATACAACATTTATTGTTTGTTTTTGTGGCTTCCTTTTTTGGTCTACAATCAAAATCATCAATCATTATTCGAAATAACCTTAGATACAGAACCATATAGTTACCCTTGTGAAAACACTGATATATACTTTGCGTTGAAGATTTATTCTTCCAATACTTTGCCGTCAAGATTTATTCGGCAGATAAATTTCAATTAGCCATGCAGATTTTATTCCAGAGATAATATGCAAGCAGAAGTTGAGATCCATTAGTATGTGAATAAAATCTAGTTACAGAACCAAGATTCTCTTTTAACCTAGCGACTTTACTTATATCTAATATGCACTAGTTTAGTTTACTAACCTTTTTCAGCAGCTTTTTGTGTAGCACTATATGGTTCCAATTTTTTTTTTAGAAGAAAGCTTTATATCTACAATATTTTGTAAATATTCTATTATTTTGTATATGTACATTATATATTAGAATTAAATTTTAAATATATTTCCTTTTAATCAATCTCGTAAATAAAATCACACCATCACCATAATTATGATAGACACTGACATGATATATACATAATTACTTTAAATTCATCCATTATTATGAAGTTTATAAACATAAAAATGATTAAATTAATAGGATATATCTCTAAATTATTTTTCAACAACCTATGCTAATAAATAATTGGTACACTATATTAAAATTGGAACTATAAATGTAATAAATAATGACTCGACATATATACCATTACCTAGCCAAAGAGGTTCTTCATATACATCATTATTTATCTGTAGATGCACGCAAAATTAATTAATGAATAACAATAACATAAATATTAATTATATGAAAAAACTCAAAGGTTTCATCGTCTCTATAAATAAACTTATGTGGTTACATAAAATGATCTATATAATATTCCCACAAATTTGGTTAAAATTCTTCTTGCCTATTTTCATTTTTTCTTTAACAAAATAATGATGCATTACCTTCCCAATGATGTCCTACAAAAAATCCTTCTTGGCGTGCTTCAAAGTGATGAAGGTTGACTCTTTTTTGTTAGGGCAAAGGCAACATGAAAAATACTCAGAGACGTTGGAGAAAGTCCATATTTCTACAAGTCGATTGATCTCTACTACGAGAACATGAACTAAAATATATGATGCCGCACACAGTTTATAACGGAGTTTGTCAACAGAAGTCTGGAATACAGTAACCAATATGCTCTTCTCACTACAAGAAAACAACGTTTTTGCAACTAGAAATTGCGACTATACGTGTAGTCGTAACATTTGGCGATTATTAGGGGACAATATCGCTACTATTTTGCGACAACAGATATATGGACGTGTATTAGTCGATAATATACGACCGAAAATGATTGTAGCCAATTTAGTCGCCTATTTACGACTTATTAATGACCATTGTCGAGATCGGAAAGAATAGTCACAGGCTAGTCGGTAATGTGGCGACTAGTTGATATACCATGGATTTTATGGCTTTTGTTATTTATCGAGTCTTTTACTATGTTTTAGAGTCTTTTCAGGTGTTTATTAGGTACAAGCACATTTGGAGCATATTTGGTGATTTAGACACTTTCTGGAGCTAATTGGAGTATTTGGCCGAGAGATAGAGTTCACTGTTGATATTCGCGAGTTGCAACGATCGTCACACCTGTGGCAACGATCGATGCACCAGCGAGATGGGCCAAAAGACGGTTTAATAAAGAATGATGAAAACTGCAGTCCTGCCCAGAAGTTCCTAATGTTTACAAAGAAGCCCCAAAACGTGTTTTAGGTTATAAATAGAGTTTTTAAGCCAATGTTTAGGCTACGCTTGACACGCTTTACTTTAGTTTTATCTTATTTCAGAGAGCCTGAGGGGCTGATCCTGATCTCGGAAGAGACTTGATTTTGAACCCCAGTTCTTATTTGATTTTATAATATTTGGTTTTCTATTCAAGATGTTTTCTGTTTCGATGAACATGTCTGAGTAGTTTACCTGTTAGGTTGAAGGATTCTCATTAGGGAATTCAGAGAATTATAGTTTAACTAATCTGTAGAGATCCATATCTGCTAGTTCTTTATCTAAGTTGTTCTTAATGCCTAATCTGAAGTAGCTAATCAGAATTATGATGTTAGGTTGATTAATGCAGCGGAAGTTGGTTAATTTAACTAGAAAGAATTTAGATAAGCAATTAAACTTTTCGCAAACGAAAGTTTGGTTCAGGATAATTGTGAACATATCAAACTTGGAATTAATGCAAGTTTAATCTGTTAGTTCTCGCAAACGGAAGTTTGGTTTGCTGCACTTAGACTTAGAGAATTATCGCAAAGGAATTTGGTTAATTCTATATCAGTGTTTGAGTTCTAGAATAGTTATTGATTGGATTTAGATAGATTGATTGCTTGCGTTCCTGATTTCCTGAGAACTCCTGAAACCTAACGCCTCGCCTTCTTGCTTACAAACTCACTTGAATTACTTTGCTATTTCGTTTACTGTTTTCACATCTGCTTCGCTTAATTTAATCTGAACTGCTATTAATCTATTGTGTGACTGAGAGTCCTCGTGGGATTCGATACCTTATATACTACGATTGCATTAACTGTGCACTTGCAGTAGAATAGGGAAAACTATACAACCTATCAAGTTTTTGGCGCCGTTGCCGGGGATTCTTTGAGTTCACCTATAGATTTAGTACTAGGATTTAGACTAAGCATTCTTTTTAATTTTCTTGTTTACTCACGTTTTTGATTTTTGGATTCGCAGGGATTCGCACTGCATCGATCGTTGCTCACCTTGCATCGATCGACAAAAGGCGAGAACAGCGATGCTGAGATCTGAGACGTTCAATAGGTCCCGCGCCATGGAACCTGTGATTCTGATTCGCGGCGAAAACGGCGTTCTACGAGACCAAGAGGGTCACATATGCAACGCAAAAGGTCAGAAAATAGATGGGGAAGGAAATCCCATCTTACCAGATTACCATGTATTGGTTGGGCAAATAGCTGAGATGCAGAGTAAGATAGATGACATCCACGACATCTTACTTAGGGAGAGACAGTTCCGAGCAGAGGCAAAAACTGATAAATTTACAGAGGCACATTATATGGCTGGAGCCGACTCTTATGGACATACATTGGGACATCAGCACATACAAGGTTCTAGGCATGCTCAAGGATCGAGAGACCAGAACTATACTTCCTATCTAGCGCCTCCTACACAAAGGAGCAAACTAGAAATGATGATAGAACAATCGATTGAAAAGCAACAGCAGAACACAGCTTCTTTTAGCTCGAAGCTGGAGAACTTGTACACTAATCTGAATGAGAAATTTGAATCCTTGAGCACTCGCATGAAGCAGCTGGACACACAGATGGATCATGGATCATGTCTAGCAGTTAAGGCTGTTGAATTTGTGGAAGACAGTGGGGAATTTGATGTTGAAATACCTGAGTTAGAAAGCTTCAATGCACCCGACTCAACAGAGATTGACATGGATCTCTTGACTTGGATAGTTCAGATTGAAGTAGGACCAAGACAAGAAGAGAAATTTGAGTCTGAGATGGCTGGAATGGATCAAGAGGCGGATAAACCCGAGACCATAGTTGAAACACGAGAGGAGACGACAGCATCGATCGATGCATCACAAGCACCGATCGTTGCACCCCGAGAGGAACCAGTTTCACTCATATCTCAAGGACCTACTAAGGAAAGAACCTATAAACCTCCATTGCCTTTCCAGAAAGCTCCCGTTAAGTCTAAAGATGTGGTTCAGTGCACAGTGATGGTTGACAAGAAGATGGTGGTTCCACAAGAGCCTATTCTAACATCTTCAAGGCCTAAAGCTACTCATAAACAAAAGGCCCCGAACATCAAAACTTTGCCAAAGGTGAAGCATAAATCCTCTAAGTTTAAACCTCCTGACTCCACTGTTTTGAATGCAGGAAAGAGCATTAAAACACCCAAATGTCAATTTCACCCTACATTCATCCCGACGTTTCTTGGACGACATCATGCTGCTACTGCTTACACACCACCATGGATGATAAGGCATTCACAGAGACACTCAAAGTCTCTGTTGAAACCTCCATGAGTCTGACCCCTTTCCAAAAGTCAAGCTAATGACTTAAAACAAGCGCTGAGTGGGAGGCAACCCACTGTTAGGTTTGATTATTTTTCTTTCTCATTTTTGGTGTTTTTCTTAGGATTTCACGTTTTTAGTTGTTTTTGTTAAATATTAGATACAGAACACCAGTCTGGAGATGTGTGTCGATCGTTGCTCACATGTGCAACGGTCGTTGCACTCGGTTTAAATCGAAATTAAGGCACGTTGAGCTAAACCGGAATCAATCTGGTTCAACCAGCATCGATCGTTGCCCTTAAAGCAACGATCGTTGCACCCACGACCAGGTAAGTCACCTTAAACCCTATTTTCTTTTCTTCTTCCCCATTCCTTTCGGTCGACACACCGAGAACCCAAACCGAAAATCACCATTTCTTCATCGATTTCTTTGATTCTAAGCACTATTTCACTTATTTTTACATCCCCAATCTGTTTCTCATACCCAATTCTCACGAAATCAAGGTAATGTACTTCTATTTTTGATTTTTCGGATTTCACTTTTAGGGTTTTAGAAATTGGAGATTTTAGATGGAGTTGATGAATGCATGTTGACATGATTATGCTTTAGGTTGTTTAGTGATGGATTGTTGTTGATTTTGTGGTTGATAACACAATTTTGAACTGATTTTGATGAATTGTTTGCGGCAAAATCGCCCTGCAACGGTCGTTGCTCTCGAGCAGCGGTCGTTGCATTGCGATTTTGGGAAATGTTCGATAACGCGAAATCGCCTTGCAACGATCGATGCCTTAGATGCAACGGTCGATGCTTCGCGATTTCACAGTGAAATTTTGCCGAGACTTATAAATATTTGAACTTTGTTTTTGCAGATGGCGTCTCAAAGGCAACCCCGCAAGAAGCGAGCCACAGCGTCCACAGCAACAAGACACTACACCCCACCGCCTCAATGGTTTAACAGGGAATCAGAGTCGCCCGCGCCATACAACAGATATGGGCCACCAATTGCTTTACCTTGGCCCAGAGAGGACGTCACACCATTTCAGACGACCAGACAGTGGCCGGAGGACCTCACACGTTTCTTAAGGTCCGCTGAGTTCACAGAGCGGCCATTGCTCTCTTCATGGGACGAGTATGACTCGCTTCTCTACAGTGGTTGGTGTGGAATGATCATCAAGCCGACCAAGTTCGCGGACTACTCCACCTGCAGGATTCTGGGGATCGATGAGCAGGTGATGGCTGTGTGCAGAGGCATTGGTCTAGGGACAATGCCGATGCGACACTATGACCTCTATCCTGAGCTGGTCAGGCAGCTATTGGCCACTTGCAGAGTGGTTTACTCGGATCCCGACCACAGGAGCGCTACAGGTGGTGCTTTCACCTTCATGAGTTGGGGAGTCAGGTATCGGATTCCTCTACTTGATCTCTGCAGGATCTACGGGTTCAGTACTGCGCCGAGGCGCATAGCCATGCCACTCGAGTGGGATCCGGTGGAGGCTCGCACATTCTGGGAGAGTATTGGCAGCGGTCGATACAACTCCAGGACCACACCAGTAGTGCAGATGAGACATCCGGTGCTGCGATATGTCTCGCGTATCTTGTGCTGGAGCTTGCTTTGCAAGTTTGAGGCCAACAAGATGCGCAAACTTGAGATGGAGTTGCTGTTTATGGGGCTGAGAGATCAGTTTAGGCAGATTGGCGTGAGAGATCCGACTGCGGGTCTCAACTTGGGAGCTATTTTCGCACAGCATTTGGTTGATTTGCAGCTGAAGCCGTTTGATGGAGCTGGTACAGAGACGGTAGGGAGTTTACTTACTCCCATTTTTGAGTATTGTGGGATTCCTCTGCATGGCACAGAGCGTGATACGGCTCGCGAGTTCCTGGATCTCAGTCATCTGCAGAGCGCTACCTGGCTCAAGGAGGGGCGCATTTGGGTTTACACTGATCCGATCACTGGGAGGACTGGTATCGAGCTTCCCGCTGCCAGATGGACACAGATTGACACATTAGAGGCACTGAGATTTCAGCCTCCTGAGTCTGCGCAGCGTGGGATTCCGACCATGGCTCATCCGCTGGGAGAGCCTTCCTCACGAGCTTCGACATCTTCTGCCCCTGCTCCTGCGCCCGCGCCTGCCCCAGTCGACATTGTGGGTCCCTTTCCTGAGCCTGCGATGGCTTACGGTGCATATTCTGAGGTAGAGTGGAGAGAGAGATCCGATGGTATGTTTCGAGTTCTTTGGAACTTCATGCGTACTTGCAGCTGCAGGAGGCCACCACAGATTCATCAGCCCGTACCTGACCGTCGTCGACAGCGATCTCCGACTGATACTGATCCCGCACCCGAGGCAGCCGATGATGATGCACTGTATGGTGGGATAGATGATGTTAGCGAGTGAGATCAGTCTCCATGTTCAGTCTTTCGGTTCTGTATTCTGACTTTTTCTTATCTTTTGCACTTTTTTTTCTTTTGATTTTTAGGATTCTACTATGTTTGGATGATGTGTACTTTATTCGATACATCTTTTGCTTCGGTTTTACTCTGTCTCTAGTGTTTTCAGCCTGCAGGGATCAAAATTGACAAAAACAGATGAATTAACCTGCTAACTTGCTGACTGTTCGTGAAAGCGCAGTGCGTCGATCGATACACCATTGTGTCGATCGTTACAATACGAAAGAATCGCACAGCAACGGTCGGTGCACTTAGTGCAACGATCGATGCTTGAGCGACAGAGGTAAAACCCGACAGAACTAACACATCCATTAACAATCTTTCTTTCTTTTTACCAATCCTTCGCTGGACACTACTAGGGACAGTGTGTCTTAAGTGTGGGGGAGGTGTTACTGACTTTTGTTTTCTGTTTTCTTAAGAGTCAGTCCGTTTTTCAAAATTTTTTGTTTTATTGAGTCAAAATTGTTTAAGTAAGAAACTATGATTTTCTGAGAAGATTTACAGGACTTGCAGGAACTTAAGTAACCATTGGGATGAAGCTGCAGGATCTATCTATGACTATTAGAAAACCACATCACAGATCAACCTACTAGGAACACCCACATCACTTCAGGTATCAGAGGATCCTTTACTGACTTCACCCTAATACTGACTTAGATTTCTCACCTAAGGGCTTGGTATACTTTGTGTCGGATTCCCTTGTTAGTTCTGACACAGCCTGTAAACCTGTCCTATTTAGTTCCCTTCTCCCCTTCTGTAAAGTAAAAAAAAAATATAATAAACTGAGGATGAGTTAGTAACTCCGAAGTGGTCATGGGAATGGTAGCTGAAACTCTCATGTCCTGTGTACCATGGAATGTGTCCAAAGTACACCCCATAACGGGAAGAACACTGATAAAAAAAATAAAATGATACCCAGTGGGGAAAAATCAGTTGTTAAAGAAGGGAAATAGAAGAAAGGAACTAGAGAAAGATAGTATGGTGGTCTAGAGCTGATAAGGTAAGAATCCATGTGCCCTTTGATCGATATTCCTTAGGTGAGACCGCACTTAAATACTTGCAGAAGTCAGTAGGGAGAATTTGAATGCTTGAATGTGATTGTGGAGTTTACCTAGGACAGTTGCTAAGTGTGGGGGAAGTACATTGTGGTCTTGATATCCTATGATTGATTCTTGCAGTGGTTTACTAAGGGGAATCTGAGTATTGTAGCTTCTAGGATGAAATGAGTTTCTGAAGAGTTTTCAAACCTCTTATCTACATTTAGTTCTTTGTCTTGCTTGAGGACAAGCAAGAGCTAAGTGTGGGGGAGTTGATATACCATGGATTTTATGGCTTTTAAGCATGGTATATGTGTTATTTATCGAGTCTTTTACTATGTTTTAGAGTCTTTTCAGGTGTTTATTAGGTACAAGCACATTTGGAGCATATTTGGTGATTTAGACACTTTCTGGAGCTAATTGGAGTATTTGGCCGAGAGATAGAGTTCACTGTTGATATTCGCGAGTTGCAACGATCGTCACACCTGTGGCAATGATCGATGCACCAGCGAGATGGGCCAAAAGACGGTTTAATAAAGAATGATGAAAACTGCAGTCCTGCCCAGAAGTTCCTAATGTTTACAAAGAAGCCCCAAAACGTGTTTTAGGTTATAAATAAAGTTTTTAAGCCAATGTTTAGGCTACGCTTGACACGCTTTACTTTAGTTTTATCTTATTTCAGAGAGCCTGAGGGGCTGATCCTGATCTCGGAAGAGACTTGATTTTGAACCCCAGTTCTTATTTGATTTTATAATATTTGGTTTTCTATTCAAGATGTTTTCTGTTTCGATGAACATGTCTGAGTAGTTTACCTGTTAGGTTGAAGGATTCTCATTAGGGAATTCAGAGAATTATAGTTTAACTAATCTGTAGAGATCCATATCTGCTAGTTCTTTATCTAAGTTGTTCTTAATGCCTAATCTGAAGTAGCTAATCAGAATTATGATGTTAGGTTGATTAATGCAGCGGAAGTTGGTTAATTTAACTAGAAAGAATTTAGATAAGCAATTAAACTTTTCGCACACGAAAGTTTGGTTCAGGATAATTGTGAACATATCAAACTTGGAATTAATGCTAGTTTAATCTGTTAGTTCTCGCAAACGGAAGTTTGGTTTGCTGCACTTAGACTTAGAGAATTATCGCAAAGGAATTTGGTTAATTCTATATCAGTGTTTGAGTTCTAGAATAGTTATTGATTGGATTTAGATAGATTGATTGCTTGCGTTCCTGATTTCCTGAGAACTCCTGAAACCTAACGCCTCGCCTTCTTGCTTACAAACTCACTTGAATTACTTTGCTATTTCGTTTACTGTTTTCACATCTGCTTCGCTTAATTTAATCTGAACTGCTATTAATCTATTGTGTGACTGAGAGTCCTCGTGGGATTCGATACCTTATATACTACGATTGCATTAACTGTGCACTTGCAGTAGAATAGGGAAAACTATACAACCTATCACTAGTTTGCGCCCGATGTGAAGAGTCGTTGAAAAACCGCAAATTGTTCACTATATGAGACTAATTTGTTACTTCGTGTATAGTAGTAACAAAGTCATTTATTTGTCGCTATTATTAATATACAACTCATTATTCGTGTCGCAAAGTAGTCGGATATGAGTCGTTTCATATAGTATGATTTTGCAATAATAATATAATATAGTTTGGTTATATTTTACGTGTTTGTGGTAAGTGTACCAGTTTCAAAGCTAATCTAAACTTGCAATATTTAAAGTGTATAATTACTTTTTCTAACTTCTAATAAACTTGTATAAGTTACAATATTATATATTAACTAAATTTTAAATCGAAGTTAACACTTAGGCATAAACTTTCAAGATGGAGATTAGATCTAACCTACTCCATTACCCCCCATTTTCTCCACTGTCACACTCCACTATCATCATTACCCTCCACTACATCCTCCACTACCATCATTACACTCCACCACCATTATTACACTCCACTTTCCCAACATCATCAATACTCACACCACAACCCACTATCTCATCCACTTTTAGACAATTACCATTTACATAAGTAAAATACTTAGTAACTTAGTGGATTTACTATGGGCCGTGACAATATGCTCATTTATCATGTTTACATCATCGTTTGTAGGACATAGAATTTCTCTTTCGTGAAAGAACTTATGTTCCTTTTATGTTTGCAAAGAATGTGAATCACCATACACTTCCCTACATATTGCTAATTGGTTCATCAACATCAGTAATCAAAAACTGTTATGGAATATCAATTAAAGTTTCACCATCATTAGGCTCAGAAATCTTTCCATCACCAATGTCCAATATCCACTTTGAAAATTGCTCTAGTTATTTAGCCTCTTCAACACTCAAGTCATTTGACTGTAGACACATATTCTTTGTGAGTTTTAAAACTGTACAATGCTCCCAAAGGTTGGATGCATTAAGAGGAGACACATAACAATGTCAGCTCTGGTTTCTCCTTGAATAACCAGAAGTACTTGTCTGAATTCACCCCCAAAAACAACAACTTTCCCACTGAATGGTATCTTATCGGTATTCCTCATAATATCAGCTAAACTTCTATCCAAATATTCAAAACAGTGTATGTTCATCATGGAAGCTTCATCCCATATTATGAGCGATGCTTGCTTCACTAAGTTAACAAGATCTGATCCAGGTGTATTGAGCTCATGGAAAATATGTATTTCAAACCTTGAATGTGCAGTTTTTCCCTCTAGTAACAACAGAGAAGCTATCCACTAGAGGCAACATTCATCACAATCTCTCCTCTATATCTAATCACAACAGATAGTATATTCCACAAAAGCGTTGTTCTGGTACCACCAAATCCATCGACAAAGAAAATACTGCATTTTGTATGTAAAACAGCCTCAATAATATGATCATATATTTTCATCTGCTCATCAATGAGCTTCTGAAAATCACTGTCATGAATTTATTTCAGCTCAAGTCGGTTATAGCCGAGCTCATCAAGAACCAATTTATTTGAATTTTCTTTACCATCTCTAGCTGGCTGAGGCATACAAATGTACATAGATAGAGAAGAATTGTTGCTTTTAAAGATCTTCTCAATTTCTTGCATATTCTTGTTTTTCTTCATTACTTAAACAAAATTTTAAATACATATATCGTTTGAGTCATACATATTTTGAATTTTGTAAGATAATTAACATGGAAAATTGTTAAATTAATCATACTTGGTCTTTTGAAGTATTTCCTTCTATTTTGTTCAACATATTCCAAGAGATACTCACAAGTATGTTTTCAAACTTTCTCTGGCTGAGACAATCTACCAGAAATGAGCATGATTACAAAAAACGCCGAAGAGAAGATGTTGTACACGAGAAGCTTCTTCTAACTATATCATCAATATATTCCTTATCATCTTCTAACAATCCCCTTTCATAACATGCCTCTTTAAAACTAGGATAAAAAACATTGTTGTATATCAAGATATCATGAAAAAAAGTTGGTCCTCTAACGGTATTTAGAAACACTCTCAAATAATAAGCATCCTCAATTTTCCCGAGAACATGACTAATTCTTCCATTGCTTAAGATTATTTTCCTGTCTTTAAAATGCTTCTCTTTTCCATACCATGTAAATATTGTTGGGACTTGATTGTAAGTCATCTCACTCGCAACCGAACTAACCTTATTCATCTCAAACCAGCCAATCATCATCGTATTCTCAATTAGTTTACTACTCATAACTGTTTCAAATTTGTCATCACCTTTCAAAACAATCATTTGTTTTCCTGGAAGATGAAAATCATGTTTCTCAACTGGTGTAGATATATAATGTATAAGATACATGAATACTCTATGCAACTTCACAAGCAGAAACATACCTACGCGTTATCAAAATAAGAAATTAATACTCCCTCCGTTTCACAATAAGTTTCATTGTAGGAATAATTTTGTGCTTCAAAATAAGTGTCGTTTTAGATTTCCAATATAAGTTTTAATATAAATTACCTACTTAACCTTAATATTAACCAATAAGAAGAAAAAAATACCAAAGGTAAACTTAGTTTTAGGGGAATAATAGAGTTTTTAATATTTTTTCTTAATTTGTGTGAAAATGTCAGAATAACACTTATTTTAAATCAAAGAGAATATACATAAGTGCTACTAAAAACACTAACTTTTTACGCTACTAAACCGAGATGAATTTTATTAATCCAAATACTTGTTAACCTGTAGTCACAGTAGTCATTTATTTCGGTTTCCTCCTTCTCTTCACATGATCTTTGTTTAACTCACCGTGATTAGTTGAACCATCTATTGGTGGCTCTACAACAACATAAACACGATCTTGGCCCTTATTAAGTACTTGACATAACCTGATTGATTCCACCATTTAACATTAATGTGAGCGTGGTAACGAAGAGATAGATCCTAACTACATGGGATTACATATCGTATTTAAAGCCATTCTTCTCTGCGAAACGATATGGTTGTTCACATCGTCTATAAATTGGAAAAACCTCTTTATCGACTGACATTTTCTCCACGTGAGACTTAAGATATAGTTTTGAACATTTCTCATTCTTCATACAAGGTGAATTCATATTAGTTATCCCACAAGGTCCATGAATCATCATATCTTTAATAACCTCATAAAGATTTGGTTTAGAATCTTTATATGGGATCTCAAAAAATAATGATTTTGTCAATAATTTCCATTGAAGGAAATTTGCATTTAGAATGCAAGAATAACATACTGTGAGCATGTGGTAGATCTTTTTTTTTGAAATTTAATAGTGTACCTAGCTGGAAATAATAAAAAATATAAAAAATTAGAGTCAAGAATATAACAATAGAATGTCAAAACTATTAAATATTAGAGTAAAAATAACTTACATACATGAAAATTTCTTTCCTAAAAGTTCATTGTCCGTCAAATCCATCATCAAAGAGTCAAGTTTCATCTTGAACACCATGCATATAATGTCTGGCCAATCGTTTTGAACTAAATTATGTTCCTTCACATATCTTATTATTTCTGGCCACTTAGTATTGCATGTAAGAATTATTAATAGGTTTGGAAATCCAAAATGTCGACATATCGTCATCAATCGTTTTGAACTAAATTATGTTCCTTCACATATCTTATTATTTCTGGCCACTTACGATTGCATGTAAGAATTATTAATAGGTTTGGAAATCCAAAATGTCGACATATCGTCATTGCATCCAGGTAATTATTCTTTATGTATCAAGGACCGCCTGTGAAAGTAGATGGCAGAAGAAAATTTCTTCATTGTTCATTCAAATCAAAATTTCCATCATTAGCATTTTGTTTGATAGAGCCGTAGCTATCATATCATAATCTTGACTGGTTGAATCTTAGATACCTTAACCGGCTAGATTCTATCATAGTGCAACTATCAACCAAAAATTCTTGGAACAATCTTTTTGAATGGAGAAGAGTATGACACTCTTTATGCCTTTATTGAAGATGATATGCAAACCATTGTCCGATACTAACAATATCCTTCTTGGGCTATGATAGATTCTATCATAGTGCAACTATCAAACATGATATACTAACATAATCACACTAACATGATATACTAACAACTCAAGATACACCCAAGGGATGTAAAAGAGAATATCATGTTATAAGGTCTAAAATTCTCTTGAAAGTTTATGCCTAATTGATCATTGCCATCAAGCAGTTTTTCCAAAACCTCGAGTGGCTTCCAAACTACTCTTTCCAATACGGCTCAAATACTGAATTTTGTCTCCGTACATCTGCGTCCAAACTACTCTTCCCACTACGACTAACTATATATATTTATACAGAAGCTTCAAACAATAAAAAAAATTTAACCAGCAACGCAAACAAGGGGTTGAATCATCTATATTCTTATCTCCAGTTTTACAAACAACCTAGCCAGACTTATCAATCAGAAGAAACACATTAGCTACTATACTAGCTATATTAGAAGTTTTACAAACTAAAAAAGGATGTTGCGGAATAATCTCATCTTACTCTAACAGAACGAGATAAATGGTGATTAAATAAATAGCGGTTGGGGTAGGAAAATTCCACTTCGGAAACTACGATTAGAAATAGAGTTTTTATAAATATATTTTCCATTAATGGACTTGCCATAAATAAATTTTTTATAAATGAAAATATTCTAAAAGAAAACTTTCTTAAAATAGAATTAGGTTTTCGATGGGTAGAAAACTTATATGAAAAGAAGCAGTCATAAATTTCCGACCATAAATAGGAATGGAGATAGGAAACAAGTCTCGGAGATGGGATCAAGAGCTTCATATCAGTATAAAAATTGATCTATGATTTCTCCTGCTTCACCGACAAATCGCCTCAAAGTTGGTTGCTTACAGATCCGACTTACACATCTGCCTCGGAAAAACATTCATAACTTCCAAAAGAAAATTCTAAATAACAAATCTCTTAGTCTATAGCTAGAAATGAGGGTCACATACATCCTTACAGGATTTCAGATTTATATGATTCGATTTTCCCATTCATTTATCTTTTCTCACAGAATGGGTCCGATCAAAGATCTGCCACCTGATTTTCCATACTCGGATGATAAAAAATCTCCAAATTGAACTCAATCCATGTGCCCTGGAATCCCTTACCACCAAACAAACACATCAAATCATTGAAGAGAAAACTGATCTTGACCCGTACTCGCTTGAAAAGAATTTATCCTTGAATCCGTGAGACTGATTCTACACTTGGTTTCTAATTAAAGTGCATAGTGTCCTTCTCCTTGGTGAAATAGTCCATCACCATATCCCATTTTGGCCTTAAGCCAAACAAAATACAATCTATGACCTAGATAATGATTAACAATGAAGCTTAGCCATATAAATACAAGAACACAAGGAACGATATGTGTCATATCTGCTACCTCAAAACTTTTAGAAACAACACTCATCCTTTGAATCTTTCTAAACTTGAATAAGATGTTACAATTCCAAATGGATTCTCTTAAGTGTTTTCTATTACCGTTCCACAGTGGGTCTTCCGCTTCCATGTTGATTCCCGTCAACGATTTTTCTATTATTGTGTCACTTTGGCGATGACTGTCGCACAAGCAAACATTTTGACCTTGCCTCATGTGTGGAACGACCCACTACGCTTCCGTTGTGTTCACTAGATTGCCAAACTGACCTCCAATTGATGGTTTCCTACCTTGTCATTTTGCTGTAGCGTTTTCCAAACACAATCCTTTTGGGTTTCCATCCCATTAAGCTCAAGCTTCCTTACCTTGTCATCAAACTGTGATATTTTTCGAACAGCATAATTTAGGTTTCCTTTTCCATTAAACTTGTCTCTCCTCCGCTTTCTCTTGCAAATGACTCCACAATAAACCACATAACTCCACAGTGAATCACACTAACAACTCCAGACATACCACAAAGACCTCCATAAAAGGTGATCATCAAAAAGATATTTCAAAATAAATGATTTTGGATTCCATACTTAGTGATAGGTCGAGTTTTAATCCCTATACTAAACTGCAAGTGTACAGCAATGTCAAAGTAGTATATAGGGTTATCGAATCCACAGGGACACTTGGTCTCAAGAGAATCAAACCGTAGGGAATGAATACTAGAAATAAGCAATGTGATTGTATTGAAAATAGTGCAAGAAAGTAAATCAGTAGCAGAGATTATTGGTTGTGAAAGCAAGTAATTAAAAGCGTCAAACCTAGGGTATTCTCAGGAAATCAGACTAGCAAACAGTTCATTCAGCAAGGATCTAATTAAGCACCAGTTCTAGAACTCAAAACACAGATATAGAATTAACCAAATTCCTTTGCGATAATTCTCTAAGTCTAAGTGCAGCAAACCAAACTTCCGTTTGCGAGAACTAACAGATTAAACTAGCAATAAGTCCAAGTTTGATATGTTCACAATTATCCTAAACCAAACTTTCGTTTGCGCAAAGTTTAATTGCCCAATTTAATTAGTTCAGATTCCTAAACCCCACTTCCGTGACGTATTTAGCAACCTAAGATCTAGATTCTAATTGATCAGGTTAGAACTAGCTTTAAGCACAATTAAATTGAAGAACAGATATAGTTTGAATCCTTAACTGAAATTGAACAAGTCTAGCAAGTCATGAAATCCTATGTGAGAAACCCTAAGCCTAACTAGGAATCTACTCAGACATAGATAATGAAAACATGATCATATGATAAGTAAATTGCATAAAAGAATAAGAGTAAAAGGGGTTCGAAATCTTCTCCAAATACAGATGATGAATCAGGTTCAGATCAGCCCCAAAAGCTCTAAAAATCCTCTGCTCTTAATTATAAAGTGTATGGTAAAAAGTATCAAAAGCTCTCTTAATAAAAACTCTAAAAACTCTATTATATAGGCATAATCTCGGCCAAGGGCTTCTTTGTAAATATCAGGAACTTCTGGATCAAAGTGCAATATCTTGATTCTTCTAAACCGCCGAGTTTTTGGCCCATCTCGCTGGTGCAACGATCGTTGCTAGAGTGCAACGATCGACACCTTTCTCTGTTTCGGACAGTGAACTCTATCTCTCGGCCAATCACTCCAAAAATCTCCAAAATGCTCCATAATCTCCAATTTAGCTCCCAACCTGATTATACCTGTAAAAGACTCTAAACAAAGACAAAAGACACTAAAACACATCTATATCATGGCCTAAAACTAGTAAAAACCATGATATATCAACTCCCCCACACTTAGCCTTTGCTTGCCCTCAAGCAAAACATAGAACTAAAACATGGTGAAGAGGTTTGAAAACTCTTCAGAAACTCATTTCATCTTAGAAGCTACAATACTCAGATTCCCCTTAGTAAACCACTGAAAGAATCAATCACAGGATATCAAGACCAACATGTACTTCCCCCACACTTAGCAACTGTCCTAGGTAAACTCCACAATCACATTCAAGCATTCAAATTCTCCCTACTGACTTCTGCAAGTATTTAAGTGCGGTCTCACCTAAGGAGTATCGATCTAAAGGCACATGGATTCTTACCTAATCAGCTCTAGACCACCATACTATCTTTCTCTAGTCCCTTTCTTCTCTTTCCCTTCTTTAACAACTGATTTTTCCCCACTGGGTATCATTTTATTTTTTTTATCAGTGTTCTTCCCGTTATGGGGTGTACTTTGGACACATTCCATGGATCACATGAGAGATAATAGTGTTTGCTACTATTCTCATGACCACTTCGGAGTTACTAACTCATCCTCAGTTTATTATTATATTTTTTTTTTTTTTCTTTTTTTAGAAGGGGAGAAGGGGACTAAATAGGACAGGTTTACAGGCTGTGTCAGAACTAACAGGGAATCCGACATAAAGTATACCAAGCCCTTAGGTGAGAAAATCTAAGTCAGTATTAGGGGTGAAGTCAGTAAAAGGATCCTCTGATACCTGAAGTGATGTGGGTGTTCCCAGTAGGTTGATCTGTGTCTGGGTTTTCTAATAGTCAGAGATAGATCCTGCAATTCATCCCAATGGTTACTTAAGTTCCTGCAAGTCTTGTAAATCTCCTCAGAAAATCATAGTTCCTTACTTAAACAATTTTGACTCAATAAAACAAAAAATTTTGAAAAACGGATTGACTCTTAAGAAAACAGAAAGATAAACGTCAGTAGCACCTCCCCCACACTTAAGACACACTGTCCCCAGTAGTGTCCAGCGAAGGATCGGTAAAAGGAAGTAAAAATAAATTGAAAAGGTGAGTTTATGTCTGTCGGGTTACCTCTGTCGCACGAGCAACGACCGTTGCACTATGTGCATCGACCGTTACCTGGCGATTTTTCGTGTATGGTCGATCGTTGCTCAGGACCGCAACGATCGCTGCAATGCGATTCCTTTCGTGTTGTGACGATCGATGCTGTAATGCATCGATCGCTGCACTGCGATTTAATCCGAGACCTGCAAACATGACTGCACCAGAAACAAAAACAAACGTAAAATCTTAACAAAAACACCAAAAATTAAAAAGAAAAAAACTAGTACCTAATGGTGGGTTGCCTCCCACCCAGCGCTTGTTTAAGGTCAATAGCTTGACCGGACGCGCAAGGGTTTTCAAGTTGAGGGTGCAGCATCCAGAGGCAAAATCTGTCCTCTGGGAATCTCGGCCTTAGCCCAATAGTGTTTTACCCTCTGCCCATTCACAGCAAACTCATTACCTTCCTTGCCTATTAGTATGACAGCTCCATATGGACGCACTTCTTTTATTGTGTAAGGACCGGACCATCTTGATTTCAGCTTTCCTGGAAACAAGTGTAGACGAGAATTGTATAGAAGTACCTGGTCATTAGGCTCAAACCGTCTAGAAACAATCCTTTTATCATGATAAGCCTTTGTCCTCTCCTTGTACAGCTTTGAGTTCTCATAGGCAAGATGTCTAATCTCATCCAACTCATTAAGTTGTATCAACCTTCTTTCAGCAGCTGGTTTAAGGTCAAAGTTCATCTGCTTTACAGCCCACGCTGCTTTGTGCTCAAGTTCCACAGGCAGATGGCATGCTTTTCCATACAACAAGTGAAATGGAGTAGTCCCCAATGGTGTTTTGAATGCAGTCCTGTAAGCCCATAAAGCATCATCAAGCTTAGCTGCCCAATCTTTCCTTGTCTTTCCAACTGTTTTCTCCAAGATCTCCTTGATTTGTCTGTTAGAAACCTCTACTTGTCCACTAGTCTGTGGGTGATAAGGAGTAGCAACTCGGTGATGCACCCCATGCTTCTTCAAGAGCTTCTCAAGTACCTTATTAATAAAGTGAGACCCTCCATCACTAATTACTATCCTGGGTACTCCAAATCTAGGGAATATAATGGATTTGAACAGCTTAATGACTACTGAAGAGTCATTGGTTGGACTAGCTATTGCTTCTACCCACTTAGATACATAATCCACAGCAACCAATATGAACTTATTCCCAAAAGATGAGGGAAAGGGACCCATAAAATCTATGCCCCAGCAATCAAAAACCTCAACCTCAAGAATGAAATTCTGAGGCATCTCATGCTTTCTGCTGATTTTCCCTCTCTTTTGGCAGGCATCACAATGAGAAATAAAAGAGTGAGTATCAGCGAACATTGTAGGCCACCAGAAACCTGCCTGCAAAACCTTAGATACAGTCTTGAAAGTAGCAAAATGTCCTGCATAATCTGATCCGTGGCAGTGGAACAGGATATCTGGAACCTCTGTCTCAGCGACACATCTTCTATAAAGGCCATCCGAACAGTGCTTATAGAGGTAAGGTTCATCCCAATAGTACCTCCTAAGTTCTCTGAAAAACCTCTTCTTCTCATATCCTTTTAGATTATCTGGTTCAGCCTCTGCAGCTAGATAATTGGCTATGTCTGCATACCATGGTTGATCATTTGTTGAGACAGCATAAATCTCAAACTCATGTTTTCCAATCCGTACCGTAAAAGTCTCTGGGCCTGTGGTCGCGCTGCAACGATCGTCACAGTCAGATGCATCGATCGCTACTGCCCCGATAGATGCATCGATCGACGCTGCTGTTGCATCGATCGATGCAATGCGATTAATCCGACAGTTTTGCAGATCTCTGTCCAAATCTGTCTCACAGATTGTCCCAACCATATTGACGTTTTCTTCAGGCAAATAGTCATTGATTGGCACGTCTTCTTCTACCAGCATCCTAGAGAGATGATCAGCAACCCCATTCTCAACTCCTTTCTTGTCTCTTACTTCAATATCAAATTCCTGTAGCAACAAGATCCATCTCAACAGTCTAGGCTTAGCATCCTTCTTCTGCATCAGATACTTCAGGGCTGAATGATCAGTGTGTACAATCACCTTGGACCCAACAAGATAAGAGCGAAATTTCTCAAATGCAAAGACAACTGCTAACAGCTCCTTCTCTGTAGTGGCATAGTTCCTTTGTGCATCATCCAGTGTCCTACTGGCATAATAGATAGCATGAAGCTTTCTATTTTTCCTTTGTCCAAGAACAGCTCCTACAGCATAATCACTTGCATCACACATTACTTCGAAAGGCAAATCCCAATCCGGTGGCTGAACTATGGGAGCACTTACTAAGGCCTGCTTGATCTGTTCAAATGCGGTTTGACAATCTGCAGTGAACTCAAACTTGGTGTCTTTACACAGTAAAGCAGTTAATGGCCTAGCAATCTTACTGAAATCCTTTATGAACCGTCTATAGAAACCAGCATGTCCAAGAAAGCTTCTAATAGACTTAACAGAATCAGGTGCCTGTAGGTTCGTCATTACCTCGATTTTGGCGCGGTCCACCTCTATTCCTGCTTCGGACACCTTATGTCCAAGCACAATGCCATCTCTCACCATAAAATGACACTTCTCCCAGTTAAGAACTAAATGCTTTTCTTCACATCTTTTCAAAACCTTACACAGATTATCTAAGCATTCATTATAGGATGATCCATATACTGAGAAATCATCCATAAATACCTCCATAAAATCCTCAATCATGTCTGTGAATATGGACATCATGCATCTCTGGAAAGTGGCTGGTGCATTGCAGAGTCCAAAGGGCATCCTACGGTAGGCGAATGTCCCATATGGACAAGTGAAAGTGGTCTTTCCTTGATCCTCTGGATGGATGGGGATCTGAAAGAAACCTGAGTATCCATCTAAAAAGCAGTAGTAAGGATGATTTGCCAACCTTTCGAGCATCTGATCAATAAAAGGTAAGGGGAAGTGATCTTTTCTAGTCGCAGCATTTAGTTTCCTGTAGTCGATGCACATCCTGTGTCCCGTCACAGTCCTAGTAGGTATCAGCTCGTTCTTCTCATTCTTAACAACTGTAACTCCACCTTTCTTAGGTACTACATGGACTGGACTTACCCAATCACTGTCTGAAATAGGATAGATGATCCCAGCATCCAGGAGTTTCATAATCTCCTTTTTGACTACTTCCTGCAGATTAGGATTAAGTCTCCTCTGATGTTCGATTGATGTCTTGGACTCATCCTCGAGATGTATCCTATGCATGCATAGCTCTGGTGAGATACCTGAAATGTCATTAAGGGAATAGCCAAGAGCTTTGCGATGCTTGCGCAGCTTGCTTAGCAGTAAAGTGAGCTCTGCGTTGTTTAAACTAGCGTTGACAATCACTGGATAAGTTGAATTTGGTCCAAGAAATGCGTACCTTAGCCCGGATGGAAGTTGTTTCAGATCTATTTTCGGAGCTTTTTCCTCTGCCCAGTCCAGGTCGTCGTGCAACGATCGTTGCTTAGTTGGTATCGATCGTTGCAGTCCCGCGTCAGATACTTCGACTTGCATTGCAACCTCGACAGAATCCATCAATCTTGTATAGCACATTGCATGCTCGTCCTGTAGGTACTCCAACTCCAAAATAGAACTCAGTAAGGCTCTTTCTAGTGGGTCTTCAGCATGTGATTGGTGGAAGTACTCTGCAGCCAAATCACCCAATGTGTCCACATAGAAGGTCTGCCCGTCAATGGTTGGTCTCTTTACCAGCTTGTTCATGTCAAAACTCATCTTCAGATCACCCACATTCAGAATTATCTTACCTCCTTGACAGTCAATCATTGCACCAGCTGTTGCCAAGAAAGACCTGCCTAGAATTAATGGGTCTTTTGGCTCCTGTCCATATTGTAGAACCACAAAGTCAGTTGGGATCACACACTTGCCAACAGTTATAGGCACATCCTCTATTACTCCTTCAGGAATCCTGACTGACCGGTCTGCCAAAACTAGTGATATCCTAGTTGGTATAAAGTCTGTCATCCCTAGTCTTTTAGCAACCGAGAGAGGCATCAAATTCACGCTGGAACCAAGATCACATAGGGACCTTTCGAACCTCTCCTTGTAGATAGCACAATCTAATACGAAGCTGCCTGGATCCTTCAATTTCTCTGGAATTCTACCTTGAATCACTGCACTACATACTTCATTGAGCATCATTATACTTTCTTCGTCAGACCATTTACCAGAAATTGCATCCTTAAGGCATCTCTTCATCATGGGGGAGGTTTCAATAGAATCCAACAAAGGTACTTCAACCTTCACCTTTTTTATGAACTCCTTCCATTTTGCATATTGCCTATCATTCCTAGCTTTTCTGGGATTCTTGGGATAAGGTATCTTAGGCTTGTATACCCTTTCAGCCGGCTGTTTTGGGTTTTCAGCACCCGAACTTTCTGTAGTTACCTTGTGTCGATCGTTGCCCTTGTTGCACCGATCGATGCTAGGCGACTTCGTTACGATCTCCGGTTCCTTGGTTTCGCTTGGCAACGATCGTTGCTTGGATGCATCGATCGATGCGCGGCGAATATCGCGTATCTCATCTTCCGACTCTTCAATTTCTACGAGTTCCTCAACGCTTAACTGCTTTTTCTGGCCAGATGACAGCTCCTTACCACTTCTTAATGTCACGGCATTGCATTGGTACTTAGGATTGGCATCAGTCCTTCCCGGGAGGTATCCCTCTTCCCTTTGAGCATGCCCAGCAGTTTTTGCAACTCTTGCATCAAGCTCTTTTATGTGCGTGTTCAAACCTTCAAACTTCCCATTCAGCTCCCTGTAGATTGTATCCATCTTTGCGTCAGAATCTGCTGCGTGCTTAGTCTGATTCTCCATCAGCTGTCTTAGCATCATCTCTATCTTACTATCAGGCTCATTGGCTTTCTTAAAACCACTTTGCTGAACTCCATTTGAAAATCTGTTTCCCTGCTGATTTCTAAATCTATTGCCTTGGAAACCAGAACCTCCCATGTAATTCACTTCTTCTTCCTGAGTGTCCTCCTCAGTCTGAATTACATCTACATTTTGGGCAAGGTGGACATCTTTCTTACTTGTCAAGAGATTGTAAACTGTGTCCAGCCTAGATCTAATCTCAGTCATGTTAGGGTCCTCTGTACTTACACCAGATTTCTTCCTCATCTCATCCATAGACTTGCAACTGTAGCTGCCAATCAGGTTCTCTATCAACCGTTTAGCTTGTGTAGGAGTTCTGGTGCTGAAATTAGCATCACTGGAACTATCCAGAGCAGTCTGATAAGGGAGATCTATTCCTCTGAAGAAAACACCAATCAGCTGTACTTCTGTGAATCCGTGATGTGGACAATCACGCTGATATTGCTTAAATCTCATCCAGGCAGTCTTCAAGGGCTCCACAGCTCCTTGGGAAAAGGTGAGTATGTCCTGTCTGGACTGATCCGAGCGTGCATCATCATAAAAGTGACGCAGGAACTCACTCTTTAAGGCTGTCCAAGTAGTATACTGACCAGGTGCCAGTTGTCTCAGCCATGCACTAGCGTCTCCAGCAAGACTGTGCGGAAATAGCTTAAGGAACAGATAGTCCGGGCATACTCCTTCATACTTCATGCCAGTGACTATGTCCTCAAACTTGTCAATGTGATCCATAGGCTGCTCTGATTGAAGACCATGGAAAGCAATCTGTCTCATCAGTTGGTAGTAGATGGTTTTTACCTCAAAATCATTCCTCTCGAAAGCAGGAAGCACTAGAGCTGCTCGGTTTGCATGAAACTCATCAGGTCTATTGTAATCAGCTAGTGTCCTCTCATGAACTACCATCTCTCTACCTTGAGCTTGATCTTGCGGTTGTTGCTCAGGTTCAGGGGGGTCAGGGATTACATTTCCCTCAGCATCAACCCGATGCCCAGCAGCATTGTACGGGTTGTTATCTTGGTCCCTCAGGGTACCTTCAGCATCTGGTATCAAGATCAGACGTTCTCGAACCATTCTCTCTCTCTTTTCTCTTCTGATAGTCCTCTCTAGACGTCCAAGTTCCTCTAGGTTGAGATTAACTAAGCTCGAGTTCGGATTACTTCGAGTGTTCTGCGTTGGCATAAACTGTCTGTAATCGTCCAGCAACGATCGATGCTATCAGTGCAACGATCGATTCAATCTCAAATCGCTCAGTGACGATCGATGCAAAGGGTGCAACGATCGATGCAAGGCGAAATCGGTACCTGCGACAGAGAGAAAAAGAGAAAAAGTCAGCAAAAATAATAAAATAAAAAAAACGAAAAACAAAAACGAAAAACGAAAAATTTCTAGTAAAACCCTAAGTTCGGTCCTATCGAAGACTCAAAGAGTCCCCGGCAACGGCGCCAAAAACTTGATAGGTCGAGTTTTAATCCCTATACTAAACTGCAAGTGTACAGCAATGTCAAAGTAGTATATAGGGTTATCGAATCCACAGGGACACTTGGTCTCAAGAGAATCAAACCGTAGGGAATGAATACTAGAAATAAGCAATGTGATTGTATTGAAAATAGTGCAAGAAAGTAAATCAGTAGCAGAGATTATTGGTTGTGAAAGCAAGTAATTAAAAGCGTCAAACCTAGGGTATTCTCAGGAAATCAGACTAGCAAACAGTTCATTCAGCAAGGATCTAATTAAGCACCAGTTCTAGAACTCAAAACACAGATATAGAATTAACCAAATTCCTTTGCGATAATTCTCTAAGTCTAAGTGCAGCAAACCAAACTTCCGTTTGCGAGAACTAACAAATTAAACTAGCAATAAGTCCAAGTTTGATATGTTCACAATTATCCTAAACCAAACTTTCGTTTGCGCAAAGTTTAATTGCCCAATTTAATTAGTTCAGATTCCTAAACCCCACTTCCGTGACGTATTTAGCAACCTAAGATCTAGATTCTAATTGATCAGGTTAGAACTAGCTTTAAGCACAATTAAATTGAAGAACAGATATAGTTTGAATCCTTAACTGAAATTGAACAAGTCTAGCAAGTCATGAAATCCTATGTGAGAAACCCTAAGCCTAACTAGGAATCTACTCAGACATAGATAATGAAAACATGATCATATGATAAGTAAATTGCATAAAAGAATAAGAGTAAAAGGGGTTCGAAATCTTCTCCAAATACAGATGATGAATCAGGTTCAGATCAGCCCCAAAAGCTCTAAAAATCCTCTGCTCTTAATTATAAAGTGTATGGTAAAAAGTATCAAAAGCTCTCTTAATAAAAACTCTAAAAACTCTATTATATAGGCATAATCTCGGCCAAGGGCTTCTTTGTAAATATCAGGAACTTCTGGATCAAAGTGCAATATCTTGATTCTTCTAAACCGCCGAGTTTTTGGCCCATCTCGCTGGTGCAACGATCGTTGCTAGAGTGCAACGATCGACACCTTTCTCTGTTTCGGACAGTGAACTCTATCTCTCGGCCAATCACTCCAAAAATCTCCAAAATGCTCCATAATCTCCAATTTAGCTCCCAACCTGATTATACCTGTAAAAGACTCTAAACAAAGACAAAAGACACTAAAACACATCTATATCATGGCCTAAAACTAGTAAAAACCATGATATATCACTTAGCAGAAAAACAAAATGGTTAGACTTTAGCTGAAATTAAGAGCTGGCGATTAATAGACTAATACCGAACATAAGATATGCTATTTGTTTTTCCTTTTTAAAAAAACTCCAATCCCCACAAAACATTGTAAACCGTTGAAAATCGATGAAAACCGAAACTACAACTCGCCTCTCGGGTTAGGACCGGGATGATAAACCCACTATGATACCAAAATGTAACACCCTTCTCCTCCTCTCTCGAGACATCGTGCTACTAACCCTCCTTTACAACTCAAGTAACTCAAATAAAATCCAAGAACCAACATAACCAAAATACTCCATAAATCCAATAACTGAAATAGTTGTAATGAATCATAAATAATTTTTTTTTTAAAATGCGTGAAACAACGATAAAATCTCCAAAGCACCAAAGCACCCGATCCAGCTAGGCGTCCATCTACTCAGCAATCTCACATGAGAGGACTGAAAGAAAGAGCAGTTAGTAACATGGGAGTCAATTAGTGAGGTATGGGATGCTAAAACGAAAGTTCACGGACTTGGTCCTAGTACTCCAAATATATTAGTCTAGTTTAACATGAAAAATCACTGCACCTAAAGTTCCCAAACAGAAATGGTCCTACGTGACTTAAGTGATCGCCCACACCCCACTCACCCCGAAAAGACTCTATCGATCTCTGAGGGTACGAGCAATAGATCGACTAATACTTGTCAGCTCCCAAGTCTGCACTTGTGGCTCAAATACTTAAGTCCATATGTGTACGTCTGCAGCCTCACATAACACACAATGTGGCTCAAATACGGAATTTCGTCTCCGTACGCCCGCGTCCAACCTACTATTGCCTCTACGACTAACTAAGTATATATATGCGTCAAAGAATAACCAATTTAGTCGACAACGCAAACAAGGGTTTGAATCATATATATTCCTATCTCTAATTTAAAAAGCAACTTACCCATATTAGAAGTTTTACAGTCTGAAAACTGAAGTTGTGGAATAGCCATCACCTTAACCTAACAGAACATGGTAAAAAGAGATTGAAGAACCATCGGTTACGGTAAGAAAGATTTTCTAACATAGAATTAAGGTTTTCGATGGGTAGAAAACTTATCTAAAAAGAAGCAGCCATAACTTTCCGACCATAACTAAGAATAGAGATCGGAAAGTAGATCTGGAATATGGGTTCAAGAGCATCGCATCAGTATGAAATAGCTCTCTGTTCCTCTTGCTTCACCGGCAAAACTCTCTCCAACTTGGTTGCTCCCAGATCCAACTTACACAGATCTGCCTCGAAAAAACATTTATAACTTCCAAATGAAAATTCTAAATAATGAGCATCTTGCGTCTATAGCTAGATATTAGGGTCACATACATCCTTACCGAATTTCAGCTTTCTACGATTCAATTTTCCTATTCGTTTATCTTTTCTTCCAAAAAGGGTCCGATCACATATCTGCACTGCAGAAATACATTTTAAGAAAATGACTGTAACTTTTGACTTGCACCTTTGATTCGGACGAAATTAGCTTATCTGGAAATATGAGACTTGAGGCTTACAATTTTGATAGGTTGATCATCTCGTAGCTCTTTACGGTTCTCCGGGAAATTGTTTCAAAAGTTGATAATGGATTGCATGAGGGGATTCCAACAGAGGTTCGCCGAGAACTTATGTTTTTGTTCCTCCAGCACAAAAGACTCTCTTAAAAAAAAAAAAAAAGTAGTAAAAAGCCCTAAAGTTTCTAGAACTTGGACCAAAGGGAGATGGGCCGATTGTGGGACTTTTCTTGTTTTGGGTCGTTACAGCATGTCCTAAATAAATCCATATGCCTTTAGTTTCTAAATACATGTGGCTTCCCATGAATCGAAATTCAAATTGTGAATTTACTCATAATTTGATCGTTAAACCAATAGGTTTAAACTTTAAATTCGGCTTTGGTAGATTGAATATTGAATATTTCGTGAATGAATAAAGTAAATACTAAACCGCAAAACACAAGATCATGTGGAAAAACAAAAATATCGACACAAGTACAAATTTAGAGAAGTACCAATTTTATTTAGTTAAATGAGCATTAGATTAATGTAAGAGAAACAAAAAAGACCACATTAACTTAATATGAACATAAAATTAACTTTCAAAATGAAGAGACAAAAAAGTGACTCACCACACTATCTAGTACCTACGTGGCCAAGCTAGATATCTAAATTGCCTAATCAATAATCATCTCTCTTTTTTCTCCTAAATTACACTTCATGTAGGAGACAAATCACGCAGCAGGAGCATAATCGTAGCCACTGTCATCATCATCACCACCATTCTCAGCATATGCCCCTAGAGAATTGTCCACCACGTCTTCAACACTCACTGCAGAACCACGGAAACTCTGGATGACGAAGTCTGCGACGAGAGGCATAATGATTTGATTTCTTTTTTTTGTTAGTTGTGAATGTAGAGAGATGAAAGCACTGAAGAGGCCTAAAGAGAGCCACAAGAAGTGTGATGAGCTTTTAATGTTGATGTGAGTTTGGTGGAGGAATAAGAGAGGCTAATGAGGCATTTTATAGATGGAAATAAAAGGTAAATAAAGTGGTGAACGCACTCCATGGTCAGGATTGCCTAAGTAGGGTTTGTGATTTGCTCATGCAGTTGTGTGTTTGGCACAATAAATTTTAACTTTTTTCTAAACACGTAGGATTTTCTTATGACACATCAGACGTTAAGTTAAGTCATTGGTCGTCATATTCCTTTCTAGTATCACATGTATGCATTATCCTTTTTCACTAATATTCTTCCCCAAGCACAAAAATAAAATAACATGAGTTTAATTTGGAGCTTTAATATAAGAATAACGAATTCTCATTGTGACTTCTAGATTTGGACAAACCTAGCTAGTGGGCCAATTATCAGACTCTGGCCCATCCTATGTAACAAATAAAGAGCTGCTTTGGCAGCTGGGCTTAAGTTGCATAATTCTGGCCCATCATCTCACGTAATAAGCGAGAAACCGACGCTCATGAGTCTAATCCTAGCCGTATCAAGTCTTAACTTGCGAATATAAAAGAGAAGGCAAGATCAATATCAACATACGAGCAATACAACATATACAGAAGCATTAAGAGATCGTGAGAGCTAAAGAGATTTGTTCTAAGAGCTAAAGAAATCTAGAGTGCTAGAGATTCACAAGGAGATATTCTTTGATTAAGAGTTTGTATCAAACTAGTTCCTAGTTCATGGGAAACATTGTAATCAAAGCAATATAGTGAATCAGTTCTGGGATACCGTTCCCGCCCCTGTGACGTAGCCTATTGGTGAACATAGGGTGAACAATTTTTGTGTCGTTTATATTCTGCAAACAAACGATCGTACTTATCTAGAATCTATCTTATATCATATAACACTAGTTGAAATCTCTACAAGTGGTATTAGAGCTTCAGCCACAAACTGTTAGTCATGGAACCTACCCGAGGCAAGTTTGAGATGGATAAGTTTGATAGGAAGGGAGATTTTGGAATGTGGAAATACAAGCTTCTAGGGCAGTTGGAGATTCAGGGCTCAACGTCAGTTTTGGAGGAGGGCGCAACACTGTTGGATGAATCTGCAAAACTAGAAGAAGGTGAGAAACCCAAATTTGATTCTTTAAAGTTTGCAAGAGACACTAGACTAAAGAATATGCTTGGTACATGTCTAAGTGACATGATTTTCAGGAAGGTGATGTATGAGCCTACAACCTTGTTGATGTAGAAGGCGCTAGAACAAGATTATCAGACTAAATCACTTCCTAATAGGATCTATCTTAAGCAGCAGTTTGCAAGCTACAAGATGGATGAAGGCAGAAGTATAAAAGAGAACTTAGATGGTTTTCTTAAACTTATTGCAGATCTGGCCAGTTTAAACATCAATGTGAGTGATGAGGATCAAGCAATACAATTACTTACCAGTCTACCACCACCCTATGAGCCTCTTGTACATACTCTTAAGTATGGTACAAGAAAAGAGACTCTAACAGTTCATGAAGTTGTCACTTCTGCATATTCAAAGGAGATTAAGCTGAAGCAGAAGGGACTGTTGAACAAATCTCGTTCAAAGTCTGAAGGTTTATTTGTTGAATCAAGGGGCAGATCAAAGGATAGATCTCAGAGGAATAATGGGAAAGGAAGATCGAAATCCAGAAACCATAGATCAAAATCAAAGCCAAGATTTAACAAGAAAAACCAGAGTGAGTGTTTTAAATGTGGAAAGAATTATCATTGGAAAAGGATTGTCCTAACAAAGGAAATCAGAAGCAGAAATGATGCAGCTAACATTACAAGAAATATCGGCATTAGTAGCACACTGAAAACGCTACCATAGGGTTTTGGTAGCGTTTCCATGAACGCTATGTCAGCCGTCGCTATAATAGACCCCCCCCTACCATAGCGTTTTTTTAATGCTACATCAGACAGACCTATTATAGCGCTAATAAAATGATATATAAATTTATTTCCTAACGCCGTATCCGTGTTATTATTCTATTTTTCCTAAAATATTTTTAGTGCTGTAATATATTTTATAATGACACATATAAAATGCCATTGAATTTTTTTCATGGCATTTTATTGGTATATATTATAGCTTTGGTGTATTAAATAAAATATATTGCAATTTGATTTTTAAATAAAATATATTGCAATTTGATTTTTAAATAAAATTTATATTGCATTAAATTTATAAAACATATAATATTTCCATAAATCATCCAATACATAAACAATAATCTTACATTAGTCTTACATAACATTATTCCAAGTCCTAAACTACCTTCAGAAAAAATTAAACTAACTCCTTAGATCTCTCTTTCCCGGCTTCTTCCTTAGCACGTACCACTAGCATCAAAGAACTTGATAGAGATGTTTTACTAGCTGCAATTTCGTTAATAAACAGTAGTTAATACCACCAATGATTGCACAAATAAATTCAAAAAAAGCAAGCAAAGCTAAGTCACCTTTAGATCCTTCAAGTTTTCCATTCCATTGGCATAAACGAAGGGAGTTAAAGAAATGATAGGTTCTAAGTTTTACCCTATTCTAAACTGCAAGTGCACAGTATCGTCAAAGTAGTATATAGGGTTATCGAATCCACAGGGACACTTGGTCTCAATAGATCAGAACAGTAGAGATTAATACTAGAAATAAGCAGATGGTGAAGTAAATAAATTGCGAAGCAAGAAAGTAAACAGTAGCAAGTTGGTTGTGAAAGCAATAAACTAAAAGCGTCAAGCCTAGGGTATTCTCAGGAAATCAGACAAGCAGACAAGTTAATCAGTCAGGATCAAATTAAACTCAGTTCTAGAACTCAAATCACAGAAATAGAATTAACCAAATCTCTTTGCGAAAACTCTCTAAGTCTAAGTGCAGTAACCCAAATCTCTTTGCGATTACTAACAGATTAAACTAGCATTAAGTTCAAGTTCGATATGTTCACAATTAAACTAAACCAAATCTCTTTGCGAATAATTTAATTGCTCAACCTAAATAGTTCAGATTCTAAAACACACTCTCGTGTCGAATTTAGCAACCTAAGATCTAGATTCTAATTGATCAGGTTAGAACTAGCATTAAGCACAATTTAGTTTGAAGAACATTATAATCATATGAATCCTTAACTGAATCAAACAAGTCTAGCAAGTCATCAAACCCTAATGAGAAACCCTAAACTTAACTATGGATCTACTCAGACATGATTGATGAAAACATAATCATAGAAATAATAGATTGCATATAAGCGAATAAAATATCAAAGGGGTTCGAAATCTTCTCCAAAATAAGTGAATACAGGAAATAGATCAGCCCCAAAAGCTCTAAAAATCTCTTAGCTCTAAGTATGAAAGCGTAAGTAAATTAAACACCAAAATCCTCTATATATAAGCCTAATCTCGGCTGGGGCTTCTGTGTAAATACTGGAACTATTCTGGGCCTCTTTGCAAATCTTCATAACTTGTTAAACCGACGCGTACGGCCCATCTCGCTAGTGTGTCGACCGATGCACAAGGTGTGTCGGTCGATGCTTGATCAATAAATCGGACAGTGAGTTAAGCTCTCGGCCAAAACGTCCCAAAAGTCCCAAAATGCTCCAAATATCTCCAATTAGCTCCAAACCTGATTAAACCTGTAAAAGACTCTAAACGAACACAAAAGACACTAAAAACACATCTATATCATGGTATAAAATGGGTAAAAACCATGATATATCAACTCCCCCACACTTAGCCTTTGCTTGCCCTCAAGCAAAACAGAGAACTAAAATGCGGTGAAGAGGTTTGAAAACTCTTCAGAAACTCATTTTGTCGTAGAAGCAGCAGCATTCAGATTCCCCTTAGTAATCCACATGAAAGAATCAATCCAAAGACATCAAGACCAACATATACTTCCCCCACATTTAGCAACTGTCCTAAGTAAACGCCACAATCACATTCACGCATTCAAATTCTCCCTACTGACTTCTGCAAGTATTTAAGTGCGGTCTCACCTAAGGGGTATCGATCTAAAGGCACATGGACTCTTACCTTGCCAGCTCTAGACCACCATACTATCTTTCTCTAATCCCTTTCTTCTCTTTCCCTTCCTTAACAACTGATTTTTCCCCACTGGGTATCATTTTTTTTTTTATCAGTGTTCTTCCCTTTTTGGGGTGTACTTTGGACACATTCCATGGATCACATGAGAGAAAATAGTGTTTGCTACCATTCCCATGACCACTTCGGAGTTACTAACTCATCCTCAGTTTATTATTATTATTTTTTATTTTATGGAAGGTGATATATCATGGTTTTTACTAGTTTTAGGCCATGATATAGATGTGTTTTAGTGTCTTTTGTCTTTGTTTAGAGTCTTTTACAGGTATAATCAGGTTGGGAGCTAAATTGGAGATTATGGAGCATTTTGGAGATTTTTGGAGTGATTGGCCGAGAGATAGAGTTCACTGTCCGAAACAGAGAAAGGTGTCGATCGTTGCACTCTAGCAACGATCGTTGCACCAGCGAGATGGGCCAAAAACTCGGCGGTTTAGAAGAATCAAGATATTGCACTTTGATCCAGAAGTTCCTGATATTTACAAAGAAGCCCTTGGCCGAGATTATGCCTATATAATAGAGTTTTTAGAGTTTTTATTAAGAGAGCTTATATACTTTTTACCATACACTTTATAATTAAGAGCAGAGGATTTTTAGAGCTTTTGGGGCTGATCTGAACCTGATTCATCATCTGTATTTGGAGAAGATTTCGAACCCCTTTTACTCTTATTCTTTTATGCAATTTACTTATCATATGATCATGTTTTCATTATCTATGTCTGAGTAGATTCCTAGTTAGGCTTAGGGTTTCTCACATAGGATTTCATGACTTGCTAGACTTGTTCAATTTCAGTTAAGGATTCAAACTATATCTGTTCTTCAATTTAATTGTGCTTAAAGCTAGTTCTAACCTGATCAATTAGAATCTAGATCTTAGGTTGCTAAATACGTCACGGAAGTGGGGTTTAGGAATCTGAACTAATTAAATTGGGCAATTAAACTTTGCGCAAACGAAAGTTTGGTTTAGGATAATTGTGAACATATCAAACTTGGACTTATTGCTAGTTTAATCTGTTAGTTCTCGCAAACGGAAGTTTGGTTTGCTGCACTTAGACTTAGAGAATTATCGCAAAGGAATTTGGTTAATTCTATATCTGTGTTTTGAGTTCTAGAACTGGTGCTTAATTAGATCCTTGCTGAATGAACTGTTTGCTAGTCTGATTTCCTGAGAATACCCTAGGTTTGACGCTTTTAATTACTTGCTTTCACAACCAATAATCTCTGCTACTGATTTACTTTCTTGCACTATTTTCAATACAATCACATTGCTTATTTCTAGTATTCATTCCCTACGGTTTGATTCTCTTGAGACCAAGTGTCCCTGTGGATTCGATAACCCTATATACTACTTTGACATTGCTGTACACTTGCAGTTTAGTATAGGGATTAAAACTCGACCTATCAAGTTTTTGGCGCCGTTGCCGGGGACTCTTTGAGTCTTCGATAGGACCGAACTTAGGGTTTTACTAGAAATTTTTCGTTTTTCGTTTTTGTTTTTCGTTTTTTTTATTTTATTATTTTTGCTGACTTTTTCTCTTTTTCTCTCTGTCGCAGGTACCGATTTCGCCTTGCATCGATCGTTGCACCCTTTGCATCGATCGTCACTGAGCGATTTGAGATTGAATCGATCGTTGCACTGATAGCATCGATCGTTGCTGGACGATTACAGACAGTTTATGCCAACGCAGAACACTCGAAGTAATCCGAACTCGAGCTTAGTTAATCTCAACCTAGAGGAACTTGGACGTCTAGAGAGGACTATCAGAAGAGAAAAGAGAGAGAGAATGGTTCGAGAACGTCTGATCTTGATACCAGATGCTGAAGGTACCCTGAGGGACCAAGATAACAACCCGTACAATGCTGCTGGGCATCGGGTTGATGCTGAGGGAAATGTAATCCCTGACCCCCCTGAACCTGAGCAACAACCGCAAGATCAAGCTCAAGGTAGAGAGATGGTAGTTCATGAGAGGACACTAGCTGATTACAATAGACCTGATGAGTTTCATGCAAACCGAGCAGCTCTAGTGCTTCCTGCTTTCGAGAGGAATGATTTTGAGGTAAAAACCATCTACTACCAACTGATGAGACAGATTGCTTTCCATGGTCTTCAATCGGAGCAGCCTATGGATCACATTGACAAGTTTGAGGACATAGTCACTGGCATGAAGTATGAAGGAGTATGCCCGGACTATCTGTTCCTTAAGCTATTTCCGCACAGTCTTGCTGGAGACGCTAGTGCATGGCTGAGACGACTGGCACCTGGTCAGTATACTACTTGGACAGCCTTAAAGAGTGAGTTCCTGCGTCACTTTTATGATGATGCACGCTCGGATCAGTCCAGACAGGACATACTCACCTTTTCCCAAGGAGCTGTGGAGCCCTTGAAGACTGCCTGGATGAGATTTAAGCAATATCAGCGTGATTGTCCACATCACGGATTCACAGAAGTACAGCTGATTGGTGTTTTCTTCAGAGGAATAGATCTCCCTTATCAGACTGCTCTGGATAATTCCAGTGATGCTAATTTCAGCACCAGAACTCCTACACAAGCTAAACGGTTGATAGAGAACCTGATTGGCAGCTACAGTTGCAAGTCTATGGATGAGATGAGAAAGAAATCTGGTGTAAGTACAGAGGACCCTAACATGACTGAGATTAGATCTAGGCTGGACACAGTTTACAATCTCTTGACAAGTAAGAAAGATGTCCACCTTGCCCAAAATGTAGATGTAATTCAGACTGAGGAGGACACTCAGGAAGAAGAAGTGAATTACATGGGAGGTTCTGGTTTCCAAGGCAATAGATTTAGAAATCAGCAGGGAAACAGATTTTCAAATGGAGTTCAGCAAAGTGGTTTTAAGAAAGCCAATGAGCCTGATAGTAAGATAGAGATGATGCTAAGACAGCTGATGGAGAATCAGACTAAGTACGCAGCAGATTCTGACGCAAAGATGGATACAATCTACAGGGAGCTGAATGGGAAGTTTGAAGGTTTGAACACGCACATAAAAGAGCTTGATGCAAGAGTTGCAAAAACTGCTGGGCATGCTCAAAGGGAAGAGGGATACCTCCCGGGAAGGACTGATGCCAATCCTAAGTACCAATGCAATGCCGTGACATTAAGAAGTGGTAAGGAGCTGTCATCTGGCCAGAAAAAGCAGTTAAGCGTTGAGGAACTCGTAGAAATTGAAGAGTTGGAAGATGAGATACGCGATATTCGCCGCGCATCGATCGATGCATCCAAGCAACGATCGTTGCCAAGCGAAACCAAGGAACCGGAGATCGTAACGAAGTCGCCTAGCATCGATCGGTGCAACAAGGGCAACGATCGACACAAGGTAACTACAGAAAGTTCGGGTGCTGAAAACCCAAAACAGCCGGCTGAAAGGGTATACAAGCCTAAGATACCTTATCCCAAGAATCCCAGAAAAGCTAGGAATGATAGGCAATATGCAAAATGGAAGGAGTTCATAAAAAAGGTGAAGGTTGAAGTACCTTTGTTGGATTCTATTGAAACCTCCCCCATGATGAAGAGATGCCTTAAGGATGCAATTTCTGGTAAATGGTCTGACGAAGAAAGTATAATGATGCTCAATGAAGTATGTAGTGCAGTGATTCAAGGTAGAATTCCAGAGAAATTGAAGGATCCAGGCAGCTTCGTATTAGATTGTGCTATCTACAAGGAGAGGTTCGAAAGGTCCCTATGTGATCTTGGTTCCAGCGTAAATTTGATGCCTCTCTCGGTTGCTAAAAGACTAGGGATGACAGACTTTATACCAACTAGGATATCACTAGTTTTGGCAGACCGATCAGTCAGGATTCCTGAAGGAGTAATAGAGGATGTGCCTATAACTGTTGGCAAGTGTGTGATCCCAACTGACTTTGTGGTTCTACAATATGGACAGGAGCCAAAAGACCCATTAATTCTAGGCAGGTCTTTCTTGGCAACAGCTGGTGCAATGATTGACTGTCAAGGAGGTAAGATAATTCTGAATGTGGGTGATCTGAAGATGAGTTTTGACATGAACAAGCTGGTAAAGAGACCAACCATTGACGGGCAGACCTTCTATGTGGACACATTGGGTGATTTGGCTGCAGAGTACTTCCACCAATCACATGCTGAAGACCCACTAGAAAGAGCCTTACTGAGTTCTATTTTGGAGTTGGAGTACCTACAGGACGAGCCTGCAATGTGCTATACAAGATTGATGGATTCTGTCGAGGTTGCAATGCAAGTCGAAGTATCTGACGCGGGACTGCAACGATCGATACCAACTAAGCAACGATCGTTGCACGACGACCTGGACTGGGCAGAGGAAAAAGCTCCGAAAATAGATCTGAAACAACTTCCATCCGGGCTAAGGTACGCATTTCTTGGACCAAATTCAACTTATCCAGTGATTGTCAACGCTAGTTTAAACAACGCAGAGCTCACTTTACTGCTAAGCAAGCTGCGCAAGCATCGCAAAGCTCTTGGCTATTCCCTTAATGACATTTCAGGTATCTCACCAGAGCTATGCATGCATAGGATACATCTCGAGGATGAGTCCAAGACATCAATCGAACATCAGAGGAGACTTAATCCTAATCTGCAGGAAGTAGTCAAAAAGGAGATTATGAAACTCCTGGATGCTGGGATCATCTATCCTATTTCAGACAGTGATTGGGTAAGTCCAGTCCATGTAGTACCTAAGAAAGGTGGAGTTACAGTTGTTAAGAATGAGAAGAACGAGCTGATACCTACTAGGACTGTGACGGGACACAGGATGTGCATCGACTACAGGAAACTGAATGCTGCGACTAGAAAAGATCACTTCCCCTTACCTTTTATTGATCAGATGCTCGAAAGGTTAGCAAATCATCCTTACTACTGCTTTTTAGATGGATACTCAGGTTTCTTTCAGATCCCCATCCATCCAGAGGATCAAGGAAAGACCACTTTCACTTGTCCATATGGGACATTCGCCTACCGTAGGATGCCCTTTGGACTCTGCAATGCACCAGCCACTTTCCAGAGATGCATGATATCCATATTCACAGACATGATTGAGGATTTTATGGAGGTATTTATGGATGATTTCTCAGTATATGGATCATCCTATAATGAATGCTTAGATAATCTGTGTAAGGTTTTGAAAAGATGTGAAGAAAAGCATTTAGTTCTTAACTGGGAGAAGTGTCATTTTATGGTCAGAGATGGCATTGTGCTTGGACATAAGGTGTCCGAAGCAGGAATAGAGGTGGACCGCGCCAAAATCGAGGTAATGACGAACCTACAGGCACCTGATTCTGTTAAGTCTATTAGAAGCTTTCTTGGACATGCTGGTTTCTATAGACGGTTCATAAAGGATTTCAGTAAGATTGCTAGGCCATTAACTGCTTTACTGTGTAAAGACACCAAGTTTGAGTTCACTGCAGATTGTCAAACCGCATTTGAACAGATCAAGCAGGCCTTAGTAAGTGCTCCCATAGTTCAGCCACCGGATTGGGATTTGCCTTTCGAAGTAATGTGTGATGCAAGTGATTATGCTGTAGGAGCTGTTCTTGGACAAAGGAAAAATAGAAAGCTTCATGCTATCTATTATGCCAGTAGGACACTGGATGATGCACAAAGGAACTATGCCACTACAGAGAAGGAGCTGTTAGCAGTTGTCTTTGCATTTGAGAAATTTCGCTCTTATCTTGTTGGGTCCAAGGTGATCGTACACACTGATCATTCAGCCCTGAAGTATCTGATGCAGAAGAAGGATGCTAAGCCTAGACTGTTGAGATGGATCTTGTTGCTACAGGAATTTGATATTGAAGTAAGAGACAAGAAAGGAGTTGAGAATGGGGTTGCTGATCATCTTTCTAGGATGCTGGTAGAGGAAGACGTGCCAATCAATGACTATTTGCCTGAAGAAAACGTCAATATGGTTGGGACAATCTGTGAGACAGATTTGGACAGAGATCTGCAAAACTGTCGGATTAATCGCATTGCATCGATCGATGCAACAGCAGCGTCGATCGATGCATCTATCGGGGCAGTAGCGATCGATGCATCTGACTGTGACGATCGTTGCAGCGCGACCACAGGCCCAGAGACTTTTACGGTACGGATTGGAAAACATGAGTTTGAGATTTATGCTGTCTCAACAAATGATCAACCATGGTATGCAGACATAGCCAATTATCTAGCTGCAGAGGCTGAACCAGATAATCTAAAAGGATATGAGAAGAAGAGGTTTTTCAGAGAACTTAGGAGGTACTATTGGGATGAACCTTACCTCTATAAGCACTGTTCGGATGGCCTTTATAGAAGATGTGTCGCTGAGACAGAGGTTCCAGATATCCTGTTCCACTGCCACGGATCAGATTATGCAGGACATTTTGCTACTTTCAAGACTGTATCTAAGGTTTTGCAGGCAGGTTTCTGGTGGCCTACAATGTTCGCTGATACTCACTCTTTTATTTCTCATTGTGATGCCTGCCAAAGGAGAGGGAAAATCAGCAGAAAGCATGAGATGCCTCAGAATTTCATTCTTGAGGTTGAGGTTTTTGATTGCTGGGGCATAGATTTTATGGGTCCCTTTCCCTCATCTTTTGGGAATAAGTTCATATTGGTTGCTGTGGATTATGTATCTAAGTGGGTAGAAGCAATAGCTAGTCCAACCAATGATTCTTCAGTAGTCATTAAGCTGTTCAAATCCATTATATTCCCTAGATTTGGAGTACTCAGGATAGTAATTAGTGATGGAGGGTCTCACTTTATTAATAAGGTATTTGAGAAGCTCTTGAAGAAGCATGGGGTGCATCACCGAGTTGCTACTCCTTATCACCCACAGACTAGTGGACAAGTAGAGGTTTCTAACAGACAAATCAAGGAGATCTTGGAGAAAACAGTTGGAAAGACAAGGAAAGATTGGGCAGCTAAGCTTGATGATGCTTTATGGGCTTACAGGACTGCATTCAAAACACCATTGGGGACTACTCCATTTCACTTGTTGTATGGAAAAGCATGCCATCTGCCTGTGGAACTTGAGCACAAAGCAGCGTGGGCTGTAAAGCAGATGAACTTTGACCTTAAACCAGCTGCTGAAAGAAGGTTGATACAACTTAATGAGTTGGATGAGATTAGACATCTTGCCTATGAGAACTCAAAGCTGTACAAGGAGAGGACAAAGGCTTATCATGATAAAAAGATTGTTTCTAGACGGTTTGAGCCTAATGACCAGGTACTTCTATACAATTCTCGTCTACACTTGTTTCCAGGAAAGCTGAAATCAAGATGGTCCGGTCCTTACACAATAAAAGAAGTGCGTCCATATGGAGCTGTCATACTAATAGGCAAGGAAGGTAATGAGTTTGCTGTGAATGGGCAGAGGGTAAAACACTATTGGGCTAAGGCCGAGATTCCCAGAGGACAGATTTTGCCTCTGGATGCTGCACCCTCAACTTGAAAACCCTTGCGCGTCCGGTCAAGCTATTGACCTTAAACAAGCGCTGGGTGGGAGGCAACCCACCATTAGGTACTAGTGTTTTTCTTTTTAATTTTTGGTGTTTTTGTTAGGATTTTACGTTTGTTTTTGTTTCTGGTGCAGTCATGTTTGCAGGTCTCGGATTAAATCGCAGTGCAGCGATCGATGCATTACAGCATCGATCGTCACAACACGAAAGGAATCGCATTGCAGCGATCGTTGCGGTCCTGAGCAACGATCGACCATACACGAAAAATCGCCAGGTAACGGTCGATGCACATAGTGCAACGGTCGTTGCTCGCGCGACAGAGGTAACCCGACAGACATAAACTCACCTTTTCAATTTATTTTTACTTCCTTTTACCGATCCTTCGCTGGACACTACTGGGGACAGTGTGTTTTAAGTGTGGGGGAGGTGCTACTGACGTTTATCTTTCTGTTTTCTTAAGAGTCAATCCGTTTTTCAAAATTTTTTGTTTTATTGAGTCAAAATTGTTTAAGTAAGGAACTATGATTTTCTGAGGAGATTTACAAGACTTGCAGGAACTTAAGTAACCATTGGGATGAATTGCAGGATCTATCTCTGACTATTAGAAAACCCAGACACAGATCAACCTACTGGGAACACCCACATCACTTCAGGTATCAGAGGATCCTTTTACTGACTTCACCCCTAATACTGACTTAGATTTTCTCACCTAAGGGCTTGGTATACTTTATGTCGGATTCCCTGTTAGTTCTGACACAGCCTGTAAACCTGTCCTATTTAGTCCCCTTCTCCCCTTCTAAAAAAAAAAAAAAAAAAAAAAATATAATAATAAACTGAGGATGAGTTAGTAACTCCGAAGTGGTCATGAGAATAGTAGCAAACACTATTATCTCTCATGTGATCCATGGAATGTATCCAAAGTACACCCCATAACGGGAAGAACACTGATAAAAAAAATAAAATGATACCCAGTGGGGAAAAATCAGTTGTTAAAGAAGGGAAAGAGAAGAAAGGGACTAGAGAAAGATAGTATGGTGGTCTAGAGCTGATTAGGTAAGAATCCATGTGCCTTTAGATCGATACTCCTTAGGTGAGACCGCACTTAAATACTTGCAGAAGTCAGTAGGGAGAATTTGAATGCTTGAATGTGATTGTGGAGTTTACCTAGGACAGTTGCTAAGTGTGGGGGAAGTACATGTTGGTCTTGATATCCTGTGATTGATTCTTTCAGTGGTTTACTAAGGGGAATCTGAGTATTGTAGCTTCTAAGATGAAATGAGTTTCTGAAGAGTTTTCAAACCTCTTCACCATGTTTTAGTTCTATGTTTTGCTTGAGGGCAAGCAAAGGCTAAGTGTGGGGGAGTTGATATATCATGGTTTTTACTAGTTTTAGGCCATGATATAGATGTGTTTTAGTGTCTTTTGTCTTTGTTTAGAGTCTTTTACAGGTATAATCAGGTTGGGAGCTAAATTGGAGATTATGGAGCATTTTGGAGATTTTTGGAGTGATTGGCCGAGAGATAGAGTTCACTGTCCGAAACAGAGAAAGGTGTCGATCGTTGCACTCTAGCAACGATCGTTGCACCAGCGAGATGGGCCAAAAACTCGGCGGTTTAGAAGAATCAAGATATTGCACTTTGATCCAGAAGTTCCTGATATTTACAAAGAAGCCCTTGGCCGAGATTATGCCTATATAATAGAGTTTTTATTAAGAGAGCTTATATACTTTTTACCATACACTTTATAATTAAGAGCAGAGGATTTTTAGAGCTTTTGGGGCTGATCTGAACCTGATTCATCATCTGTATTTGGAGAAGATTTCGAACCCCTTTTACTCTTATTCTTTTATGCAATTTACTTATCATATGATCATGTTTTCATTATCTATGTCTGAGTAGATTCCTAGTTAGGCTTAGGGTTTCTCACATAGGATTTCATGACTTGCTAGACTTGTTCAATTTCAGTTAAGGATTCAAACTATATCTGTTCTTCAATTTAATTGTGCTTAAAGCTAGTTCTAACCTGATCAATTAGAATCTAGATCTTAGGTTGCTAAATACGTCACGGAAGTGGGGTTTAGGAATCTGAACTAATTAAATTGGGCAATTAAACTTTGCGCAAACGAAAGTTTGGTTTAGGATAATTGTGAACATATCAAACTTGGACTTATTGCTAGTTTAATCTGTTAGTTCTCGCAAACGGAAGTTTGGTTTGCTGCACTTAGACTTAGAGAATTATCGCAAAGGAATTTGGTTAATTCTATATCTGTGTTTTGAGTTCTAGAACTGGTGCTTAATTAGATCCTTGCTGAATGAACTGTTTGCTAGTCTGATTTCCTGAGAATACCCTAGGTTTGACGCTTTTAATTACTTGCTTTCACAACCAATAATCTCTGCTACTGATTTACTTTCTTGCACTATTTTCAATACAATCACATTGCTTATTTCTAGTATTCATTCCCTACGGTTTGATTCTCTTGAGACCAAGTGTCCCTGTGGATTCGATAACCCTATATACTACTTTGACATTGCTGTACACTTGCAGTTTAGTATAGGGATTAAAACTCGACCTATCAGAAGGGGAGAAGGGAACTAGATATGACATGTTTACAGGCTGTGTCAGAACCAACAAGGGAGTCCGACATAAAGTATACCAAGCCCTTAGGTGAGAAATCTAAAGTCAGGATTAAATTGAAGTCAGTAAAAGATCCTCTGATACCTGAAGCGATGTGGGTGTTCTCAGTAGGCTGATCTGTGTCTGGGTTTTCTAATAGTCATAGATAATCTGCAGCTTCATCCCAATGGTTACTTAAGTTCCTGCAAATTCTGCTAATCTTCTCAAAAAATCATTGTTTCCTACTTAAACAAATTTTGACTCAAAAAACAAATTTTTAAAATTTAACAGACTCTAAGAAAACAAAAGAAAGTAATTAGTAGAACCTCCCCCACACTTAAGACACACTGTCCCCAGTAGTGTCAAGCAAGGGATTGGTTAAAAGAAAGAAAATAAAAATTTGTTAATGGAATGGTTAGTTCTCTCGGGTTTTTACCTCTGTCGCAGTCAGGCATCGATCGTTGCACTAGGTGCACCGACCGTTGCTGTGCGATTTCCGTTGTAACAACCGACACAATGGTGTGTCGATCGACGCACTGCGATTTCACGAACAGTCAGCAAGTTAGCAGGTTAATCCGTCGGTTTTTGTCAGTTTCGAATCCTGCAAGCTGAAAACACTAGAAACAAAGTAAAACCCATGCAACAAATGTATCTAATCAAGCATAAACCATCCAAACATAGTAGAAATCTAAAAATCAAAAGGAAAAAGTGCAAGAATAAAAAGAAAAACAGAGTACAGAACCGATAATCCAGAGGTGACAGCTACGCTCACTCGCTATCATCAATCCCTCCATAGCGCTCAGTGTCACTGACGTCCGTAGGAGAACGCTGTCTACGTCGTGAAGCAGGGACAGGCTGATGAACTGGTGGCTGTCTCCTGCAAGTGCAGCCACGCATCCACTCCCAAACGGTCCTCCAGATCCCATCACTACGCTCTCTCCACTCAGCCTCGGACATATCTCCATAGGGAACTGACATCTCAGGATAAGGGCCAAGGGCAACCGGAGCAGCAACAGGCGCAGGGGCAGCAGAAGTCGAAGCTCGTGTGGAAGGCTCTCCCAGCGGATGAGCCATAGTCGGAATCCCACGCTGCTCAGTCTCTGGAGGCTGAAATCTCAGAGCCTCCAATGTATCAATCCGTGTCCACCTAGCAGCAGGAAGCTCTATACCACACATCCCAGTATCCGGGTCCTGATAAACCCAAATGCGCCCCTCCTTGAGCCAGGTAGCGCTCTGCAAATGACTGAAGTCAAGGAACTCCTGGGCTCTATCACGCTCCGTGCCATGTAGAGGAATCCCGCAATGCATAAAAATGGGAGTAAGCAAGCTCCCTACCGTCTCTGTACTAGCTCCATCAAAAGGCTTCGTCTGCAGATCACATAAATGTAAAGCAAAGACAGCTCCCAAGTTGAGACCCATAGTAGGATCTCTCACGCCAGAACCTCTAAACTGATCTCTCAACCCCATAAACAGCATCTCCATCTCATACTTGCGCATCTTGTTGGCCTCAAACTTGCATAGCAAGCTCCAACACAAGATACGCGAGACATATCTCAGCACAGGATGCCTCATCATCTTCACCGGTGTGATCCTGGAGTTGTATCGACCGCTGCCAATACTCTCCCAGAATGTGCGAGCCTCAACTGGATCCCACTCAAGTGCCATAGCAATGCACCTCGGCTCAGTACTGAACCCGTAGATCCTACAAAGATCAAGTAGAGGAATCCGATACCTGACTCCCCAACTCATGAAGGTAAAGATACCTCCTGTAGCGCTCCTCCTATCAGGATCTGGGTAAACCACTCTGCAAGTGGCCAATAACTGCCTGACCAGCTCAGGGTAGAGATCATATGGGCGCATTGGCATTGTCCGTAGACCAATGCCTCTGCATACTGCAAGTACCTGCTCATCAATCCCCAGACTCTTGCAGGTAGAGTAGTCAGCGAACTTGGTTGGCTTGATGGTCATCCCACACCAACCACTGTAGAGAAGCGAATCAAACTCATCCCACTGGTCAAGCAGTGGTCGCTCTGTGAAGTCTGCAGTCTTTAGGAACGAGCGAATGTCCCTTGGCCACTGTCTGACTGTCGGGATCTCTGTAGCGTCTTCTCGGGGCCAAGGCAAAGCGACTCCAGGTCCATCTCTTACATATGGCTCGGGTGGCTGAGAGTGTCTGTGAAACCACTCTGGAGGTGGAATGTACTGTCTTGCGGCCGTTGATGCTGTTGCTTGCTTCTTGCGGGGCTGTCTACGAGATGCCATCTGCAAAAGAAATAAAATTTAAACAATATAAATCTCGGCAACTCTCTGTGAAATCGCGAAGCATCGACCGTTGCATCTAAGGCATCGATCGTTGCAAGGCGATTTCACTTTATCGAACATTTCCCAAAATCGCAAAGCAACGACCGTTGCTCGAGAGCAACGATCGTTGCAAGGCGATTTCGCCGCAAACAATCAGCAAAAATTCAGTTCAAATCCATGCCACATTGCCTCAAATCAGTTCAAAATCATAATCCATCACCCTAAATCAGTCTAATTACGCATGCATCATCAATTTTCAGTTCAAAAATCTAAAACCCTAAAACCCTAAAATCCAATCCGAAAATTTGAGAAATAGAAGTTCTTTACCTTGGATTCGTGAGAAATGAGCTAAAGACAAGGGTTTAGAGTGTGAAATAGGAAGTATTAGCAATTGAAACAAAGAAAAATGATGAGAATTTTCGATTTTGGGTGTGGAGCTTTCGGTTGTACGGATGATCGGAAATGAGAAAGAAAAGAGAAGAGAAAGGGTTTAAGGCACTTACCTGGTCGTGGGTGCAACGATCGTTGCTTTAGGGGCAACGACCGTTGCTGGTCAAATCAAAATTGATTTTTCGGTTTAGCGCATACCTTAGTTTTGCAATTGAACCAATTGCAACGACCGTTGCTTAGGAGCAACGATCGTCACAAAGTGATTACCCCTCTTCGTCAAATCTCCTTGCAACGACCGGTGCAGAAGTGCATCGATCGTCACACATCTCCAGATTCGAATTCTGCATCTGAAACTTAGCAAAAACAAAAACCAAAAACGTGAAATCCTAAGAAAAACACCAAAAATAAGAAAGAAAAACAACTAAACCTAACAGTGGGTTGCCTCCCACTCAGCGCTTGTTTAAGGTCATTAGCTTGACCGGACGCACAAGATCTTTCAGGCACCAAGAGAACCTGACAGAGACTTTTTCTGTCTCTGTTCAAGTCTCCTCATCCAAGGTGGAGAATAGGCTGTTGCAGAATGCTCATGTCCAAGAAAAGATGGAGTAAAATGTGCTCCAGGATCCAGAATCACAGTGTCATCCGGCTGCTCATCATCTGCATCCATGATTGTGAATGTCTGCCCATCTATTAGTGGCTTTCGCAGCTTCTCCATCTCATAACGCAGCGGCTCATCTCCCAGGTGGAGGTCTATTAGACTCTGTCTAACATCAATCACAGCTCCTGCTGTAGCCAAGAATGGTCTTCCAAGCAGCAATGCTTCATCAGGATCGCAGTCATACTTCAGCACAAGGAAGCCTGTCGGAACTAAGTAGTTTCCAACCCTTACTGGAATGTCCTTTAAGAGTCCTTCCGGAACTCGTATAGACTGATCAGCTAGGACAAGAGAGGTCCTAGTAGGAGAAAAATCCAGCATCCCCAGCTTCTCTGCCACAAAATAAGGCATCATACTTCCAGCATCTCCTAAGTCACACAGAGAGCGTCTAAAACTGTCCTCGAAGATAGAGCAATCAAGCACAAAGACTCCAGGGTCAGGCAGCTTCTTCGGGATCTTATTAAGTAGCACCTCACTAATGTGTTGGGGAACTATAATCACCCAGTCTCTCAGCTCTTCATCTAAAGGCAGCATCCTGTTTAAGTACCTCTGCACACAAGGATGATAAGGTGGATCATCAGAAGTTGGAATTTCTTCCAATTCTTCACCAATCTCCTCTAGCTTCTTAAGCTCTTCAATTTCTTGTTTAATCACTTCAGACACTGAGGAGTGTTGTCTAACAATCTGCGCATAAATCTCCTGTTGAGAGATCTCAGAAACTCCAGGGAATAGGCGATCAAGCTCCAAGTCAGCATCTATGCCATTATCATCTGGTAGTTCTGTCTGTTCACGCCCTGCAACGACCGACACTAAGGGTGTGTCGATCGTTGCAACACTGTGTTCACAACTTTCACCCGAGAGTTTTTCTCCAAAATCCGAAAATTCTTCCTCTTTTACCAATTCAGCCGTACTTAGCTCAAGTTTTTCACCTTGGTGAGACCCATCATTAATGTACACAGACCAGGCCTTAATGTGAGTGTCTGCAACTCCTTTTCCCTTCATAGAACTGGAAATCTGATTCACCTGAGTGTCCAGCTGCTTCACATGAGTGCTCAGAGTCTCAAACTTCCCATTGAGATTCTCATAAACTGCATCCAGCTTCTTGTTACTGTCCACAGAAATCTTGTTCTGGCTCTCCAGTACCTGTTCCAGCATTGTTTCCATCCTAGTCTCAAAAGCAGTGGCTGCAGGAGGTGTCTGATAGGATGAAGATCCGTAGGTTCTTTGAGCACTTTGTCCATAAGGCTTCTGAAAATTACTAGTCTGTCCAAAGCTTGAAGAGTTCTGATTGCCTGTGAAGGCACCCTTCTGTCCTCCACCGGAAAATCTGTTCCCAGATTGATATCCAAATTTGTTTCCTTGGAAACCAGATCCTCCGATGTAATTCACATCTTCTTCCTGAGTTTCCTCCTCAGTCTGAATTACTTCTACTTCTTGAGCAAAGTGGACAGCTTTCTTCTCACCTAGAAGATTACAGATTTTGTCCATCCTGGATCTCAATTCAGCCATCTCTGAGTTATCAACACTTCCACCAGATTTCTTCCTCCTCTCATCCATAGTCTTGCAACTGTTGCTGCTTACTAAGTTCTCAATCAACTGCTTAGCTTGTGCAGGAGTCCTGGTGTTGAAGTTTGCATTACTGGAGTTATCCAGCGCAGACTGATATGGCAGATCTATGCCTCTGAAGAAAATACCTAGCAATGTGACTTCAGTGAATCCATGGTGTGGGCAGTCACACTGATACTTCCTAAATCTCATCCAAGCAGCTTTTAAAGGCTCCACAGCTCCTTGGGAAAATGTGAGAATGTCCTGTCTGGACTGGTCTGAGCGCGCATCATCGTAGAAATGTCTCAGGAACTCACTTTTCAGTGCTGCCCAAGTGGTAAACTGACCAGGTGCCAGTTGCTTCAGCCATGCACTAGCGTCTCCAGCGAGACTGTAAGGAAAGAGCTTAAGGAACATATAATCCTGGCAAACTCCATCATACTTCATGCCATTGATTATGTCGTCAAACTGATCAATGTGATCCATAGGTTGCTCTGTTGGATGTCCATGGAAAGCATTCTGTCTCATCAGCGAGTAGTAGATGGTCTTGATCTCAAAATCCTCCCTCTCGAAACCAGGAAGTACTAAGGCTGTTCGGTTTCTATGAAACTCATCTGGTCTGTTGTAGTCAGCCAAAGTCCTTTCATGGACAACCATTTGTCTACCTTGAGCTTGACCTTGGGCTTGCGCATGTGGTTGTGGCTCAGGTGGGTCAGGGATCACGTTCCCTTCAGCATCAACCCGATGCCCAGCAGCATTGTACGGGTTGTTATCTTGGTCCCTCAGGGTACCTTCAGCATCTGGTATCAAGATCAGACGTTCTCGTACCATTCTCTCTCTCTTTCTCTTCTGATAGTTCTTTCTAGACGTCCAAGTTCCTCTAGTCCGAGATTAACTAAGCTCGAGTTCGGATTGCTTCGAGTTTTCTGCGTTGGCATAAACTGTCTGTAATCGTCCAGCAACGATTGATGCTATCAGTGCAACGATCGATTCAATCTCAAATCGCCTAGTGACGATCGACGCAAGGGATGCAACGATCGACGCAAGGCGAAAGTCGTACCTGCGACAGAAAGAAACAGAGAAAAAGTTAGCAAATTATGAAAATAAAACGAAAAAAGCAAAAACAAAAAGAAAAATTTCTAGTAAAAACCCTAAGTTCGGTCCTATCGAAGACTCTAAGAGTCCCCGGCAACGGCGCCAAAAACTTGATAGGTTCTAAGTTTTACCCTATTCTAAACTGCAAGTGCACAATATCGTCAAAGTAGTATATAGGGTTATCGAATCCACAGGGACACTTGGTCTCAATAGATCAGAACAGTTGAGATTAATACTAGAAATAAGCAGATGGTGAAGTAAATAAATTGCGAAGCAAGAAAGTAAACAGTAGCAAGTTGGTTGTGAAAGCAATAAACTAAAAGCGTCAAGCCTAGGGTATTCTCAGGAAATCAGACAAGCAGACAAGTTAATCAGTCATGATGAAATTAAACTCAGTTCTAGAACTCAAATCACGGAAATAGAATTAACCAAATCTCTTTGCGAAAACTCTCTAAGTCTAAGTGCAGTAACCCAAATCTCTTTGCGATTACTAACAGATTAAACTAGCATTAAGTTCAAGTTCGATATGTTCACAATTAAACTAAACCAAATCTCTTTGCGAATAATTTAATTGCTCAACCTAAATAGTTCAGATTCTAAAACACACTCTCGTGTCGAATTTAGCAACCTAAGATCTAGATTCTAATTGATCAGGTTAGAACTAGCATTAAGCACAATTTAGTTTGAAGAACATTCTAATCATATGAATCCTTAACTGAATTAAACAAGTCTAGCAAGTCATCAAACCCTAATGAAAACCCTAAACTTAACTATGGATCTACTCAGACATGATTGATGAAAACATAATCATAGAAATAATAGATTGCATATAAGAGAATAAAATATCAAAGGGGTTCGAAATCTTCTCCAAAATAAGTGAATACAGGAAATAGATCATCCCCAAAAGCTCTAAAAATCTCTTAGCTCTAAGTATGAAAGCGTAAGTAAATTAAACACCAAAATCCTCTATATATAAGCCTAATCTCGGCTGGGGCTTCTGTGTAAATACTGGAACTATTCTGGGCCTCTTTGCAAATCTTCATAACTTGTTAAACCGACGCGTACGGCCCATCTCGCTAGTGTGTCGACCGATGCACAAGGTGTGTCGGTCGATGCTTGATCAATAAATCGGACAGTGAGTTAAGCTCTCGGCCAAAACGTCCCAAAAGTCCCAAAATGCTCCAAATATCTCCAATTAGCTCCAAACCTGATTAAACCTGTAAAAGACTCTAAACGAACACAAAAGACACTAAAAACACATCTATATCATGGTATAAAATGGGTAAAAACCATGATATATCAAGAAACAATCAAATCAAACATAGAACCATATCATCAATCTCTTCCACTACGAAACTCTTCTGAACAAAAGAAACAATAAAATCAATACAAACTCTTATACCAAACATAGAACCATATTGGAAAAGAGGAGTGATATACCACTTTGGTGTCTTTGCCTTCTACGGTTGAGCATAACAGGTACGCTTGACCTGGTCAGCACGTCTCTTGGTGAAAGCAATGCTAAACAGCCTCAAGGTGCAGCTGACCTGATTGCTACAGTCAGAAGCAATCCGAGATTAACAACAAATCTAGACTCAGTTCAAGATGAAGAAGCGATATCCAATGATGCAAACGATAGATTGGGTGTGTACCGAAAAGAACCGGTAAAAGAACCAGTATGAACTGGTTAACACTTGAGCATTTGAGAATGTTAGTTGTTTAATGTTCTGTTCATGGAAATACCTCAAGAAAATCATTAAAGTCTGCGTCTTTCTCTAGATACTTTGTTTCCCTAGCCTCCGTCAACATCAGTGAAAAAACAAAAAAACACCAACAGCAATGTACCTGCAAAGACATGAAAGATCCACATAAAAGCATTACAAGAAGACCAAAAAAAAGAGGATTGAAGAATGAATAGATGAATAGTCAAAGGCATTTTGCTTTATCAGCGTGCTTCTGAATCTATTTGTTTTGCAGATTCTGTATGGTGTGGAATCTATATCCATTAAAAATGACACCAATACCATCACAAGCACCAAGAAATTTGGATAGAAGTTGGATTTGATATGAGCATGGCAATAACATCATTTTAAAACATGAATCGAATAGTATTACAGCAACCAGAATTGTGCCTGAGATCAGCGTCTTCGTTCTCAGGCAAGGTCTGAAATTGAAATTGAAATCCAAACCCAGAAAAGAACAATGTCTTCTTTTTCATATAAAAAATAACAATGTCGAGTTGAAATTGAAATCGAAATCGAAATCCATATATGATTGAATCTGGAAATTACCGAATGGGATCTTATTTCCTCTCATAAACGATCACAACCCCACCTAATGTGTTTTGTGAGATTGATCAACAAATCTCCTATCTGTTGATAAATTCAGATAAGTTTTTAAGTTTGCCAAGACGACCAAATCTGGGAAATTCACAACAATGAGTGTTCATAATTTATTTGGTTACATCTCCAGTCTCCTTGTTGAGCACTAAAGCACCGACACCTACAACATGAGAAGCATTGGCTGGGATAGTGTCAGAGCTGAGCACCAGAAGCAGGCATCGTCTTCTCCTTCACAGCCACCATCCGCCGCCGCCAACGAGGTCGAACTCGTTGTGGTTAGAGAGACCAAGGCACTTGAAAGCTTCCTCACCGATAAAGGAATTGGGGGTTGGGATGGCCAAAGGAATAAGAAGAGAATAGGATTAGATAAGACGAGTTCTTCGGAGAGACATGGGATGGATCGAGAGATGAACCACCGTGAGAGGGAACGAGAGAGAAAGAAGAGAGGAAGAGGAGTACAGATCGGTCGACGGCGACTATAGAGGTGAAAGGAGACGAAAGAGTAGGAGAAGAGGAGAAAAAGAAGGAGTTGATTAATGTCCGTTGGATTGAATATCATCAACAGTTGATATTAAAACAAAAGTGCAATCCTTGTGACTAGTGGATTAACCAATCATAAGCTTTCATTTGGTAATATAGTTTTTATTTAATTTTGATGTTTAATTATAAAATCTTAAATTTATAGTTCATAATTTATGATTTGGAATTGGGGTTTTAAGATTTAAATAATGAATATATTTGATTTTAAGATTTATATTTTTTTTTAATTGACAAATAGAAAAAATATGTTTCAAACCCTAAATCATAGAGACTAAATCTAACCCTAAACCCTATACAATAAATCAAATTCGAAAATAATTCTAATTATTTTTACTTTTAATTTTGTGTTGTGTGTTGTTACCCTAAACCTTAAACATTATACCTAAATCCCAAATATGTTTCTACAGTATGAAACAATAATTTTAATGTATTTTCTTTTGTTAATTGACAAATATGAAAAATATGTTTCAAGTGTGAATCATAAACCCTATACTCCAATGCCCTAAACCTTATGCCTTAAACCTAAACCTAAACCTAAACCTCAAACCCTATACCTTAAACCTAAACTCCAAACCATAAATCATAAACTCTAAACCTTAAAGTTTAAATCATAAAAAAACAAAACAACAATTTTAAAACTCTAAACCAATAATTTAATTATTATACACCTCAAAACAATACTCTTATCTACTTCTTTTACATAACCTAAACCCTAAACGCTAATGCCCTAAACCCTAAATTAAATATTCAAAACTTAATTCTTCTTTTATTTATAATTTTGAAATTTGTATTTACACATTAAGAGACAAATTTATTGTATATTCCATTGTTAATTGAGTAATTACAAAAAAAATACTTCACATAACCTACACCCTAAAATCCAATGCCCTAAACCCTAAATTAAATATTCAAAACTTAATTTTTCTTTTATTTATAATTTTGAAATTTGTATTAACACATTAAGAGACAAGTTTATTGTATTCTTCATTGTTAATTTAGTAATTACAAAAAATAATATTTCACATAACCTAAACCTTAAACGCCAATTTGTATTTACACATTAAGAGACAAATTTATTCTTTTGAAAATTTGCAGAGTTCAAATTTATATTACAAATCTTGTAGAGTCGGCTTAATACATAAGGCATAATATTTCCAAGCTTCGAAACAGTGACTGCCAAGGCTTCACCTTCACAGTTAGATTTCCAAAAAATTTGGAGACCCTTGCTGGGAGCTCCATCCAGCAATTTGCTCAATGCTTCAAAAGTGTGTTCTCAAACTTGTCAAATTCTTTTAGCTTGATCACCTGTAATAACACCAAAATGATATGAGAAACTTATACTAAGCCAGATACTAAATATGAATATGTCTAAGCCAACCTTGGCAAATACATCCCCAACAACAACCTCCTGAATAATAACAAAAGAGACTGATTATTGATAAGATTAGTTTAGCTAAGCAAGAGCCAAATTCATTTTGGAAATAAGCATTTCCAAAAAAAGAGCTAGACAGGCAACACAGTGATTATAGAAGACAACCTAGTAGAAGAAAGCAACAACCTCTTGGCTTTGATCTTAATCAGTCTCTCCTTTAATGGTCCTTCCAGTTTCTTCAAAGGCAGCAACAGCCTCTTGGCTTTGAATTTAGAGCAATATCGATTGAGTAGCAGCTGGGAACAGCTGGATACCAATCCATTCACGAGACAACTGCATACCAGCCAATAGGTGAAAAATGAAAGAGAGAAGACTGCGTACATTTTTTCATGGTGGTTCAACATGAACTGAGACTAAAGCGAACGGAGCTTAATGGCTTTAGCAGCGGAGGCTGCTTCCTCTTCTGGCTTTGAAGCCTTCCTCGGACGACCGTGCATCTTTGATAAGTCTGACCAGATATTCCAGAGAAAAAAATTCATTAACTAAAACCCAATCAATATATGGACTCATCTGATTCTCTAAATCTCTAAACCAAACATCGAGCCCAGAATATCAAAACTTGAAAAAACAAAAATCAAAAGCTAAAGTGAAAATGCATACCCTAGCGAGTAGTCGAAGAAACAGAGAAGGATTTCGATGATGGAGGTAGCCATAATTCAGAAGCTTCTACGACTTCAGTTCAGATGCTTCGATTTGGATTCATGTCCTTGCTCGATCTGGCCGTAGTCCAAGAACCCTAGGTTTGAATTGTTGAAGAAATCGAACAAAATGCTCTCCTCCTTAGTCTCGCATAACGCCAGCAGGACGTGCTCCATCGTGACTGATACATGTTTCTTCATCAGTTCAACAAGGGGGTATTAGGGATTTTAGGGATTTGAGATTTAGGGATTTTGGAGGTAGAGGAGAATCCCTAAATCGAGTGAATGAGAGGCCGGAATACAAAGCATAGGAGGAGTAAGGAGGTGTAGGATCGGTGTAGAAACGGAGGAGGATGAAGAGAGTAGCTCTGGTGATGAGAATCGGAGATGGAGGATGAAGAATCTGAAATTATTTTGTTCATGACTTAGGCAAAAAAGCTCATTTGGCCAAAACTAAAATATTTTGGTGCCAAAATGTTTTTTTGGCTAAGTGTTTGCCGCTCAATGTGTTACAAATCTGAAAATTTAGCCAAAACATGGAATTTTGTCTATTTTTTCCTTCCCTCTTATTAAAATTTTTTCCTAACACTAATATAATGCTACGATAGGGTTAGGATCAGTTTTTGCCACTTTTGGTAGCATTTGGTGAATTAGTGCTACCGCGGACTCCTACCAATGGCCATTTTTCTTGTAGTGTAATCTGGCGAGTGAGCCCAAGCAACCTTTTGTTCTAACCGCAATGGTTTAGGACAGCATAAATGAGTGGGTTTTAGACTCAGGCTGCATTTTCCACATAACCTCAAACCGAGAAGTACTGTTCAACTTAAAAGAAGAAGAAGAAGGAAGTGTGCTTATGGCTAATAACACTCAGTGTGAAATCAAGGGAATTGGGAAAATCAGGATTCAAAATCCAGATAGAACCATAGTAATTCTTACTGATGTAAGATATATGCCAAAGATGAGCAGGAACTTGATATCATATGGAATGCTGGAAAAGACAGGTTGCAGATATGAAGGTAAGGACTACAAAGTCACCTTCTATAAGAATGATCAGATAGTTATCTCAGGAAAATACTGTGAAGGTATGTATTACCTTGAAGGAGATGTTATCCAAGGAGATGTGAACATTTCGGATAGAAAAGAACATTCTACTAAGCTGTGGCATTCTAGACTTGGTCATATGAGTGCAAAGAACATGGAAGTGCTTATAAAAGCAGGGTACATACCCAAAACCGAGTTTGGAAGCTTAGGTTTCGGCGAAAGTTGTGTGTTAGGAAAGGCACATAAACAGAGTTTTGGAGCTGCTAAACACACAACCAAAGATATTTTGGAATATATTCATTCTGATTTATGGGGGGTCTCCAACTACCCCTGAGAGTCTAGGAGGATGCAAATACTTTGTAAGTTTCATAGATGATTATTCCAAGAAGGTCTGGGTTTATTTTCTTAGAACTAAAGATCAAGCTTTCTCTAAGTTCAAAGAATGGAAAGAAGAAGTTGAGCAGCATACAAGAAAAAGGATTAAATGTCTGAGGACAGGTAATGGACTTGAATTTTGCAATAATCAGTTTGATGAGCTGTGTAGGAAGTCTGGAATAAAAAGGCATCGTACTTGCACTTACACACCTCAACAAAATGGTGTTTCTGAAAGGATTAACATGACTATAATGGACAAGGTGAGAAGCATGCTTGCTGAAACCGGATTAAGTCAAGAGTTCTGGGCAGAAGCCACATCTACTGCAGTTTATTAAATAAACAGAACTCCTAACTCCAAAATTGATTTCAAACTGCCTGAGGAAGCTTGGTTAGGACACAAACCAGATTTGAAACATTTAAGGAGATTTGGATGTGTGGCTTATGTGCATGTTGTTCAAGGAAAGAAAAATCCTAGAGCAGTCAAGGACATCTTTGTTGGTTACCCTTTTGTATTCAAAGGGTACAAGGTTTGGATTCAAGAAGATGGGAAATGCACAACTAGCAAAAATGTGATTTTTCATAAAGCTGAGGTATTCAAAAATATTTTGGAAAAGGACAGTCCTAAGGTCACTGCTACGAAAACGAAAAAGAAGGTTAAGTTCAGCTCTGACCTTATTTATGGACCTAGTCCAACTGGTTTTAAAACCAAGGAGACATCAGATCAAGGTGGAGCTTCATTAGAACCTGCTGAGGAAGAAATCGCAGGATCAGATTCAGAAGAGTCTGAGGAGGAAAACACAGTTGCAGCAGATTCAGAAAAGTCTGAAAATGAATCAGCAGTAGTAGCAGATTCTGAAAATTCTAAGGAAGAAGATAGTTCAGAAGATGATGAAGGACTGAGATTCGTAGAAAGCACATATGAACCAACAAATCAATCTATTGATAACTATGTTCTAGCTCGGGACATAATAATAAGGAAGAACCGAAAGCGACCTTCAAGGTATGAGGATTCTAACTTTGTAGCATATGCTCTATCTGCAGCAGATGATATTGAGACAGAAGAGCCAAGAACTTTCAATGAGGCTAGCAAAAAGTAAGCATTAGAAGCAATGGAACAATGCTGCAAAGGAAGAGATGGATTCTTTAGAGAAGAATCAGACTTAGGATTTAATTGAAAGACCAGATAAGAGAAGGCTGATTGGATGCAAATAGATTTTCAAAGTTAAACCAGGAATCCCAGGAGTTGAGGACAAAAGGTACAAGGCCAGACTTGTAGTCAAAGGATTCTCACATAAAGAAGGAGTAGATTACAATGAAATCTTCTCACCAGTAGTAAAACATGTTTCTATAAGAACCATGTTATCTACAGTAGTGAACCGAGACTTTGAGCTAGAACAGATGGATGTTAAGACAGCTTTTTGCATGGTAACTTAGAAGAAAAGATTCTAATGGAGCAACTAAAGGGATTCATAAGAAAAGGAGATGAGAACAAAGTCTGCCTTTTAAAGAAATCACTATATGGTCTAAAACAGTCACCAAGGCAATGGAATTTGAGGTTTGACAGTTTTATGAAGAAGGAAAAATTTCTTAGAAGTATTTATGATCCATGTGTTTATATGAGAAACACAGATACATAAAAGGATGTGTATCTTCTACTCTATGTAAATGATATGCTTATAGCTTCAGGAAGTCTGACAGAGATTAAAAGAGTTAAAGAAAGCTTGAATAGAGAATTTGAGATGAAGGATCTTGGGAAGGCTTCTTGCATACTTGGTATGGATATCATACGAGATAGAAAGAAGGGAACATTGAAGTTGTCACAAGAGAATTACATAGAGAAAGTTCTGAAATCGTTTGGAATGGATGAGACAAAGGCTGTGACAACACCCTTAGCTACTCACTTCAAGCTTAAGAGTTTAACTAAAGCAGAAAGAAAGGAAGAAGAGGTTCACATGGAAGACATTCCTTATGCAAGCGCAGTTGGAAGTCTAATGTATGCTATGATAGGATCTAGACCAGACTTAGCCCACGCAATAGGAGTAGTAAGTCGGTTTATGTCCCATCCAGGAAGAGAGCATTGTGCAGCAGTAAAATGGATCCAAAAGTATCTAAGAGGAGCATCTAATGAAAGCTTGGTATTTACAAAAGGATCGGAATTTAAAATGGAAGGCTACTGCGACTCGGATTATGCAACAGATTTAGATAGAAGAAGGTCCGTAACTGGATTTGTATTTAAGTTATGGGGAAATACAGTAAGTTGGAGATCTAATCTACAATCTGTAGTGGCTTTATCAACCACTGAAGCAGAGTATATGGCTCTTTCATCAGCTGTGAAAGAAGCCATTTGGCTGAAAGGAATTTGTGAAGAACTAGTCCTAGGATCAGGCAGTGTAAGGATACACTGTGATTCACAGAGTGCTTTAGCACAAGCTAAAAACGCAGTCTACCATGAACGAACTAAACTTGTTGCTACAAAATATCATTTTATTAGAGACATAGTAGATGAAGACGGGGTTCTCCTATTCAAAGTCCATACAAGTAAAAATCCAGCAGATTTCCTAACTAAAGCCTTACCTGGTCCTAAGTTTCAACTCTGCTGTGATTTGGTGAATGTAGCCTAGACAGGCTGCGGCTTTAGGTAACACAGAAAAGTCAAGGCTTACCTCGCAGAAAGAAGAAAGAAGGCGGTTGTCAGTTACCCTTCTTACTAATAGACCTTGACAACCTTAACTGAAAGAAGAAGAAAAATGTGTTACCTGCGAGCATAACAGGATCTGAATTACTGAGACTTCAGTTCCAGGTGGAGTAGTAAGTTGACACAAATACTGTCAACTTCAGATGAAACACAGGTACCTGCGAGAAGAAGGAGTACATGATAAATACTTAAATCATGATCAAAGAATTCAGTAAAGAATTAAGGATCATAACAGAGTTGGATTATTCACAGATCATCAAAGTCAGGTCTTAAAGTCAACATGGTATGTGAGTAACTTACATGCTCAAATCGATCAGTGATATCCATCTCAAATCGTGAGTAAAGGAGTTAAGAAAGCACTAGAAACTTATCTACAAAAGCATGATGGATGAGAAATCATTCACCAGATTTCATACATGCTCAAATCGATTAGTGATATCAACCTCAGATGTCTGTATACAAGCGGTTTATAAAATTCATTGTTGAAAGAAGATAAACTGAAAACAAAGCACGAAAAGGATTTGTACAATAACAGAAGTATCAGACATTAAATTGATGGACAAGATCTTCACAGATGAAGATAAATCGGTTTAAGAAAGGTTGAAAGAAAAGGAGTCAAGCACTTATCTTCTACAATCACATGAGAAATCGAAGGCTTCAAGGTCGAGTGTTGAAATCAAAACTGAGATGCCTCACGGTCACATGCTAAAGCTCTACAAGAAAGGTGAATATCAGATTTGAAATCGATCATCAAGATCTACACAGATGAAGATGAACCGATCTCAATAACAGATGAAAACAAGGAATCTGACACTTATCTTGAGAAATCGTGTGACAGATTTGTTGTTATGAAGCTTCAAGGTGACATGCATAAAGAAATCCGACTAAGAGGAAAGGGTTAGACAAAATTGATCTATACAGGACTTAGAAACTTAAGGTGAAGAACGTTTAAAAGTCTACCTGGAGCTGTCTTAAGCACACGCGGAGAAGAGAAGAGCTCAAGATCGAATAGAAATGGAAAATCGCCATTGCAGTAGCCGCTGGAGAGAGAGTAGAGCAGTGACACCGTTTTTTTTAGGGTTATGTCCAAAATGAGGAATTTGTGACTTCTGGATTCGGACAAACCTAGCTAGTGGGCCAATTATCAGACTCTGGCCCATCCTGTGTAACAAATGAAGAGCTGCTTTGGCAGCTGGGCTTAAGCTGCATAATTCTGTCCCATCATCTCACGTAATAAGCAAGAAACTGACTCGGATGAGTCTAACCCTAGCCGTATGAAGTCTTAACCTGCGAGTATAAAAGAGAAGGCAAGATCAATATCAACATACGAGCAATACAACATATACAGAAGCATTAAAAGATCTTGAGAGCTAAAGAGACTTGTTCTAAGAGCTAAAGAGATCTAGAGTGACAAAGATTCACAAAGAGAGATTCTTTGATTAAGAGTTTGTATCAAACTAGTTCCTAGTGCTTGGGGAACATTGTAATCAAAGGAATATAGTGAATCAGTTGTGGGATACCGTTCCCACCCATATGACGTAACCTATTGGTGAACACATGATAAACAATCTTTGTGTCGTTTATATTTCCGCAAACAAATGATCGTACTTAGCTAGAATCTATCTTATATCATATAACACTAGTTGAAATCTCAACACTCATCACTACTTGTCAACTGTTCACGTTCTCTTTGCCTTAAGTGACTAATTTTTTTCGTTTGATGTGTTTTATATAAGATGAGAGCTAGAAGATATTCTTACTTGCAATATTGCGTACGGCTACGTTACCGGCTAATGTTTTAGAACTTTTATAGAATTAAATCCTTTATATATGTGTTTTCTATGCGAAGAAGAGAAAGTACACTTATATAGCCAAGTTAGACAATTTAAATTTAAATATAAATATATTGATTTATATGCTTCTATGGTCTTATAAAGGAGCCACTTACAACAACACTTGAGTTAGCTCACACTACAAAAAAAAACTGTTAAGTAAGGACTACAATATTAGTCACATATTAGTCGCTAAAAATACATTTGTGACTAATATACGATTAAAATATGTAGTTGTATATTTTTCGTCGCAAATAAGAGTAGTCACGTATTAGTCACAAATGTGCCACCAATATGCGATTGTTGTGTGCGTCATAAGCTTCGTCATCAATCAATTGCATATTAGTCGCAAAATGTGTTACCAACAAGTAACTAATGTACGACTGTTTTTAAAATGTTTATGACCAATATGCGACGAATATATATAGCGACTATTTTGTAACTGTTTGGCGACATATTATACGATTACAGTGAGATCAATATCCCAAATTATTTAAAATATGGTAACAATTTGGATGTTGTATCATTCATACGAATTTGGATAATAAAATAGAACTAAACATAAATAACATACTTAATAACATAATAACATACATGATTCATATATATACCAAACCAAAACATTTATCCAAAAATACATAGCCATTTGATAAGTTTGTCTAGCTGACAAAACTCCTAGCAATGGAGTTATCAAAAAATACCTTAACACTTCCTAACTACATTAGATATCTAACATGAAGATTCAGAAACTTAGCATTTAGGATGGAGGAGGCTGAGAATTCATGAAGTCTACAAACTACGGGTTTGTTTCACGCAGGAACTTCTCCACCAATGACAATTGATCGATCTTCTTTTGTTGTTGAGTCACCACTCGAGAATGCTCTTCTTCATGGTGCACATTATAAGCATATTGATCTTCTATTTGGTGTTGAGCTTCTCAAACTTGTTGTTGCATTGCCACAAAAGATGAAGAATCACTTCCCGGGTGCTTACGCTTGACGTTTTCAAGTGTTTTCGAGACTTCCAACTCCGTACGGACGTCCTCTATCATCCCTTACCGTAGACTGCCAAAACAAATCAGATTATATATGTGAATAATGTATGGAAAATGAAACCAGTTAGGGAAGAATGTATTTACCTGAAGAAATATCTCATTGTAGTCATCCAACGTGAGCTCCCGAATCACTGTTTGAAGTTTTTGGTGCGGCTGCCGCGAGCTCTGTCTTCTTAGCTTGGAAATTATTCTGATATGTGTCAGCTATATTCTTCGCCTTTAGATCAAAAAATGTGACATCGGGTTTGTATGCATCCTGACAAAGACCTCACCAATACTGACAAGTCTGACCATCTCTTCTTCCTAAAATGTTAAAATAAAAACACTTTAAAGTTGTAGAGGTTAAAGATATAGAAAATGTGCATATCAATTACCATTTCCTGTTGGATTTTCTCATATGACTTCTGGCCAGATAAGTGTATGGCCATACCAATACCTTGACCATCAGATTTACGAGCATTAGAAGTGGTAAGGCTCTTTGTGTTGGAAAGCCTAGGATTTAGGGTTAAGGTATTGAATCTTAGATCTCATGTTTACCTCAGAGATGGCAGCGGAATGAATTGGTAATCGAGATCAGCAGCGACTCAGGTGCTTCGCCTTCTACCAGATACACACGCACACAAAGCTGGAAAGCCGGGATGCTAGTGCCAGATCTTGGGATCACTGAGTTTAGGTGGCTCGGCTTTCTCTGCAAAAGAAAACCGAACGGCTAGGGTTCCAGGTCGACCATATAAGCCTTTATATAGACCTGGGATGATTAAACCGATCATTGGATTAATCCAATTCGTTTAAGTCATGAAATCGAAACATCAGTTTCGAAACCCGATCTGTGTCGATCGACACACTCACTGTGTCGATCGACACACCACTATAAAACTCAATATCAATGTGTATCCAATACACATCAACATGATCATTACCATAATGATCATTCCCATATTTTTGCTTCCAGTTTGCTTAGGTGTGTGACCCTATAGGATCATATAATACTGGCAGTAAGTATACAACTTACAGACTGCAAGAGGCTTCTAGCAAAACATTGCAACCACCCAATATTATACAAATGTCTGATCTCGACACACAACTATTATCAGGAGTGAGTACAAGTGTGATTTCAGGACACAATCCCAACAATCTCCCACTTGTACTGGAATCATCAATTCCTATAATCCTTTTGTCTCTATATCTCGATTTGGCATAAGGCAAGATTAGTGTCATCCTTATTAAGCCAATATCGTGTTTATCGAACTCGTGATCTATACTGAACAAGACAAACAATTGAACTACAGTTCGTTTGAGTGCGGCCAAACATTTTCTCAGTATGAAATCTTCGATAGGCCCTGAGATATTTATCTCCCATTATACAGGAGGGACAAATCCCATCTTGTTCCATCCCTGTTCCTATACACACTTCATGATACACCTAAGCAATGCCTTTATAGCCGCCAGTTACGGGTCGACGTTTGACAAGTTCAAAGTGTACCAATTCATATGCAAGGAAGCATGATGAACTCAGGTCTAAGGACTATACTCTATAGTCGTAATGAGAACCTCTTATGACACAGATATAACTATCCTGGAGACTTCTCATTTGCGGGTCACGTCCGATCATATGTTCATCAACATATATCTATGTGACTGACTGTGATACTAATATCACTGACTCCATGAAACTTAGTCAACAGTCACCTCACAATCTAGTCTCTCGCGGTTGTCAGTGTCCCACTTTGATAATCTCGACTAGGGACACATCTTAATTTATGTCATCTGTAACTTATAGGGTTTCATGATCAAGTCCTCAACTTGATGACCTATAATATGGCATAAACTTATTTTGGGACCATTATTTAGATCACAATAAATAATGCTGAAATCAAATTTCATTAAATATATCCAAAAGTATGTTTACAAGAACATCTTAATATAAATAAAATAAAATAACAAGAACTCCCACTAGAATCAAGATTATATCTTTAGATCTCTAATGCCTACAGCAGTAGTATGACTCTCATGCTTAGGCCTTGGGAGTGGCTTAGTGAGAGGATCAGCGACATTCTCGTCCGTCGGAACTCGGCTGATCTTCACTTCTCCTCTATTGACGATATCACGGATCAGGTGATATCTCCTCTCTATGTGTTTGGACTTCTGGTGTGACCTGGGTTCTTTCGCCTGAGCAATGGCTCCATTGTTGTCACAAAACAAAGCCACTGGCTCCAAGATACTAGGAACCACACCAAGTTCAGTCATGAACTTCTTGATCCAAACAGCTTCCTTTGCCGCTTCTGAAGAAGCAACATATTCAGCTTCCATCGTGGAATCAACTACGGTATTCTGCTTAGAGCTCTTCCAGCTCACTGCACCGCCATTTAGACAGAAGACGTATCAAGACTGTGATCGGAAATCGTCTATGTCCGTCTGAAAACTCGCATCAGTGAATCCATTCACCACAAGTTCTTCACTTCCTCCATATACCAAGAATTTATCCTTGGTATGTCTCAAATATTTGAGAATATTCTTGACAGCTGTCCAGTGATCTTCACCTGGATCATATTGGTATATGCTCGTCATGCTTAACGCGTAAGCTACATCTGGACGAGTGCAGAGCATGGCATACATGATAGATCCTATTGCAGAAGCATAAGGAATCCTATCCATGCGTTCTTGCTCAGCATGTGTCGCCGGATACTGCTTCTTGCTGAGACTAATGCCATGGGACATCGGTATGAAGCCCTTCTTGGAATCATGCATCTTGAATCTGTGCAACACCTTATCAATATAAGTGTCCTGCCACAATCCAATCAGCATATTCGCTCTATCTCTGTAGATTCTGATTCCAAGGATGTACGCGGCTTCTCCCATGTCTTTCATGGAAAAACAACTTCCGAGCTAAGTCTTAACAGACTAAAGCAACAGAACGTCATTACCGAGAATAAGTATGTCATCGACATACAGTACGAGAAACGCAATTCCGCTCCCACTAGTCTTCTTGTATACACATGGTTCTTCTTCGTTCTTGATGAAACCAAATTGTTTTACTGTTTCATCAAAACGAAGATTCCAACTCCGTGATGCTTGCTTCAATCCATAAATAGATTTATGAAGCTTGCATACCTTCCCAGCATTCTTAGGATCTACAAAACCCTCAGGATGTGTCATATACACATCCTCTTCCAGAATTCCATTCAAGAAGGCGGTTTTGACATCCATCTGTCAAATCTCATAATCATAATAAGCAGCAGTTGCTAGAAGAATCCGAATGGATTTAAGCATAGCGACTGGGGAATAGGTTTCATCATAGTCAATACCATGAATCTGTTTGAAACCTTTAGCCACCAACCTAGCTTTATAAATATGGACATTACCATCCACATCAATCTTCTTCTTGAAGATCCATTTACACTCAATGGCTTTTGCACCATTAGGTAAATCGACCAAGGACCATACTTGGTTTTCTGACATGGATCCCATTTCGGATTTAGAGGCTCCAAGCCACTTTTCGGAGTCCGGGCTCATCATTGCTTCCGCGAAGGTCGCTGGTTCTTCACTTTCAATGATCATCAGATCATTGCAGTTGGTCACGAGAAATCCATAATATCTCTCGGGTTCGTGACGGATCCTTCCGGATCTGCGAACTTCAGGCTCCACAGGCGTGGCCTCCACAGAACCTTGTGGATCCAACTGCTGCTCTTCCTCAGCAGTTTGAGCAGTCTCCTGTGCATCTTGAAAATCTTCTAGATGTACTTTACTCCCACTGCTTTTCTTAGAAAGAAATTCCCTCTCAAGAAAAGAACAGTCCCGAGCAACAAAGACTTTGTTCTCAGATCAGTTGTAAAAGTAGTATGCCTTGGTTTCCTTAGGATAACCAACGAAGTAGCATTTATCTTATTTGGGTGCGAGCTTGTCAGAGATTAAACGTTTGACATAAGCCTCACAACCCCAAATCTTCAGGAAAGACATACTTGGAATATTCCTAGTCCACAATTCATGTGGTGTCTTTTCAACTGATTTAGATGGCACCCTATTTAGTGTAAACGCAGACGTTTCTAGAGCGTATCCCCAAAAGGATTATGGAAGATCTGAATGACTCATCATAGACCGAACCATATCTAATAAGGCCCGATTCCTCCTCTCTGACACTCCATTCCATTGGGGTGTTCCAGGAGGAGTGAGTTGTGAAACAATTCCACACTCGCTCAGATAGTCACTGAACTCTTGACTCAAGTATTCTCCTCCGCGATCCGACCGCAGAACTTTGATACTTTTGCCAAGTTGGTTCTGTACTTCACTCTTGAACTCCTTGAATCTATCAAAGGATTCTGACTTATGTCTCATCAAATAAACATAACCATACCTACTGAAGTCATCAGTAAAGGTAATGAAGTACTTGTAATTTCCTCTGGCAACAGTGCTCATTGGCCCACATACATCAGTATGAATAAGGCCCAATAAATCACTGGCCCTTTCAATCGGTTTGTTGAAAGGGGCCCTAACCATTTTGCCCATCAAGCAAGATTCACATTTCTCACATGATTCAAAATCAAATGAGCCCAGGAGCCCATTACGATGGAGCCTCTGAATGCGTTTCTCATTGATGTGGCCCAAATGGCAATGCCATAAGAAAGTCGGGTTTTCGTCATTTGACTTAAACCGCTTTGTATTTATGTTAAAGACAAGCATTTCTTGGTTTAAGGCATATAACCCATTATCTAATGGGGCGCTACCATAAAACGTACCATCATGATGAAAAGAACAAACTTCATTCTTAATAGCAAAATCAAAACCTTCCAAATCCAAAACGGAAACTGAAATTATGTTTCTGCTAATCGCAGGTACAAAGTATCAAAAACCATGCCAGAAGGTAAAGACAAATCATAAGTGCATACGGCCAGTGCAGCAACCTTAGCTTCATTCCCGACCCGTAGCTCCACTTGTCCTTTCTTCAGCGTTCTACTGTTTCTTAGTGCCTGCATATTAGTACAAATATGAGCACCGCATCCGGTATCCAATACCCACGAAGTAGAACTAGGAGTCATAACATTAAGTTTGATAACATAAATACCTGAATCAGACGCACCATACGTCTTTTTCAGCTTTGCATAATCTTCCATGAACTTCTTGCAGCTTCTCTTCCAATGCCCTAACTGCTTGCAGTAGTTGCATTTGTCCTCAGGAGAAGGCCCGGATTTGGGTTTGGGCTTGGGACTGTCTTGACTCTCAGTCTGGACAGCTTTAGCCTTTCCCTTATCCTTACTAGGTTTCTTAAACCTTTTACCCCCTTGTACCATCAGTACATTAGGAGTCGCCTTCTTGAGATTCGGCTCTGCTGTCTTTAGCATGCCGTGCAACTCAGTCAATGTCTTAGTCATGTTTTTCATGTTGTAGTTCATGATGAACTGATCAAAACACGACGACAAAGACTGCAAAATCATGTCAGTGGCTAGTTCCTGGCTAATGGCACAGTCCAGTTTCCCCAGGTTATCAATGTAACCCATCATTTTAAGGACATGAGGACTCACTAGACTGTCCTTAGCCAGCTTGCAATCCATGAGAGATTTAACCATCTGGTATCTCTCTGTGCGAGCTTGCTCCTGAAACAAGGCTTTCAGGCTGTTAATCATCTCAATCGGTGACATCACGTTCTCATATTGCTTCTGCAGCTCAGAGTTAATAGTCACCAGCATTAGACAATTAACGTCTTTGACATCAGCAGAATGCTTATCCCAAGCATTCTTGTCTGCCTGCGTGGCATTGGAACGTGGCCTCTCGGGGAGAACTCTTGTAAGGACATATTCCTTGTTCTCCTGCCTGAGAACTATTCTCAGGTTCCGATACCATTCCAAGAAATTTGATCCATTAAGCTTGTCCTTCTCAAGGACGGATCTTAGCGAGAAAGTGTTGATGTGAGTTGGGACAGACATAGATGTAATTAAAAGAGGTAGAGGTTTTAGTTATGATGTTCAAGGAAATGAGAATTCTTATCTAATAAGAAAACTCGCATTGTATTCAAACTATGTTTCCTCAGCTGAATACAATGAACTAAGATCCTTACTTCACCAAAAATTTGAGTGGGCGACTCGCCATCACCCAAACTTTAGTTATCTAGGTAAGCAAATCATTGCTAATTGTACCCAGTACAACTCTTGGTCGCAGATAAGACAATCCATGTCTTATCCACTCTGATGTCTCTGGGCCCAGAACTTCTGATAGCCCAGTCAAGTAAACCAATCTCTTTAGTCGCGTGATCATTGACAGTCGCACTGCAAGTCTATCAATGATCACCTGTCATACTCATGTAGTTGTGGATACCAAGGACTCCAAGACTATCCAACAACGAAACGAGTCTTGACAGTAGACAAGATCGGGCAAGACATCAAGATCACTTGATATTTAGTTGAGGAAAAGAACTATTTAATCTTGATGCATATCCAATATGCATCCAAAGAGTGTTTTAAATGATTTTAAACATCTAGATTTATTAAGTTTAGGTTAATCTAGAACATAGGATTAAATTGTTGGGAATGTCCTGAAATCTACCGTACTATCTCTAGAAAGTATGATAAGTGTCGAGATCAGACTTAAGTCATAAATACTGGATGATCATGATGACTTGCTAGAGCCCGCTCATGATCTATAAGTTTAGGACTTATTACCAGTATTATATGATCCCGAAGGGTCACACACCATAGCTAACGGGAAAGTTAAATGGAATTAATACGGTAAGATGCAATGGCATTTACTGTATTGGATCAGAGAATTGGGCCAAACAAAATGCAGGCTTTTGTCTGATTTGTGTCTTGGGCCCAAATGATTAATGAGCCATTAGTCAAATGACTTGGGCCCATTAATGAGAGATTAAGGATTCGAAAACCCTAAGGGAGCAGCAATCCCTAGCGATTTTTCTCCTCAGAGCCGCGAGTGTCTCTCTCTCTCTAACTCTCTCTTTCTGATCTGATCCATCTCTTTGGTCTAGCAGCCGTCCCTTGCTTGTAAGAGTGTGGATACTCAAGGAGGAATAGGTGATTCATCTGTTCTAGACTGATCTTGTCATTACCATCAATCCGCTGTGCAATCAATAGGTAATGTTACAGGTTTGGTTTTATGATTCGTTTTGCAAGAACCTAGATCTGTTAAGATTATGTGTTAGGTTGTAATACGAGAATTAAACCTTGATAAACACTATAAGGATCAGTGGTATCAGAGCCTAGGTTTTTAGGTTTCTTGTGAAATTGGATCATAGGTTGTTTAATAGTTTTTGAATCAATTGAGAATTAAAATTGATTAATGTTATTAAAACCCTAATCGCATTGCATGATCACTTTTGTCTCGGCCGTGTAGTTCGATCGCTTGATTATCAAGCCGATCGGGTTGTTGAACATGGGCCGCGTGATGGAAGGATCGATCTCTTGCTTGAGCCGCAAGGCCTCGATGCCGAGTGATGCGTGATCGGCTTGGATCGTGTATCGATCATGTTTGCACATAGTCTCGGCCGGTCATGATTGATAAACGATCGTTGGATCGATCGTTTTGTGTAATCGATCATGAGCCGAGTGATGCAAAAGCCGAGAGAAGGATCGTGTGATCACGTGTGATCGTGAGATGGTCGTGGGATGGATAGGCCGATCGTGGATCGTGTTCTGTCGTCCCGGCTAGCGTGATCACTCGACCGTGGATCACGGGTGCAAGCAACGGACGATCGTGATCGTGGATCAATGATCGTGGGATGGCCGTGTGATCATGGGCCGTGAACGATCGTTTGGCCCGTTAAAATTTTACGTCCCGCGAATAGTCAATCGGTTAAACCGAGCTTCGCGGTTCGTTGCCCAAATCCACACCGATTAAACCGGTCCATTTAATTGGTGGTTAATTGTGTGTTTAAAGCCTTAAACCGCAAGTTAAATCAAATTGGCTAAAACACTAGGTGTTTCTTCCCGGTTTTGGATTTAACTGAACCGATCCAATTTAATTGGTGGTTCAAGCGGTTAACCCGAATCGCGGTTTGCTGGAAATTATTTAATACATGGTATTATTTAATTTCTGGTTAAACCGGATTGAAATTCAAAAATTGAATTTTAACCTAAACCGAAGGCTGGTCTAAGTTTGATTTGGTTGGACCAAATAATTTAGAGCTGGTCTGGTTTAGTAAATAACCGATGGTTTTGATAGTTAATTTGGTCTTGGACCAGAATTAATAAACCGGATCGGTTATGTCAAATTATTGGGCCAACTGGAATTCTATGGTCTTGGGCCAAGAATTGGGCCTATAATTTGTGACCCAACCCAAAATATTTAATAAAATATTAAATTAGAAATTTCTATTTTTAGTAAGTTACTAAATTTAGAAAGTTTCTAAAATAAGAAAGTTTCCCAAAATAGTAATCTTCTATTTTTGGAAATAAAACTTAAAAATCCTCAAAAACAATATCAAGCTTGGATGTCCTTCCAATCTTGTCAACTACTTAACACTTATTCGATTACAGATATGGCTTACAGTGTGAGGTGTCTGTTTTCGCGTAAGTAAAGTAGTATATAGTCACTAATTTCATTGGGAGTCCCAGACTTTAGTGATTATTTGGCTGTAAGAGATTGGTTTCCTTGACTGGGCCATCGGGAGTCCCGGGCCTTGAGACATCTGGTGAATTTGGGCCTCGGGTCCAATTCACAACCGAGAGTTATATGAGATATAACTAGCTGTGTGTATGCTTACCAAGTAAAGCTAATTCCGGGTGACGGCCAGTGGCCCACTTTGGATTTAGCTGAACATGGGTCTCGGAATCATTGTATTCTTATGAGGTTAAACAAAGAAATTTTGAATACAATGCGAGTTTTCTTATAAGTTGTTAAGATCACTCTTTTATGAACTTAATAACTAAAATCTCTATTGTCTCATATTTCAGCTATGTCAAGCACAACAACACAAAACACTTTCTCGATCCGGTCTGCCCTTGAGAAGGACAAACTGAACGGATCAAACTTCCTGAACTGGTCCAGGAACCTGAGACTTGTGCTCAGGCAGGAGAAGAAGGCTTATGTCCTTGAAAGAGCTCTCTCTCCTAGACCTGCGAATAATGCCGCACAAGCTGTGAAAAATGCTTGGGATACGCATTCTTCAGATGCTAATGACGTGATTTGCCTGATGTTGGCGACAATGGCTCCCGAACTGCAGATGCAGTGGGAAGGCCTGACTTGTCCCATGGAGCTGATGGCAAATCTGAAAGCGTTGTTTCAGGAGCAGGCTCGTACAGAGAGATTCCAAACTGTTAAGAATCTCTTGGACTGTAAAATGGCTAAGGATGCAGCAGTGAGTCCACATGTTCTGAAAATGATGGGTTATCTCGATCATTTGACTAGGCTCGACTGTCCTATAAGCCAAGAGCTTCCTTGTGATATCGTTCTGCAGTCTCTTACTCCTGCATATGACCAGTTCATTTTGAACTATAATATGCATGGGTTGATAAAGACGTTGCCTGAGCTACATGGTATGCTCAAGACTGCAGAACCGAATCTGAAGAAGACCAAGGAGTCGTCTGTACTCATGGTTCAGAAGGGCAAGGGTTTCAAGAAATCCGCTGCAGACAAGGGAAAGGGCAAGGTAGTCAGCAATGAAAAGGCCAAGCCCAAGCCCGTGTCTAAAGCTGGGCCTTCTGATATCTGCCACTTTTGTAAAGAGGCAGGGCATTACCGCAGGGACTGTAAGAAATACCAGGAAAGTCTGAAGAAGAAGAAGTCCTTGGAGACTAAATCTTCAGGTATTTTTGTTATTGAAGTAAATACTACTACTTCTGATAATACCACTTGGGTATTAGATACTGGATGTGGGGCTCATATTTGTACTAATATGCAGGCGCTCAGCAACAGTAGAAGGTTGAAGCAAGGGCAAGTAGAGTTGCGGGTTGGCAATGGAGCGAAGGTTCCAGCACTGGCCGTTGGCACTTACTTGTTGTCTTTACCTTCTGGATTGATTTTAGAACTTGAGAATTGTTATTTTGTACCTGCTATAAGCAGAAATATCATTTCAGTTTCATTGTTGGATTTGCAAGGATTTGATTTTTCTATTAAGAATAAATTGTGTTCCTTTAATCTCAATGATATGTTCTATGGCTGTGCCCCTCTTATAAATGGGCTGTACATGCTGGATCAATCTGCTCCAGTATATAACATTAATACGAAACGGTTCAAATCTAACGAAGAAAATGAAACGTTTCTATGGCATTGTCGTTTGGGGCACATTAGTGAGAAACGCGTCAAGAGGCTCCATTCAAATGGACTCTTGGGCTCATTTGACTTTGAGTCTTGTGAGCAATGCGAATCTTGCCTAATGGGCAAAATGACACGGGCGCCTTTCAATAAACCCACAGAAAGGGCCAGTGAACTATTGGGCCTGATACATACTGACGTGTGTGGCCCAATGTCCACAAGTGCTAGAGGAAACTTTCAGTACTTCATTACATTCACTGATGATTTCAGTAGATATGGATATGTCTACTTGATGAAACATAAGTCGGAAACCTTTGAAAAGTTCAAAGAATTCCAGAATGAAGTACAGAACCAGCTTGGTAAAAGTATTAAGGCTCTTCGGTCGGACCGAGGAGGAGAATACTTGAGCCAGGAATTTCGTGATCATCTGAGTGAGTGTGGGATTATCTCCCAACTCACACCTCCTGGAACACCTCAGTGGAATGGTGTGTCTGAGAGAAGGAATCGGACATTGTTAGATATGGTCCGATCCATGATGAGTCACACAGACCTTCCTATATCCCTTTGGGGATATGCTTTGCTCACCGCAACGTTCACACTGAACAGAGTGCCATCAAAGGCAGTAGCAAAGACACCATATGAGATATGGACTGGAAAAGCTCCAGCAATGTCTTTTCTCAGAATTTGGGGTTGTGAAGCCTATGTCAAAAGATTAATCTCAGACAAGCTTACACCAAAATCTGACAAATGCTACTTCATTGGTTATCCTAGGGATACCAAGGCTTATTACTTCTATCTGCGATCCGAGAACAAAATCTTTGTTGCTCGGGATTGTACTTTTCTTGAAAGAGAGTTTCTCTCTAGAAAAGATAGTGGGAGTAAGGTACAACTTGATGAAATTCAAGAAGGACAGGAACCTGTTCAACCTAATGAGGAAGAACAGCAGGATGAATTACATGAAGTTGTAGTAGAACCTGAACCTGCAGTACCTGAAGTTCGAAGATCCGGAAGGATCCGTCAGGAACCTGATAGATATCAGGGATTCCTTGTGACTAATTGCCATGATCTTTTGATCATTGACGGTGATGAACCCTCGAACTTTGCAGAAGCCATGATGGGCCCTGACTCCTTAAAGTGGCGTGAAGCCACAGAATCCGAGATGGACTCCATGTCTACTAACCGAGTGTTTTCACTGGTTGATTTACCTGCTGGTGCAAAAGCCATCGAGTGTAAATGGATCTTCAAGAAGAAGATTGACATGGATGGAAATGTCCAGATTTACAAGGCCAGGTTGGTGGCAAAAGGTTTCAAGCAAATTCATGGTATAGACTATGATGAAACCTATTCACCAGTGGCCATGATGAAATCAATTAGGATTCTCCTAGCAACTGCCGCTTATTATGATTATGAGATTTGGCAGATGGATGTGAAAACCGCCTTCCTGAATGGAATCTTGGAGGAGGATGTGTATATGACACAACCTGACGGTTACATTGATCCTAAGAATGCTGGGAAAGTATGCAAGCTTCACAAATCCATTTATGGATTGAAGCAAGCATCGAGGAGTTGGAATCTTCGTTTTGATGAAGCAATAAAGAACTTTGACTTCATCAGAAACCAAGAGGAACAATGTGTGTATAAGAAAACTAGTGGGAGCAAAGTGGCGTTTCTTATCCTATATGTCGATGACATATTGCTTCTTGGAAATGATATTCCAATGCTGAAGTCTGTTAAAGACTGGCTGGGAAGTTGTTTTTCCATGAAGGACATGGGTGAAGCCACGTATGTTCTTGGAATCCGAATCTTTAGATACAGATCTAAAAAGCTGATTGGACTTTGTCAAGATGCTTATATAGATAAAGTCCTGCATCGATTCGGAATGGATAAATCCAAGAAGGGGTTCACGCCAATGATACATGGTGCTACACTAAGCAAGGATCAGTGTCCTAAGACACCTGATGAGCTTAAGCGCATGAGTAGGATTCCTTATGCTTCGGCTATAGGATCTATCATGTATGCCATGATCTGTACTCGTCCTGATGTTTCTTATGCACTAAGCATGACGAGTAGGTACCAGTCTAATCCAGGTGAGAGTCACTGGATTGCCGTAAAGAATATCCTGAAGTATTTGAGGAATACTAAGGATAAGTTATTGGTTTACGGAGGAAGTGAAGTGCTTGAAATCAGTGGATTCACAGATGCAAGTTTTCAGACAGATAAGGATGATTTCCGGTCACAGTCTGGCTACATCTTCTGTCTGAATGGCGGTGCAGTAAGTTGGAAGAGTTCCAAGCAGAGCACCGTGGCAGATTCCACAACTGAAGCTGAATACATCGCTGCTTCAGAAGCTGCGAAGTAAGGAGTTTGGATAAGGAACTTCTTGATTGAACTCGGTGTATTCCCAAATGCCACTGAGCCTCTAGCACTGTATTGTGACAACAATGATGCAATTGCTCAAGCCAAGGAACCGAGACATCATCAGAAATCCAAACACATTATGAGAAGGTATCACCTGATTCGTGATATAGTGAATAGAGGTGAAGTGATGGTCAGCAGAGTTCCCACTGATGAGAACGTGGCTGACCCGTTGACAAAGCCACTCCCGAGACCTAAGCACGAGTTGCATACTGCTGCTGTAGGAATTAGAGATATTCATATGTAATCTCTTTTTGAGTGGGAGTTGTGAGGGCTTTTGTTTTAGTTATTTTGATTGGTTCATGTAAACATTGTTAATGTTAATGAAATTTTATTTCTGGATTATTTTTAACTGTGATATAAAATAATCGTTCCAAAATGATTCATGTCATTACATATGGGTCATCGAAGTACATGAGTTGACTTGATCCTGAAACCCCATATTTAACGAAATGACATAAATCACAGTGTCCATAGTCGAAGGTTGTTGAAATTGGAACACCAACAACCTGTTGAGACTAGATTGTGTTGAGACTTATGACCAAGTTTCGAGGGGTCATAGATGCGCGGCATCAAAGTCGACACATAGGTATATGTAGGGGAACATATGACCGGACATGGCCCGCTGATGAGAACTCTACAAGATATTAATATCTGTGTCATAAGAGGTTCTCATATACGACTATAGAGTATAGTCCTTAGACCTGAGTTCGCATGCATGTGGCTGCACTTGGAGTAATACGCTTTGATCATTTTCTAACGCTGTTTCGTAACTGGGAGCTATACGGACCTTGGTTGGGTGTATTATGAATTGTGTGGTTCATAGTGATGGAACAGGATGGGATTTGTCCCTGCCGTTTAACGGAGGTAATATCTCTAGGCCAATCGGAGATTTGATAGCTGGTAAGAGAATGGCCATTCCCAAACGGACTTGCCCAAGTCGTTTGCATTGTCAGTATCAAATCTGTTCCGATAAACATGGTCTGGCTATATAAGGATGACACGCATCTTGCCTTATGCCAGATCGAGATATTAAGACAAAAGGACTAGGGAATGTAGGATTCTAATACAATCGGGAGATTGTTGGGAATGTCCTGTGTAGGATTCCAGTACAAGTGGGAGATTGTTGGGAATGTCCTGAAATCTACCGTACTATCTCTAGAAAGTATGATAAGTGTCGAGATCAGACTTAAGTCATAAATACTGGATGATCATGATGACTTGCTAGAGCCCGCTCATGATCTATAAGTTTAGGACTTATTACCAGTATTATATGATCCCGAAGGGTCACACACCATAGCTAACGGGAAAGTTAAATTGAATTAATACGGTAAGATGCAATGGCATTTACTGTATTGGATCAGAGAATTGGGCCAGACAAAATGCAGGCTTTTGTCTGATTTGTGTCTTGGGCCCAAATGATTAATGAGCCATTAGTCAAATGACTTGGGCCCATTAATGAGAGATTAAGGATTCGAAAACCCTAAGGGAGCAGCAATCCCTAGCGATTTTTCTCCTCAGAGCCGCGAGTGTCTCTCTCTCTCTAACTCTCTCTTTCTGATCTGATCCATCTCTTTGGTCTAGCAGCCGTCCCTTGCTTGTAAGAGTGTGGATACTCAAGGAGGAATAGGTGATTCATCTGTTCTAGACTGATCTTGTCATTACCATCAATCCGCTGTGCAATCAATAGGTAATGTTACAGGTTTGGTTTTATGATTCGTTTTGCAAGAACCTAGATCTGTTAAGATTATGTGTTAGGTTGTAATACGAGAATTAAACCTTGATAAACACTATAATCCTTCATAAATTTGGTCTGGTATTTGCAAATTTAGGTTCAACAACCAAATATGCGAGTGTGTGTCGATCGACACATCCTTGTGTCGGTCGACACGACCTAACCAAAACCAAATTGGTTTTTCTGGTTCAATCCAATTGAACCGGGTCGATAACCGGTAAATCTAATTTAACCGAAATCAACCAATTAAATCGGTTCTAATCTAATTGAGATAACCAGTCCAATCTAATTGAACCAGTTCATCCAATTATACCGATTTAACCGACATAACCATGCGAGATAACCGGTCAATCCAATTGGACCGATCTATCCTTTCGCACAACCTGTGTCGACCGACACAATTCAGTGTGTCGATCGACACAGTAGGGTAACAGAAATCCGATCGCTGATCGAAACTCTTAAATTTTACAAGTGTTTCGCGGTGTGTCGACCGACACACGATTAGTGTCGATCGACACTATGCGAAAACACACGATCATCGTTTTTAGCAGAAACTTAATCCGAGATTATTTTGTTCAAAACATGATCTAGCAGGCATAAATCTAATCAAATACATCATTATTCGAATTACTTGCCTTTGATTCAATGGATTAAACCCTAAAAACTCTGATACCACTGTTGGAAAGCCTAGGATCTAGGGTTAAGGTATTGAATCTTAGATCTCGTGTTTACCTCAGAGATGGCAGCGGAATGAATTGGTAATCGAGATCAGCAGCGACTCAGGTGCTTCGCCTCTACCAGATACACACGCACACAAAGCTGGAAAGCCGGGATGCTAGTGCCGGATCTTGGGATCACTGAGTTAGGTGGCTCGTCTTTCTCTGCAAAAGAAAACTGAACGGCTAGGGTTCCAGGTCGACCATATAAGCCTTTATATAGACATGGGATGATTAAACCGATCATTGGATTAATCCAATTCGTATAAGTCATGAAATCGAAACATCAGTTTCAAAACCCGATCTATGTCGATTGACACACTCACTGTGTCGATCGACACACCACTATAAAACTCAATATCAATGTGTATCCAATACACATCAACATGATCATTACCATAATGATCATTCCCATATTTTTGCTTCCAGTTTGCTTAGGTGTGTGACCCTATAAGATCATATAATACTGGCAGTAAGTATACAACTTACAAACTGCAAGAGGCTTCTAGCAAAACATTGCAACCACCCAATATTATACAAATGTCTGATCTCGACACACAACTATTATCAGGAGTGAGTACAAGTGTGATTTCTGGACACAATCCCAACACTTTGCTTGAGCGTCTTTTGTGTCCCAGTAGGCGGTCATCTCTGCCCATAGTGTGAGTTTAATCCAACAAGGTTGCTTTCGAGAAGTATGTGTGGTGCTAATCATCCCTTTCATCCTTCTTTGGCATATCCTCTCGAAATACACTTGTACTGTCCCTGAGATTAAGAGATTCCATTTGTAGGTTTTCTGTATTTCAAAGACAAAAAATGGTTAGTGAAAACAACACAAGAAAAATAAATAGGAAGAACCAATCTGTCAACAAATTATCAAGAAACCTTTACCGCGAACTCAATAAAGTATCCCTCTTGTCGCTCCCGGGGCACAATTGTCCATCTATAATAGGGACCATCAAACTTGTTAACAAACACTCTTGTAATCTTTTGGACCATTGCTCCTTTGTCGTGACCAAACCTGCAAAAAAAAAAATAATAATAATATGTCAACATAAGCAAGCAATTGAATGATAGCATGTTATATGGTGCAAAAACAGATTGCAAAGCAACTTCCAGGCTTAGTATGCATCATCTGATGCAAAACAGATCGCAAATATTCAACAGAGAAGCATGTTATATGGAATCATCTGATGCAAATATAGATCGCAAACGACAATCCAAGAACATAGATGAACAAGGCAATCCAAGCTCTGACAAAGACTAAACCACAAGAGAGAACATTGTGTAATCGTCTAGTTAAGAACATGATTAAAACGGAGATATACTTGCAAGATCAAGAGAAAGAAAAAAACAGGTTCAAACTAAAACAGACAGACAAGATCAAACAGACAATATCAAAAACAGACAATACATATACTAACAAGATCAAACTCAAACAGATATGTTGATTCGATTTTAAGATCCTTTTAACTCAGCTTTTAGACTGATTCAAAGTACCAGATAAAACCAAAAATCAGCTCTTGTAAGTTCTTATTTAAGATGGCGACTAATGTTGGGTTAAACAATAAACATAACACTAACTTAGACAAGAAACAGAACACTAACTTAGACCGATTCAAAGTACCAGCTAAAACCAAAAATTAGCTCTTGTATGTTCTTATTTAAGATGGCGATTAATGTTGGGTTAGACAAGAAACAAAACACTAACTTAGACAAGAAACAGAACACTAACTTAGACCGATTCGAAGTACCAGCTAAAACTCAAACAGACAACATAACCATGAAATCAAACTCGATGATGCTAACACAAAACACTAACTTTGACAAGAATCAGACATGATATCAATAAATTAGAAAACATTAAGCATCTAATCAGACTCTAACTCAAACACAGAACACTAAGATAGCATGAAATCAAACATGATATCAATAACTTAGACAATATTAAGCATGAAATCAGACTCGAACTCAAACACAAAACACTAACTTAGCATTAAATCAGACTCGAACACTAACTCAAAAATCAGAAGTCTAACTTAGGTAAAGGGATAACAATCATACCAAGTCGTATTTAGCTTGGGTAGGTGCCAAACCGTGGTAAATTTTTCACGGTTTGGCACCTGAATCAGGTTAAGGAGTATTAGGATGTCTTCCTAGAGCACTGGCTCAACAGAAAACATAGCTTTGTCTTCACCGTGTACGTTGAGATCTTCTCTAGAATGGTTACTCTGAGCTTGAGAATTTTCAGGTGGAGGAGCTTGGGAGTGTTGAACCGGAGGCGAAGGAAAGTCTTGGTTTCGACTTGCTCCATAGGAGTTTGCGAGTTCACGATGTGGCGGTGGAGAGTTCTGAAAAAGATGTATCGAGGGTGGGAAGTCTCGAAAATGCGGTGGTGAGACAGTGGGATTTATCTGTTGGGGCATTGAAACTAAGGATGACAGCGTGAAATCATAACGAGTCGGTAGAGGCATATGAGTTCTGGACGGCACTGACACTCCTGTTCTCTGAGTATGTTCGGCGCGGTTCGCCACTGACCATTGCCTCTGATTGCCTTTCCTCGTCCTCTGTTTGCCATCGCCGGAGCACAAAGATTTGGCGGTGGATCGATAACGGTGGATCGATTAGGGTGGATCGATAACGTTGGATCGATTAGGGTGAATCGATTAGGGTTAAAGGTTGCGACAGTTAGAAAGGAAAAAAAGATTAAGTCTTTGGGTTAGGTAATTATGGGGGCCAATTCTAGATTAGAAATCTATTTTTCATTAGATTAGGCCCAATTTCGATTTAATTAATATATATATTTTATCTAAAATTTTAAAGATCATAAGATTTGAATTAGTAAAAAATTTTGAAAATTGTGAAACTTGAAATATTATTAAATTTTAGTACAATTCGTCGACATCTTCATCATCTGACGACGACACGTTACATTGAGATTCATCTTCTTGTTCTGCATCTCCAACATCATAATCAAAATCTAATGGATCTACATCGTGTACCACGTTTTTGACTTCGATATCATCAATTGTATTCAAAAGTACATCATCATCGTTTTCTTGTTTCAAAAGAGTTGGTTCCTTAACTTCGTAGTCTCGTGAAATATAACTCCTTGGATTTACCTTTATTACAATGAGCCAAAATTGCTTCGACTTCTTTGTATAGGAGTACGGGATATAAAAAACTTGATCCGCTTTTGAAGCTGTGCATTATCAATACATCGAATTATAAATACATAAATATATGATATCGACATATACATAAATATATTCACATATATATATATACGTACCTAGAATAAATGGTTCGTATTTATTGTATTTCCTAGATGAAAGAACGTCAACAACACCACCATTGCTGCTCCGAGTACCTCTACCAATAACAGGATCATACCACTTACATTTAAAAAGTGTGATTTTCAAATCAATTATCCCCTCGTACTCAAGCTGTATGATATCCGTTAAGGTTCCCTAGAAATCTACTTCATCTAATGCATTCGAATAATTCTCTTCTTTAACACATACCTTATAATTACATGTCTTCCGACCTTCGCTGTGATTCTTAGTATGAAACAAATATTTTCTTGTGAAATAGATAGGCCATGTTTTGGCTTTATTCACGGGTTCATTCACGATCTCTTTGACCCAATGAGGAAAATGATTCGTGGTGTTCCAGTAAGTAACCTGCAAATAGTTACACATTATCACGTGTCCATAATATGTATACACATGTTTTTTTAAGACATGCATAATCTTTCACCCAAGTAAAATATTCGTCAGCTCTTTTCACAACAATTTCTTTTTCGGGGAGTCTTGGATATTTTCCAGAAATATAATCCTCGAACATACTACATAAGACGAAGACATATATGAGAAATAAAAACACATTATTATAAAACAAAATTAAATAAATTCCAATTTACACCTCTCAAACGGCTGAAAATAATCACAGTTTCGCAAAAGATATACATGTGCACATCGATAGTCCTTATCTGATAGCCATATTTGGTGCATTTCTCCACTTGGACGACCTACACGATAAAATATATCAGGTTACCCTTCGACATGATATACCGAGGCTTCACCTTCATTGAATCTTGTCAACCTACGAGATGAAAAGTATTTCACATTAAAATATAATATAATATATATATATATATATATATATTTCAAATGAAATTAGCTTTAGCGTTACCTTGATTTTGTTTGCATATGTGCGGCGAGGTGATGCCTGAGAAATAGGATATTTCATCATTAATATTCGACTCAACAATCGATCATGATGCATATCTTTTGTTCTTTGCTTTCCCTTTCAACTTTTTGAAAAACCTTTCAAAAGGATACATCAACCTATATTGCACAGGGTCTCCTAATTCTGCTTCGTAAGAGAGATGTATAGGTAGGTGCTCTATCACGCCGAAAAAAAGAAGGAATATCTTTTCCAAATTGCATATGATCAATACTATGTTTTGCTTTAGAATTTGGAAGGGAATTTTCTGAAAATTTCTTGAACATAAGTCAGGGAAAAATCATCCAACCCCTACAATATTATTAAGAAAAGCGGTTGTTATAAAATACAATAATCTTTGAAATTTGTGAACTAGCCAATGTAAGTATTAGTACCTGATAACACAAGGTGGACATTCCGGTCTAAGAGTTCTGCAAAGATAAATGGAAATAGCCGCTCCACAAAAATATGGCAATCATGACTCTTAATGCCCGAAAACTTTCCATTAACCATATCAGCACAAGTAGCTAAGTCTGATGCATAACCATGTGGAAATTTCACCGCATGTTTCACACATTCCAATAACTTTTCCTTGGCTTATGCTGTCAATGTGTAGATGGGGAAAGGAGCTTTCCATCATTATCAAGATGTATCTGTGGCCGAGAACAGAATTGTTCTATATCCCTTCCTGACATTATGGTGTCTTTTGTTTTACCCTTAACATTCATAAGAGTATTCATGATGTTGTCGAAAAAATATCACATCAAGATTATGTCGCAGAGTGAGGTCTGTCCAATACAGTAACTCCCAGAATATGCTTTCCTTGTGCCAGTTGTACCATGTGCCATAAATCTTCTTCTTTTCATGACCTTTTCCACCGCAATCCTTTGTTTTCGGTGCTTGGATACTATACAACCGTTCATAATAAACTTGCTTCCCGGTGTAAGATTGAGGTGGATACTCATTCACAGCGTGTTTTCCCTTCAAGAAGTTCTTTAATCTTTGTTAGGGGATGTCTACGCAGAAGAAACCTACGGTGACAATCAAACCAACATTTCTTCCTTCCATTTGGTAGATAAAATGACTTCGTATCCTCCATGCAAATAGGACAAGATAATTTACCATGTGTCGTCCATACCGATAACATACCATACGCCGGAAAGTCGCTTATCGTCCACATCAACACTGCTTTTAGATTCAAATTTTGATGCAAGGATACGTCATATGCATCGACTCCAGTAAACCAAAAATCTTTTAATTCCGCAATAAGAGGCCAGAGTAAGATATCAAGACTAGATTGCAGATGATTTGGTCCTGGATTTAGAGTTTTCAGAAATAAGTATTATGTGTTCGTGCACGTCCCATGGAGCAAGTTATATGGAGTCAGTATCACAGGCCACAACGAATGATTGCGAGTCATGCCAATGGATTGAACCAATCTGTACATAATCCAAGATAAACATTTCGAGGTTCTTCGGCAAAGCGGGGATGCAAGTCTTGAAAAAATTTCCACTCTGCCATATAAGATGGATGAGACATTTCTTCGTCCTTTGCTTGGTGCTCAGCATGCCATCACATTGCCGCTGCAGTCCTCTCGCTTTGATACATTCTCTTCAATATGTCAGTAATAGGTAGGTACCATATATGACTATATGGTATTTTGGTACGTTTTTTCGTCGTTGGGCTTTCATCTTGGTGCGGCACAAAATCGACATTTATCCCAATTTTCATCCTCTTTCCAGAAGATCATACAATTGTAGTAACAAACATCATTATATGATACGAGGTACCTAAGTTGCACATCAACTTCTCGGTATAATAGTGGGAGCCGGTTGATTGGTTCCCGTCTGGTAAATACTCTGTCAACACCTCGCACCATGAATCCACACACTTTTCAGTCATATTGTAGTTCGTCTTGTTTTGCAAGATCCAAGAAGCTAAAGATAATTAAGAGTGACCTTCATGACAACAATCGTATAATGGAGTTTTCGCCTCTTCTAACAGGTTTTAGAATTTTATGGAATGGTTACGTACCGGTTCTTCTACATTCTGATAACTACATCCTGACGATAATTATCAAAATACACGCTATCGCGAAACGCATCATTCACCATATCCACATATCTATCTTCTATGACATTATTCAAATGCATCATATTAACATAACTTGGTCCTAAAGCCACATCAATTTCTTCCCCGTTCTTATACCAAATATAATAATCTTCCATAAATCCTCTACTTAATAGATGATTCCAAATTTTCCTCCCCGGAATAACTTTCTCGTTTTTCGCAGAAATTACAAGGGATGAAAAATTACCGCCATTACTTAACGCAAATGGCTGGTTACTTGCAAAACCGATGAATTGCTCGACCCCCATTTCGAACTCCGCCAAAAAGTTTTGCTTCTCTGGATTTAATCTCTTATACATCCATTCCTAATGATTATAATAACCTGTCATTTTATTAAAAAAAAGAGATTTTTCCGTTTCTTATTTTTTTCGTTTCTTTGTTTTTTTTTTTTTTGGTATGAATCGTGTAGAAATGATTTGGTACAACGATTGATGTTAGATATATAAGCTTCTTTTGCGACTAATTCACAACTTAAGGTGTTTGTCCTAACAATTTGGTACAACGAATCGCATAGCAAATAAAATATTTTTGTATAACTGTTTTTAACAACTATTATGCGACGTTTTGTAACCCACCGAATACAGTTGCCAATCAGTCACAAACTGAGCGACAGATTGGCGACTGAAGTTGTACGACTAGTGCATCGTCGCATACCAGTAAAAAATATAACGAACTTGTTACGACTAATATATTTGGTCACTTATTAGCGACTAATGTACGACTGTCGTTACATCGTCTTTTATAAATCGTTAAACAGTCTCATATTAATCGTTAATATTGCGACTATACTTCAGTCGCAAAACGTAGTCTTAAAATCCCTGTTTTTTTTGTAAGGTCAGACATTAATTTAAAAATATACATTGTCTAGTCCCATAAGTGGTCGTGTATATGTGTATTTGATATATGGTGTTTTCTTTTTGAATAGTTATATGTTATATGGTGTTTTGCCATATATTTAGCGTATATCATATTTTATAATACTTTTAATTAGTTCAATAACAATAGTCATTATGTAATATTTTATAAAAGACATTATGTATATAATGTTTAAAGGTAAATACTTTACTAAAGAAAATAAATTATATTTATAAATGACATCAAATTAAAAATATTTAATAGAACCCTTGGCACAGTGGTGATCAGCTAGTATTATAGAATAAAAAAATATATTTAAATTTATATAGGTTGGGAATATTACTACTTATGAAAAAGTGTGTATATAGTAGAATAATCTATTTTTATAAAGAAGAAGTGATTTTGAGCCGAAAACTGAAGTGCCATCATGAGAATGAGTTTGGAAAGGAAAAGTGTGACGTGAAATGAAGACATGAAAGACTTATGGTCCAAAAGGTTGTTAGTAGAGGAATTAGTTGAATTGTCTCGAGAGGAAAATGAGTAAGTGAAATATGGAGGTCAGAGCAAAACTTTTATTCCACTCATTTCTCTCCAATTTTTGTATTCCTCTATTAGAATTGAGTGGAATATATTTTCCACTATCTTTATTTCAAATGGAAAAAATTCTAGAGAAATATGAAATAACACATTTTTCTCTAGTTTTGTTCCTCTAAAATACATACCATTTGCATCCTTAAAAAGATTGAAATGGATTTAAGGTTGAAATTAATTACGATGAATTTTATTATTAATTTAAAATTCCGTAACATTTAATAAATTTCCAAAAATATATGACAATATTTTATTATGGATTTAGGGAAAACTACCATTTGTAGAAAAAACTACTATATGTATTACGATATAGACTTCAATCTTTCGTCCCAAAATCATGATCATGCTATAATCAAGGCAGAAAATCTCTTACTTCAAGTACTTCTCTATATATGTATGTAGTATGGCAATGATTATATTCTTTCTGATATGAAACAGGATGAAGAACACGAGGAAATGTGAGTCTGAGTGTTTTACATGCCAAAGAAGAGCTTGCTTCGTACCGAGCATCTTCTGGGAAAGAACCCAAATTTAATCTCTGAATAAGACGTGTTAGTTAAGTATAAAACTGAAGGAAACTAAAGAGGATATAATGTTTCTTGCTCAGAAGCTATTCCAAGTTAGATTGGTGACGTACTCAGCAATTGCAATCGTATTAAAGTGCGATGTTTGTTGTTCCTTTCCTTCTTCAGGATATATTCGATAATATTTATAATTTACATATACATTTTATTACTCTGATGTTATTTCACAAAATTTGATATAATTGGGGTTAGAACTATAATCAATCACTACGAACAGTTTTAAACACAATTAAAGAAGAACACAGTATACGTGTTAAAAAAAGGATTATATCTACGGTATGAGTTTTTTTTGGAAAACTTGTAACACTCCACACCTGGCTTCAAGAAACGACGGCGTGTTACAACATCCGTATAGACCTGAAGGCTAACCGACATGTTTTTCCATTGGTCCAAGAGTTCATGAGCATGCTTCCTTCTATTCAAATCCACCAACGTAACTAGTATCGAATTTCTGCTATTAGTCATGCACGGAAGGAAGAGGATAAGGAAGAGGGGTGAGTAATGGGGATTAGTCCGTTAGACAATCCAAACTAATCCATCTCAACACAACCGGCATACGATTTGACACCGAGACGAGAATTAAGCAGCTACAAACACCAACTACGTATAAGAATTTACATAGTCGCAAATGTTATTCAAACAACAAACAAGAGAGTCCGACTACCTGCGTCCCGTACACTCCTCCGGCCCGGACCTCCTAGTAGTCTGCCTAAAATGACATCTCATCGTTAGGCTGTCGAAAATGATATCTCATCTTTAGACATGTGCACCACCAGCATCTAACACTGCACCTAATATGAAATCTCATCTTTAGGACACCTAAAATTACATCTCATCTTTAGGACGTCTAAAATTACATCTCATCTTTAGACTCGTGCAATACCATTACCGAACACTGCACCTAAAATGATGTGAGAGTTGAAACTCATACGGTTGATTCTTGTAGAGTTTGATTTTTTAGGAAACAAAAGAGATCTAAAGAATAGTTTAATTGATTTTTTGACGGAAAAAGAGAGTACAAAAAGCGTAAGAGCAAAGAAAACTAAGTGTTTCGATGAAGTTCTTGTGCCGCACAACCGTAAATGATCGGTTTAGCGTTTTTCTGAGAGAGACATTTCAAACTTTTAAAACCATGCTTAATCATGATATGTTAAGCATGATTAGCCTAAGCATGCTCATTCTAAGATAATCATGTGTAATCGTGATTAAGGCTCCATGCCTTGAAAAGATTTATAAGTATTCACCTTCCTTCACTTATTTCTTCACACCTTCATTTCTCTCAAGAATTTTAAGGTAACTCCTCTCTCTAGTTTTTCCAGATTGGCTTGGACTGTAAAGAATCGTCCGCAATGGAAAAGTCGTCAAAACCACGACTGAGTGAGACTGGAAGTATGGTCTCTGTTTCCGAGCAGATATTACTACTGCGAGAGCCATCTTATCTATTTGAGGATACCGATTTTTGGCGTATATGGCGTTTGAGTCACGTAGAAGATTGGTTAATGTTCACCTCGATCTTCTCTGATTAGGACTATACTTACTGTCATAGCCGATATCGCGGTATATAAGAATAACAGCTCTCCTTCTACCGGATTAGCGAGTACTGGCAGATTTGCTAAATATTTCTTCAGCTTTTGGAAAGATTCTTCGGACTTATCTGACCACGAAAATGTTTTGTTACCTCTCAAAGTGTCGTAGAAAGATAAGCACTTGTCTGTTTATCTCGAGATGAACCTGATGAGCGCTACCACTCATCCCGTTAACCGTTGAACTTCTCGTTTTGTCGTTTGCGAAGACATTTGGAACAGGGCGTTCATTTTTTTGGGTTCGCTTCGTGCCTCGGTGAGTGACGAGGTATCCGAGAAACTCTCCAAATGCGACTCCGAAACTTCGATTGGCTGGAATATACATACCAATTTACTTAAGCATTATTTATTTAAGCATCGAAATCGACTACTTACACCAAAAAATTCAAAATATTTCGCGTAATTAATCCGGGAAACCAAACTTATTTTTTTAGCCCAAAACTTTTCAATTACCGTCCTTAACCCAACAAATTACGACTAAGTGTCGAGAAATCATAAGTTACCGCAAACATAAACCTTGATTTTATTTTGTTCTTCCCCTTCTTCAAAAGCCCCTTCGAATCATCTCTCATATTTTTTTCTTCAGATCCTCCTCTCGACCGACTAATCTCTAACTGGGATATTTTATTTGAATCTCTTATTCAAGGTTCTCAGTTTCATTGCTAATTTTTGCAGATACACTATTGACCCTCTCAATTTCTTCTCTGAAACTCTCCGTGAAACGATGCCTCAAAAGGGAAAGAGAGGAGGAGCTGGTAAGATACTAACCACTCCAAATGTCACTCAGAGAGCCGTTGGGTCCAAATCCAGTGGTCTGAAAAAACACCGAGCCCTCAGCCAAAACAATAATAATTCACCCCACATCCCATTGCTCCTCCGAATCAGACCACTCAACATTCAGAAAAATCCAGTTATCCGCCAAACGTCAGCGTCAGTACCCAATGTACAGGACAATCCAATGCCAAGACAACTATTCCAGAACTCGACTACTAATCAACCTGAAGTCGACGCTTCTCGGGTGTCAGAAGAAGTCCAGAACAACTAGAATCCTGTTGAGAACGCCCCCACCTTCGCCAGTTTACCAATCTCAGGCTCAGAGTCATCCATCTTCTAAAGGTCACAACTTCCTCGACGAATCTCTTTAGGTTTTGCCGGAGCTCGAGGAGGACACAATGCGGGCTCTGAATGATTTGCTTCGGGTGCCAGACAGGGAAACATTTACCACTATACTCTCTCTCGCACTGATGCCAAACACGACTTGGTATGGCTATTGTCATGTACTGTTTCTTCAGCTGTTGATATTCTCTATCTAGGTTTATTGTTCTTGTCTTATGCCTTTCTTAATGGTGTGTTTTTAAACCGTATAGTTTGTTTACGAATATGATTGTTGGTTTTCTTATGAGTTATGATGGTCTGATGAGTTTGAGTCTCTGATAGTTAGGATGTTAATCTTGTATATATTTCATGTTTACTCGTGACAGAGGATCGAAATTGGTTTGGAAGATTACAAAAAAAATTACAAAAAAAAATTCAATAAACCATACTATAGCTTGTCATGTGTGCCTCGTGATAAAGCATAAAGATATTTCCTCGATTTCGCTGTACATTTTTCCCTCCTATACCTTTCATATATACCTTGCATGTGTTGTTTTCACTAATGATATGCGTATTCTATCTATATTCTAGAAACCCCACCATTGGGATCCCTTAATAACAGGAACCGTTCAACAGTATTTCGAGGAAATATGTCAACGATGGTTAAAAGACATGGTTAGAACTGCGAGGACTAAACGAGAGCGACCTAAGTGGATTGGCGAGACTCTCTGGAAAACGATGACCGACTATTTGGAAACTGAAGGAGCAAAGGATAAAAGTAAGACTTATGCCAGTTGTCGTTTGTCTGACCGTGGAGGTCTTGGTCGTCACGTCATTTCTCAGTGCCCAAGTCATACCTAGAAATCATGCTTAAAATGGCAAGTACCTTTATTATATATATGTTGTTTATGTTTGTTACAGCATTGCAACTAGAAATTTCTGTAATAATCCTTGTTTGGGATATAACACTGCAGGAAGATGAATGGAAGACCGGTTAATATTGGTGAGGTATTCATCAGGACACATACAAAGGCAGACGGTACGTATGTTGATCGAAAGGCAGAGAAAATTGCTACAACTTTCCAAAAGATCGTAGATGAGAAGTTGTTAGATCTCGATAGATAAATTTCAGAAGTTTCGAACGGTGCTGCTTCGAGACATCGGGAACTATAACTAGATGAATATGAGCACATCTTCCTTGAGGTAAAGTAATATTTTTCACAATTCACATTTATAAAGTCATGTCATGTTCTTTATTTAATTGTGTTTCAAGGACTGTCTTTAATTATAACAGGCCACTGAGACAGATAGAAGAGGATATCCTTATGGAGTTGGAAGCCTCAAAGAGTCTCTTTTGAGGGGCAAGCGCAAGCAGCCGGAAGTCTCTTCAGGGTTTGTGGCCATGCAAGAGCAATTGAAGGAAGCTCAAAATAAAATCGAAGAGCAGGCTGCCCGTGAATAAGATCACGTCCGAGTTGCGAATGAGTAGAAGGAAAAGATCGAGAGCCTTTCCTTGGTAGAAAAGTATATGCGGGAAAGTGATCCTCATTTTCTTGACTTCCTTCAGACTCATAGGCCAGCAGTCAACACAGGCGGTCGTCCCTCAACAGGTTCAACTTAACTCCATCGGCTGCATAGGTTACTTGTCGCTCTGCCTACCGAACTTCTTATTGCATATGTAGATAACCGTTTGTGCATATATGCAACACAAAACTATTAAAGCTATCAATATTTTCTTGAAGAAAATGTCTTTGCATTTCTTGTATCATTTAAATTGAAGTATCACGAATTACCAAATCGTAAATTTGACAAATGGAATAGTACCAAAGTCTTATTATCACGCAAACGTAACAGTCCTCAATTAATGGTATATGGATGTCCCAATTAGTCACTGCATAGTCGTTAGATTAGTCATTAAACAGTCGTAAAGTGTCACTGATGAGTCGCCAAAATGTCACCATATTCTACGACTAAATTGTGACTATACTAGTCAGTCACATAAAAGTCGCCACATAGTGACGAGATCATTACAATAATTGTATATGGATGTTCATATTAGTCGCGGGATAGTAGTTAAAATGGTCGTTACCCAGTCACTATATAGTGGCTAATATTTATGACTACTTTCTGACTATACTATACAGTTACATATTAATCCCAGTCATCACCTAGTTTAACGACTATTTGATGACAACATTTCTCCGACGGCATCTGTACTCCCTCTATAGCCGCACAAATGTCGCTATCGTAGTCGCAAATTAGTCTTTATATCTTCCGACAACGCTACGTCTATGTTACGATTACCTATGTTAGTCGTATAAATTGTCGTAACTCGTCGACTAATAATACGAATATGCGATTTAGCGACAATGGATTTACAACTACCACATTTAGTCTTTATTTTGTCGTAAAACCCCGATTAACGACTATTCTGCGATTAAAAGTACAATCGTGAAAACGTTTTTCTGGTAGTGGATATTTAAATCTATTCTTCTTAACTAGTTCAAGAGCAGTTATTGTTCCCGGGGTGGTTTGCTTGATTCCATGCAAAAAAAAGGCAGTCTCTTGTACCCATCTTCCACTGTTCCTCTCACAATCGTTTGAGCATGTAACAATGCTCTGTATGCGGTTGTATAGCTCATCTTAATCCCAAACTGCTTCTTCATTGATACTTTGACATGCTTTTGTGTAATATGTTCAATTATCTCAAAGCATTCAATAAACCACCAACCAATATAATGTGGAGTATAACGTTTACGCATAGACATCCATTCCACTACCGAACATATATGGGTTTTTGAATAGATCATCACCCAATTCGTTCTTCACAGCCGCTCCAAGCTCCACTTGCATCCTTCTACACGAAATTTAGCCACAAAACGTTTATTGTTAGACTTCTCTATCCTGAATGTGAAATTCTTCATTATCGCCGTCAAACGCAATTGATATTAGGTGTTTATTACTATCAAAAACTTGTTGAGAAAGATACCCTCGGATAAGTCCCTTTTCCCAACAAACCGATTAGTCGTACCCTCCAATTCATATTTCTTATAATCTTCAACTTCTTCCACATCTACATCTTCATGTTTCACTTTCCCATACACGGTATAATCAGCATCGTCATAGTAAGCCTCAGCTTGTTTCTTGAAAACATGCTCAGGTACACCCAAGTTACCAACACCATCATCACCACTACCACCACAAATAGAATCATTCGATACTGAGTCCACATCTTCCTCATTCCACTCTTCTTCTTTGTCATCTTCGTCTACATCTTCAGCTTCATATTTTTCATCATGATTCCCCGCATCTTCATCTTCCATACCGGATCGGCTTGAGACACAAAGATGGATTAAATGCGTATTAGCTAACTCGGCCATGCTCCTTACTTTCCTATCATTTGTGACATAAACCGAAGGGCTATCCGGATCTATTTGTTTCAAGAGTGCTTCCTGTATTGGATATGATAACACCACCAGCTCAGTTTTCTTGTCCGACATATAATCATATGTTACCATCTCAAAAAGTTTCTGATGTGTAGAACCATCATGCAAAGTGATAAACCGCCCTCCTTTGAGCTTATCAACCACAAAATGCCAAATATGGTCTCTCACAACCCATTCACCAAAATTAACAGGTAACTGAACCATTATCTGTAAAAACAAACACGTATAGACCACATGAGATATCTTATGGGAAAAGCAAGAAGTCTAATTCTTTGCTACATTGCCAATATTATTCAAAATTTGATTAAATAATTATTACCAAACATAAGAATGTAAAACTCACGCATGAGAAACATATACAACTAACACACATTTATAAAAATTAAAATCAACGAAATTAATCAGAAATATACAAAAATGCGTTTTAAAGTTTTTAACATTTCAGACTTCCTTAGAAGTCTGACAGTGGTTTTACCAGACCTCTTTGGCCGTCTGAAAAAGGGTATTCTTGCCATTGAAAAAGAAATTAGTAGACAGCGGATGCAGTCTGAGAGCCATCAAACAGCGTATGCATTCTGATTTGTAAATTTTGTTATTTTTGTTAGACAATTTATGAAGTCTGAGAACAAAAAGGGCTAGTTGTGCAATTGACTTTTAAATTTGACATTTTTAACAGACTTCTTTAAGAAGTCTGATAGTTTTCAGACTTCTATTGTTGTCTGACAAAAAAGTAGGGGGTATTTTTGGGGTTGACTAAAAAAAAATTGGGGTTGACTTTTTTGAAACAGACTTCTATTGCAGTTTGAAAAGATATTCAGACAAGAAGGGAAGTGTGATAAAAACTTCGCATTTTTGGGGTATTTCCAGCGCTGACCAAAATTCGGGTTTTCATATTTCTATAGCCGTCTGACAAAAGTTTTGCATTTCAGACGTTTAGTGCTGGCTAATATTTTTTACCTTATTCTGGTCAACTTTTGAAAATTTCGGTCAATTACTCTTTCTATCCCTTTTTATTTTTAGACATTGGATTCTGTTCGACAAAAAGTCAAGATTCGATCAAATTCTTCCAAATTGTTTGTCAGACTACATAAGAACTCTGAATAAAAAATTGAATTTCAATCAGTTGCAAAACTACCCTCTTATTATTTAGACTTCTTGGTGAAGTCTGATAATTTTTTTTTTCCAAAGGAATTTCCAAGACTTCAATGGAGGTCTGTCAATTTAAATTTAATTGCAAAACTACTCTCTCGTTAACCATATTAAAGTTTACGAAAAAAGTTAGACTTAAACGGAAGTCTGAGTTTACAATTCAGTCTGAAAATCGACGATATGCAAAATTCTTACCAATGTCGGTTTTCAGTTCGTTTTTAGCCTCGTTGATTGCCTAGAACATATAATATCACCAAAAACCCAAAATCCCAGTCGTCTTTTGCCGTTTTTATAAGATAATAAACGATTTAGCTTCATTTGAATCGAAAAATCAGAGGGGAAAGGAGAGAAATCGGAGAGGAGAACGTCCGAGCTCTATTCTTGAACTTTAATGGCGGAAAACGGGTTGGATTACACATTAAATGGTCAGCGATGGTGGTTGTCCTGGTTGTTGAGCATTCATGGGGATGACATTTTCGTGAATATCCAATATATTTTAGGATGTTTTTGTCTTTTGGTAAAAATATCAAACTTCGCTGAAGTCTGACGATGGCATTACTATGATATCCAGATTAATAAGGGGATATACTAACGAAGGAAAGAAAGGAGAAGGGTGAGAGTAGTTTTAAAGTTGACTTAAATTTCGGGGGTAGTTTTGCAATCAGCTCTTATTCTTTTATATATTTACCTATATATATATATATATTAAATTGTTATTTATGAATATATTAGAAAAGCTTCAATTTATTTATGAAGAAAAATTACATAATAACACATTCAAGTTTACAAAATTTAACTCATAATCAAACTTCACCACAAAGAGTCAAATAGAATCCAATATTCCTACAAAATAGTAAGTATATGTGTAAAGTATGGTAACTCCTCTCTAGTTTCTCCACTTCATGTCTCAGATTCTTCGTAGTGAAGTCAATCTCCTCTCTAGTTCTTCACTTCCGTAGATCCCGAGCTGCAAGAAAAGAATTAAAGATTTATGAAATGATTGAATTATATCTAAGTAAACGATGTGAAGTGATAAGTGAGTGTAAATAATCGCGCTTTTTGTTCTTGTCATTGATTGCAGTGGGAGCAGCTATTTTTGTTGCGATCCTGCCTTTGGAACTTAAGAAACCCGTTTAGATAGAAGTAAAAAACATACTATTAGTTTAATTCCAATCTTGAGAGATGATAATATTTTCTTTGACAAATTAAGTTTAAATATTTAACACAAACCAACTTCAGATGCAACTCTCTTGCAAGCTCATCATTAGGCGTATCTATACCGGCACAAAACGATATTCAATTATCACAAGTTAATGTTATTATGTTTGCTTTTTAACACAAGCTTATTATATTTGTACATGCCATTGAGGTTCCAAGAGCAACAAAGTGGACCTGATTGTGTGTGTGTACACACAACCTAAACATGATAGCACATAACAATGCACCATTTAAAGCCAATTAATCAGAAAATTCTCCCTCTTTGTGTTTATTTATACATGTATATAGAAAAATCAGTAATGGGAACTTACTCTTACGATTTCTTCATCACAAAAATGAGCACCAGCGACCATTGTGTCATGCAAATGACTTTCAACAGAATCCCTCAATCTCAATTACTAACAAACCCAAAGAGTTTTAAGTTTTTGAAAGAAGTGATACCAAGAGAGGTCCTTGAATGGAATTTCCCTAAAAGTAAATCCAGAACTCCATGAATCTTGCTGGTAACCTTGTCCTCTGTAAATTTGTCCCGCAAGAAAGAGGTTATGATTGTTTCTAAATGTAAATTTACACGACAAGCAAAAGAAATTGTACCTGGAGCTATTTGACGTGGAAAGGGCCGGCCAGGATCTCTACATTGTCTTGTTGATGCTTCTCTTCCTTAGCACGCCGAATATATTACTTCACCGGAGTCGGATACGTCTTCCTCTCCAATTTATCCTTCCGAGGCTAGGGTACAGCCCCCTAATAACCGTGGGCTCGCCGTATCCAGAATCTGAGATTAAGGATTTCTCCGGTGGCTTCCTCTTGGGCCGATGTGACCTTTTAGAGCTCATTGACGGAAGAAACCGAAAGATTTGCGTGGGACAACGGCAAAGATTGAAGTCTTCTCGCTTCTCTCTCTGTGTTAGTAAATCAGTTTGGAGCCCTAGATCTAGAGAGAGAGTACAATAGAACAGATAAGGAGAAAAGAAGACCAAAAGAAAATTTTGTTCTCAACACTTTTCTTCTTCTTTTTAAGTCAATCAGTGAAGAAACTTTTAGTCCCGCTTAACCGTTTCACAGACGCCAAACACTAAAATTGGCCGTGAGAATTTTTTTCCTGCCTAACACACTGATAGTGTTTAGTAATAAGAAACTGTTGGGAATGTCCTGAAATCTACCGTACTATCTCTAGAAAGTATGATAAGTGTCGAGATCAGACATAAGTCATAAATACTGGGTGATCATGATGACTTGCTAGAGCCCGCTCATGATCTATAAGTTTAGGACTTATTACCAGTATTGTATGATCCCTAAGGGTCACACACCATAGCTAACGGGAAAGTTAAATGGAATTAATACGGTAAGATGCAAAGGCATTTACTGTATTTGTACAGAGAATTGGGCCAGACAAAATACAGGCTTTTGCCTGATTTGTGTCTTGTGCCCAAAATCCCAATAGGCCATTAGGATAATTCCTTGGGCCCATATAAGGGATGAGAGGCGCAGACTAGGGGAATAACACACACCTCCTGCGATTTTACCTGTGCCGTTTTCCTCTCTCTCTGATTCATTCCAGCTTGGTCTAGCAGCCTGATCCATAGCTTGTAAGCGTGTGGATACCAAGGAGGAGCCGGTAATCATCTTCTCTAAGTGATCTCGACATTACCAATCAATCCGCTGCACTCTAAAAGAGGTAATGATCCTGATCTCTATGATTCAACTGCAAATCACCTAGATCCTAGTTAATTATGTGCTAGGTTGTAACCTGAGAATTACACCATGAACACACATAATCCTTCAGTGGTATCAGAGCCTAGGTCGTTAGGTTTTTGCTGTTTGGATCATATTTAGGTTGTTTTAATGTTAAGAATCGAATTTGGCTTAAGAAATTTGATTGGAACTTGTAAAACCCTAATATGAATCGCTTGAAGAATTGCTTGATATCGATCGTATGTTGACTTTGATAAGAGAGAGCATAATCGATTGTTTTAATTATTTATATAATTGTGGCGATGAACTTGATTGTTAAGCAATCGCTTTGTTTCTTAATTAGTTAATAAAGTAATAGCTTTTGACTTTGGTTAATGATCAAAAGAATTCGATTTGTTTAATCGTCATGATGGCTTGTTATAAAACGTGTTGTTAGGGTTTGATAAAAGTCAAAATCTTTTGTTGTTATGTGAAGATCATGATTGTTGAATTGAATCGAAAGTTGACTTCGTTTGATAATTAAGATACGATCATATGGTTCGTAAAACAAAATCGGTTTTGTCTTCTAGTATAAGGTTCAAAGCTTTTGTTTTTAGTAATTCCATGATCGTAAGATCACAATTGGTTAGCGTGATTTAATATATGAATCATTAATTATTTAATTAATGTATGGTTTAAGCCGTTAACCCAAATCGCGGTTTGCTAGAAATTATTTAATACAATTGGTATTATTTAATTTCTGGTTAAACCGGATTGAAATTCAAAAATTGAATTTAACCTAAACCGAAGGCTGGTCTAAGTTTGATTTGGTTGGACCAAATAATTTAGAGCTGGTCTGGTTTAGTAAATAACCAGTTGGATTTAGTAGTTAATTTGGTCTTGGACCAGAATTAATGAACCGACTCGGTTATGTCAAATTATTGGGCCAATTGGAATTCTGTGGTCTTGGGCCAAGAATTGGACCTATAATTTGTGACCCATCCGAAAACTTTAATAAAATATTAAATTAGAAATTTCTATTTTAGTATATTTCTAAATTTAGAAAGTTTCTAAAATAAGTAAGTTTCCCAAAATAGTAATCTTCTATTTTTGGAAAGAAAACCTAAAATCCTCAAAACCAATATCAAGCTTGGATGTCTTGCCCAATCTTGTCAGCTACTTAACGCTTATTCAATTACAGATATGGCTTACAGTGTGAGGTGTCTGTTTTTGCGTAAGTAAAGTAGTATATAGTCACTAATTTCATTGGGAGTCCCAGAGATTAGTGATTATTTGGCTGTAAGAGATTGGTTTCCTTGACTGGGCCATCGGGAGTCCCGGGCCTTGAGACATCTGGTGTATTGGGCCTTGGGCCCAATTCACAACCGAGAGTTATTGGATATAACTAGCTGTGTGTATGCTTACCAAGTAAAGCTAATTCCGGGTGACGGCCAGTGGCCCACTTTGGTTTTAGTTGAACATGGGTCTCGGAATCATTGTATTCTTATGAGGTTAAACAAAGAAATTTTGAATGCAATGCGAGTTTTCTTATAAGTTATTAAGATTACTCTTTTGTGAACTAAATAACTAAAACTCTATTTATCTCTAAATTTCAGTTATGAAAAGCAAAAACAATCAAAACACTTTCTCGATCCGGTCTGTCCTTGAGATGGACAAACTGAACGGATCAAATTTCTTGACTTGGTCGCGGAACCTGAGGCTAGTCCTCAGGCAGGAGAGAAAGGACTATGTCCTTGAAAGAGCTCTCCCCGAGAGGATCGGGTCCAATGCCTCTCATGCAGTATATAATGCTTGGAATAAGCATTATAATGATGCGGTAGATGTGCGTGGTCTGATATTGGCTACCATGGACTCAGATTTGCTGAAGCAATATGAGAACATGGAGTCGCATATAGAGATGATCAGCAGCCTGAAATTGAAATTTCAGGAGCAGGTAAGAGTGGAGAGATACCAGTTGGTTAAGTCTCTCACTAGCTGCAAGCTACCAAATGATCATCCAGTGAGTCCTCATGTCAGTAAAAATGATGGGTTACATTGATAACCTGAGGAAACTGGATTATCCAGTTAGCCAAGAATTGGCAACTGAGATCATTCTGCAGTCACTGCCGTCAAGCTATGATAAGTTCAAAAGGAACTATATTAAGAAAGGCTTAACGAAGACGCTGACTGAACTGCATGATATGCTCAAGACAGTTGAGCCAAACGTGAAGAGTACCCTGTATAATCTCATAATGGAGAAGGGTAGGTTTACTAAACCTAGTGCTGACAAGGGTGAAGACAAAGTTGTCCAGATTTTGAATCATGGCAAGCCTGTGTCTTCTGAGCCCGAGTCAGATACATCTTACGTTGGTAAGTGCTGCTACTGTAAAGAGACTGGGCATTGGAAGAGAGATTGCATTAAATTCATGGAAGATTATGAGGAGTTGAAGTTGATGTATGAGACTACTTCCTCGGGTATTCATGTTATTACTTCAAGTTCTACCTTATAGGTATTGGATACTGGTTGTGGCACTGATATTTGTTATAATATGCAGAGCCTAAGCAACAGTAGAACGTTGAAGGAAGGACAAGTAGAACTGCATGTCTGGAAGGAGCTATGGATGCTGCCTCAGCCGTAGGGTTTTCACTTGTAGATGCCTTTGAGGCTTGGTTTTGTATTAAGTAATTGCTACAATGTACCTGCTTTAAGCAGAGTTGTCTTTCATTTTCTTGTAAGGATTTGAATGTTTTTCATTTTGATAAAAGACAAGTTTTGTTCTTTTGATCTCAATGAAATATTAATTGTAGCACCCTATTCAAGGAATGGGTTTTATATCTTAAACCAAAGAGTGCCTAAATGTAACATAAATACCGAATTGGTTTAAATCTGATGAATTAAACCTGATTTTTCTTGGCGTAAATGTTTTGGTCACATAGAGTGAGTCGGATTCAGAAATCCCATAGTTATGGACTTTTGGGCTCATTTGATCGGATATCTTATGAGACTTGAATTCTGCTTACTGGACCAAAAGACAAAGGGCCCATCTTAGCCGAGCTAGAGAAAGGCCCAAAGGCTTATTGGACCTTGAACATACTCATGTATGTGGCCCGATGAGCAGCAATGCCAGAGAAAATTTCCTGTACTTCATTATCTTTACTGATTACTTCAGTGAGTATGACTGTGTTCATTTGATGAGACACGAGTCAGAATTCTTTGAAATGGTCGAAAGAGTTCCAGAATGAGGTATAGAATCTGAGTGACAGAAGTATTGAATAGACTCTGGATTAGATCACGAGTGAGAATACTTAAGTCATTGATGGTGTGATCATCTGAATGAGTGTGAAGTCGTTTCACAGCTCATTTCTCCTGAAAACCTGGAGGTGTTTCTGTGAGAAAGAATCAGATCTTATAAGAAATGATTAAAGATGAGTCACACGAATCTTCCATGATATTCTTTAAGAATAACGCTCTAGAAATATCTAAGTTTACGCTGAAATAGTTCCACCAATATCAGTTGAAAGACACCACATAAATGTGGACTGGAAATGATCCAAATTCGTCTTTACTGAGTATTTGTAGTTGTGCTACTTCGCTGGTTGTCCTAGGGAAACCAAGGCTTGTTACTTTTACGTCCATTCCGAAAACGAAGTTAGGTTGTTCGGAATTCTGTTTTCTAAAAGGGAAGTTGCTTTCCAAGAAGAACAGTGGGAGTAAAAGTATAACTCGAAGAAATTCGAGAAATACAGGAGGCTGCTCAACCTGTTGAGGGAGAGCAGCGGATGGATTTACAGATTTCTGTAGAATCTACACCTGTAGAGCCTGAAGTTCGCAGATCTGAATGAATCCGTCACTAATCCGAGAGTGATTTCTCGTGATTAATTGCCATGATCTGATGATCATTGAAAGTGACGAACCTGCGAAATTCACATAAGCGAAAGTGAGCCCGGACTCCGAAAAATTATACTGTGTGTAAGTTAGCTTCATCGATCCATTCATGGATGGAAGCAAACATATCGGAGTTGGAATCTTCGTTCTGTTGAAGTAGTCAAGGTTTTGACTTGAACAGGAACGAAGTGGAACTGTGCGTTTACTAATAGATAAGTGGGAGCGATGTTGCATTTCTCATAGTGTATGTCGATGACATACTGATTCTCGGAATTAACGTTCCAATGCCGCAGTCGGTAAAGGACTGGCTTGGGAGTTGTTTTATGATTGACATGGGTAAAGCCACGTATGTTCTTGGATTTTGGATCTAAAGATAGAGATCCAAAATAGCTGATAGGACAAAGTCAGGATTCTTATATTGACAAAGTCCTACACGTTTTCAGCATTCCAAGAAGGGTTTTATGCCAATGTCACATGGCATTACGTTAAGCAAGAAACAGTGTCCTACGATAACTGCTGAGCTTGAATGCATGGATGAGATTCCATATGCGTCGGCAATTGGATCTATCATGTATGCCATGACACGTACTTGTTTTGATATTGCTTTAATGTTAAGCAAGACAAGTAAAGACCAGTCAAATCCAGCAAAGAATCACTGGATAGACGTAATGAATATCCTCAAGTATTTGGAAAATACTTAGGATAAGTTCTTGATTTACGGAGAAAGTGAGGTGCTACAAGTCGGTAGAGTCTGAAAGGCAAGTTTCCAACAGACAAAGATGATTTCCGGTCACAGTCCGGTTATATCTTGTGTCTGTCTGGCGGTGCAAGGCACTGTTGCTGACTCCATGACTTAAGCTGAACATTTCGCAGCTTGGGTAGCGGCGAAAGAGGTTGTTTGGAAAGAAGAGTTCATCACTGAACTTGATGTGATTCCCAGCATAGATGAGACTAGCTGCACATCAGAGGTCCAAACACCTTGAGGGTAGGTATAACCTATTCCGTGAGATAAATGACAGAGGTGTTAAGTAGATCAGCAAGTTTCAACGAATGAGAACGTTGCTAATCTATTAACGAAGCCACTCCTTAGGCCTAAGCACGAGTCGCGGACTGTAGCTGTAGGATATGTGAAATTAAGATGTAGTCTTAATTTCAGTGGGAGTTAGTAAAGGGCTTTATTTAGTTGTTTTGAAAGGTTCATGTAAACATAATATTTTATAGTTATGAAATTTATGATTTCTGGATTATTTTAACTGTGATATAAATAATTGTTCCAAAATGATTCATGTCATTATATATGGGCCATCGAAGTACATGAGTAGACTTGATCCTGAAACCCCATATTTAACGAAATGACATAAATCATAATGTCCATAGTCGAAGGTTGTTGAAATTGGAACACCAACAACCACTTGAGACTAGATTGTGTTGAGACTTATGACCAAGTTTCGAGGGGTCATAGATGCGCGGCATCAAAGTCGACACATAGGTATATGTAGGGGAGCATATGACCGGACATGGCCCGCTGATGAGAACTCTACAAGATATTAATATCTGTGTCATGAGAGGTTCTCATATACGACTATAGAGTTTAGTCCTTAGACCTGAGTTCGCATGCATGTGGCTGCACATGGATTGATACACTTTGATCATTGTCTAACGCTGTTTCGTAACTGGGAGCTATAAGGACCTTGGTTGGGTGTATTATAAAGTGTGTAGTTCATAGTGATGGAACAAGATGGGATTTGTCCCTGCCGTTTAACGGAGGTAATATCTCTAGGCCAATCGGAGACTTGATAGCTGGTAAGAGAGTGGCCACTCCCAAACGGACTTGCCCAAGTCGTTTGCATTGTCAGTATCAAATCTGGTCCGATGAACATGGTCTGGCTATATAAGGATGACACGCATCTTGCCTTATGCCAGATCGAGATATTAAGACAAAAGGATTAGGGAATGTAGGATTCCAGTACAAGTGGGAGATTGTTGGGAATGTCCTGAAATCTACCGTACTATCTCTAGAAAGTATGATAAGTGTCGAGATCAGACATAAGTCATAAATACTGGGTGATCATGATGAATTGCTAGAGCCCGCTCATGATCTATAAGTTTAGGACTTATTACCAGTATTGTATGATCCCTAAGGGTCACACACCATAGCTAACGGGAAAGTTAAATGGAATTAATACGGTAAGATGCAAAGGCATTTACTGTATTTGTACAGAGAATTGGGCCAGACAAAATACAGGCTTTTGCCTGATTTGTGTCTTGGGCCCAAAATCCCAATAGGCCATTAGGATAATTCCTTGGGCCCATATAAGGGATGAGAGGCGCAGACTAGGGGAATAACACACACCTCCTGCGATTTTACCTGTGCTGTTTTCCTCTCTCTCTGATTCATTCCAGCTTGGTTTAGCAGCCTGATCCATAGCTTGTAAGCGTGTGGATACCAAGGAGGAGCCGGTAATCATCTGCTCTAAGTGATCTCGACATTACCAATCAATCCGCTGCACTCTAAAAGAGGTAATGATCCTGATCTCTATGATTCAACTGCAAATCACCTAGATCCTAGTTAATTATGTGCTAGGTTGTAACCTGAGAATTACACCATGAACACACATAATCCTTCAGAAACACTATCTTACAATAATGGTTTAGTCAATAATAGCATAAACATGTAAAATGCTATCTGGTTATGCTATCAATATTCAAATTTCTTGTAGTGATTGATCGCTTTTACAAGGGAGGCTGCTCTCTCCCTCGTAACGATCAGCCTCTCGGTGTTTGCTGGAGGAATTACAATTATGGTGGACTTTACGGTATTCGACCGACCTGCTCCATATAATGTCATCCTTGGAACCCCTTGGCTCTTCCAGATGAAAATTGTTCCTTCAAATCACTAGTGTTTAATGTTTCCAACTCCCAGTAGGATTAAGGAAATCCTCGGCGATCAATGGATCTCTCGCTCTTTTTTCTCATAGCTAAGCAAAAAGTCTGCTAGTCTTCCTAAGAAAAAACCTCTCCTCGCTCCTGAGAGTCTTCTCGTAACTTCTCACGGTTTGTTTGTCCACGTCAGTGACAGAAGGCATAAAGGAAGAGGAAAAATCGGTAAAAATATATAGGACTTTGTTACCTTTTTCGACAAAGGCGAATGCGGTTTCACGGTCATATTTTACAAAGTTGAGAATACAAGGTGTGAATGTAAGCCCTGCGTTAGAATACACCACCCGTCGGGGGAAGTTACTCATTGATTTGTCTCTACCATATGAAAACCTCATTGGGGGATTGTTTGACGTAAGCATGGCGTTCTCTACTCTAGGGTGTCTCATCTCCTCGAGTGGTTCCTAATAAAACAGAGCTTCTTAAATCACCATATTATTTATAAGGTTATGAAACTTGGAACGAAGTTCTACGGCTTTGATTTCGAAAATTTCACCCTTGATTTCTTAATTTAAGGATCGTCTAGGACAAATCATACTTGGTTTTAATGTCCATTTAATGGGAATCCCACATAATCTGTTTGAAATTAGAACATTCTCATTTTAGAGGAGTGGGATAGCCTATATTCAAAAAGCCTCTTTGCGAGCATACTTGTCTTATAAGCAAACATGACCCGACATCCAGTAAACATGCTTGAGAATCCAAATCAAGTTTGAGAGGGAATGAACAAGCTACTCACTACCCCCTCTAAACCACTTATCACAGAACTCATACTTTGCATGGACAGTGCACTAGGCGCAATGCCTGAAGCACGACAAATTCACAAGTCTGAACCTCGTGATTTTTCCTTGTAAACAAAAACAAGGAAAACAAACGATTGAGATTAGCTTCACACAATGAAAAATCTCAAAAAAAGATTAAAAAGATCAAGGCTAGCTTTGTACGATGAACATGTCTTACCATTCAAGGTCATAAACTCCCACATCAGAGATTGGATTTTTCAAAATATTACACCGGCTTTTAAAACCCAATGTAGACAGCAAAAAAGTGCTGCGATTAAATTTTGTCGTCTTGGGGAATTTTGCTTGCCTCGTTGTCAGATAGCACGACCTGCGTATCTGAAAGGTCATCAGTTCGATCAGGCTAGTCCTGATCGCCAAGAGGGCTCAAGAGCTGAGGAAGAAAGACTTCCTATCAACCTTGTCACTATACTCGACTTCAACCTTTTTGGCCAGTTCAAGTTCTTTTTCGGCATCAAAGGTCCCTTCCAATAGACTCTTCTTGATGTCTTCAAGCAGCTCACGGTTGTCTTTGCCTCCCCTCACCTACATATGAAGCAAAGTTCAATTGTCTTTGAAATCTAGATGATCCTTCATCCTTTACAGCGCATCTTGGTATTTGGACCTCTCAACATGAACGGCCTTACCAATGCCGGATTCCATATTTTTAAGGGGGAATAATTCTATTTCATCAGTTCATCCATTTTTGGACTAAAAACGTTCTACCTCTTTATTGGCCTTCTCGAATTTAGCTCTTTTAGAGTTCAGGTCGGAGACTAAGGAATCTCTCTGCTGCTTAACCTTTTTGGCCTCCCGAACTAATCCTCATCGGCAACAATCGATTCTTTGAGCTGAGCGGCTCTCATGCTCTAACTTATCAATTGTGTCTTGGTTCGGTATCTTGTTGATCATGTCTTTAAGAACTCATGAGAGAATGGTACTCCTTCATGGCCTAAAATTTCAAGGAGTCACGATATCATTCAAAGTAATTTTTTCAAAAAGTAACTCTCAAAGAGTGAAAGAGAAATTTACCCCACGCATATTGTCTCCAAAGTTGTCGTATATTCCCCTCAGTCCTTCTCCGAGCTTATTCCTCATCGGATTAATGATTTGAGGTTCGGTGAATCAACATAAAAGGCAAGATATATCATGTCGGTTCTTAACGATTGGACAATCCCGGTATACCTAAAGGTCCAATTCTCTTTAGACTTTGTCTCGGCCAGAAGATTCGGATCCCGACGACCCGTGTGTAGAGTTTTCTGAGTGAGAGTGTACCTTAGGAAGACTGCATGACGAGTCAATCGGTTTCTTGCTCGCGGCCTTCTTGTCCAACTTTACAAAATTCTTTCTTGAAGATTTTCCCCTCGACGCTTGATCCGAGGACTGGAAAAATCTTTCTGCTTATCGTTAGTCCTAGACTCGGGAGATTTTCTTTTAAGAGAACTCAGAGGAACGTCCTCTAAATCTGATCAGGACCAGTTCACCTTTTGAGGAAGAACCCACTTTCTTCCTTTTGGGACTCTCTGATTCTGGAGGCTTCAGTCGAGAGGAAATCTTTGCGATCGTATCACGAAGTTCTTCCTCTTCGGCACTCCTTCTCTTAAATTGTTGACGTTCAGAGGGGGAAATTCCAGGATATTTAGGAACACACGGTCAGGATTTCGAAGGAGGCTGAGGTTACGGAGTTTTTTTACCAGGTTCATGGATCCTTTTGGAGGAAACGTTGGACCACGGTTCTTGAGATATCCTTTTATGGTAGAAGCTCAAAAATTGTGGCCAATTCCCCGAACTTCAGCATTTGTTGGACCGAGATGTCAATTTTCCATGGGGATTGTGATATGGGATAAGTCAACATCTTCATGATGATAATGGGACGTCGAAGGAACAACTATCGGGTTTTGGATGGAAGCATAGGAGTTCCTAGGCCCTCTAATTGCTTCCAATTGTTCGGACATGATATGATATTCTCTCTCCTAAAAAAGTACCATGTCTGTCAATTACTTTATCACCTCTTGACTCAGTTTGGGTCATCCATGATTAGTTCTTACAACATTGTCCAAAGGGAGGTGGTTGATTGTGCGCACCTCACATTCGACGTTAGGAAGGTTCAGCTCTTCTTGACGAGTGAAGAATTATAATTCGCTCCTCATACCTTATATTTGAGGAAGTAGATGAGGAAAAAGAAGATCCATAACCAAAATCTGTATCGAAATGTCAAAAGAGACACGACTGGATAAAATGGAAAGAATCAATACAAGTATAACTGAATTCTCTTAATAAATGGAATGTATTCGTACCTACTGTACTCACACAGTCACATCTAAAGGTGTGAGACCATACATATACAAATGGGTATTTGTCCTAAAATGAGATTCTGAAATATAAAGCTCATCTTGTAGTTCAATTTTTTTTTTTCTCAAAGAATTGGAATCAATTACGAGGACACTTATTACCTGCCTTATGGATGCAATCATGTTTGGACGCCTTATGGCTGCTAGTGAACATCTAGAGATTCGTCTCGTGAATGTCGTTATAGTGTATTTGCATGGATCATTAGATAATGATATCTATATGAGAACCACCGATGAATTTAAATGCCTTGATTTTAAACCTCCAAATCCAAAAATTTACATGCAATAAAATTGCAAAGATCATTATACATCTATATGGGTTAAAGCAATCTTGACAGATATAGTACAACTGTCTCAATAAACATTTAATAAGAGATTGATATGTGAACACTCATATATGCCCATGTGTGTTTATTATAAATTTGTGTGGAGCTCACTGTCACTATGCACGCATAGTAACTCTCATTTTTTACCTTTCAATATATAAACCAATATGTTCGTTAAAAAAACAACTCATTATGTAATAATATGAACAATACTCATTATTTTCTCTCACTATTCTCTCCAAGGGTATTTAATTTTCATACTCTTCTCGTTTATGTTTACAACAAATTTTATAGTATTATTTTAACAATATAATAATAATAATATTCAATTTTACATGGATTTATTTTATCAAATCATTGTTAAAATATCATAGAAAATATCACGTTTAACCCCTAAAATATCACTAAAGGGATGGACAAACACATTCTTTTAAATGAATAAGTTCTTTACAAAAAGTTATAGAGCGGCATAATATCCTATAAAACTTGTTGGCCAGCTAAAAGATGTCTTTCGTTATGTTTATGTTATCCTAAGTTCATCAAACATTTCCATTCGCCTTGATGAAATTATAGAGGATGTCACTATGAATGCAAAATCCAAACCCTTGTTCACCGCAATTTAGTTCATTCAAGGCTCCAAAAAATGGAGTCCAATTACTTGTCCATCAAGATCCACAACATGCCCACCAGAATTACCCTACTATCTCAAAAATTGAAAAGCAAAAAAAATAATAATATAACATGTAATTATATTTTAATCCATAAACAGAGATACGTGGCTCACTCTATTCGTTGAACAATCGGTTTGAAAACATAGTCTAGGCGGTCCTGAGATCCCAACATCTGAGGATATGCGAATACAACTATAATACAAAAACAGAACAACATTACTAAGTGAATAAAATACAAGATAGAAAGATTAACAAATTAATAAAATAGTAATTACCATTGGTGACTGTTCTTTAGAGACCTAGAGGAGAACCAAAGTCGGCCATGGGCTAAACCCCATAAATAATGGGTTAGACACCAAATATTATATATATTTAGAGGCATCGTTTCCAATTAGGTTTTTTTAGTACAATGATTAACTTCATACATGTGTGTGTTTTTAGGTTTGGATCTCATCTTTTCACTTTTTCTAACAAGGTAGATATTCCTTTTATTGTATTAGTACATTAAATTATATAAAAGATAAACAAAAATTAAAGAACAAATCTATTTTCATTTTTTTCTCTACAGTCATTAATAACAATTCACTTTCTTCTTAGTCTTCACCTCTTCTTTGTCAATTTTCAGCGATATTATTACTTATGTCCATTATTGATTGCAATTTTTCTCCTCTCTCTCTTGTATGATTTCTTCTCACTTCTCTTATTTTTCTTCTTTTCTCTTAATAAATTTTCTGAATTTTCTTAGAAATTTTTAACAAACAGATATGAAATTTATCATAAGTTGGAATTTAATGCTTTCTTAGACTATCACCTATTTGAAAAATTGAAGGATTCAATAAACTTTGATAAGCTAAACTTGATTCATAGTAAATTACTAATCATTGTTTTGTCTTTTATGTATTGTTTTGTAACCTTTGTTTTATTGTTTTCACATTAAGAGTATTGATTTCATGTGTTTTAACTTTTATGTTGTACAAATGTTGCCCATAAATAAAATCAGAATTAGCGATAATATTTTGCTGAGAAATGTTAGTATTGTGCCCACGGTATGGATAAATAATGTAGAACCATTTGACTAGCTAGTGGTATTGCCATAAAACCTATCAATTCAAAAAACATAATTATCATGTGATCTTGAACCAACTTATGCAGAGAAAAAAACAAGAAATCAAATTAAAAAAAAAAATAAGAATTAGAAACACAGACAAACCTTTGGGAATGTGTAAGTAAACGACAGATAGCCCAACGGAGGAAGCAACATATGAAATTGTGTCTCCAGCAAGGAACTGCAAGACCGACAAGATTAATATTAAAAAAAAAACTAAATAACTGATATACAATATGCTTTTTTCCTATTTCATTAATTAAAAATATTATTCTCATTAATAACTGATTGTTTCTATTAGCCAATGCACTTGAAAATTGAATCTAATAAACGAACACAATACAAGACATCAACATATATAAACTAAGTGCATTGCGGCCATAGTAATACTACAAGGTGAATATTCATTCATAACACTCACATTCCTTTTTGCATTGTTCAGTTTTCCCCCAATATCTTATATTTACAACTACCTAGCAGCACTCTTACTTTAGTATTTCTAAACTGAATGAAAATGCGTTGAAAAAATTAATAATCTAATAACACTAGAAAAAAACTCAAGAAAATGCACAAGAAGAGTTGCAGATCCACAAATCCAGAATGTTTCATCATTAAGACACATACGCAATCATGTGAGACATGTGTTAACTATGTCACTCATTAACGGGAAAGTAGCAAACAACATTATCTACTATCAAAGTGCAAATAAGGAAAATGGTGAAATAGGAATCTGACTAAACGATAGAGTGCAATCATAAACTAATCGAATCAGGAACGATAGTGATGCAGCCTCGGAATCACACTGATGCCAAACCACTTGATGATCAGATGATCTCAAGCCAAAACGATGCGGAAGATGGTGTTGAAGGTAGAGATGATGATGATGGTAGGGATTGACTCACTCAATCAATTGGATGGACAGAGATATGAATCACTCAACACTCTAGACCACAGATTCTATAGCACTAGATGAATCACTCAAATAGACTAGAGAACAAACACAAAGAAATCACAAACTTTGTGGAAGAAAACTGAATCAAAATTCTATTGCTTTTAGATTGATCAAGGGTGAATAATACAAATGGTCTAATGGAGCTTATATAATGCTCTTACAACGTTCATAAACTTCTAAATAAGAAAAGAAATCAAAAACAAACAATAAACTAGTCGTTGGAGTCATTAAGAGAGAATCGGCCAAAATAGGAAGATATGATGTGATCTTTGAATCTGGACGGTTTGAGGGGATAAGTGAGCTTCTCTGGAACATCTTGTATGTAGTAAATGACGTCCAAGACACAGCAGCTAAAGGAATAGAGCCGTTGGAAGCTTTTGGCAAGAAATGGGAAGTTTGCGCTTGTGTCCATATATGGAAGGTTGGTCCATAAGCTCATGTGATTGATCCTGTGCATTTTGGTGATGCTAAGGACGTCTTCTATTGCTTGTGGCTGATGGTTATTGCCTCCTGGTTTCCAAATCTTGGTTTGATAATGTGCAAACCAATTGGTCTTCATAGTTTCCATAAATAGCTCCGGTTGAGTTGGTTTATGTTCCAATAGGACCCGCCTGATCCTGTGTGGGCTGGTGCTTCTGAGAGTGTTGTAGAGTGCTTCTAGAAGTGATAATAAGTCTCCTGGTCGCCAAGTTCGAGTTTGGCAATATTTGAACTCATGATCTTCCAAATAAGGCAAGTGTAGCATCTCCTTATTTGGAAGTTGAATATCTTTCAAACCATTACTCCTTTTGGTTTGGATCAAATTCTCGTTGGTCCTCTGATGAGATGGAAATCCAGAACAATTGGATTTGTTGATTGGTTCCTCCTGGATTTGTCGGAGTGCTTCATTTTCTGACTGTTGGTCTCCGTCGGGTCTGGTTGCGCTGACTGACGTAGTGGTTGAGTTAGTCAGTGTGCTGACTGACGTAGTGACTGACGTAGTGGTTGAGCTAGCGATTGAGTCAGCGAGCGCCTGGTCTAGTCTGGTTCTGATTACCGCATCATACCCTCCCTCTTCAAGAAGTTTTGTCCTCAAAACTTGATCACCTGCACATATATAAGTCAAGTTAGTACAGTGAAGTGAATGAGGGTTTAGAAGATTACCTTGGGAATCATTTTGATTCCGGTTGAGTTGTGGAGCATCCGGTGGCTCTTCTTTGAGTAGATAGAACAGCAATGCTCCTCTTCCTTGAGCTGTGGTGACGTACTTTGCTGATCTTGCTCTTGCTCTCCTTAAGACCTGAAATATGCTCAACACTTTGGAAAAGAAACAAGTGTGTCATAGGTTTCTTAGGATAAGATGAAACAATTTCCTTGACAAATGGTGTTTCTAAACAAGGAATTACATATGTGCAAGCTTTAATTTCTTTTAGTTCCAGTAAGTTCAGTAGCACACACTTAGGAGTAAGTGAAACAAAGCTGGTTAAGTTATGGATTACTTGAAGAACATGTTGAATGTTCTTGATAAGCATCCGATCCGGAGGCTTCTCCTTGATGTTCTCCTTTCCTCTTATGCCTTGATCAGTCTGAACACTTAGTGTAAGGACTGTTTCTGAGCTTCTCTTCACATTTTCTTTTCCCTTGTACTTTATATATGTAGAGATGCTCATTGGAAAGAACAAGTGCATTATATCTATTCTTGGAGTAGTAAAAACGGATTGTATGACACTTGTACTTACATTGTCAGCATGTGAGCTAGTGATCATTAGATGTTCGTCTTCTTTCCTGACCAACAAGACATGTTTCTCTGGTCTTTGATCTTCCCTACTGACTTTGGTTTGCTCATGTCCTTTACTGCTCAGTTCTTCTTTCCATGTTTCAAATCCTCTTGACAAAGACAAATGCATGACACTAGAATTGGGAAATAACAAATCAGAATGAGCTAAACTATCACTGGTTTTAGCTGAATTAGTTTCATGTCCTAGTGATGTTTCTTTCAATAATCTCTTAAGGGGACAATTTACAGCAAAATGACCTCTCTTATGACATCTATAGCATGTCTGAACTTTGATATTCACAAAGTTAGAAGACTTACCTTTACTTGGCGTGTCTTGTAGCTTAGGTAGAGTGTTGGAGCTGGATGCAATTTTCTTGGAAGAACCTCTTGATTCTTCTAGGTTCATAAAGGATTTATGACTCTGCTTCAGCTCGGTTTTCTTCTCCTTTAGTTGCAGCATCTCTTTTATCTTTTGCCACTGCTCTTGTATGCTTGGAGGTTCTGGTGGGAGTGTGGAGGTTGGCCTTTGCTGATCCATTTTTGCGTGAGCAGTCTTCTTAGCTTCTGCTGGACTTGTCCAAGTATTTGCAAACACTTTCTTGGGCTCAGGACAGTAAGCATTCTTAGGCATGGAAGTAGACTGCAAAACTGGTGAAACCTTCACTCTTCTTGGTGTTGTTTGGCATTGGGGTTTTGAAATGACTTTCTTGTGTGTCTGGTGCTTCTTCGCAAACTCTCTGTACATCCTTGCTTTTAGGTCTCCCCAATTTAGTATTGGCTTGTTGTAGAAGCCTGGAGCACACTCTCTTAGCCACCACTTATATGCTTCTCCGGTGAGTGCGTCAACAGCATATGATAACTTCTCCTCCTTAGGAATATTGTTGGATTTCAACCACTGCTTCATGTTGGTCTCCCACTGGAGATAATCTTCAGGGTTTTGGCTACAACCTGGAAATATTAGGGAACCTCTTGTCCTGGTGGTTGGCTGCCTTGTGCTTGCTTGTTGTGCTGTAGCTTTCCTTGTATCAGTGAGCTGACGTCGAGCTGGTACATGGTATGAAGTAACTCCATGGTTCTGGAATGCACTCTTGTGTCTAGGTGGGTGGTACTCTCCATACATGCCTGCTTCTGAATCTTCACTCTCCTCATTGATTTCCATGTACGGACTCCAAGATGAGGTTGTAATGTGCAGCTCCTTGTGTTGCGACTCAGGTTCACGGCCTGACTCACCATCTGACTCATCTACATACTCAGTGGCTTTATAGCCATCTCCTGGCCATGGTGGAGGGTCATAATCTGCCTCCTCATCTGGACAGATTAGGCTCTCTACTACTTCACTCCCATTGTCTCCATATGTGTCTTCTTCTTCAGACATAAATTGTTCCTCTTGCTCCCAATTGTCTTCTTCTTCCATTGCTTAATACCTGAAATTCAAGTTAAGAATAGATGTATCAAGGTATACCACGAATTCAATATGGAAACAAGTGACATAATTCTTTGCAAAAATAGAAAAACCAAACTTTGAAACTTTCCTTTAATTATCACACACGATTTTGATCTTTAACAAATATGGAAAAAGATTTATATGTAATCAAGTTTTTAAAGACTCTCTTATACTTTTTTTTTTTTGAATTTTCGAAAACAATGAAACAAAATTGGAAAGAGCACTTTTTTTTTGTTGCCTTTGGTTTAAAGTAATTCAAATCAAACAATGAAAACTTTTTTTTTTAAGATCAAAAGGATGAAAACTTTTTTTTTTTTGAAACAAACTAAGAACAAAGAAGTAGAAATAAAAAGAAACACAAACAAACTTCTTTTTTTTTTAAAAAAATGACAAAATGAACTAATATGGAAATAACACTTTTCTATGATTTGCTAATGTAAAAATCGGATCAAAACAATAAGAACTCTTTTTCTTTCTTTTTTTTGGTTTTATGAAAACAACTAAGAACAAAATCGACAGAAACAAAAGACTTTGACACTTTTTTTTTTATGAATGCAAGAATAAGAACTAAAACAAAAGAACACAAAACATTTTTTTTTAATTTAAGATGCAAAGAAAGAAAACATAATTGAAAACAGAAACACAATTTTTATGGGTTTTCGATTTGAAAGAAATGAAACAACAAAAACTTAAAGAGATAAAGGTTGGATTGATACAACCTGAGGGGTAGGAGCTTTTTGAAGCTCTGATACCAGATGATGCAGCCTCGGAATCACACTGATGCCAAACCACTTGATGATCAGATGATCTCAAGCCAAAACGATGCGGAAGATGGTGTTGAAGGTAGAGATGATGATGATGGTAGGGATTGACTCACTCAATCAATTGGATGGACAGAGATATGAATCACTCAACACTCTAGACCACAGATTCTATAGCACTAGATGAATCACTCAAATAGACTAGAGAACAAACACAAAGAAATCACAAACTTTGTGGAAGAAAACTGAATCAAAATTCTATTGCTTTTAGATTGATCAAGGGTGAATAATACAAATGGTCTAATGGAGCTTATACAATGCTCTTACAACGTTCATAAACTTCTAAATAAGAAAAGAAATAAAAAACAAACAATAAACTAGCCGTTGGAGTCATTAAGAGAGAATCGGCCGAAATAGGAAGATATGATGTGATCTTTGAATCTGGACGGTTTGAGGGGATAAGTGAGCTTCTCTGGAACATCTTGTATGTAGTAAATGACGTCCAAGACACAGCAGCTAAAGGAATAGAGCCGTTGGAAGCTTTTGGCAAGAAATGGGAAGTTTGCGCTTGTGTCCATATATGGAAGGTTGGTCCATAAGCTCATGTGATTGATCCTGTGCATTTTGGTGATGCTAAGGACGTCTTCTATTCCTTCTGGCTGATGGTTATTGCCTCCTGGTTTCCAAATCTTGGTTTGATAATGTGCAAACCAATTGGTCTTCATAGTTTCCATAAATAGCTCCGGTTGAGTTGGTTTATGTTCCAATAGGATCCGCCTGATCCTGTGTGGGCTGGTGCTTTTGAGAGTGTTGTAGAGTGCTTCTAGAAGTTATAATAAGTCTCATGGTCGCCAAGTTCGAGTTTGGCAATATTTGAACTCATGATCTTCCAAATAAGGCAAGTGTAGCATCTCCTTATTTGGAAGTTGAATATCTTTCAAACCATTACTCCTTTTGGTTTGGATCCAATTCTCCTTGGTCCTCTGATGAGATGGGAATCCAAAACAATTGGATTTGTTGATTGGTTCCTCCTGGATTGGTCGGAGTGCTTCATTTTCTGACTGTTGGTCTCCGTCGGGTCTGGTTGCGCTGACTGACGTAGTGGTTGAGTTAGTCAGTGTGCTGACTGACGTAGTGGTTGAGCTAGCGATTGAGTCAGCGAGCGCCTGGTCTAGTCTGGTTCTGATGACCGCATCAGTTAGTAAAGAGTTGGGGAAAAAGACATGGGAAAGAGGAGATAAACTAATTTTTGTTGCCAAATGTATTATTAGCACCATTTTTTCTCTTTTTGCAAAACTCACAGATCTGCAGTAAACATGGTAAATTAAAATCTATAAAGCAATATAGTGAAATCAGAAAGGAGTAGACAAAGGAAAGGAGAGGCCAACACCCAAAGCAAAGTGATGACGAAAAGGTTCGTCAATATGGAAGTTGAAAAACCTTTTTTGTCGATGTATATATATATACGTGTTAGCACTTAGGTGAATTAACCCGTGGCTCAGTGGTAATGGGTATGTTTTGTCATCGAGATTCCGGGTTCGAGCCTCAATGGCGTCATTTTAAATAAATGGTGAACAGTAAATGGATTTTGATGGGATCTTAACGTTTGTTAAAATCATGTATTAAAATACTAACATTTTACTAGTTGGTGATATCAAATGACAATAATAACGAGTTCGTGTCTTAATCAGATAATCGCGAAAGTTTATGTATGTTTCAGCAAAAACGAGTTCACTTCGAATATTTTTGGGTATTTTACCTTTTAAAAAATGGAAGTACTTGAATATATCGATATCTAATTTCCAAAATAAATCAACTTTTTAAAAAATAAACCAAGAAAATCGTAGCCTTAAAACAATCGGTTCATTAAGGGAAAAATATGTAATCTGCCACCCTAACTTTTAACATGGCGGATTCTCACTTTTTATTTAACAGTAAGGATTAAATGTCGTCTTTAAGGAATGAACATATTTGTTTAATCTGAAAAAATAAAGATTCGTAATCCAGTCACGTGACTTGACAAAATTTGTTTGTCTCTCAAAGAAAAAAATTTTAGAAACTAAATTTGGATTTTGGACTTTCACGTTTTTGCGGGTAATGCACTTTAAATTGACTATGTAAAGTCTTCATCTAATTAAATTTATTTTAGAGAAAAAGAAGTATAGTTACAAATGAATGGGCCTCATTTAACAAACAAAAAAACAAATAAATGGGCCTTGTACCTTTCTTATTCCTTCTTTTTGCTTAGGCACTTCTAGTCTGTCCACAACTATTTTTCTCCTTTAGTGGACTTTGGAATAATCGAGCTTTCTTCTCTTATGGAATTCTTATGACGATAAACTTTCGGTGTGTTCTCATGGCTTCCCGTTCACAGCTCTTGAAGAGGGCCTGCACGACGGTGGCTGCTCCTACATCGGTTGGTGTCCAAAATCGTAGCCTTTGGAGGACCTACATTGCAAGGCAGCACTAAGCATTTCAGCTAACACAGAGAGCATGAACTTTGATTACCTAGTTGGAATGCTACAAGTACATGAGCCGGAACTTGATGGAGTTAAGAAACCTAAGAGCATCGCATTTGTGTCACAAACAAAGAAAAGTCATGAGCCTACTGAAGATGATCCGGTTAGTCTTATTGTTCAAAGATTTGATCGTGCTCTAAGAAGAGTAGAACAAGTACAAACCTCTAATAAGTTCAATAAGAAGTCCTTTGATGGTGATAAGGAAACCAAGAAATCAGAAATGCAATGCCACGAATGCAGAGGATTCGGACACTTCAAAACTAAAAGTCTAACCGTTAGAGACGTGAGATGAAATGCTTTGGGTACAAAGGAACTGGACATACGCATCTGGAGTGTGTTAATGATCAGAATCAAGGACACGAGAAATCAATGCTGGGAGTGAACGATGATGAATCCGAATATGACAGTGATGAAGAAGAAGTGAGTACCTTTGTGGCATTTCTGGGAATCACTAAAGTTGAGGAAGAAGGATCTGAGCTAGAATCAGAACTAGAGGCACATCTTGCAGACGACTTGATATAGATGAAGCAACGACTTGAAGCACAAGTTGAGTCACTTCAAAAAGAACTGAGATCTGAAAAGAAACTCATCCAAGAAAGTGTCAACTTGATAAGGGAAAAGTTGACACTAGCTAAGAAGTCAAAAGAGTTAGAACTCATGTTGAAAGCAGAAAAGAGTTACTAAGCAACTTCAGTCTGAGCTAAAACAACATCATCACAAAATCCACATGTTCGCTGGAACTAAGCCGCTGGATAAAATTATGAGCTATGGAAGAACTGAAAATATAAAGTCAGGACTAGGATATACTAGACGAACTTCAACCAGCTCAGGGAAGACGATGTTTGTTCAGGCAAGTGCAGAAAACCTGACACAAAAGGTGCTTGACACATCACAAATGGGGTGCTACTTTTTTGGGAAGAACGGTCACTACAAAGCTCACTGCTAAAGATTTTAGGAGAGAGTAAGGCAACTCAAAAGGTTGGGAAGATTAAACTGGAACATGGATAAGTATCAGATCTGGATCATAAAAGCAGACATATATTAGCGTGGGACATTTGGTCGTACATGAAGTACTACAACACAAAATGTATGATGCAGTATGGCATTCGTAACAGATGAACAAGAAGACACTAGCCCTTGGTATTTTGATAGTGGTTGCTCAAGACATATGACAGGCACAATGGATCATCTTGAAGATGTCAAAGTCATCAAATCAGAAAAGTTTACATTCGGTGATGGAGGACAAGGAGTGATACAAGGAAAAGATAAGACGTGTGATTCAGACCTACCTAAGATAATGAATGTGTATCTTGTAAAAGGCTCAAAGTAAACTTGATCAGTGTGAGTCAGTTGTGTGACGAAGGATTGATGGTGTGCTTCACAAGCTATGACTGCAAAGCGATAGAAGAGACTGGTGACACCATATTTCAAGGAAAAAGGTTTGGTAACAAATGTTACATGTGGGAGAACAACAATAAATGTCTCAGTGAAAAGGATGATGTGCATATATGGCATCAACGTCTTGGCCACATGAATGAAAGAAATTTAACCAGTTTTGTTAAGAATGAGATTATCTGAGGGATACCACAATTCAAAGGAAATGACAAGATGGTGTGTGGAGCATGTAACAAAGGCAAGAATGTCAAATTCCAGCACAAGGAAGTACCAGATATTCAATCAAAAGAAAGACAAGATCTGGTCTACATGGAATTGATGAGATTAATGCAAGTTGAAAGTGTGGCCCGTAAAAGATACGCTTTTGTATTGGTGGATGGCAATACAAGATACACATGGGTAAGGTTCATTCGGGATAATTCTTACACAGTCGACAACTTTCGAATTTGGGCACTCCAGTTGATCAATGAGAAAGGAGGGATCAAACATATCAGAATTGACCACGGTGGTGAATTATGTGAAAGTGTTGTGTGAAAATCATGGCATTGCTATCTGTTCTCAGAACCAAGAACACCACAACAGAAAGGAGTAGTTGAAAGAAAGAATCGGAGTCTCTAAGAAATGGCTCGAGTCATGATTCACGGAAATGATGTACCAATGATATTTTGGGCTGAAGTAATAAATACTGTGCGACATCATCAATTGTGTGTATGTAAGGAAGGGAACAACCAAAACACCATACGAACTGTAGAAAGGGAAGACTCCAAACATGAGCTACTTTCATGTCTTCGGAGGAAAGTTATGTATTTTGAATTACAAATATCACCTTGGGAAGTTTGACTCACGAAGTGATGAAGATATCTTCCTGGGTTACTCGGGTACTAGTACAACCTTCAGAGTGTACAACTCGAGATCTCAGATGATTTTTGAGTCTGTCAATTGATAATCATTATCCGATGAAGTGGGCTGGTACAAACTCTGGCAGTGACTCAGAACAAGTTGATAAGAGCAGGCTCACAGAAGAAGCCACATAGGAAAGTAATGAAGTCATAGAGGCAAGCCCGTCAGAGGAAGTGGGCTCACAAGAGAAGGGTAAACTTAGTAGAATGCAATGGAATCATCCCATCTATGAGGTTCTAGTGGATGTGAAGGATGGACAAGTGACTAGGAAAGTTCACTTAAACTTTAGAAAGATGGTTCACCTTGCTTGCTTCGTCTCAGTCATCAAACCAAAAAACACATGTTCAGGCTTTGGGTGATGAGTTTTGGATTGTCGCAATGGAACAAGATCTGGATCCGTTTGTATGAAATGATTTGTGGGAACTTGTACCACGCCCTGAAAGAGTGAATGTTGTCGGAACTCTGTCGATCTTCAAAAACAAGATTGATGAGAAGGGTGGTTGTTTAGAATAAGGCTCGTCTTGTTGCTCAGGGATACTCTTAGATTGAAGGTGTTGATTTTGAAGAGATGTTTGCACTTCTTGAGTCAATAAGGTTATTTTTTGGAATGGCATGCATAATGAACTTCACAATATATCAGATGGATGTGAAGAGTGCTTTTCTGAACGAGTTCCTCCAAGAAGAGGTGCATGTAGAACAACCAAAATGTTTTGAAGATTCAATCAATCCAGGGAATGTGTACAAGCTTAAGAAAGCATTATATGGTATGAAGTAGGCGCCTAGAGCATGGTATGAAGTAGGCGCCAAGAGCATGGTATGAAAGGCTCACAAGCTTTCTCCTAGGAAAGGGGTATATAATAGGAAGTGTGGACAAGACACTCTTTGTGTTGGAACACTCAAATGTGATCATCATAGTGCAAATATATATTGATGATATCATCTTCGGAGGAACGTCTCAAGCCTTGGTTATGACTTTTGTGTAGGACGACTCAAGAATTTGAAATGAGTATGGTAGGAGAATTGAAGTACTTCATGCGGTTGCAGCTCGGTCAGACTGATGATGGAGTTTTCATCTCTCAGAGCACATATGCTAGAAATCTGTTGAACCGATTCAAGTTGGATCAATGAAAAGAGGCTAAGACGCCAATGAGTACTACAACCAAGTTTTCAAGAGATGAATATGGAATGGACGTGGATGTCAACCTGTATCGTGGTATGATTGGAAGCTTGATGTATCTGACATCTACCAGACCATATATGTGTTTAAGTGTTGGAATATGTGCAAGGTACCAAGCAAAACAAAAAAAAAACCCATCTGGAGGCAGTTAAGAGGATCATCAAATCTGTCAAGGGAACGGTCAACCTGGGAATTTGGTATTCAAAAGGCTCCAACAAGTACTTGATTGGCTACAGTGATGCAGACTGGGCAGAGAGTATGGACGATATGAAGAGCATTAGTGGAGGATGCTTCTTTCTTGGAAATAATATGATCTTATGGATGAGCAAGAAACAGAACTCTGTGTCACTCTCTACCGTTGAAGCTGAATACGTTGCGATGGGAAGCTGTTGTGCTCAATTACTCTGGATGAAATAAATGTCACCCGGCTATGGAATTAGTTCAAGACAACTTCTAGTTCATTGTGATAATAAGAGTGCTATAAGAATTTCAAAGAATCCAGTTCAACACTCTCGGACCAAGCATATTGACAAAGGCACCATTTCATTCAGGAGTTGGTGGAGGAAAAATAAGTAGTGGTTGATGTAACATCCACTATGGCAGATTTCTTTACAAAACCTCTGGATTTTAATCGTTTTATCACTATAAGAAACTCAAATGGTGTATGTGAAATGTAATGGGTTTTCGAGTGTACAAGACTGACACATGCACTGGTTCAAGAAGTACATCAAGTTCTGATTTAGTTTGGAGTCAGGATAACTAGTGGAAAAGAGCTGCATGTTCTGTTGATAACAGTACATGTTTCTCGAGTGAGGCACAAAGCCAGGAAAAAAGCTATAAGTTGAATCCTGATAAGTCATATGGTTTATAATAGTTCATTTAATGACTCAAGAAACAAAAACAAGAAGGGGTCTCACTCGAAGGATAAATGTTGAAAACTGGTTGACACATGATAAAAGCATGAGAGTGTGAAAGCTAGCCACTGAGAGAATGATGACCAGATGAAAAGAATCAATTGAGCAAGGTATATGAGCTGAGTCATGTGAAGTGTCAGTGCCTGACCCACACAACACTGATTTGTGGATTCAAAAGAGAAAGGTATGATTTATTAACAAAATCCAGTGCTTCAGTAACTTGTAGGTAATTCACTATAGTTATAATTCTCATTACTTATGTTATGAATGTGGCTGCCCTTAGATGTCGATCATTGTGTGTGCTTCTAATGGCCTATGTGAGTGATATAGTGAATGAAGAATCAATACGTGTTGGGTATGTCCGGTTTAAATCTGGTTGACAAGAAACAAAAATCCGGAATTTTTGGGCAGATAAAAGGAAAATTTGATTTGAATTTTAAAATTAAAAAAAAAATCCTTGAGAATCGGTATCCCAATAAAATCGCATGCAAAAAGGAAAGAATATCTCTGGCACATATTCTACATCAGCTAAATAAAAGAGGAGAAGAAAAAAAATCATAAATTTTTGTTTCCTAAAAAATCAGAAGCACCGACGAAATTTTTCTTCTCCCAAGCTCCATCAGTCATCACGGTACATGCCAACTTGAAGAGGAAAGGTTGGAATCAGCTCTGCACAGCGCCAATCTCAAACCCTGCCAGATTAGGCGCCGCCTTAGTTAGTCGATGACTCAAGCTCTGAGGAAGAAGTACCACCACCTAGAAACTCTAATCTCATCTCCGATCAGATTTTGGGTGAGATTCAAGCAGGCGGCACAAGCTCCTTTGCAACAACATAGGATGACGAAACAACAGATCCTGTAAAATAAGGATTATCAAAGGAAAAGGGAGGTGAGGAAGTTCATTCGGGTCATTGCTTTGAGCCAGGCGAGCAAAAGTCTAAGCTGCCATCTGACCCTGAAACATAGGAGACTCAACTCCATGAGTCGCCCAAGGATGGTGAAAATGAAGCTGATTCAGCTCAGAAAGATGTCGAGGCTCCCAAGACTGGATCTGGGAGATAGATGATGAGGAGAAATAAGCAGCCAATGTCTTAGCCTCTCTGACCTCCGATGGAAACCCTCTGGCGATTGTTCCTGCAGAAGAAGTTAATCAGGACCCAATCGATGTCGACCTACCTGAGCAGGGTAATGTTGGTGAACCTTCTGAATCAGTTCATGTTTCCACAAAAAGGAAAGCCAAGAAACAAGTAGGACCTCGTCCTGACCAGAAAAAGGCTCGCACTGAGAAGACAGAGGAGGTCAACTGGTTAAGAAGAAGAAGAAGAAGAAACCACCCAAGTCAGCTACTCCGTCTAGCTCAGCTGGTACGTCATCTCATGCTAATAATATGTTCGTCTCCAAGCGATTTCCATCCAGAAAAGTCAAAGAAATGTATGCTTTGTTTAAGGATAGAGGACCTCCTAGCTGAGAGAATTGTAAACTTTGATGAAGTAGATAAGTGGGGTTATCTAGGACTGATCAATATAGGGATGTTAAGGAGTATTGTAAGTGGGTTGTTCGGTTACATCCATGAGATTGTGAAGGAATTCTACACCAACCTTCCTGAGACTTATTGTCTTAGCAACATTCAACTGGTATCCCTCTACTCACAAGAATTATATCTCCACTGACAGAGCAAGGCTGATCTACAAGATGGCTCATGGGATTCAGATTGATTTTGGGAAGTTGGTCTATCGGCAAGTAATGTATCTTTCCTCGGATTATCTGAGCTGTTCTGGAAATGAGCATCCACCTCGCACTTTTGATAGTGAAGAACGGATTGGCCCAGTTCTGTACAAAAAGTACCCACGGAGTAGTGAGGCCTTCCTCAAAAAGGAAGCTGAAAGAAAGAAGAAGGAGGTTGCTTCAGGAAAACACAAAGTCTCCTCAGCTATTGCATCAGCTGCTCATTATAGGTCATTTGGCTCCACTTCTGCTGATATTGTGTAGGTGATACAACTTGGTACAGTTTGTATGCCAACTCACTCTGGTGTAGCTTCAGTGTCAACTCATACTTTGCTTCAGGACATTTCTGAATGTCTTTAGAACCTGTCTGACATGGTGTTCCATCTTCGCGACATGACTCAAGGTAAGTTCTCTAATCCTTTTCTTGATTCGTATAATGATGTTGAGTTTTTTTAAATTGTATCCTCTCAAGCAGGGGGAGAAAAGGGTAAAACGGTTGTTGAAGACTCTGAGGAAGAGTCGAATCAAGAGGAAGAGTCTCTTGAAGGGGATGATGATTATGATGACATGACCTCAAGTGATGCATAGGTCGTGTAGGCCTTGTTTTATGGGGGAGTGACTGAGTGTGTGTTAGTTTTTGGAACTTAGTCATAAATTAAAGGATTTTGGGGGGAGTAGGAAATTTTTTTGTTGTTGGACGTTTTTTAAAATTCCTTCTCTCTATGTTGAACTTATGGCATGATTTTCAATGAATTGGTTTTTCGTGTTTGTATCTTGACTAATGATTTTAGGTTGTCAATGAAAATTTTGTGCTCCGGCTATGTGTTTGTTTGTGAGTTTGTTAATGGCAGCTATTTGAGAGGAACACAAAGTTGTACAGCGGGAGATTGAAGATGCAGCGAACTAGATCAGGAGCTACGACAACATATGACTCAATTAAGGCATATAACACTAAGTGGATAAACGGCAGAGATCGCCTTTAAGATGAGTTGGATTTGATCTGAGGATGCTTGTAGCTGACTAAGACAAGGCAAAAGGAGAGTAGCTAAGCTTGAGAAGTATCTCAAAGAAGATACACATGAAGATATTCCTTAGAGGGATTTTAGGAAAATGCATATATTCCTGAAATGAGCAATATGGAAATGTTTCATTGGGTAGTTGAGAATGTAGTAAACGACCTATGAAGTATAAATAGGTCATCTAGGGCATATGTATGTGGTGCACCATCTAGTGAGAAAGATTGCTATTAGCAAAGTTTTGAGAATTCTTGTAAGAGAATAAAACTTGGGTTCTGAGGGTGAATCTGAGTAGCTTCGAAATCAATTGTAGATCGAAAAGCAAGAAAGAAACGAGGTTTCGAGGTAAAACCTATAAATTTGTTTTGCAATAAAAATTTTGAAAAAAGAATACCATGTATTACATCCTATATCAAGTAGATCTCATTTTTCAAAAAGAATCCAATAAAATCTTTCTTATGGGTTGTCCCTTCCCTATTCCATAAATATTACATTGAGAAGAGTTCTTTCACTCTTTTCTTTTGTAGAAGTTTTAATAATTTAACTATTTAGTTGTGTTCGTTGGTTTTCTTTCAAATGTATTTCTTTTTTGAAAAAAAATTCGAATAACCCAAATAGTAGCTATCTTACTATCAGAGATGTAAAAAGTATTAAAGTATCTACATTTTATTCTTCTCGGCAGTGTTTAAATCCACATGTCTTGAGCCGTTGGTTAACTAAACACTGGTTGATAAAACTAGAGGTAAAGAAAGTATGGTTTATGTTATTTGGAAAAAAATGCTTAAAAATGATAGTTTTTATGTATTGGGTCAAAGCAGTTGAAATTGTATATTTGGAGTAACAATTGTTAATATATATAAATTTGATACGTGGTAAAGAAGCGTGGATTAATATTTTTGCTTTTAAAATATTTTTTTTTTTAATTTATATTTTTATAAATTAAGTTTGTTAATTATTCAGTCCAATTGATATTAAATAAAAATATGATGATATCGTGCTAAATGTAAAAATAAATTTAATAAATTTTGTTTTGATACTGTTAACTTATATTTTAGTAGTTGTGGCTTATTGCTATTCTGTATATATTTAATTTACCTTATTGCTATTAAACTATAGGTATATTTTATTTGACATTTTGATTTAAGTTAATTCTAACTTAGTTTAATCTGTGATTTCACTACTAAAAAATTATCAAAATCAAAAATGTGTGTATACAATGCAATTTTAGTAATATTTTGTTGTTATATTCGATATACTAGGTTTCGATTTGATTATATATATAATTATTTATTTTAAATAGTATAGTTTTAACGCGTGATTATGAATTTATAAATAATATTGGTATTTTATTAAATTTAAAATATATCAATTAAAATTGATTAATACATATTTTTAACTCGTATCTCAGTAATTTTTTTTTGTTTTTAATAATATAGATAACTGAAATTGGACTTAGACCAAAAACAAAATAAAACTGAAACTGGTTAATATATTTTTCGACCTGTTTTATAATGGTCTAAATATAAAGATTTTTATGTTTATTTTTTTGATCAAAATGTAACTAACATATGATAATCCATTCATTTAACAGTTTTTTATTGATTTAAGTTCATTTTAATGTTTCTACAATTAAAATTGTTGAATTCATTTTTTTAACTTGGTTTTCAATGAACATAAATTTTTTTAAATATTTTTATAATCAAAACAAATTATTTTATATTTTAACTCATTTTATAGTAGCGTAAGTATTTTGAAAATTTGATAAAATAAATTTTAAAAACTTTCATCGTAAAAACATCAACCGTAATCAAATTTTAATGGTATAGATAATTTAAATCGGTTATCTTTTTAGTATTTTTAACATTTTATAATAGTCTAAATATAAATAGTTTTATGTTAATTTAATAGATTAAAATATAAGTAAAATTACTTTTAGTAAATTTTAATAATAAATATGAATTTAGTAATTTTTTCTTAAAAGTCAAGAAGTTAAAATATTTTGTAAGATTTTTTAGTAATATAAATATATATTTGTATTTCAATTAAAAAGAAGATATTAAAATATATTTTGAATAAAATCATAAATTAGAGAATATTTATATTAAAATATAATTAAATTTATTTTATAATAAATTTGAAATTAATAATTATTTTTTTAAATAGAAAAATAAAAATATTTTTCTTTAAACTCGAATGATTTTTAATTTGATTCATATTTCATTCTATTTATTTTTCTTTAAAATCTGAATGATTTTTAACTTGATTCATAATTCATTCCACTTATTTCACAGGTATTTATAGAATCAAAAATAATTTTAATTTCACATACCTGGCAATTTTTTATAGAGTTCAAAAAAAGGGCTAATCCCACAAAAATTTATTCAGAAAATGTGCATTCCAATTGTAGCCACGGTGATACAATTCCTAATATCCCACCTAAAACAAGATTAGCTTTAGAAATAGTTGCATGTTTTAATATTATAGAAATAGGCTTTTGCAAGTAGGAACCGCAAAAAAAAAAAAAGTAGGCTTTTGCGGTTCCATCGAGCGTCCACATCACCTACAAAAACTTCTGAAAAAGAATGACACGTCAGCTATCGATGCCATGAAATTTTGGCAAATTTTTTTTCTTTTTTACTTAATCTCACCGATTCCTCTTTTCTTATTCATTAACTTCTTCCTTTTCTTCTTATATTGTTCCCTATCCTTTTCTGTTATGTTAAGAAAACAAACAAACCTGAGGAATCGAGACCTCTCTTGCAAGGGAACGAATGTAAGATCTGCTCGAAAGGGGACACTAAACCGGTGGAATTTTAGTGTTTTCCTCTCTTTGCCGAAATGATAAATTTTGGAGCAGCTATCTCGAAGTTTGTGTGTATTTTATTCTGTTTCAATGATTGGTGTTTGAAATTGAGAGATTTTGAATCCTTGATTTTGGTCGAAATTGATTGACTTAACTGGAAGTGATCTGGGAATTTCGGATTGTTTTGTGCTTCCCTTGGATTGGTGAGGGTTGTTGAAGAGACAAACTTCAGATCTTATTTGAGTTAATCTATAAATGGGATCACGAATGTTAAGCTTTAAATTGATTAATAAAGAGAATAAATCTCAAGATGAGATATTTTAATTCCGATGCAGCACACAGGGAGCCACACTTCCAACGAAACCTAACTTAGTATCTGCTTTTTTCAGGTGGAAAGCCATAGAAGGTGTCGCATTGTAAAAGCTTGGGATCAGGATGGGTATGCTTTGTCGTAGTGTTCTGTTCGTGTCCAGATCTTAAAGTTTCATTTTTTTTATCTTTCCTTAATCTATGTATCCTTGTTAGAGTGTTATATATACATGTTTTCACATCGCATATTTCCATTATGTTACAACATGTGTGAAGATCGAATATTGGATAATCATTCAAACATGGTTGTTGTACTTTGTTTCATACACGTTTCATCATTTTAGGCATATTCAAACACAAATGCTTAACTTCTTAATATTCGTTTTGTTTTTCAGGTATGTGTTGCAGAGGTTGAATGGGTGACAGATATACCCACCGCAATGGCTGGGTTTCTTTGTTAGTGGTTGTACAAAGTTTTTTTTATTTTTTTGGTTAACCATTGATTCAAGGCCAAAAGGCCGTAAAAGGTCAAATGGACCAAGCCCTACAAGAGAAGAAACCGACACAATTACAATACAGGCCCAAGAAGAGCCCACAAAAGATGAAAGCGACACGCAGCAACATCCACGCGTCAATCTCTGTGGGAAGAAGGGCATGCATCAACAACACGTGTCAGAGGAGAACGCACCGCCGGAAGTCAGCCGGCAAACGGAGAGGACACGCCGCTGAGCCGCTCCGGAGCAATTCGCTAGCAGAGGCGGAGGACCATTTGCCGATCGAAGCACAACCCGAACCACCGTTGAGCACCTGCATCAAGAAGAAGAACGGTAACTAGAAACCCTGCCGGAATCAACCCAGCCCAAGGAGGCGTCGCCGCTGATGAGGTTAGAAACCCATCGAATTCCACCATAAGCTTCCTCAAAGCGATGGAACGGTGACGATATTAATCCTGGTGAAAGGAGGATCGGAAGCAGAGCCGAGACAGACCAGAAGCTAAATGGCGAGCAACTGGAGAGAGAGCGCGATCAGATAGAGAAGCCCAGAGGGCGAGGAGCTCCGACATCGGAATAGATCAGCCAACCTTAGACATCAACGGGACTTATTGGGAAGGAGATCGAAAGAAAAGCACCCCAAAAACGATGAACGCCGAGGCGAAGAACAAAATTCCGATCAAAAGTCGGAGAATATAAACAGCCATACCCAAAAAGCCGCATATGAACTGATCATCAACTACTTCTCTTCTGAAAGATTTGGATCCGAGAAGAAGAGAAGAGATCGAAAAATCAGAGAAGGAGAGAAAATCCTATCTCTAAAAGTTAGAGAGAGAGCTATATTTACAGTTTTGGGTACTTAAAGGTTGTACTTAAAGTTTTGGACGGTTGAAGGAGGTAAAAATCGTCTCCGTTTAGTTTTATTTGATTTTCAAATCTTTTTTGCTATACTGCTCAACATGGGGTCTAGTTTTGCAATTGACTATTAAAAAAATTTCGTCGGTAGACTTCCTTTTTTGTATCAGAAAGTCTACTGCTTCCCTTTGAAAAGAAAAAAAAATGTAGTAGACTTCTTGTAATAGTTTTCTGTCAATTTAGGGTCTAGCTTCGCATTTGACTTTATCAAAATATTTTTTTCGTGAAGTTTGTCTACTTTTGTATTTGACTAGTCTTTGATTTTGGAGGTAAATTTCCTCACGAAGTCTAGTATAGTTTATTTCTCGGTTGACCGCCCGTTTGAGGGTTGACCAGTGTAGTAAACTTCGTTACTCCCTCCCGAAGTCTACAATTAATTTTAATTTTTTTTTGGTCAACTCCAAAACTAGTCCCCAATAGATTTATGAGGAAAGTTTATTCGGTCGACTTTGCCTGGAAGTCTAATTTTTGATTTTTCAATTGCAAAACTAGATTTTTCTGTAGTAGACTGCCCACGAAATCTACTTGTTCTGACAAATCTACTCCTAAAAAAATCAAGGTTTGGTCGACTGTAAAACTAGACCCTTCACTTTTTGCAAACTTCTCTACAAAGTCTACAACTTGATTTGATTCCAAAATTAGACCCCTAGTAGACTTCGCAAACAAATCCCCATTATACATTTGCTTATGAAGTCTACCAAAAATAAGTAGACTTCACCGAAAAGTATATTCTTAACACATCATGTTGACATCTTTTTGCTAATGTATTAAAGAGATTTTGTATACAATGTATTATGGATTTTGGATTTTTTTTTATGGTTTCCTCAAGTAATATACTTGCTTGTGAAAGAATTTGGAATCTTATTTCATGTAAACATTTATAAATTTTATTCTAGTGAAATTGTGATACTAGCTTATTTATGGTAAATTTCATGGAGAAGTCTACTATTTTTTTTTTTTGGCAAATGCAATTTAGTGTATATTTTGATTAATGTTTTTATTTTAAATTTTTGAAATTTTGGTTAGGTGTTGTTGTTATTTATGTATAAGTTTCATAAGATTATTTGTTATAGTTTAGCTTTAATTGATTTTATGATTTTTTTGTAGACATGTCATGTTGACATCATTTTATCGTCATGAATTTATTTTAAAAAAAATTAGGTATACAATATATAATGAATTTGGATCTCTTTTTGTTTGTGTGTAGGTTTGGTTTAGCTAATATACTTGCTTGTGAATGATTTGGACATATTTATTCCATATACATTTTTATGAATTATTTCTAGTTTAATTATAAAATTAGTTTATGACGAAGTCTACTCTAAGGTAATGGATGTTGTAAAATTTATTATGTGTGGATAATTGTAAATCAAATTGAATTTTCTTCTTGAGAGATGGTTTTTTCTGTTATATGAGATTAACATGTTTATGTATAGAATTAAATTTTATAAATTATTAGACTTTTATCTCATATAAATTAGAGTTTTAAAGAAGCTTCACAAACTTCATATGAGTAAATCACTTATTTTCTCTTACTTTATTTTATTTAAAATATTTATATGAACAAATCATTTGATTTATATGCGCAAATCACTAGTTTTCTATATGAGCAAATTACAACTAAATCAATTTTTAAATATATATAACTAATTCTACTGACAAAGGTAAGACATAAAAACCACAAAATAGATATAACAATTCAAATTAATAAATTAAAATTATTTAAGAAATATATTTTGTATCAAATAATTTTCTTAATTCTAATTAAAATTCGATACAGTAGACTTCACTAGAAGACTTCTATGGTGTATTTCTATTTCAAAAATTTCTGCCTATTTCTCCTGCCTAATAATTTTAGATCTCGTCATTTTCAATTTAGGTCTAGTTGAAGATTTTTGAAGAGTATATTTTCTCTTCAGACTTCAATAATAGACTTTTACTGTTGACTTCCTCTTCTCTTGTGTTTGATGAATTTCATAAGCAAAATCCCTGAAAAAAATCACAAAATTAACATTTAAATATAAATATTTTGGTGAACATAATCCAGAAAAATATGCTTGAACTCACCAATTTAAATAGATCAATATTAAATATCCTTAAAATTAAATTACTTACTAACAAACCAATAAACAATACAAATTTTTCATTACTTTTCCCATACTATTTTAGTTTCAAGATACTAAAGGTTGAAACTTTTAGAAGCAAGAAGACTAATCTCATCACGATTGAGTCTTTTAACTAAAAAATAGTCAAATAAAGCAATATTTTAAAATAAGAAAGTTAACAAAAATCATATCTAACAAAAAAATTCATCAAAAGACAGAAAATATGAAGAATAGTGAATATTTACAACAACAATAAAACATCAACTGCAAAAAGTCTATTGAAAACTAATTCAAAGGTTAAACCAACATAAGGTAGATTTCTCAACGAAGTCTCTTGCCGCAAGACAGATCTGGAAATCGAAGAAAGCTAAATAGAGGCGATGTTTACCTTCTTCAATCCCCAGAACTTCAGGTACTATTGATTGTAGGCGATCTTGAAAAATTCATGTACCTCAGATATGCATATCTACAAATGAAGATGACATTAAGAGATGAGAATAAAAAAAGTAATTAAACAAGAAAAGATAAAGAAAAATAGTCAAATCTAACAAAAATTAAACAAAAGAGAAAGAAATGTGAAAAAACATGAAGTAAACCACAACAACAATGACGACAATGGAAATGAGATATATGGAGGAAGTTCATAGCAAATGATGGAGAGATGAGAGAGAGAGAGAACCATTTTAGAGAGTTTTTTTTATAACAAAATTAGGGTTTCCAAATTCTCTCCTTTATATAGGGGTAAATTTTTCAGGTTTAAAATTTGATGAAGTAGACTTCGCTTGAAGACTTCTCCTAGAGACTTCTATGGTAGACTTCTTTTTCAAAAAAAATTCCCGCCTAATTTTCCCGCCTAGTTTTTTTCCGCCCAATAATCCTGCCAATTTTCATTTTATGTCTGACTTGAGAAGGTAAACTTCTACTGCAGATTTCTACAGAAGACTTCCACCGTAGACTTTTTCTTTAGAACCTAGAATTGCTATTTACATGTTTGTTAAATATGACTTATTTGTATCAAATTTTATTTTTCATATGTGACATTTAATTGTGTTTTAATTATTCAGAAAATAGTTTGATAAATATTTTTTATATAAATTTGATAATTTACATTTAAGATTGTATGAAAAAAACAGAATTATCAACGAAGTCTACTATAAAGACTTCTTGGATAGATTTCTTAAGGATTAATAGGGTAATTCAAACTTCTATTTTATTGTTGGTCGTGGGATGCTTAAGGTAATTTCCTAATTTCAAAATCTAGTTTTGCATTTCTTATCATAAAAGGTCTACTTTAATTTCTAAAATCGACTAATAGTCAAAAAAGCCAATTCCACCTTGAATTTAAGCATGAAACATCAATGATTGTGGAGATATAAAAGTAATTGAATCACAACTAAGGTTTAGTTAACTTTTTTATTCACCAAATGTATTTTCGGATATTAAAAAACAACAAATTTTGAGTTCTTATAATTTTAACCTCGTCTTATAATTTATTTATTTTTGTAATACATTTATATATATATATATACATATACATACATAGCAGATACTCAAATACAAATGATACAATATATAGTCTAATGATACTGTAATTTAGAACAAAATAAATACTAACAAGTATTTCCTAGTTTCCATATACATGAAAAAGGCAACCAGGTATTTTATAGGCCGAAACACAATCATACTACCGGAGATACTTCCTATATTTCTATATTCTGTTACCACAAAATATTACGCAATTACGCAGCCGTATCTCCGAAGAGTATTATATTCTATTGGTTTATAGTGGTTTAGATACTTAATGTACATAACCGGTTTGTTCCGGTATAGTCAGCTAGATTCAAATGTATATATCACACACATTGTGTACAGTAAATGCTAACAGAAATATTCTTCTTGTTGAGCTTCGCTCTCTTCCTCTCTCAAGTCATCTTCTTCATCCTCCATAATCAATCAAGCTCATTCATCATTTATGTTCATTCTCTTGTTGTAATATGGTATCAGAGCACTGAGCACAAGCTCAGTCGATCCTTCTCTTCATTTTGTTCTCCGATTTGTTTTCTTCATTTCTGAGTTCTCTGTGTTACGATGGTGATTCCGCTTAAACGAGGTCGCCGATCTACTCGATCCACTCGGGCTGGGAGTTCCCAACCTAATTCGGGTGCTCTGGATACTCCGAATGGTTCGATTGTATTTTCCGATTTGATGAACCCAGATAATACCCATTCACCATTGTTTCTTCACAGTGCCGATCATCCGGGGTTATCTATTGTTTTCGTTCATCTTGATGGATCTAACTATACACAGTGGTGCTCTGCTATGAAGATCGCTCTTGATGCGAAGAACAAAATCTCGTTCATCGACGGCTCTATTCCTCGTCCAGATACATGTAATCCTCTCTTCCGGATCTGGTCTAGGTGTAATAGCATGGTTAAGTCGTGGATTATGAACTCTGTATCTCAGCAGATTTATGGTAGTATTTTGTCTTTCGATGATGCTTCTGAGATTTGGATTGATCTTCATACTCGGTTTCATAAGACAAATTTACCTCGGACATTTCAACTGGTACAACAAATTCAGGATCTCCGTCAAGGCTCCATGGATCTATCTTCTTACTACACTACCTTGAAGACTCTCTGGGATAACCTTGATGGAGCTGAACCATCTGAAATGTGCCTTTGCTGCAACACTTATAACTGTGTTAGTCAGCGTTCTGCTTGAGATAAAGTTGATAGGGGTCGTATTATCAAGTTTCTGGCTGGCCTTAATGAAAAATATTCGGTCATCAGAAGTCAGATAATCATGAAGAAGCCTCTACCTGACTTAGCTGAAATCTGTAACATATTGGATCAGGATGATAGTCAACGACAGTTTAATTCTATCTCTGATTCAACTGTGTTTCAAAGTGAGTCATGACTTGCCTCATCCTGGTGTGGTGGGGAAGTCTTCTTTGAATCAGCCTGGTGTGCTGAATGGTGATAATGGATCGTCACCTGGTGCGTTGAATGCTTTTCAAAAGAAAGATAAACCGGTTTGTTCTCACTGTGGCTATAGTGGTCATATCGCTGATCGTTGTTATAAGCTGCATGGATATCCGGTTGGCTGGAAGAAAGGAAAAGGGTCTTCTGACAAATCTCAGCAATCCAAACCTGCTGTGATAATTTCAACTTCGACTCAGAATCAATCCTCTTCTGGTTTAGACAATCTGGTTGGCAACATGAGCAAGGATCAGATTCAAAACTTCATTGCATATTTCAGTTCTCAGCTCCAAGTTCAACCTCACATGCCATCCAACAACTTTGCAGCTTCTAATCATCAGAACAATGATGCCTCTGGTATAAGTTTCTCTTCTTCCACATTCAGTTTCATTGGTGTTCTTAATGTCTCTGAACGTGTAACTGATAGAAATACGTGGATAGTTGATTCTGGTGCTACACACCATGTTTCACATAACAGAGAGATGTTCACTGATCTTGATACTTCTGTTGATCATTTTGTCAATCTTCCTAATGGTTCAACAATCAAAGTTGGTGGTGTTGGCAGTGTTTTGGTGAATGAAGACATTACATTACGGAATGTTCTGTATACTGCTGAATTCCGTTTGAATTTGCTAAGCATCAGTACTTTGACCTCCGACAATGACTGCCGAGTGATTTTTGATCCTGGTTGTTTTGAAATACAGGCTCTTCACAAGGGGTCGGTGATTGGAAGAGGTAGACGGATTGCTAATCTCTATGTACTGGCAGTTGAAGACTCAGTTTCTGCAGATTCAGCTTTGGATACTGTTGCATCTTCTTTTATTACAAACTCTGTAATTGATGCGTCTGTTTGGCATCAGAGACTTGGTCACACTTCTTTTGAACGATTAGACCTGCTTTCAGATGTTCTTGGCATTTCAAAAGCTAAAAATAAAGGTTTATTGCATTGTGATATATGTCATCGTGCTAAACAAAAGAAGTTATCCTATCCAAACGGACGAAATTTATGTTCCTTACCGTTTGAGTTAGTTCATATCGATGTTTGGGGGCCTTTCTCTGAGATCACACAGGAAGGATACAAATACTTTCTAACAATTGTGGATGATCACACAAGAGTTACATGGGTTTACCTTTTGCGCTTGAAGAGTGATGTATTAGTTGTCTTCCCTGAGTTTCTCACAATGGTTGAAAGGCAATATGACACAAAGGTCAAGGCAGTGAGGTCAGATAATGCACCAGAATTGAAATTTGATGCATTATACAAGCAGAAGGGTATCGTTTCTTATCATTCCTGTCCAGAAACACCAGAGCAGAACTCTGTCGTCGAAAGGAAGCACCAGCATATCCTAAACGTTGCAAGATCATTTCTCTTTCAGTCCAATGTTCCTTTAACGTTTTGGGGTGACTGTGTACTCACCGCTGTCTTCCTTATCAACAGAATACCCTCATCGGTGCTTCATAACAAATCACCATATGAAGTTTTAACCAAGAAACTCCCAGAGTACACTGATCTTAAGACCTTTGGATGCTTATGCTATGCCAGCACATCACCAAAACAGCGTCATAAATTTCAGGACAGAGCCAGGGCCTGTGTCTTCCTTGGCTATCCTTTTGGATACAAAGGCTACAAGCTGCTTGACATTGAGAGTCATACAGTTTTCATCTCTCGGAATGTGGTTTTTCATGAAACCTTATTTCCTTTTCGCAAGAGTACAGAACCAGCTCCTTCTGTCTCTGAATTCTTTCCCCATGTTTACTCTGATGCTACTGGTTCTTCTGATATTGTTGTTTCTACACCTCCTGTTGGCCCTAGCAAACGAGTCTCACGACCACCTGCTTATCTACAAGACTACCACTGTGACTCGGTTTCTTCTTCTACTGCACACCCAATTTCTGAGGTTTATTCTTATGAGGCTTTGTCAGATCCTTATATGATCTTTGTTAATGCTGTGAATAAGATTCCAGAACCACACTCTTATGCTCAAGCCAAGAAACTTCAGGAATGGTGTACTGCTATGGGTCAGGAACTTATGGCTCTTGAGAATAATGGTACTTGGGTTATTTTCTCTATGCCTCCGAACAAGAAGCCAGTTGGTTGTAAGTGGGTTTATAAGGTGAAACTCAACGCGGATGGGAGCCTTGAACGTTACAAAGCTCGGTTGGTTGCTAAAGGCTATACCCAACAAGAAGGCCTTGATTATGTAGATACTTTTTCCCCTGTTGCAAAACTATCTACTGTCAAGTGTCTCATTGCTGTTGCTGCTGCAAAGGGGTGGTCTCTTACCCAACTAGACATCTCCAATGCATTTCTTAATGGTGATTTAAAAGAAGAAATTTACATGGTCTTGCCTCCAGGATATTCTCCAAAAGAGGGGGAATCTTTGCCTCATAATGCTGTCTGCAAATTGAAAAAGTCCTTATATGGATTGAAACAGGCTTCACGGCAATGGTTTCTCAAATTTTCTGCAGCATTATTAGCTTTGGGTTTTCGAAAGGCTGCTGGTGATCACACTCTTTTTGTCAAGAATGCTGGTGGTATTTACATAGCTGTTCTAGTGTATGTCGATGACATTGTCATCGCTAGTAACTGTGACAAAGCCACTGCTCTATTAATCTCAGCTCTGCAGTGTTCTTTTAAACTTCGTGATCTTGGCACCTTACGATACTTCCTTGGTTTGGAGATTGCTCGCAATGCTTCTGGGATATCCATTTGTCAACGGAAGTATGTTCTTGAGTTACTAGACGAGTTTGGTCTCCTTGGATGTAAGCCCTCTTCTATACCAATGGAACCAAACATTAAACTTGCATTGAAGGATGGTATTCTGTTGAAAGAACCTGAGCTGTATCGTAAGCTTGTTGGTAAACTCTTATACCTCACGTTTACACGCCCTGACATAACTTTTGCCGTTCACAAGTTATGTCAGTTTACTTCAGCTCCTCGTGACACCCATCTTCATGCAGTTTACAAAGTTTTGCATTATCTCAAGGGGACAATTGGGCAATGTCTTTTCTACTCGGCTTCTTCTGATCTCAAACTCACGGCCTTTGCTGATGCTGATTGGGGGTCATGTCCGGACACTCGCCGTTCTGTCTCAGGTCAGTGTATGTTTCTTGGCAGCTCTCTTGTTTCATGGAAATCGAAGAAGAAGGATGTTGTTTCCATGTCTTCAGCTGAAGCAGAGTACCGGTCCATGTCTCTGGCTGTTAAATAAATTCTGTGGATGCGCTATTTGTTACATGACTTATGGGTAGACACATCTGAAGCTACTCCTCTTTATTGTGACAATATGGCAGCCATATACATTGCCAATAACCCAGTTTTTCATGAGAGAACTAAACATGTGGAGATGGATTGCCATAATGTTCGTGAAAAGGTGGAAATGGGTCTGGTTCGTACACTTCATGTTCGTAGTGGTAATCAACTAGCTGATTTATTCACCAAACCACTATTTCCTACTCCTTTTAAGTCTTTACTAAGCAAGATGGACATCATTAACATTTTTGTTCCATCTTGAGGGGGAATATTGGTTTATAGTGGTTTAGATACTTAATGTACATAACCGGTTTGTTCCGGTATAGTCAGCTAGATTCAAATGTATATATCACACACATTGTGTACAGTAAATGCTAACAGAAATATTCTTCTTGTTGAGCTTCGCTCTCTTCCTCTCTCAAGTCATCTTCTTCATCCTCCATAATCAATCAAGCTCATTCATCATTTCTGTTCATTCTCTTGTTGTAATATATTCCATAGCGCCAGATTATTTTTGAAACCCACATTGGTCATCATCTGAGGAAACTATCCGGCATTGTAGGAGGAACATCAACTATTACCAAGTACCAGGCAAATCCCCTCGGCCTAGCCTACTACAACTCAGGTTACACTCCATAGTTCTCTGGTATGTGCGTAGAAACGCTTCGTTCATTCGCACAAAAAAATAAAACATACAACTCAAATTAAGGTTCGTTGTATAAAATTACACTGGTTCGTTTTAAGAACCCGGTATAGTCAATTCAATTTGAAGGCTTGCTAAATTTTATTGTCGGCAATAATGAAATTTAACAATAGAAGGAAAACGTAGGAAAAAGTAAACACATTATCACCAACCGTTTTTTCAGCAGACCTAAAAAGGAAAAGAGATTAAAAAAAAACAGTTGTCCTCCTGCTATAGACGCAAATGTATATACTGCCACAGTACTTTTCTAGCCCTGGGCATTCAGTTCCTTGGTTCGAATCCTGGTAGGAACCGATCGGATCCGGGTATGTCGGGTATTGAGATTTAGGATCCAATCGGTTTCTATAGAGGTTTCGGTTCGGATCCGGTTCGGTTCTTCTCGGTTCCAGATCAGTTCGGGTCCAATAGTTTAGGAACCGTGAAATACCCGATTAAATTCGGTTCTTAAAGTATTCAGTTATTCGGATACCCAAATACCCGTTTTTTTACCTGAATATCCGTTTTGGACCCGGATAAAATGGATTTTTGGATATCCGAATATCCGTTTTGTACCCGAGTATCCGTTTTGGACCCAGATAAAACGGATATTTGGGTATCCGAATACCCATTTTATATCCGAATATCCGTTTTATACCCGAATATCCAATTCGGACCCGGATAAAACAGATATTTGGGTATCCGAATACCCGTTTTGTACCCGAATATCCGTTTTTTATCTCAATAATTTATAATTCCTAATTGATGGTCGGTTTAGCTCTGGTTTGGGGGTTAACCCCTAATTTATAATTCGGTTCCATCGGTTCTTTAATTCGGATCCGGATAGGAACCGGAACCGAACCGGAACCGACGGTTCCACAATTAGAGGATCCGTCGGTTATTTAGGGTGGAACCGGAATCGAACCAGAACCAGATTTTTCGGGTCGGATCCGGTTCGGTTACTCGGTTCCGGTTTTTTTGCCCAGTGCTAACTTTTCCCTCGGGTACATCATACAATACTAACTTAACAAATTCATTTCAACAGGCTCGAATAATGCAGAGTACCATAAATTCTTCTGTAGCAGAACACCACAAAAGCAATTTCATAGAACGTCACATATATAAAGTTTCCAACTTTATAGTATTCGCATCAAGACAAAAATACACTGACCCAGTATCCATATGACCATATGTCATCCGCATGACCAATAAAATGACAATGTGCCCGAATTTACGTGTAATATCGATGCAGAAATTTTTGATACAAAACCACAAATATCCCCTCGCACTAACAGAGACAAAAACCAAGCTACCAGGTATGACAGCAAGAAACTACTATGCTCCACAAATCTCTTCCTTCAATACCAATGCTAAAAAGAAATAAATGCTCAAAATTTTGAAGATGTGCTAGGAGATATCTGGATCATACTAGGTAAACCCTGAGTCAAAAATTAAAAATTTCTAGAACATCTTCTAGAAAAAATTCCAAGAAAACAATTACACAACTTAAGTTGTCTAAAATACATAAACACAATTGTCCGACTCTATATATGGGATGCACAAGCAGTGTTTTTAAGACAACACTTATGGCAAAAAGACATGGAACACTAAATTATACTGGTCATAAGCATTAATCCAGAAAAAAACATGAAGGTAAATATTGCCAACAATAACACACGCCAGAAAAAAAGGAAAAAATAAAATAACATTTTAATTTACCAAAGAAACTACTTCTAGAAGAAAAAAAGGAAAAAATAGAAGAAAAAAATCCAGACAGGTGAATCGGGACAATACAAAAAGCATACCAATCCAATCAGTGAAGGTTAAATTACATATTCCCATTCTAGATTGTTGTTGGAAAAATGAACACATAAATTCCATCAAAGAATTTAAATTATATTGGATATTTATGAAACCATGTTACTTCGTCTCTATGATAATATTTTCCCCCGGCCCACTTTTTAGGTTCACTTATTTGAAGCAAAGACAGATGTATTCTGAGTACTACTACTTCATCAAATTTATATAGATAAGAATATACGAAGTTCATGCATGGAAGGCCTTCCACATGATACATCGCTTATCCACACTTCCAAGAATTTACATGTAAAAAAACATAGACGTAACAAGAATAACCGATTCTACCTTACGTGCATCTACGGCCCACCCCAACTAGATGCAAGAAGCTCTTACTGGGGCTTTCCTCGAACCTAGGAACATATAGAAACTCAACTTGGATGTTAGTAGGAGACTTTAACGAACTCCTAGAAAACTCAGAAAAATTGATAGGTCTAGTTTTAATCTCTATACTAACTGCAAGTGCACAGTGATGTAGTTGTATTACTTAGGGTATCGAATCCACAGGGACTCCGGTCAACGATAGATTAAGAACATAAAAGATTAAACTAGGAGAAAGCAAATATGATTAGAAACTAAAAAGCAAGCAAAAAGTAAATAGCGAGTTTGTGAGCAAGGAAACGAAAGCGTTAAGTCTAGGGAGTTCTCAGGAAATCAGGAACACAAGCAATCAATCAATCAGAATCTAATTAAGAACTGTTCTAGAACTCAAACACAAATATAGAATTAACCAACTGTCGTTGCGAGAATTCTCTAAGTCTAAGTGCAGCAATCCAAATTCCTTTGCAATTACTAACAGATTAAACCAGCTTTAATTCCAAGTTCGATATGTTCACAATCTAATTAAACCAAATTCATTTGCGAGTAATTAAATTGCTTATCTAGGTTCTTTCTAGCTAATCAACCAACTGTCGTTGCGAAAATCAACCTAACATCATAAATCTGGATAGCTACTTCAGATTAAGCATTATGAACAACTTAGATAAAGAACTAACAAGTATGAATCCCTACAGATCTATCAACCTATAATTCCATAAAATCCCTAAGGAGAATCCCTAAACTTAACAGGTAATCTACTCAGACATAATCATCGAGACAGAAAACATCTTGAATAGAAAACCAAATAGCATATAATAAATAAAGAAACAGGGGTTCGAAATCCTCTCTCTTTCAAGAGCAGGATCAGCCCCTAACTCTCTCTAATAAAATAAAACTTAGTTATAAAAGCATAACCTAAACAATGGCTTAAAAACCCTAATATAATGGTCTAAAGTCGGTTGGGGCTTCTTTGTAATTATGAGGAACTTCTGGGCAAAGTTGCAATATCCAAACTCTTCTCATTAAACGCCGAGAATTTGTCTGCGTCGACCTTGTGTCGATCGTTGCACAAGATGTGTCGATCGACACAGGTCTGTGAATTTGACAGTGAAGTCCATCTCTCGGGTCAATACTCCAAAATGCTCCAGAATGCACCATAATGTCCAATTCCGCTCCAAACATACCTAGACATGTAAACATACTAAAAGGACTCCAAAACATAATAAAAGACTCGATAAATAAGATATATACCATGGTTAAAATCCCTAAAATCCATGGTATATCAACTCCCCCACACTTAGCTCTTGCTTGCCCTCAAGCAAGTAAAGAACTAAAACATGGTGAAGAGGCTTGAAAACTTTCAGAAACTCTTTTCATCCTAGAAGCAACAACACTCAGATTCCCCTTAGTAATCCACATGAAAGATTTCACCTGCAGACATCAAGACCATCATATACTTCCCCCACACTTAGCAACTGTCCTAAGTAAACTCCACAATCACATTCACGCATTCAAATTCACCCTACTGACTTCTGCAAGTATTTAAGTGCGGTCTGACCTAAGGAGTATCGATCAAAGGGCACATGAACTCTTACCTTGTCAGCTCTAGACCACCATACTATCTTTCTCTGGTCTCTTTCTTCTCTTTTCCCTTCTTTAACAACTGATTTTTCCCCACTGGGTATCATTTTTTTTTTTTATCAGTGTTCTTCCCGTTTTGGGGGTGTACTTTGAACACATTCCATGGATCGCACAGGAGGTAATAGTGTTTGCTACTACTCCCGTGACCACTTCGGAGTTACTAACTCATCCTCAGTTTTTTATTATTATTTTTTTTTTTACTTTATGGAAGGGGAGAAAGGAACCAAATAGGACAGGTTTACAGGCTGTGTCACAACTAAAAAAGGAATCCGACACAAGGTATACCAAGCCCTTAGGTGAGAAAATTAAGTCAGTAAAAGGATCCTCTGATACCTGAAGTGATGTGGGTGTCCTCAGTAGGTTGATTTGTGATGGGTTTTCTAATAGTCATAGATAGATCCCGCAACTTCATCCCAATGGTTACTTAAGTTCCTGCAAGATGTTGTTAATCTTCTCAAAAATTCATTGTTTCCTACTTAAACTGGTTTTGACTCAATAAAACCAAAATTTTTTAAAATTGGACTGACTCTAAGAAAACAGAAAGATAAAGTCAGTAGCACCTCCCCCACACTTAAGACACACTGTCCACAGTAGTGTCAAGCGAAGGATTGGTAAAAAAGAAATAAAAAATGTTAATGGATGTGTTGAGTTCTGTCTGATTTTCACCTCTGTCGCACATGCATCGATCGCTGCATAAATGCATCGACCGTTGCTAGGCGATATTTCGTCGTGTGTCGATCGTTGCTCAGGACCGCAACGATCGCTGCAATGCGATTTTTTTCGTATTGTGACGATCGACACAAGGTGCGTCGATCGACGCACTGCGAATCTGTCGAAACCTGCAGACAAAATTCACCAAAAACCAAAACCAAAAACGTAAAATGCTAATGAAAACACCAAAAATAAATTATGCAAACCTAACAATGGGTTACCTCCCACTCAGCGCTTGTTTTGAGTCATTAGCTTGACTATGGGATAGAGATTGAACTCATGGCGGTTTCAACAGAGACTTTGAGTGTCTCCGTGAATATCTCTTCATCCAAGGAGGTGTATAGGCTTTCAGATCATGTGGTTTTCCAAGGAACGAAGGAGTAGAAGCAGGGCGGGAGCGAAGCTTGGGTGGGACACTGCGTTTTCCTGCATTCAAAACAATGTGGTCAGGAGGTTTAAGCTTAGGTGATTTATACCTTACCTTTGGTGCAGATCTGATGTCTGGAGCTTTCTGCTTATGAGCAGTTGCAGGTACTGAAGATGTTAGAGCAGGTTCAAGAGGAACCGCCATCTTCTTCTCTCCACTATCAGATACTGTAGTTCCACCAATCTGAACTTCTTCTTTCAGATGACCATCAGCGGATATCATCTTCTTTGCATCAACTCACGAAGCTTCAGCTGGTAGGGTTTCATTCATCTTCTTATCCATCACTTGCATGCAGTTAGCAGCTTCTAGCTCCTGTTTAGATGGTTTAGGAACCTTAGGATATGGCACAATGGGCTTATAGACTCGTTCTGGGACTGTTGCAGGCTTTTGGTCTCGTCTGCGATCTGTGTCGATCGATGCAGTAGGTGTGTTGATCGACACAAGGAGATTATGTTTAAATCCATCAGACGTATCGAGGATGCATCGATCGACATCGAGAGTGTGTCGATCGACGCATGTCTCAGACAGACAATATTCATCCAGAAAATCCGAGATTATGCTCTCTTCTAGTCAATCCCATCTCTTATGGTCACAGCATTGATGTGCAGCTTCTGTTCAGCTTTCCCAACTTCATTTTGCCTTTGTATTACTTAAGCTGTTTGATGAACTCGGACATCTAGCTTCTTCACATGTGTGCTCAAAGATTCGAACTTTCCATTCAGATTTTCATGCATAGCATCCAGCTTCCTGTCGAAATCTATAGCAGTCTTAGTCTGATCCTCCAGCAACTTCTCCATCATGGATTCCATCTTGCTCTTATAAGCATTAGCAACAGGAGGTGTCTGATAAGAAGATGATCCATAGGTTCTCTGATAAGAATTACCTTGCTGATTACCAAACCTGTTTCCTTGGAATCTAGAGCCACTGATGTAGTTCAAATCTTCTTCCTGCTTCTCCAATAACTGCTCCATCATGCTTATCAGCTTATCAAATTGTTTATTTTGAGGAGGAAAAGGCTGATATGATGGAGATTCATAATCCTTGGTGAATGAATAGGAACCATAGCCTCTGCAGAATGAGTTATTCTTCTGATTTTCCAACATCCGTTCCATCATTCCCATCATCTTACGCACTGTGTCGATCGATGCGAAGTAGTGTCGATCGATGCATGTGTGAAGATGTGTCGATCGACACACAGGACCGTGTCGATCGATGCAAGGCGATTACAGGCGTACCTGAAACGCAAGAACAGGAAAAGAAAAAAAATTAGTAACAAAAAAAAATAAAAACGAAAAACCTAGTCTAAACCCTAAGTTCAAATCTATCGAAGACTCAAAAGAGTCTCCGGCAACGGCGCCAGAAACTTGATAGGTCTAGTTTTAATCCCTATACTAACTGCAAGTGCACAGTGATGTAGTTGTAGTACTTAGGGTATCGAATCCACAGGGACTCCGGTCAACGATAGATTAAGAACATAAAAGATTAAACTAGGAGAAAGCAAATATGATTAGAAACTAAAAAGCAAGCAGAAAGTAAATAGTGAGTTTGTGAGCAAGGAAACGAAGGCGTTAAGTCTAGGGAGTTATCAGGAAATCAAGAACACAATCAATCAGGATCTAATTAAGAACTGTTCTAGAACTCAAACACAGATATATAATTAACCAACTGTCGTTGCGAGAATTCTCTAAGTCTAAGTCCAGCAATCCAAATTCCTTTGCAATTACTAACAGATTAAACCAACTTTAATTCCAAGTTCTATGTTCACAATCTAATTAAACCAAATTCCTTTGCGAGTAATTAAATTGCTTATCTAGGTTCTTTCTAGCTAATCAACCAACTGTCGTTGCGGAAATCAACCTAACATCATAAATCTGGATAGCTACTTCAGATTAATCATTAAGAACAACTTAGATAAAGAACTGACAAGTATGAATCCCTACAGATCTATCAACCTATAATTCCATAAAATCCCTAATGAGAATCCCTAAACTTAACATGTAATCTACTCATACATAATCATCGAGACAGAAAACATCTTGAATAGACAACCAAATAGCATATAATAAATAAAGAAACAGAGGTTCGAAATCCTCTCTCTTTCAAGAGCAGGATCAACCCCTAACTCTCTCTAATAAAATAAAACTTAGTTATAAAAGCATAGCCTAAACAATGGCTTAAAACCCCTAATATAATGGTCTAAAGTCGGCTGGGGCTTCTTTGTAATTATGAGAAACTTCTGGGCAAAGTTGCAATATCCAAACTCTTCTCATTAAACGCCGAGAATTTGTCTGTGTCGACCTTGTGTCGATCGTTGCACAAGATGTGTCGATCGACACAGGTCTGTGAATTTGACAGTGAAGTCCATCTCTCGGGTCAATACTCCAAAATGCTCCAGAATGCACCATAATGTCCAATTCCGCTCCAAACATACCTAGACCTGTAAACATACTAAAAGGACTCCAAAACATAATAAAAGACTCAATAAATAAGATATATACCATGGTTAAAATCCCTAAAATCCATGGTATATCAAAAATGCGGAGGCCCATCCCGATGTGAAAGTTCTTTCATACTTTTCGGCAGCTTCGTCTCATCCTCTTGCCTTTGGGATATTAATCACAGTGGAAACTCCATGTCATGGCGTGGAGTTAGACAAAAAAACACTTCATACAGGAAATGCATGACAGAGCTCTGGCAAATTGCGACTAGTCAGACATGTTCTCATCGGGTCGTTGCGATTACCTGCAGTTTGAGGGGTCAGACCACATGCCTCTTATAACTTTCCTGAACTCGGCAAAAAAAGAAGAAAGCACCCTTTCCGCTATGACAGGAGCCTTAGCTCAATTCCGGAAATTAGAGACCTCATTGAAGATACTTGGCAAGCTCATAGAGAGGAAAAGGTGGAGCACAAAGTCAACAGATGCCGGGCAGAACTAATCCAGTGGTCAAAGACTAAAAAAGAGAACAATGCAAAAGAAATTGCAGGACTTCAAGAGGCGTTGTAGGTTGCCTTATCAGCTCGACCACCAGACCAAACGCTTATATCCTCTCTAATGGCAAAGCTGGATCAAGCTTATAAAGTGGAAGAAGCTTTTTGGCGCCAACGTAGCCGCATATTATGGCTTCAAGAAATAGACTGGAATTCAAAGTTCTTTCACTCAGTCACAAAGGCACGAAGAGCGCGGAACAAGATTACTGTTATAGAGGATGAAAATGACCAGCTAGTTTTTGAAGATGACCAAATCATTGTTGTGTTTGAACGCTTCTATGGCACCATCTTCACCTCAAACAGATCAACAGACTTCATGGCTGTAGTCGATGCTCTATCTAACGCCTCTCTCTACTCCATCTTGACAATTGAGGAAATTAAAAGGGCAGCATTCGATATCCATACGGATAAGGCTCCCGGACCAGATGGTTTCTCAGCAAGTTTTTACCAAACTTTTTGGAATATTACGGGCAACTCCATATGCCAAGAAATTTAGAGGTTTTTCTCGGAAGGGCGTTTGGATGCTAGGATGAACGAAACACATGTCTACCTTCTCCCAAAGATTACGAGCCCTTCTAAACCAAGATATATCAGACCTATTGCACTATGCAATGTGAGATATAAAATCATCGCCACGATCATCACTCACTGGCTACAACCTTTCCTAGATAAGCTAATCTCCAAGCATCAATCAGTTTTTGTTCCGAGAAGAGCTATAGCAGACAACGTCCTAATTACTCATGAAAATCTTCACTTCCTTTAGTCCTCAACAGCTATCAAAATATGCTTTATGGCAGTCAAAACCGACATGAGCAAGGCTTACAACCGCATAGAATGGGGTTTCTTGAAGAAGGTACTTCAAAGGCTGGGTTTTGACCCTATTTGGATTCATTGGGTCATGGCATGTGTGACCACAATATCATACTCTTTCCTCATAAATGTATCCCCTCTTGGAAAGGTCTTACCATCCTGGGGACTTCGTCAAGGCGACCCACTTTCTCCTTACCTCTTTATACTATGCACGGAAGTTCTTTCCAGGTTATGCCTCAGGGCTCAAAGGAAAGGGAAGTTGAAAGGACTGAGAGTTTCACGCCAATCCCCCTACAGCAACCACCTTTTATTCGCGGATGACACAATGTTCTTTTGTAGAACTTCTCCGAAGAATTTTAAAACACTGCTGGATATTATCACCCGCTTTGATACATGCTCGGGTCAGTATATAAACAAGGAAAAATCATTCATCACCTCCTCCTCCAAGACTCCACCGACCATCAGAGATATGGTAATGACCTATATTGGCATCGCTAAAGAAGGAGGAGTGGGAAAATACCTTGGAATCCCTGAGAATTTTGGTCGAAAGAAAAAAGAAGTGTTTGCAGGGCTAGTGGACAGAATAAGGCAGAGATCTCTCTCATGGACAAACAAGTTTTTATTGGGTGCCGGCAAACATATTTTGTTGAAGGTGGTCTTATCAGCCCTACCCACTTACACCATGTCGTGTTTCAAGATTCCAAGATCACTTTGTAAGAAAATCTCATCCCTTCTTACTCGCTTTTGGTGGGACTCCACCCCGGATATTAGGAAAGCTGCTTGGGTTTCTTGGGACCGTCTTACTCGCTCCAAGCATGAAGGGGGGCTGGGTTTCATAGATGTGGAAGTCTTCAATGATGCCCTTTTTGAAAAACTCAATTGGCGTATCCTTACAAATCCTGATTTGCTTCTTGCACAGGTTCTATTAGGCAAATATTGCCACTTTTGCTCGTTTTATGGAGAATTCTTCCTCAAACAACCAATCCCATGGTTGGAAAGGCATTCTTGCGGGAATCAAAGTCCTTAAAAAAGGAATGGGCTGGTTAGTTGGAGATGGTAAATCTATTAATGTGTGGTCTGACTGCTGGCTCTCCACTTCTGAACCTATGACTCCAACTGGACCTCCTACTCGTGAAAATGCAGGTCTTAAAAGTGTCGGATCTCCTTTACCCGGTCACCCATGAATGGAGCTTTCCTGCTAACCAGTTGCACTTACCTCATTATGAGCCTCTTATTTGCAGCCTTATTCCCAGTAAACTGAAACCGGTTGATAGGCAGGTCTGGATTATCTCCAAAGATGGGGTTTATTCCTCCAAATCAGGGTATAAATCGGAGAGAAGGTCCCCTGTTTCAACCCAATGCTTCACAGTTTAATTGGTTTCAAAATGTCTGGAATCGGCATATGTCATCAAAGATTAGTCACTTCCTCTGGCGTATTGCTTCAGATGCACTCCCTGTCGGACAACTCCTCAGCACTAGAGGCATTCATGAGCACATTGACTGCAAAAGATGCGGAGGTACTGAAAAAATTCTTCATGCTCTGTTCTTATGCCCATTCACAGCTACAAGCTGGGATCAAGCTCCTCTGAATCTCCGCATATCATCAGACCACCCCATTTGCAGCCCAAAAGACCTCCTGATGCTGGGTAAAGACACCGTCACTTTACCCCCAACGGGTCTAGCTTCCTTTCCTCTATTTCACTGGTTGTTATGGAGTATTTTGAAGGCGCAAAATAAGCTGATCTTCGAGGATAAAAGCTACACAGAGACAGAAGTCATAACGAATGCAATTGCAGATGCCAATGCCTGGGAATCAGCCATGGCTGCAATCCCAAACCTTACTTCCCCTGTCAAACAAAATCACTCTCAACGCCTCTCCAATGTTACCTCATGTAGGTCAGACGGTGCATGGGACTCGGCCACACAGACTGCAAGTCGTGGACGCCTCTGGCTCGTATGTGCTATCAAATTCCTCTCACAAGCGCTATGTCCTGTCGGCTCTAGTAGCAGAGGCTCTAGCAATGAAGGCGGGAATGCAAGCGTGCTTAAATGCAGGCTTCAAGCAAATTCAAGTTCTCTCGGACTTTGAAGTCCTCATCAAAACCCTATTATCAGGGGCAAAGTTGAATGAAATCGCAGGCATCCTAATGGATATCTCAGTTCTTGCTGTCACCTTCCTATCTTTCTGTATCATTTCTCGTTTAGACAATTCCACTGCCGACTCTCTTGCGAAGTCGGCGTTGTACTCTCTTTCTCTAGTGGAACACTTTTTAATGTTTAATGCAAAAGTTGTTGACCAAAAAAAACAAGAAATTTAATGGAATATAACAACCAATAAGTTAAATAAAACTAAAACTCCACGTATAATTGTCACCCCAAAAAAACATGTTCACATACCAGGAAAGCAATTTATATACACACACATAAATGGCCTACGAATCTTCGAATCTGGTGGCTACCAAACATATTTGGCATTCTGCATTGTGTTTATTGTTAAAGAAAATAGTCTCTCATATTAATGTATTCATTTGACTACGTATGTTTAAAAATTAGCACCTACAAAGATGCTACTTATAACAAGGAAGAAGGACGTACGAAACATATGAAATTCAAGAATTAAAGAATTCATCATATAAAATACGTTCATCGTTTACTAATAAAAATGGCATCCTATTTTTTTGGGGCGAGCAGATATGATACGCTTCGACATAATAAGAAGCATATTGTTACGATATGAGATATTCTCTACATTCCATATGTATCGTATAATATATTCCGAATATCTTTGTATAGTTACATGTATATCCTTAAACCTGTACTATATATTCTGAGGTAAATCATCAATAAACGCAAGACATTCTAATCTAAACCTAAGTTTTGGCATGGTATCAGAGCCAGGTTACTAAAACCTCGAAAACCCTAAATATCGATTTCTCTCTTAATTTTCTTACCATCTTCATCGTGAATACTCTATATTCACGGCCTTCTACATCATGTCTAATACAGAATCCAACTGTCAAATCTCCTCCTCACCATACTATCTCTCTAATAGTGATCATCCCCATCATGTTCTTACTTCTTTCCTCCTTACCGGTGACAACTATGATAAGTGGGAAAAGATAGCCCAAAATAATCTCCGAGCTAAAAATAAGTTAGGGTATGTTGACGGCAGTCTTCCACAGCCGCCTCCAGATCACAGTGACCATGCACCCTGGGTGCAATCTAACTCCATGCTTTGCGGATGGTTGTATGCTAGTCTAGATCCCAAAGTTCAAGCCCATATCTCCTTCGTTGTAAACGGAAAAGCACTATGGGACACGCTAAAGACTCGTTACTCGGTTGGGAATGCATCCCGCATTCATCAAATCAAAACTTCTATCGCAAGCTGTGTTCAAGATGGTCAAACGGTGGCAGATTACATTGGTAAACTGAAAGGGATGTGGGATGACCTTGATGACTTCGAACCAATCATCGATTGCTGCTGCACCAACTCAACTTGCTCACAACGTGTTAAGACGACAATGAGAAGAGATCATGAGAGAATTCATCAATTTCTCATGGGCCTGGATACTGTTTTGTTCGGTACGACTCGCACCAATATCTTAAGTCGTTTAAACCGCGATAATGAGATCACCTTAGATCACGTTTACTCGGACATAGTGGCTGAAGAAAGACATCAGACGGTGTCTCATAGCAAGGAAGATCGTACAACGGCTGTTGCTTTTGCAATTAAAACTGGTGTTAACGCGATCAACTCTGTATCGTCTCGATCTATCACTGAGCCTTGCACTCACTGCGGACGGATAAATCACACCGTCGACACATGTTTTGAGAAACATGGCTTACCGGAATGGTGGATTGAAAAGCATGTCAACTCTAGAGGCGGTACACGAACATATTCTTACCGAGGATGAGGCAGAGCATTCTCGCGTGGCAGAGGCAGAGGTCGATTTTCTGGACAAGCGAACAACGCTCAGCTCACTTTGACTTCTGAACCATCAGATATGCACGGAGTAAGCAAAGAAACATGGTCTGCAATCGTCAACCTTTTGAAATCAGATACCGCTTCCAACGAGAAACTCTCTGGTAAGACAAAATGTGTTGATTTTTTACTTGACTCTGGAGCATCTCATCATATGACTGGAGATGCGGATCTTCTTACTGATACGTATGACGTTTCTCATGTTATTGTTCTTCCCAATGGCAAACATACGTTTGCAACCAAAGAGGGATCTATGGTCTTGGACAATAACATTACTCTTACTCGTGTGCTACTAGTTCCGGACCTTTCTTGTACCTTGGTATCTTTGGCTTGTCTCTTACGCGAGATGTCATGTTTTGCGTTTTTCACTGATGCAATGTGCGTGATACAGGACCGTACTTCGAAGATGGTGATTGGAGCACGTGAAGAGAAAGACGGGGTGTATCATTTTCGAGGGTCGGTTTCTGCAAGTGCAAATCGCGTGGGTTTATCTGCTACAAATCGTGTGGTAATGGCATTGTGTCATCGGCATTTGGGACACCCGTCTACGAAAGTGTTATCTTCTTTTCTATCTACGTTAAAGGATTTTGATATTCGTTGTACTACATTTGAAGATTTTTGTGATGTTTGCGTTCAAGCTAAACAAACACGAGCTATTTTTCTGAAAGTCATAATAAAGCTGAAGATTGTTTTTCTATGATTCATTGCGACGTCTGGGGGCCATACAAAACAGCCTTATCATGTGGTGCTTACTACTTTCTCACCATTGTCGATGATCACTCACGAGCAGTGTGGACATTTTTGTTAAAAACAAAAAGCAAGGTGGCCAATGTTCTTAATACTTTCGTTGCTATGGTCACACGCCAATTCAACAAAATGATCGAGGTCATACAGAGCGACAATGGCACTGAGTTCCTTGTGTTAAAACAGTTCTTCAGTGATAATGGGATTAGCCATTAAACGTCTTGCCCATACACGCCACAACAAAACGGTCGTGTTGAGCGCAAGCACCGTCACATCCTCAATATGGCACGGTCCCTATTATTTCAAGCTAATCTACCAATCAAATTCTGGGGAGAGAGCATCCTTACAGCCTCTTACCTCATCAACCGCACGCCTACGCCACTGCTTGATGCGCGTACGCCTTATGAAGTGTTATACTCCATTCCTCTGTCGTCTGCTCATCTCCGTGTATTTGGTTGTCTCTGCTTTGCAAAACGACACACATATCACCATGACAAGTTCCAGGAACGCAGTCGTCATTGTCTATTTGTTGGTTATCCTCACAACCAAAAGGCTTGGAGAGTATACGATCTTGAAAGAAACGATTTCCTTGTATCCCGTGACGTAGTCTTCAAGGAAACAGAATTTCCGTTCGCTTCTACTGTGGGAAATTCATCTCCTATACCACTACCTCCACTTATACAACCTTCACCAATCTCTTACGATGATGATGATGTAGCTGAAATTTCTGTTTCTGCACCGCAAAACAGGGGGAGCTCGTCAGTTACTCAGACCGAGGAAATCCTCTCACCCTCGCATGACTCTGAGAACTTAGTGGATCCTATACCTCTGTCTGCTTCTCTGGAAAGTACGCCTCAAAACTCCGAGGATGAAACAGATATGCTAGGTCGAGGTCACAGAGTCAAACGTCCCTCTGTTCGGCTTGAGCCGTATGTAACTTACCACACACGTCTCGAAAATGATCCCGTCTCTCTCTCATCTCTCAGCTCCTCATCATCTTCAGGTAAGTGCATCTATCCCCTCACAAACTTTGTATCATGCGATCGCTTCAGCCTTCCTCATAAAAAGTTTCTTGCTAATATCATTCTATTTGATGAGCCTATCTCATATAAGCAGGCTTTTCAGAATGCGGAATGGCGAAAGGTTATGCGAGCTGAAATAGATGCATTGGAGCTGAATAAGACTTGGTCACTTGAATACTTACCACTTGGGGTGAAGGCTCTTGGGTCGAAATGGGTCTATCGCCTTAAGTTCAACTCTGACGGGACACTTGAACGCCACAAAGCTCGGCTAGTTGCTCTTGGCAACCATCAGAAAGAGGGAGTTGATTTTAATGAAACTTTCACACCAGTGGCTAAAATGGACACGGTACGACTTCTTCTCAGTGTTGCTTCGGTTAAAAACTGGGAACTTCACCAAATGGATGTTCACAATGCATTTTTACATGGTGATTTGGATGAAGTGATCTATATGAAACCACCTCCTGGATTTCATAACGGTGATCCGAGGCTCGTCTGTAAACTCAAGAAATCGATCTATGGTCTCTGACAATCACCACGCTGCTGGTTCTCGAAATTATCTACAACACTACTCGCTTACGGTTCATAAAATACCACAAGGATAACTCGCTCTTCTCTTACCAGCGTGAGTCGACAGTGCTACACGTTCTGGTATACGTCGACGACTTGATTGTTTGCGGCGACAATACTGCACTCATCAGCTCGTTCAAATCATATCTCAGCCGATGCTTCAAAATGAAAGATCTCGGCCTACTCAAATACTTTCTAGGCCTTGAAGTATCTCGCGGACCTGACGATATCTTTCTTTATCAGCGCAAATACTGTCTTGATATCATTGAAGAATGTGGTATGTCTGCTTCTCGTCCATGTGAGACACCTCTTGAGCAAAACCACACGCTACTCTCATCCACGAGTCCACGATTTACCGAGCATGATCGTTACCGTAGATTGATTGGCAGACTTGTCTACCTTACGCATACAAAGCCTGAGCTCAGCTATTCGGTCAATATACTTGTGCAGTTTATGCAAACACCGCTGGTTGATCATTGGAAATCCGCTTTGAGAGTCGTCTGTTATCTCAAATCTTCTCCCGGGCAAGGTATTGTCTTATCCTCTAAATCATCACTTCAGATCAACGCCTTTTGTGACTCCGACTTCAACACCTGCCCGAATACTCGCCGCTCTCTAACCGGTTACATGGTTCTTCTTGGTGATTCCCCTGTCCGTTGGAAGACAAAGAAGCAGCCTCGCGTTTCTTTATCGTCTGCTGAAGCAGAATATCGCTCTATGGGGATGACTTGCAAGGAGTTACTCTGGCTCAAAGAGGTACTATCTTTCCTTGGTGTCGATCACTCACATCCCATGCGTCTTTACTGTGATGGCCAAGCTTCCCTTCACATAGCTGCAAATCCAGTCTTCCTTGAGCGCACGAAGCACATTGAAAGTGATTGTCACTTTATCCGTGACGAGATACAAGCTGGTGTTCTATCCACTGCATACGTGTCTACACATCAACAACCTACATACATTTTCACCAAAGCACTCGGTCATGATCAGTTTCAGTTTCTTCGGTCCAAGCTGGGCGTTCAAAATCTCCACGCTCCATCTTGAGGGGGAGTGTTACGATATGAGATATTCTCTACATTCCATATGTATCGTATAATATATTCTGAATATATTTGTATAGTTACATGTATATCCTTAAACATGTACTATAAATTATGAGGTAAATCATCAATAAACGCAAGACATTCTAGTCAAAACCTAAGTTTTGGCACATACTTCTCCCGACATCAATACCCCCTTCGAGAAAATAACAACCACATTACAACAGCTAGAAGATGGAATTTGGAGAAAACAAATACCACATAGTAAAAGTTAATAAAAAAAAGTTTCCAACTAATTACATAGCCTAGAAACCAACAACAACAACACAATATATATAACATAAAACAAAAAAAAACTGACAAATATACAATCAAGATAAATATAATACCATTTGAGTAAAAAAAAAATCGCTTTTCTTTCCCGTAAGAGTGTCTACGTGTTCTTTTTCTATTTCATCTATGGGCTTCCTTTTTTCGAAAAACAAATTCAGTCGGTGTACTTATTAACCACATTATTGTATAGCTAATGAATTTGAGCTTTCTCAATCTAAAGCACAATTTTTTTTTTTTTTATAAAGACAAGTAAGTGTTGCCATGTTTCGTCGGCGTCTCTTCCTCCTCCTTCCCTAGAAACTCAACAGCCGCCTCCTCAACGTTTCCATGGCAAAACACCATAAAAGCTTTTCATTTAATTCACCATGCTCTATTGACTCCATTTAGTTTCGCATATTGCAATACGCCTGAGCTTATATCACTCAATTGGACCAGACCCTTCCTATCCTGCCGTTTCGCCTGACCGTTTAACATACCCTTTGAAAAACCCAGCGACAGACCATGTTGGATATGGGTTTAGCATCCATCCCTAAGCCCATTGGAAATCTTGTTAAAATCAGCAAATTCATCTCGGTCTAAGAAGATAAGCCCGCTAAGGAGTCAATGGCCCAAGAAGAAGTCAGCATTCAAGCGCTATAAATAGGACCCTTCACTCTGAAGAGGTATTTGATGTGTCATTCACGGCGTAGTACAAGTGGTAGTACAAGACGTGACTCAGAACGTTGATATGTTCGATTGTTGAGATATGAACGAATCTTTATGATGTGTTTCGGTTTATGAGTTGTGTGCTGAGCTGGATGAAGATCTTGGAGAGAAGATTGCAGCTTGGAGTGATTTACTTATTCTTTGAATAAGTTTCAAGAAAAAAGGAAAAGTTACAAAAAGGTGGAATATGAAATATCCTAACAAAATGGATATTTGCTATATCTTTATTTAGGTAAACTTGTGGAGAAAGTTTAGCTTATATAAAGAGGAGAGGCGTGGCCTTATGAAGATGCAAGAGCTGAGAGAATAAAAACTCAAGAGGGCTTTTGTATTAGGAAAAGTCTAGGCTCTAGGGGGAGTTTAGCTCAGGTGTTTGATCCTGAAGAGTTCTTGTATTGGATAGAGCGGTAGATCAATAGGGTTTGTTCTATTCGTTTGTAATTGGTGGGATTACTTTCTATTCAAGTGAATTCGAAATTTGGACGAGGTCCCGGGGAGTAGAAAAAATCGAACCCCGTTAACAAACTTTGTGTGTCTTACTTTCTGCACTTATATACTTGCCTAACCTGCACTTTCAATTGGTATCAGAGCAGGTGCTTGATAGAGATTTAGTCTTGTTTTGAGCAGATCTATGGTGAGGATGAGAAGCTAGCTCAGGCAGTAGCACATAGTTCGGTTCAATGGAGTCTCATAACGAAGGAACGTCTATGACCATACCACCACTTCTTGATTCTTCAAATTATGGATTTTGGAAGGTTCGTATGCAAGCTTTCGTTAGTGGTCTTGATGAGGATTGTTGGAATTCAATTGAGATTGGTTGGAATCCCCCTGTGATGATTAATGATAAAGGAGTTGAAGTTCTTAAGCCAAGAGATCAATGGAATGCTGAAGAGAAGAGGGCATCAAGTTGCAGTTCTAAGACCAAGACTGCGATTTATAATGCAATTGATGCAAGTTATTTCGAGTTGATTTCTCAATGTGTGTCAGCTCAAACGGCATGGAAAACATTGGAGAAAATGTTTGAAGGTACCACAAGTGTCAAGAGGACTAAGCTGGATATGTTAGCATCTAAATTTGAGAATCCTGATGATGATGAAGGAATAAAGAACCTTGTGGCATTCACAATCTTTGAGTATAGTTCCGCTACAACAGGGTCTGCATCAGTGTCTGCGGCGGAACTTGTGTCAGCATCTGCAACAAGGTGCGTAATTGGGAGTGACAAGGATGAAAGTGATGATGATCATGTAAGTGATGATGAGGATTTTGCTGAGAACTACAAAGCCTTGTATGAGTATTGTTGCAAGATGGTTGAGGAGAATTCAGCATTGACTAAGGAGAAAGTCAAGTTAGAAGCTCAAGTTGTTGAGGTACGAAAGTATGCAGCAGAGAAAGAAGAAGAAGCACATCAAGCCAAAGTTCAACTTGAAGAAACTCTAAAAGGCGTGAGGACGCTGAATAATGGTACAAAGCAGTTGGATCATCATCTTACTATTGGAAAAAGTGATTGATGTGGTCTTGGATTCAATGGAGAATCTTCAAGCGATGAGAACAACGTCACTTTCACCGCAAAAAGCAAAGAGAGACTCGGTAGGTCGCACGACGACCTACTCGTCATCAAACTTCGAATAGGGAAACGCGGAGCGGCAAAAGCCTTGATAGATACCAGGAGTTCGGTTAACCTCGTCTTCACAAAAACTCTGCAGAGAATGAGACTCATAGGATGCATAGCAAGGAGACCCAAAAGAACCCACCAGCTTCAGCAGCGACTGCAAGTACGAGCCAGACAAACCACTAAGGTCATCACTTTCCTCGTCATTGACTGGCCCGCAACCTACGATGCAATCCTAGGGGTGGATTAACGCGATGAAAGCAGTCGCCTCAACTTATCACCAATGCGTGAAATTTCCAGTTTCAGGAGGAACTTGCACGATCCGGGGAGAGCATGGGGACAAAAAAATCGACCCTCCGAGCAAAGACGAAAAGACAACGACCCCTAACGAAGCGCAGGGTCCGACACGGTCAAACAAAGAGAAAACACCGAAGGGAGCCGCAACCCAAGGTCCGACCTTATAAACAGAACCCCTATCATACTTATGTATAAAAAAAATCTTGTAAAAGAAAGAACTACGCTCGACTTGATCTCTCGTTTGAGAGTACGTAGGCAGCCTTTACAAGGCACAATCACCCCTTCTTATATATATACTTCAAATTTAAGCATGTACTAACCGAACTTTTGACATCGACATTCTGGCCAAATGATCAATATAACTAAATGAGTCCCAAGACGCAGTGGCATCACGCCACGTTGTTAACATCGACAACCGCAAAGCCGGGGCCAGACCCGCATAAGTCTTCAGGATAAGTTGAATAAGCCGAACCTCCTTCGCACAACCCAATTCGAAGACTTCACGGGATAAGCCGATCACGTACTCGCACCCAAATCTAACAAGTGACAGGATAAGCCGAGCCCAAGTCCGCCCCTACAAACACTTGTATGTAAGACAAACACAGCTTCATACTTAAAAAAACAACAACAAACGAGGCAAGCCAAGACTAAAACTGCCCTACACCAGCGTTCACAAAATCCGAACCTTGCCTCAAACAAAAAAATCGCCGGACAAACCAGCAACGAGCTTAACCCCGCAAGCATTACAAGAAAAGGCGCAATCCAAACGCCCTCAAAGACAGGCTGAGCACAACTCCGCAACAAAACAAAGGGGGAAGGCAGACCACACTGGCAAAATCAAACTTAAGTGACTGCAACCCAGAAAGCACCCACCAAAGACAAAGCACGATGCGCAGGGCATCCGCTCGAATCCATTACATTACATCAAAACATTCTCTCCAAAAAATAAAAGGAAGAGCGAAGTCAACAGGAAACGGTCAAGATGACCTCATCTCCTCCTCGAAAAAAAGAGAGAAGACCGAGGAAGCACCTCGCAAACTTATATAAGACCGCTAGAAACCCTAGACACAACGACACTGTGCGACTCGTGAGCACAAACCAAATCACAACCTCCAAAGGCAAAACCCATCAAAAGCAAGCAGAAATCAGGCGATATAGGCCATCAGAAAATCAGGTCAGCCAAACCCGAACGAGGGATAGAGTTCAAAAAACGAACATTCACAATACAATCGGAGCCCGTCCCAAAGAAAAAAGCTACACCAATGACCAAGAAAGCAATACAATCTGTAAAAACGAAGAACCAAGCGAAAGGCGCGCCAAGCTCAGATACTTTCCCAAAAAAAAAAGAGAGCAGAAAGCTAGGAGTACTTAAATTAAAAGGAAAAGAAGTAGACAAACCAAAGTCCCAAAAGCCAGGCTACAGTGACGAACACGCTTACAAAAAAAAAGAGAAGAAGAAGAGACAAACAAACACAACCAACAAAAAAAGAAAACAGAACAATACGATGTAACACTAAGTCATTTGGAGATTCCCAGAGCTCGCAAACCAGCAGCCACCTCGGGAGTAATAAGCACGGCGTTTGATCCCTCAGGACAATCAACAAACTCATCGGAATACACGTCATCATACCCAGGATCATTAAGAGGAGTCATATAAAAATCACCCCTCTCAAGCTCCGGAACAGGCAGGGCATACAGTTCAGCCCGCAAACGGGTATCATACTCTTTGCGCTGCTCAAGGCGAGCAGGAGGGATCTCGAATCCCTCCTCTACAAGAAGTTGAAAGGCGCCAATCACGGCGATAGCCTGATGCAACTCCAACAACTTATTCATCGCCATGGTGTCATCTTTCCTCTTCACCCTGATCTTGTAGAGGCGTTCATGGGCCTTCTCATACATCTTCCGCCTCTATAAAAGGACAGCTTCTTCACTCAAAGAACGCAGCCGATCACGCTCAGACTTAAGAGACTCGACCTCGGCTCTCAGAGAACTAACCAGGCCTCTACTCTCATCCTCGGATTCCCGCCTCTCCTTCTCAAGACCGAGAATTCGAGCCTTGAGCTCGACATTCGTAATCTCGACCTCGACGAGCTTTCTCTGAACATCCCCGAGTCCACGCTAAGACTGTCGCAAGCCCACGATTTTCTCCTTGAGATCCTCCTCTCTGGCCCTAGCCGCTTGGAGCTCCGCCGCATATGCATCCCTAACCTGATTGAGATTAGCAAAGCCCTGACAAAGACAAAAGAAGCACATCAACATAAGAAAAGCACCCTCTACAAGCCACAAAGACCAGCTAACAAAGATACTCACCATCGCAAAATGATGGCTCATATCTAGATGAGCCTTGGGTTCTAACAACTGATCAGTGGGGACCAAAGTAGGACGAGGGCCAAGCTCAGATATCGGAAAAGTTCATACAGGAAAGCCTATCATCGATAATCAAACCAGGTCCCTTATAGCGAAACTCGAATGGACCATCTATCGCCTTCAAGCCTTCGAGTCATCAATCGCCGTTGAACCATCTCCAGTCAACGACCCTCTCGACCCGCGATTCGCGACACGATCAAGAACCATCCGAACGTCCGGATCGACGCGACTTCCCACACGGTCCAGCTCCTCGGCAGATATACTGAATCCATCAAAATCAGCAGAAACGTCATCCACCTCTGACCTACGCCTCTTTTTTCTCGGACAATCACCATTCCCACTAGAGCCGGAGTCGTCACATTCTTCCTCGAGGGAACCGATGCCATCAGAAGATAACTCCTTTTCACCACTAACATCACTTTTTCGCCATCGGCCCTACCTTCCTCATCGAGTACGCCCATATCAATAGTATGATCCTCCGTAGGAATCACCTTCTCTTTCTCAGCACGACACGAAGACGTCAACGGTCTATCGGTCACCTGCTCGGTCGATTGGATAGTGCGAGCGCTCTCAGTTGAGCCGTGAACCGGAGGACTATTCACAACGGAAGCAAGGACTCTCAGGACATAGTTTGACAACTCAACCTCCCTCCAACTCATTTTCTGAAAACTTCAAACGAAAGGGAACGTAAACGAGACAAAAGAGAAACCCCGAGTCTAAAATCCGACCTAAACTTCTCAGATCGTAACCTGACATTCAGACTAGATCGAAATTCCGTAACAACTACTTTTTCGAATGCTTACACTGAAATCACTATTAAGCTCCAAACACAATTTCATCAAAGTGTCATTCTATCTTACATGATTTTGATTCTCTAACATGTGATGCTCATGCTCATCGTGACAAGTGTTTGGGGAAGATTCCGGAAGCAGTCCAGAACATATGGTTAAACGCTGAGAACAAACAAGCTGTCGAAGAAGCAAAGGTGGGTTCAGATGGATCCTATCTTGAACATGCTGAAAATGTATCTCACGAGAATCCATTAAAGGTCTTAACTCGACGTCTCTATCATTTGATCACATTCCAAATATTATCCCTTTTTATACAGTAACCTTGCACATTTGTTCCTACCAAATAACATGCTAGTTATTTGAAACGTATCACGAATTCAATAGTTGCTGGAATAACCCTTTTGTTTAAATTGCTTGACAGGATGAGAGTTTTCCCATGCCAGATGATGTTGTTCCTCAGGAGTGTGCTCTGGAGCTGGCTTTACATGTTTCTCTTGCATTGGATTATCCTAAATACAATCAAAGGAATCATGCCTTGGTTTTTAATCTCAAGGTTAGAATATGCATTCATTACTTATTTTCCTTCTTTTGTGCTCTTGGTTCTCCAACCATACGTTATTGTTTATGCTCCTTATTCTTAACAGTTGATCTATGAATTTATTTGACATTATTATAAGAATGTGTTATGATCATTGAAAAGTAATTTTGTTTTGTCTGCAACACTCTGCAGTACTGGCTAGACGACTGCTCAATGGCAAGTTTGAACCTGAAAAGATTATGAACATGTCACCCACTGAGTTAAAGTCTAGGGACTTGTGATGTTACATATCTACATATAGATTCTCATAACCTTTTTGTGATGCAAAGCTCGCCTTCCCACCCGTTCCATTATCCTTTTGTGTTACATTATCCCTCTGTTCTTATCACATCCGAGTTCCAAAAAATTAGCATGCACAAACTTACTACTGTAGTGTTTTGGAAACATATAAGGTAAAGTTAGTGATGGACCCTTTGGAAAAAAAAAAACAACGCCATGGTCTCTCGCATAAGCATGATTAGGCCCCACATCTCGCACAGAAAACTCTTGCGTGATTAAAAAGTATTTTCTGTTTGGCGGAAATTAGAAAACATATTCGTCTAGCCCACTCCTACATAATGTGCAGGGGTATATAGGCATACAAAAGCTGATTTAGGGAAATGGACAAAATTTTAGAACTTTATAAACTTTGATAAGAAGGCACCCAGTGGATTTGGTATGGGCAAAAAAACCGAGAAGTGAACTGAATGAACCAAAACCGATCCAAATTTTGCAAATACCCGAACTAACCAAAATATGATTTTAATACCTAAAAATATTAGTTATATTTAGATTTAAAGTAACTAAATAACTAAAATTAAACGAATATTACCAAGAAAACCAAAATTATCCGAAACAACCCAAATATATTTTAACCGAAATACTTGAAAGTACCAAATTTTTACTCGAATTATATAAATTTTACCAGAATTACCATAATTTTTACCAAAATTATCCGATTTTTATCGAATTGCCCGGAATTATTCAAAAGAACCGAACCGAACTGTAAAAGAACCGAACCGATTTTTCCCAGGTATTAGCCATTCCCAAGTTTACTATCTAAACTGAACCAAAAACAAAAACCGAGCGGACCGAACAAATTTTTATAAATACCTGAATGGTTCCTAAATCTCTATATCCAAAAGAACCGAAAATAGAAAGAACCGAACCGAACCGAAGAACCAAATGCCCAGACCTACTATGGACTACAAAGGGGCATACAACGGCCACGAAATAAGCCAATCTTGAGAAGTTATGAACACATATGAATGAAACGTGAATACAATACACATTAAATTGGCCCAGAATCATACACCCACATTATACACGAGACAGATGAAACTTCAAAGATGGGCCAATCGACACTTACAACACAAACAACATTATAACATACTGATATATCATGGTTTTTACCTGTTTTAAACCATGATATAAGTGTGTTTTAGAGTCTTTTGTCGTGTCTTTAGAGTCATTGCAGGTGTTTATTAGGTACATGCACGTTTGGAGGATTATTGGAGATATTGGAGTGTTTTGGGCATTATTTGGAGCTTAAGCCGAGAGAGTTGATTTTACCAAGTCTGGACGACCAATGCATTGATCGATGAATCATTGGCATCGATCGACACACCTGTGCGCCAGCACATTAATGAAGACTTTGGGGATTTGCAGTTTTGCCCCAGAAAGTTCCAGTATTTGCAAAAAGACCCCAAGCGTGATTAAGACTTTATAATTAGGTTTTGGTGTTTTGTTTTAGAGACGCATTCATACTATTAGCTTTTTAGAGAGAGAGACCGAGAGGCTGATCGTTCTTGTACTCCGGAGAGAAGATTTTGAACCTCTTTTACTCTTTACTCTTTGATTTTATGCAATCTATTTATTCATTGATTTGTGCTTCATTGATCATATCTGAGTAGATTCATAGTTAGGTTTAGGGATTCTCGTTAGGGTTTTTATGACTTGTTAGATTAATTTATCAGTTAAGGAATTCATATCTTATTTGTTCTTCAACCTGAATTATGCTTAATACTAGTTTCTAACCTGATCACTTAGAATCTAGACTTTAGGTTTATAAATTGACACGAAAGTGTTTAGAATCTGATCTATTTAGGTTGAGCAATTTAATTATCTGCAAAGAAATTTGGTTTAATTGAATTGTGAACAAATCAAACTTGCACTTAAGGCTAGTTTAATCTGTTAGGAATTGCAAAGAAATTTGGGTTTCTACTAATTAGACTTAGAGAATTCTCGCAACGAAAGTTGGTTAGTTCTATATCTGTGTTTGAGTTCTAGAACTGAACTGAATTTGATCCTGACTGATAGTTAATCTGCTTGTCTGTTTTCCTGAGAATTCCCTAGACTTGACGCTTTTAGTACTTGCTTACAAAACCACTTTCGTTACTGATTTACTTTCTGCTTAGTTATTTGTTTTCTGATTAGTCTCACCTAGCTTAATTTGACATTCTATAATCTATCGTAAGAATCTAGAGTCTTTGTGGATTCGATACCCTATATACTACTAGTTCACGTCTGTGCACTTGCAGTGTAGATCTAGGGATTAAAACATGATCGTATCAAGAAGCTACCTGATCCTGGTATATTTGTGCTGAGTTGTTCCATCTTTGAGGATAGCTTCAGGCGCTCCTTGTGTGACTTAGGAGCTGCTGGAAATCTCATGCCATACTCTCTGGCAGAGAAGCTGGGGATAACAGATTTTTCACCCACTAGGGCCTCTCTGGTTCTAGCTGATCAGTCAATAAGGATTCCAGAAGGAGTTCTTGAGGATTTCCCAGTCAGAGTTGGAAACTACCTAGTTCCGACAGATTTTGTGGTGCTTAAGTACGATAGTGATCCGGATGATGCTTTAATACTGGGAAGACCTTTCTTAGCCACAGCTGGTGCGAAGATTGATGTGAGGCATGGTCTGATTGATCTCCATCTGGGAGATGAACCTCTACACTTTGAGATGGATATGCTGCGCAAGCCAAAGATTGATGGTCAAACCTTTAGCATTGAGGATGGACAGGAAGCGCAGAAGAGTGAGACTTTAGTTTCTGATCCTGGAGAGGATAGGATGGTGGTTTCTGCAGATTCCACTCTAACATCTTCAGAGCTTGCAACTATTTCTAAGCAGAAAGCTCCTGACATCAGAACCTCACCAAAGCAAAGGTATGCGTCTTCCAAGCTCAATTCTACTAACTTTACTGATGTGAATGCATGAGAACATAGCATCCCTTCGTTCCTTGGACGAGCTCACACTGACAATGCTTACTCTCCACCTTGGATGAAGAGACTTTCGCAGAGGCACTCACAGTCTCTGTCGAAATCTCCAGGAGCCTGATCTAGTTCGTCCGGTCAAGCTAATGACCTTAAACAAGCGTTGAGTGGGAGGCAACCCACTGTTTGGTTTGTACATATTCTTTTTGGTGTTTTTCCTAGGATTTTACGTTTTGTTTTTGTTTTTGGTGTGTTTTCACTGCAGAATACGAGTATGAAGATCTGCGTCGATCGTTGCACTTGTTGCGACGATCGATGCATGGAGATTTGACGAAGAAAAAAAGTCGCCTTCCAGCGATCGTTGCGGTCCTGTGCATCGATCATTGCAGGGAGATATGACGAGGAGATGAAGTCGCTCTGTGACGATTGTTGCGGTCATGTGCAACGGTCGACACAGCTTGTCCAAATTGCAATCGGCGGTATACGAGCTCCAAACCAGAAATCGATTGGTTCAATTTCGGTTGGACCACTCGCGAAAATGCAACGATCGCTGCACTTAGTGCAACGGTCGATGCAAGCACGTGCAGGTAAGTCCCGATTAATCCTTCTTTCTTCTTCTTCATTTCTTTCTCACGACAAACCCTAGCCGAATTCCCCTTTTTGATTTCTCACTCATTTCTTGCTCGATTTTATTGATTCAAAGCTCTAACCTGCTCGATTTTTCAAGCTCTATCCATATCTCTAATCAATTTGAGCCGAAACCAAGGTATGTTCTCTCAATCTAGATTTTTCAGAAGCGAACCTAAGGTATAAAAAGTTTGATTTTTAGCTTCTGGAACTTGAATCTGTGATGATTAGATGTTGGTTTAGGCTATCTGGCAGTGAAATGAAGGTTAGGAAGTAGTTTTCACGTTCAATTTTGCAAGTTTCTGAAAAATTTTAATTTTGTGATGAGACTTGTCTGATGCGCGAATTTGACAGATTTAAAACGTGATTTGACTGTGTATATTGCTTGGATTGCTTGTTTGCGATGTTTTCAGCTTTCAGGTTTGAGTTTTGAGATTTTCTCACGGACTAACTTGCTGACTGCTAACTGATCCGACGAAATCGCAGTGCAACGATCGACACGGTTCTGTGTGTCGATCGTTTCAATACGAAAATCGCATTGCAGCGATTGTTGCGGACCTGTGCAATGATCGACACATAATCGCAATCGCCTTGCAACGATCGTCGCTTTTATGCGTAACGATCGATGCAGGTGCGAGACAGGTAAAAATCAACAGAACCCAACTAATCCCTTAACATTTTCTTCTTTTACCGACCCTAAGCTTGACACTACTGGGGACAGTGTGTTTCAAGTGTGGGGGAGGTGGTACTGACATTAATATTTTTTGTTTTTTTAGAGTCAGTTGTGTTTTTTGTGTCGGTTTTATTGAGTCAAAACAGTTTAAGTAGGAAACAATGAATTTTTGAGAAGCCAACAACACTTGCAGGAACTTAAGTAACCATTGGGATGAGCTTGCAGGATCAATCTATGACTATTAGAAAATCCAATGCAGATCAGCCTACTGAGGACACCCATATCAATTCAGGTATTCATAGGATCCTTAACTTACTTCGCCCCCTAACTTTGGCTTAATTTTCTCACCTAAGGGCTTGGTATACCTTGAGTCGGATTCCTCTGTTAGTTCTGACATAGCTTGTAAACCTGTCCAAGTAAGGTTCCCTTCTCCCCTTCCTTAAAGTAAAAAAAAAAAGAATAATAAACTGAGGATGAGCTAGTAGCTCTGAAGTGGTCGCGGGAGTGGTAGAGACCCCTATTACCTCATGTGCATCCATGGAATGTGTCCAAAGTACACCCCATAACGGGAAGAGCACTGATAAAAAAAAATGATACCCAATGGGAAAAATCAGTTGCTAAGGAAGGGAAAAGAGAAGAAAGGAACCAAAAAAAGATAGTATGGTGGTCTAGAGCTAACATAGTAAGAATCCATGTGCCCTTTGATCGATAATCCTTAGGTGAGACCGCACTTAATAGCTTATAGAAGTCAGTAGGGTGAATTTGAATGCTTTGGATTGATTGTGGAGTTTACTCAGGACAGGTTCTAAGTGTGGGGGGAAGTATATGTTGGTCTTGATGTCTTGCAGGTGAATCTTTCATGTGGCTTACTAAGGGGAATCTGAGTGTTTTGCTTCTAAGATGAAAAGAGTTTCTGGAAGTTTTCAAACCTCTTCACCACATTCTAGTTCTCTGTTTTGCTTGAGGGCAAGCAAAGGCTAAGTGTGGGGGAGTTGATATATCATGGTTTTTACTTGTTTTAAGCCATGATATAAGTGTGTTTTAGAGTTTTTTGTCGTGTCTTTAGAGTCATTACATGTGTTTATTAGGTACATGCACGTTTGGAGGATTATTGGAGATATTGGAGTGTTTTGGGCATTATTTGGAGCTTAACCCGAGAGAGTTGATTTTACCAAGTCTGGACGACCAATGCATCGATCGATGCATCATTGGCATCGATCGACACACCTCTGCGCCAGCACATTAATGAAGTCTTTGGAGATTTGCAGTTTTTCCCCAGAAAGTTCCAGTATTTGCAAAAAGACCCCAAGCGTGATTAATACTTTATAATTAGGTTTTTGGTGTTTTGTTTTAGAGACGCATTCATACTATTAGCTTTTTAGAGAGAGATACCGAGAGGCTGATCGTTCTTGTACTCCAGAGAGAAGATTTCGAACCTCTTTTACTCTTTACTCTTTGATTTTATGCAGTCTATTTATTCATTGATTTGTGGTTCATTGATCATGTCTCAGTAGATTCATAGTTAGGTTTAGAGATTCTCGTTAGGGTTTTAATGACTTGTTAGATTAATTTATCAGTTAAGGAATTCATATCTTATTTGTTCTTCAACCTGAATTGT